>CAWUFW010006624.1:0-600000 GCA_963921515.1 Calotriton arnoldi | reverse complement strand
ACAGAGAGGGAATCACAATAAAATTGTTTAGCATCACGTTTAGACAAAACCATATCCGGATGATTAGGATCTAGAATTATCCCGAGCTCACCTTGCTCCTCCCATCCTAATAAATTCGCACCATCCTGCACAATGTACACTGTTCCATGTGCAAAATCCCCTTTGAATTCAAAATTTCACTTAAACTTCCCAAGAACCTCCACTCTTTTCCCCCATAGGCAAAGATTTTTATGTTAGACTGATTTACTTGGACATTATACAGTCTTTTGAAATCCTTGTTATTAATGAGGGTAAAAGGAGAACCAGAATCCGCAAGAAATCTTACACCCGTGCCATTCAAACTTATCACACATGCCGGAGATTTCCTTTTACCCGGTTGATCTATGGAAGCTATTTCCACAATACCCTCTGACTGTATGGAGGAAGAAGACAACATTAGTAACATATTATCATTGTCATTATCATTATCCTCCCCAGAATCAGCACACTCCTCCACAATAGTCTTCACAGTTTGTGGCGGTCTCTTGTTCGTCACAATAGCCTTGCACATGCGTGCCAGATGACCTTTCTTGCCACATTTGAAACAAGTTTGAGATACTGCATAACAAAACTTAAAATTTCCCAGGTGAGATCTGCTCCCACACCGATAACAAGAGAGATCGGATCTTTCTGATTTGGATTTGGATGCAGGTTCAGAAATGCGAGGCACATTAGTGTTGTTTCCTTTAAGAGAATTGTTGATGGGTTTGGAGCTAACTAATTTAACTACGTTTGAAGGTGTGGCTCCACTCATTTCCATCATACAAAACTGGGAATGTTCGATGCTTCTAGCTAAGGTTAGAGCAGTTTCCAAATCTGGATCCTCAGAAGATAAAAGTTTTTGCTGAATCTTCTTGTTACAAGTGCGTTCAATCAGCTGATCACGAATTATCTCATCTCTGAATTCTCTGTAATTACATGTGACAGCTAGAGTTCTAAGTGCGGCTACAAAGTCATCGATTGATTCACCTGGAAGTTGTGCCCGTTGCAGAAATTTGTGACGCTCAAGTACGGTATTTCTCTTAGGATTGAATCTCTTGTCTAAGGTTTTGATAAGAGAAGCATAATCATCTATGATCAGAGAATCTCCATCATTGCCTCCAGTAACATGAGTGCTCACAACTTCCAAAGGTAGGGTCTTTAAAATAGTCCTTCCTTCTGAGCCCAAATTATACACCAGCAAGGCTTTTTTCTTCTTAGGGACAAAAGTGTCACCATCAATTGCTTCTAGATAAGCATCAAATGTCTCTTTCCATTGTTGCCAATTGATAGGAGGAGTGCCAGGTGATTGCAGAAAGGGAGGTGGTGCAAGAACGCGATCCATTGAATGACTATGCGTGGGTGAGTTGCTGCCTCAGAATCACAGTCACTTAAAAATGAGCTTAGAAGTGGAATACTTGGTGTGCGGGTCACTGTGGCAAATTAACTTTGTTTGGGGTCACTGACGCGCTTGGTGTGTGTGTCACCATAAGAGCAACTTGCAAAACGAAAAGGCAACAGGAGTATAATGAGAGGAAAGAAAAAAAAAATTTTTACTCCTTAACTTCACATGGATGACACACCAGGTGTGCGTGTCACCGATGAGTTTACAATGCGTATTGGATGTGTCACCGTTAATATGCCGCTTTGAAGAAATAAAACCAGCAGATGTTGCACTAAAAATGAAAATCCCTTCGAAAAATAATAGAGTAAGAACATTCAAAATGGCGCTTACGTTGCGTCAAAAGCGTGTCTCATGCAAGCTTGCCAAAGGACAGTAGGTCAGCATACTAGTCTTTGTTGGAGACGCGCGTGCGTGGAAAGTCTTGAGGGTTCGATGAAGAGATCAGCGCATTCAAATGTCAACGGGAGCAGAGTGACAAAGCAGGCAAAAAGGCAAAGAAATAGGCAACAGCTCACCACGACCATCGGCGAGAATGCGGTTTTCAGAACGATGCTCTCCAATTTCACCAGGGAGAGGTCGTGGGGGCACAAGGAAGATTCCTTCAGCAGACCCTTCAAACGAGACGCACGGACATTGTCTCGAAGCAAGAGGACAGCCGGAGCGTTTCGTAACACACCTCGAGGAAGACTGAAGGCAGGACAGCTCGTCGCCACTGAAAAGAAGACGACAACCAGGTACATCTGTAGTCTTCTTTATTGTAGTCCTCACCCTCAGCTTCCCCGGCAGCAACTGCCCGATCCCCGCATTCTAGGTTCCACGCAGGGAACACAGAGAAGGAATGCACGAGATGACAGTGCACGGGATCCCCACAAATACTTTATGCATAAACCTATTAGCGCCATTTAAAGCTTTCATTTCCCTTATCAGTCTGTTAACAGCTGCCTTGACGCTTGACTCTTACAGGTAAGACACATACGGATGGGCATTTACAAAGGTAATTATTACACAAAGTGGTAAACACTAATCGGTAATTGCAATGTTGTTATGTTGACTAAAAAACAGTCACAAGACACTGTTTTGTTTCCAAAAGGATTAACTCACGAGAAATGTGTTTAATTAATGTTGACGAAGCCCACAGCTGCTAAAAGGCCACTTGTTATAATTGACACCTTATGCCAGTTCTGGCACAAAGCTTTCTGTAGTGTCACCATTAGCATTGCAAGTACAGTCTCAGTAATCTTAGTATGGAAAGAGGCCTTGGCTGAAAGGCCAGCAATGGCTGAAATCGTTTCAGATGAAATGGACATTTAATGCAGCACAGTGAGGTTTTTGCTTCATGTCTTAAAACTTGTCAGTGAGGTGTGTCATTACCTATTCATTCAGAAACAGGGTGGGAGCACACCACCTCACATCCCAGCACTCAATTTATTTGCTCCATTGCATCATGCACTCTTTCTAATACTCTATCTAGAGTTAATTCATCGCAACATACTCAAACTACCTATCACTCTCAATCTTACTTTGTTTCTATTTTATACAGCTCTCACCCCTATCTATTCACCTTACTACATATTTCCAATATCAAATACACTACACACCACACAATTCCACAGCTAACAATTCAAACCACATACTTCCACTACAAACAACATACATCCACTCCACTACAGACAAAAAACATAAGTAAAAAAATATATAATTTACAACACCAATAGCTCTAACTTTGTCTTGAAATGCAGCTTGTTTTCCTCAAAGGAAAGCGGGATGCGTTTAAAAATATTTTTTAAGTTTTCTTTTAATTTTTTTAGGGTAGGCAGTGAGTGGTCTATGGGACCGCTGCCTGCTCTTAAAAAATGCTTTTACAAACATTCACAAACAGGAGAGGGTCCATTGGGGACCCCTTCTCATTTGCGAATGGATTACCACCAATTTGAAATTGGCAGTATATTGCGAATGTTTTGCAACCGCATTTTAGACGCAAAACATTCACACATATCACTGCAATTCAGTAATCGGAAGGAATGCCATAAACACACCCCTTCCTAATACCGAATCGCAAACCCAATAGGTAATAGGTTACCGAATTGCAAATGGGGCTTTCTACATCTCAGAAAGTCTTTTTGCGCTCTTAAATGGGCCGATTCTGTAAATTGGCCCGTTTGTGACTGCCAAAAAGGTTTGTACATTTGCCCCTAAGCTCTTGGCCGCCTGACAGTGAAGCACCAGTAGAAGAATAAGGGTTGGCTGGCCTATAGAGCAATCAGGCAGTGCCTGTAGGACTGATTTGACAGGTCGTTTTGTGTGCCATTTTTTAGGTCTAGCCTGAAATGCCCCGTCGCATCGAAATCATTTGTTAATTTAAATCGAGATTTTTTTGTTAACTAAAAAGGGGGATTTGAACCCACCAGTTTCCCATCAGTGGTTGGCTTCATCATCAATCTCATTTCCTTGCTTCTCTGTGGTCAATGCATGAATTTCTCTTTGTGTGCTAGTCCCTTCCTAGAACACGGACAAAGAATTGTTTAATGTCTTCATTAGTGTCATTCTGCTGCTTGCACCCGGATGGAGGCACTTTGACACTGTTGCCAGAGACTTATTGAATTTTTAAATGTATTTTCTTTCCTATCAACATGCAATTTTAGTTTTTTATTAAAGCAGTCCCTGCGACAGCATGTTTTTCTCAGCTTATTTGGATGTGTTGTTATTGGTGGTTGCTGGTTTCTCTGCACTGATGTGATATCGTGTTACATATTTTGAAAGGTTACCAATGTTAGAGGTTATCCCTCACAGTGCTTGGTGGATCATTGTAGTTTTTAGCCACCACCGCTCATTAAATGTGGATCTTTTTATGTACAGAAATATTTACAGCAGACAAAAAACAGAAGGCACTCTCAACAACGAAATTCATGTCATATATATGCATGGATACAATGAAAAATAAATTTGTGACCCAAGCTTGCATTTTTATTTTGGAGTAGACCCACAGTTGCATTCATTTGAATTTAATTTCTTTTAATTTAAATGTGAATATTTATTTGCAATTCTGGTCTCTGTTTTCAGCTTCAGTGCAAGCAGCAGTGGTGTGATGTAAACTGTAAAGCCAAATAAACATGTTTGTTTCTGAACCAGACCCTGCCCTGTCTCTCACTTTTGCTGGTGTCTCCAGATCATGAATGTATTCAGCGCTGTTAAACTCACCCTACCCCAGCTGTGCAAACAATTGCTGCTTTATCAATTTGCTAATAGATTGAACAGCATTAAGCCCTTCCCCCCTTTATTGAAGTCAGGAGAGTTCTTTCAGGACAGCCACTCCACAGTGTTTATTAGTCAAGGGTTTGAAAGGATCGGTATTTTATTCAACAGCACCTGGAAACATCTCCAAATAACAACAAGCATTTGCAATGCCAATAGACCTGGCTTTAAAGAAATATTTTATGGTAATGTGAAGCATTACAAGTAAACAGCATATGTATTTTTGCAGAAGCAAAGAACTGTAGAATAATATTGGTGCAGGTTAAGAGGTCAAGTGACAGTTGCTTTGTCAAGCCAGACCTAATAATCCATGTGGTTAATGAGTAATGACTGTGCTGCTACCAGATTATGACAAAAAACATAAATTATCTAGTTGTCTAAGACACTTTTACAGCATTACAATGTCATGTGTGTGCCCCTAGAATTTCGAGCATAGCCAGATGGATAAATAAACAAAATGATCACAACTGGTGGAGGGCAAATAATTTTTTGTGGACTCACAAATTCTGCTCAATCAAAACGTACACCTGGCTCCCAAAATGTGAGTGGAGCCAAAGCTCCTCTGACTCACATAATTGTTTTGTGATAGCTGCGCTGTCAAGCCAGACCATACAAATGCAAAACCAGAAGGTATGAGATAACACTTCACAGTCAGCAGCTAGCCCTGTTTTTTAAATTTAATTATGTCATTATGGTTGTGGACACCCTCAGCAAGAAAGGGTTGGAAAACACTAAGAGGAGGGGGAGAAGGAAGCATTGAAATGCTTCCAAAATCATGAAAGTCTGTAATTGGAGCACAAAACTGCAAATTTTCAATGGGAAAGCACATTTACAAGACTGTTTTTATAAGATGAACAAACAACCGACTAGTAAGGAGAAACAACTCAGAACGAGTCCCCTGTGAATAATCATCAGTACAAATGTAACTTGACAGTATTTCAAACAAGAAGTCTTCTCCAACCCTGAGAAATAAAGAGAAAGATATAACTCAAGAGTAATGCATGCCACTATACTATACAATGGCAGGCTGTACAATGCCATGCTATGCAAAGACGGCCAATACCATACCATACCATGCTATACAATAACAACCCATATAGTACCATACCATAAAATACGACAGGCCATACCATATAATACAATACCATGACAGGAGATACCATATCTTACATTACCAGACCATACAAAGACAAGTAATATGATACCATAGCATACAATACCATACAATGACAGGCCATACCTACCATACCACATAACTAAAATAAAATTGTCGAAGTCAATAGATCTCGCATATGTGAGACCCATTGGCTTTGCTGATGTTTTTTGGGATATTTGTAGGCCTATTTTATGGTCTAGTGGCCGCATACTTTGCCAAACACTTATACAGCTTTACAAGTTCAAAACTGCCTCGATTTGCCAACATAGGCCAATTTTCTAGCTACCTAATCACGAATGTGGGACTTTTATTTTCTCTCCACTTTTTACCCTGGGAAGAATCTGGCTGTACTAGTCAAGTCAAGTAAAGTAAAACTTTATTCGATTTCTATTTTAGACAATCATAAAAGCACATAAAAAACACAATTCCATACACAGTAAGATTAAGGATTTAAAATATACAATTAATTATAAAATTCATTCATTTAAGTCACTATCCCTTTTGTCTTTGTAGGCTAGACGTTTATATTACAATGCATTTCCTGCATCTGAGTACACTCTTTAAAAACATCGCTACCCTCCAGACTATGTGTTCGTTTTTCAAAAATTGTAATACAATAAACGCAGGACGGCAATGTCTGATCCCTAGGGATTTAAAAATTGTAACAATCCATATTTTCCTTAATTCAACATAATATCTACAAAATAAAACAACATGTATGGTGGATTGTTCTGAGTGGTTATCACAGGGACACAGGTGCATTACTTGTGACCAGTCATTCATTTTTGGGAAACTTACAAGTTTGTGAAAAATCCCAAGTCTGAATCTGGTCAATAAAAACTTATCATAGCCACCAGGTACCATTATTAGATATGGTTGAATAATAAAAGTTGTTAAAATCATTTGATTGGACAGCACAGTGGGCTTTATGATCTCTGCCGATGTTCTGAGTGTGTCTAGTAGCATGAGGCCCTCTTTTTTTAGCTCTTTTCTTGAGATGGTGGACATAGTGCTAGGCTTAGTATAATAGTCTAAATGGCCAAGGTCACGCATGAAGTCCCGAACATACCTTAGCCATGGGACAGTTAGAGCCCTTTCCAGTTTTAAACTATCCTTTAAGATGTCCTGATTTAGCATGGTTTTTGTAGATGACCAAATCCTATGCCATAAAAGAATGGGCTACATTTTTATAAGGTCTGCAATGTGTGGTATACCCAATTCAGAGTGGCAAACATGCAATGATATGCTATTCGGGACTGCCAGGATATACCTTAAAAACGCGTTTTCCACTATTTGTAAGGGGTACACATCAACAAAACCCCAGAACCCTGCCCCATACATGGCCGTGGAGGCGCATTTCGCCTTATAAATCTGTGTGAGCTCTACCAGCGGCCTCCTACCCAACTTTCTTGAAAAATTAGCAAGGGCAGCTGTGGTCTTTAAAAAAGCCAATTTTTTTAGCAAGGACCGCTTGGGACCATGTGTTGTTCTGATCAAAAAGTATACCAAGATATGAAAATCTCTTAGTAAACCCTATTTTCTGTTCATCGATATACATATCCCTACACTTCTGGCTGCCGTGTCCACACCTCATTATAAAAGTTTTCGAGGTGTTCACCCTAAGACCAAGGTTGCGCATAAAAACTGAGAAGCTATTTAAAACCCTTTGCAGTCCCACTTGAGTGCGCGACATCAGAACTGCGTCATCCGCATACAGGAGAGCAGGTATAGGACGTCCACCTATTTGGGGGAGGTCTTGGCAGTCTTTAACCAGTGCTTCGCCATTGATATAAAGATTAAAAAGAAAGGGGGCTAGCACGCAGCCTTGCCTTACCCCCCTCCTTATTAGAAACGGGGCAGAGCACTCACCGTTAACACCAAACCGCACTCTAGCCTTGGCATCGCTGTATAACCGTCTAAGAAGGTGGATCATTTGCTTTTCCACTCCCATGCCCTCAAGGATCTCCCAGAGCTTGCTGTGCCTAACACAGTCAAAGGCTGCAGTGAGATCCACGAAGGCTAAAAACAACCTACCCTTCTTGACCCGAGTATACTTCCCTATAATAATAGTTAAATTTAAGCTCTGTTCATCAATCCCTAGGTCCTCACGAAAACCATACTGGATGTCAGATATAACCTTGTTGTCCTCGGCCCAGTCCTGTAGTCGTTCTAAGATAATTCGAGCTACCACTTTTACCAAGGAGTCCAGTAACGATATTGGCCTGTAACAGCCAGGATCCTGACGATCCCCCTGGCTGTACTACCACAGAACCAAGATTTTGTTTTGTTGCACTAAATGCAGGATTAACATATAAGTCTACCTTGTTTTACGCAAATCAGTACTGTCCAAATCCCTTTGTTTCATGGAAATGTGTTCAAGATGCCTTTTTCATTTTTCCTTTGCCTGGGCTGTATTTCCCTTTGCTGCTTCTTTTTTCCTGCTCTAGCTTTCGTTTCCCTACCCTTTGTTTTCCTGCTCTCTACTTTACTCTCCTGCTACCTCCTTTGATTAAATGTTTTTCATTCTCTCTCCTGCTCCTTCCTTTGTTCACCTGCTACTGTTTCTCTTCTCCTCTTCTCTGCCTCTCTTTTCCTTCCTTTCCTCTTCTTCTTCCTCCTTCCCTACCCTGTTCCTTACATGCATCTCTTGAGTCCCCTTTTCACATCCTACTGTTCCCTTCCCTCTCTTTTGTTCTCCTGCTCCCTCCTTCCCTTGCCTGCTTTTCATTGTCTCTCCTGCTCCATATTTCTACCGCTACCCACCCCTGCCCTCCTTCATTTTGCTCCTCCTTTCTTCACTATCTTGCTTTTTGCTTCCCCGTCTTGTCCTTTTTTCCCCCATGCCACTGCTCCTCTCATTACTTTTGCTGCTCCCTCTTTGCCTCTCATGCTCCACCATAACCAACCAGATGCCTGAGGTCTGCTCTTCACAATGTATTATCATTCTACCTGGTGAGATACCTTTATCTGGAGGGAGATCACACATTCTCAATTTTTCTTCCTCATCCAGTCTCCCTCATTTCCCACTTTGCATTTCTCCAGGTCCTGTCCCTTCTCAGTCCCTTGAGACTGGCTGACATAGAGCATTAAAGGTGATTCAAACTCAACACAATATAAAATATCTTCAGACGAAAGTCTGGGAAGGAGTATAATGTAAAGCAGGGGTCTCAAACCTTTTCTGCAGTGAGAGCTACTTCTGATCACAGAAAATCATTGTAAGCTACATAAGGCAAAGCAACTCGCTCAGTGTTACCAGACACCCCACGCCCAGCTTAATTGACTTTAAGAATAATGTCTATAGAGCCAGATACGATGGTTTGAACAAAATACTTTGTCTAGGGGCACTATGACAGGGCTGCCATGTGTGTCGGTGAGAGCGTGGTATTTGAGATGTATGATGAATAATGGGGGGGTGCCGCGCACTCCTGTTTGCGAGTATCCTGGGTACTCCGATAGTAATCAGTATATATATTTGTAGCGTGCTGGGTGGGAAAGAGGTGGCCAGCCTCATGTAAATCTATGTGTATAATGCAAGTGTAGACACACACTTGCCCCTTCCCGCACAGCTGTGTTTGCAAAACCTTGCTAAGTTAAAGCATCATTGATTATTTACAATATACATGTTCAAAATATGCTACTCAAAAATGTAATCTCAAAACCTTGTATTTTTTATTGCGGATAACTCTCCGCAATCATATAGTGATTAAACATGCTGTACAATCATAATGTATTGCTTCTTGATACATCATATACATAACAACATATTTATAACGATAAACAGCGATGAATTCACATTGTTGTTGTCCATTCCCAATGCATTTCGGGAAGCAATATCCCTTCGTCAGGGGAACTGAAATGAAAGTACAACGTTCAAATTTTAGCATCAAGGGAGAATCTCATAAGAAAGTTGTAATGTTTTAGTGCAACCAGACTATTGCTTTAAACACTGATAACGTGTAGATGTTGAGTGCATAAGATGATATACAAAATAGTGTCAGTAATGCCCCGTAAGAATGACAGACAAACCGCTCCACCATGTGCTAAACCGACTGTATTGACCTCGTAACCGATAAGCAAGCATATTTCCAAGTGCTTCGTTGCCCAATAGTGTGTAATACTAGAAAAACCACGAAACTCTAAACTGAATCTTACCCGGTCCAAAAGACAACTGTACCAAATTGAAATGAAACATAAACCGCAATTATTGATAATGCAAAACCTGTCTGTATCACGTCACAAACTAAACATGATACAGCTTCAAACTGCGTTAATTACCTGAATGGCTACGATGTACTGCGGGCGTTTAAACCATTAAATCCAAAGGAATCCAAGAAGTGTACTCGAGGCTGAAAGCACAAGTATGCAATCATAAATAGCCGCTGTAAGTGAAACGCGGTGCGTTTATGGGCAAATATGCTACAAAGTCTCACCTAGTCCTCCAGGGACCGACGTAACCGCGTACTCCGAAACCGTGATGGAAGTTCTGATGCGTTTGAGAAGACCGTGTCTTCCCATAAAGCCCTGTACCTTAGTAAACAGCGAAAACGGACTACCGAACAATAGACATAAACACTGCCACGGCAGGGGCTGCCATCTTGAAGCTGTTCAAACCACCTAATATACTATGTGAAGGACTCCCGGTCCATGACCTGAGTACTGTGTAAACATAAAAGCACAATGTGATCAAACAATGGTCACCCTCATCAAAGCGTCCAAACGCCATGTCTGCTGGAAAAACGTGTCGAAGTGACCTCGAACCAAGATAAATAAAACTGGCGGACCTGAGTGTCTAAGCGTCCTGTTTGCTTCGAGAAAAGCCAGCTGTTCAAACTGCCTGAACTCTGCGTGTATGTGCCAACAGTGTGAAACAAGTGTGAGTGGTGTAGATGCTCTAGACAATCATGTAAAAAACAAACCAATAACATTGAAAATGTAACACAAAGAATCAGATGTTATCTGCCATAGTAAATGCTGATGAACATTAATGTTATATTGCCTGGTGATGCACAATATACACAGACATGTGATACATAATTACAAAAAGACTTTTCTAAGAAAATGCGTAAACCCCAACACAAACTATTACAAATTACATGTGTTGAAACAATCTGATGAATGACTACGTGATGGTGTGAATAAACAATACTAGGTACTTCGCGATTAACCACCCATATGGTGTATGAATACCTGTGTCATATATATTGGGCACCTAAGTGAATGTTCAAATGATTAGAGATAACAGCTCATATCCAGTTTGTCATTCAAACCGGCGGGCATCATGGTATTCAAATACTTGATCCACCATATCTCTCTTTGAGATAACCATTTGGCATTGTCCCTATCAGGCACTAAAACAATTTTCTCCAAGATCAAAAACCGTAGTTGGGGTATAGTATGGTGAAGTTCTGACCAGTGGGTTGCTAAACTGGAATTCATGTTCTTATTGCGTATCAAGCTTTTGTGTTCAGTGATACGAATTTTAATTTTTCTCTCAGTCTTGCCTACATACATCTTGCTACACGGGCATTTAATGCAATAGATGACAAACATTGAATTGCAATCTGTAGAATCTCGTAATTTGATGATCTTGCCCGTTTGTGGATGTGCAATGGTTTTACCAGAAATGATGTTGTTGCAGTGTACACAATTGTAACATTTTTTCATACCGGGTTCTGCTGTGATGTTGGGTGGTTTTCTACTGGATTCCAGTTCCTTGATATTGCGACTCCTGGGATAAGCAAATAACGTTTTTTTGTTAAATAGACCTATGAACTCTGTCTCACATTGAAGCAGTTCCCATCGATTATTCACAATTTTTTTGATGTGTTCAGATTTGGTTGAGTATTTAGATACAAATACCATTCTGTCCTGATCTTGTTTATTCTTGGTTTGTAAAAGTTCAGTTCTAGGTATGTTTACTGCTCTCGATTCAGCTGCTTTAATAACAGCGGATGGATATCCACGTTCCAAAAATGTAGTGCGTTGTTGAGTCATCTCAGTGGTCAGTGCTATGTTAGATGATGAGATCCTCTTGCTTCTCAACAATTGTGAGAAAGGCAGATTTTGAAGTAAAGCAGGTGGATGAAAACTGGAATACAATAAATAATTATTGCGATCAGTAGCTTTGTGAAACACGGATGTTTCCAATTTGCCTTGGGTTTTGGTTATCAAAACGTCCAGAAATGCAATTTGTTCACTGTCGATTTGGTGAGTAAATTGAATGCGAGGATTTTTCAAGTTGAGTTCAGTGATTTTGGATATAAGGTCTTGTTCAGTACTTGACCAAATCAAAAAAATGTCATCAGTAGATCGTTTGAAAAAAACAAGGTAGTCCGACCATCCTGAATCTGAAAGAATATGGTCTTTTTCAAACTTAGACATGTACGTATTAGCGTACACTGGGGTGCCCGAAAACCCCATTGATGTTCCGGAGATTTGTAAATAGAATTTTTCATTCCATTTAAAATAAGAATGTTGTAAGCAAAACTGGAGTAACTCAAGTATAAAAACTTTGTTCGCAGCAATATCAGTTTGCTGTAGTAGAGCCCATTCACAGGCATCCATTCCCTCGTCCAATGGTATGGAGGTATAAAGTGCTGTGACATCGATGGTGCAAAAAATCCAAGAGGATATATCTGAACTCTCAATGATATGTAGTAACCTTAAGAAATGTGTTGTCTTGAATATATGTAGTCCATTGTTGGACAAAAGACTGTAAAAATTGGTCGATGTATTGTCCAAGTGGTTCAAAAACTGACCCAAAGCCACTGACTATGGGTCTGAACGGGGGATTTGTCAAATTTTTGTGCACCTTGGGCAACACGTAAAGCTTAGGACATCTGGGATGTTTGGTTGATAAGTATCTGTAAGTGTTGTTATTGATCCATCCCATTTCTAGAGCTTTATCGAGAATGTTGCTAAGTACTTTTTTTATCTCTGTGAAAGGGTCCTGTGGTAATTTCAAGTAAGTTGTCTGATCCTCCACGTGTTCTTGCACTTTATTAGTGTAGAAAGTAGTGTCTATAACCACAAGTGCACCTCTCTTATCCGCTGGTTGAAAGGTCAATGACTGATCTTGTGCTAATTCTTGTATAGTATGTTGTTCGTGTTTGTTCAAATTAGTTTGCATTTTGGATCTGAAATTCAATTTTTCTAGATCTTGCTTCACAAGAGCCTCAAAGGCATCTAGTATTTTGTGGGACATAGGAGCCACGGATGTGCTGCGAGGTTTAAATTGCTTGTATTCTTGGAGATCCACATTCTCAATGGGAAAATTACTCTCTGGCAGAGAAGGAACAATATCAGTAAAAAAATGCTGCAGTCTTAAGTTACGCATGAATCTGTACAAACACACTTCTATTTCCATTTGGTTGGTGTGGTAAGTGGGAACAAACGAGGTTCCTTTGTTTAAAACCTGTAGTTGCTGAGTGTTAAGAGTTTTAGATGATATATTGATTACTAGGGTCTTGTTTTGCTCCAAAGGTTCTGGCTGATGTTTTCTCTGACCTCGCCGAATTATTTTGAACTGTTTGTGTCTGGCGGTCGACCGATTGGCGGTCCCTTCTCTAAAAAAGAAGTTTGTTGAATGTTCGAGGTGCCTGGAACGGCAGTTTGTTCTGTTGTTGTTGACTGGATGACTTGGTCAGAATCAATGGAAATAGGTTGTCTGGTGGCGGATAGATCTTGGTCTGATACGACACTCTCTTGAGATGAGGTAACATGTTTTGGTGCGGGTCTTCTTTGCGCATACACCTCCGCCCAGGTGTAAACCTCATTTAATTTGTAATCTATTGTATCACGTTTATATTTCCGTAATTTGCGCTCTTATGTCTCTTTACCGTAGCGATCTAATTTCTCATTCAGGTCCTTTAGTGTGGACTGCCAAAATTCTGCGTCACATCTTGAACTTAAATCTGTTTTAATGGTGTCAATTTCCTCTTCAAGCTTTTTAATGGTTTTTAACAATTCTTCTACTAGTAGCAAAATTAGATCTAAGGAACACTTATTAAGAATCACATTTTTGCAAGTGTTGTGAATGTTTTATTGAAATAACTACAACTACCATGATGCCTTGTTTCAGCTATGTGATAATAATATTGCCATTTAATTTTGCTCATTCTCCCTTTTCTATCATATTTTCATCTAAGGCAAAGTGTCATTTATTGATCAATCTCTATTTAATACTTTCCTTTGAAAATTGTTTGTGCTGAATTTTGTATGTTGCCATTTTCTTGTCATGTAATTAAATTGATGTCATTAGTTTCCCAAATCAATGTTTGTTGATCTTAAAGGTTTGAGATATGTAAAACTGTATGCTAAACAAAAGTGGCATATGTGAAACCTGAACTCCGCACTTTTTATATGATGACTGTTGGACGTGGCCCTTTCTGCAGGGTTATCCCCAAAAGTTTTGCCTCCATCCTCCTATTTTGCTGACCCTCTTTTTGTTGGTTTTAGGGCTCTGGGCTCTTTACCACTGCTAACCAGTGCTAAAGTGCATTTGCTCTCTCTTCTAAAACATGGTATGATTGGTTTACATCTGTTTGGCATATTCAATTAAATTAAATTAAATGCTACTAGTGGGCCTTTCTGCACTGCTTGTGCCACCCACAGACGTGGACTTTCAAACCTGTGTCAGGCCTGCCACTGCAGGGCCTGCTTGAGCAGTTTACTGCCACTTTAACTTGGCATTTAAAACTACTTGCCAAGCCTTAAACTCCCCTTTTATTACACATAGGTCACCCCTGAGGTAGAAACTATCTATCCCTATGGGCAGGGTGCTGTGTAAGTAAAAGGTAGGACATGTGCCTTTATTGCGTGGCATGTCCTGGTAGTGACAAACAGCCTATTTTGTTTCTCACTGCTTTGAGGCCTACTTTTCTCATAGGCTAGCATTGCGAATTCCCTTATATATGTTTAAGTGGTAATTCCTGATCTGAAAGGAGTAGCGTTGCCATGTTTGGTATGTTTAGAGTGTTAGCGATAAATCCTGCATACTGGTGTAGGTGTATTTTACTTTACTATTTTAGAAATGTCACTTTTAGAAGGTGGACATTTCTCTGTGCTTGTTGCTCTTTGTGCTTTGCAGCCTGACTCCAATCCACGTCTGCGCCTGGGTGACAGCTACGTATACTTTGTGCATACTTTCCAGACAGTCATCACCTAGGAAGGGTTCGGTGTGACAGGGTTACATCTGCATTCTGATGGTCTTCCTGGAACGTGAGAGAGAGGGGCGTTCACACTTTACATTTGTATAGGCTGTGTCCTGCCCTCACACAAAGGGCTGATTTAACCCCTACTGATGTCTGGAGCCAGAACTGGGGTTGAAAGGGAGTGCTGTGTACTTCTAAGGTTTTCTATGAAGTTCCCCCTTGAACAAAGACAATTTTGAGTATAAGTACAGGGGCTCTGACCCTATGTTGTTAGAGCACTTTTGGAACTTGACTAAACTTCTGTCAGAAGAACTGGTACGCTGCTCAAAAGACTCATCCGGACTACCCATCTTCTGTTGCCCTACTGCCTGCTACTTGTTCAGTGCCCTAAAGGACTCACTGGATCACTTTTCTGTTTGTTGCCCTGCTGCCAGCTGCTCCCTGACTGTTCTATTAAGGCACTGTTGTGCTGCCAGGAGAGATCACCATTAGAATTGCTGGGTTTTTTCTGCTGGTCTGCCTGCATACTGCTGCCTTCTTGGTGTCCCTTCCAAGTATTCTTCTGGGACTGATGGCTGCCCCAGAGTTGGCCGTGGGACACTGGGTCCGGCCCTAGCAGTCATTTCCAAACTAGCGCGTATTGAGCGCTTTATTTTTCACATTGTTTTACAGCCAGTGCATGGTGAACCTCTGCTGAGGGCCAACTGAAAGTGCATGTAGAGCGCCTGCCCAGGAAAAGTCAGTGCATGCTGAGTGCTGCATATATCCCCAGAGTGGTGTTCGTCTTTCCCTTGAAGGAGAGCACTGTGGGAGGCCATCCTAGAAGGCCCCGTGCCCCTCCCTGTTGCCAGCACCCTCAGGGAAGGCTTGCTGAGGGAAAGCAGCACTCCTGAACGACGCGTTGCCTAGTATCCCGGGAGGCCAGGCACACGAAGTTCAACAGCCCGGCTCTGCCCTGAGGGAAGTGTTGTGTGTGCCCAGTTCAGCAAGGCTGGTATTGGAAGAACTGTGGCCCGCCAGTATTGCTGTAGGCATCTCAGTGCTGCCCCAAAGGTCTCCTGCAGCCAGAACCATCACCCTGGTGCCTCGGGCCAGTCCTGCCACACGCTTGACACCAGGTACTGTGTCCTCCTTTGGTAGCAGTCTTTTACTCTCGTGGGCAGCCAGGAGAGACCACGGGTGGTCTCCTCCTCCCGCGTTTTTGACCGCAGACAGGTACTGTGGCCCTGGGGAGCAGTGCAGCCGTCCCATGCCTCATCCATGGGCGGCTCTGCTTCCCAATGTGACTCCTGCCCTGGGGGGCTGCCATTGCCGTCAGCAGCTGCACCGCACACTTGCGGGCAGCTGCACTTATTTCAGCACGCGGGGGACCGGATGAGGACTCCGCATACCTTTGCCTATATTGGTGCCTCTTCCCCTTTCTGGAGAAAACGTACCTGAGGGTTCCTGTTCCTTGCATTTATACATGGTGGGTGAGTCCTCGGTGGAGGCCCCTGGTCTGAAACTGATTACCTTTGGACAACTATAAATTACCATATTAATTGTAATAGGTTTTCAGGTTGCTTCTGTGCCCCATATTCTAGTGTTTGTGTACTGTATAACGTTTAATAAGAGTGTAGGTACGCTGTGTCATACTTTTCAACTGTAATTCGTGTTTTTTGCCTCCAGACCAGGTTGCATTACTAGCACTCATGTGTAATTCATGCACTAGTTGTGACATATGGTGATTCATGTGGTTTTTCCTAACCTAAACCTGCTGCATTTCGCACATGTTTGTTATAATGTATGTCATTTTGATTCTTGCATTGTCAGGATAATGAGTACTGACTCAGGATTTGTATAGTATGCACAGTATGTATGATTCATGTCATTTTGGTCCATGTTTTATGTACAATATATACTATATTTCCACATAATCTGGTGTGGAGTCACTTTTGTGTGTATTCATTGTGTTACTGGTGTGAGTGATTTGCGCAAATGCTTTACACATTGCCTCTGATGATAAGCCTATCTGCTCTGAGCCAAGCTACCAAAGGGTGAGCACAGGTTATCTTTGGTGTGTAACTTACTTGCCCTGACTAGAGTGGCGGGTACTACCTGGCTTTGGTGCATACCCTAGCCAACCAGAAACCCCATTTCTAACAAGGACCAAAGCTAAACATCTCTCTAAGTTGTGTAAATGTCGATTTGCTTTAGCTTGGTAGGCCTTGGAATGGTTAATTTCACATTTCTCCTCTGTACTGGGTTGTGTTGTATGGTTGGTATATTTGATGTATACCTACTAAGTTATAGTTTGTCATTTCAGGAATCTTCTCACCTGTTTATTTGAAGTAGTTTTGTATGAAACATAAACTGTTTGTTTAATTAATTAAAATCCCACTGAAAGGTCTAATCATGATACTCAATTCCTTTTCTTTTTTAGGCTGCTACATTATATTTGCTTGAAACCCATTGGATGTGTAATCCACAATTTTACGAAATATTATTTTTGTTACATTCATTACAGGTCTAACAGCCAGAGCACGTGGACAAACATCTGTGTCTCAGGATACCTCCACTCCAGCCCAGGATCAAGCCACCAGGGAGGACTCCACTCCTGAAAGTCCGAATGAAGAGAAGTGGCCTGGTCCATCTGGTCTGCCTGAAGAAGAGATGATGGACGGAATGCTGAATAAAACAAACATTCACCCCCAGCCACTGATCTGGGTTAAATCCATCTTTTTTTGCACATCACGCCATTCCAGTTCAGACCCAGCCATATGCAAATCAGTCTTGACCCTGTTCCACATGGGAACATTCCAGCCCGAACTGCCAAGCCAGGTCTTCCCTGGACCAGAAACAAGCGTCCCAGGACCGGTTAAGGGGTTTCACCCCTCATCAGCCAGGTTAGCTTAAATCTGGTGTTGTAGCAAACATGGCACCCACGTCTGGGCATAGCCTTCCCACTTAGGGTGACAAATGCAAAAAGAACAGATGATGATCGGAATGCTGAATCAATCAAACATACACCCCCAGTTACAGATCTGGGTTAAATCCATCATTGTTTTGCACACCACGCCATTCCAGTTAAGGCCCAGCCATATGCAAATCAGTATTGACCCTGTTCCACATGGGAACAGTCCAGCCCAAACTGCAAGCCAGATCTTCCTTGGACCAGAGACAAGCATCCTTGGACCGCTTCCAAGTTTCACCCTTCATCAGCCAGGATAGCTTGAATCTGGTGGCGTAGCGAGCACGGGACCAGCGTCTGGGCATACCCTTCCCACTTAGGGCAACAAATGCAAAATGAACAGATGATAGACAGAATGATGAATCAACCGAATATTCAAACCAGTCACAGATCTCGGTTAAATCCATCATTTCTTTTCACACCATGCCATTCCAGTTCAGACACAGCCATATGCAAATCAGTCTTGACCCTGTTTGACATGGAACAGTCCAGCCTGAACTGCTAAGCCAGGTCTTCCCTGGAACAGAAACAAGCAACCTAGGTCTGGTTTCGGGGTTTCACCCCTCATCAACTAGAATAGCTTGAATCTGGTGGCGTAGCGAGCACAGGACCCACGTATGGGAATACCCTTCCCACTTAGGGCGACAAATGCAAAAAGAACAGATAATGAACAGAAAGCTGAATCTATCGAACATTCGCCTCCAGTCACAGATCTGGGTTAAATCCATCGCTCTTTTGCACACCACGCCATTCCAGTTCAGACCCAGCCATATGCAAATCAGTTTTTACCCTGTTCCACATGGGAACAGTCCAGCCCGAACTGCCAAGACAGGTCTTCCCTGGTCCAGAAACAAGCATCCTAGGACCGGTTTCAGAATTTCATCCCTCATCAGCCAGGATAGCTTGAATCTGGTGGCTTAGCGAGCACGTGACCCACGTCTGGGCATACCCTTCCCACTTAGGGCGACAAATGCAAAAAGAACAGATGATGGACAGAATGCTGAATCAATCGAACATTTACCCCCAGTCACAGATCTGGGTTAAATCCATCATTTCTTTTCACACCACGGCATTCCAGTTCAGACCCAGCCTTATGCAAATCAGTCTTGATGCTGTTTGACATGGGAACAGTCCAGCCCGAACTGCCAAGCCAGGTCTTCCCTGGACCAGAAACAAGCATCCTAAGACCGGCTTCTGGATTTCACCCCTCATCAGCCAGAATAACTTGAATCTGGTGGCGTAGCGAGCATGAGACCCACGTCTGGGCATACTCTTCCCACTTAGTGCAACAAATGCAAAAAGAACAGATGATGGACGGAATGCTGAATCAATCGAACATTTACCCCCAGTCACAGATCTGGGTTAAATCCATCATTTCTTTGCACACCACGCCATTCCAGTTCAGGCCCAGCCATATGCAAATCAGTCTTGACCCTGTTCCACAAGAGAACAGTCCAGCCCGAACTGCCAAGCCAGGTCTTCCTTGGACCAGAAACAAGCATCCTAGGACTGGTTCCAGGATTTCACCCCTCATCTGCCAGGATAGCTTGAATCTGATGGCGTAGCGAGCACAGGACCCACATCTGGACAAACCCATGTTTGGGCTCCCCCTCATCAGCCCAGCTGATGAGGGGTGATGCCCCAAAACCAGTCCCAGGATGCTTGTTTCCGGCCCCCGGAGGACCTGGCTTGGCAGTTCAGGTTGGACTGTTCCCATGAGGCACAGCGTCAAGACTGATTTGCATATGACTGGGTCTAAACTGGAGAGGCATGGTGAGCAAAAGAACATTGGATTTAACCCAGATCTATTGACTAGGGGTGAATGTTTGATTTGCTCTGCATTCCGTCCATCATCTGTGTGCCTTTTGCTTTCTCGCCATAAGTGCACCGTGTATGCCCAGACGGGGGTCCCGGGCTCACTGTGTCACTGGATTCAAGCTAGCCTGGCTGATGAGGGGTGATGCCCTGAAACTGGTCCCAGGATGCTTGTTACTGGTCCAGGGAGAACTTGGCTTGGCAATTCGGGTTGGACTGTTCCCATGAGGCACAGGGTCAAGACTGATTTGCATATTGCTGGGTCTAAACTGGGGTGGCATGGAGAGCAAAAGAACAATGGATTTAACCCAGATCTATTGACTGGGGGTGAATGTTTGATTTGCTCTGCATTTCGTCCATCATCTGTGTGTCTTATGCTTTCTCGCCATAAGTGCACCGTGTATGCCCAGACGGGGGTCCCGGGCTCACTGTGTCACTGGATTCAAGCTAGCCTGGCGGCTGAGGGGTGATTCCCCAAAACCAGTCCCAGGATGCTTGTTTCTGGTCCAGGGAGGACCTGGCTTGGCAGTTCAGGCTGGACTGTCCTAATGAGGCACAGGGTCAAGACTGATTTGCATAGGGCTGGGTCTAAACTGGGGTGGCATGGTGAGCAAAAGAAGGATCAATTTAACCCAGATCTTTTGACTGGGGGTGAATCTTTGATTTACTCTGTGTTCCGTCCATCATCTGTGTGTCTTTTGCTTTCTCACCATAAGTGCACCGGGTATGCCCAGACGTGGGTCCTGGGCTTATTGTGTCACTGGATTCAAGCTAGCCTGGCTGACGAGGTGTGATTCCCTGAAACCGGTCCCAGGATGCTTGTTTTTGGTCCAGGGAGGACCTAGCTTGGCAGTTCGGGCTGGACTGTCCCAACGAGGCACAGGGTCAAGACTGATTTGCATATGGCTGGGTCTAAACTGGGGTGGCATGGTGAGCAAAAGAACAATGGATTTAACCCAGATCTGTTGACTGGGTTGAATGTTTGATTTGCTCTGCATTCTGTCCATCATCTCTGTGTCTTTTGCTTTCTTGCCATAAGTGCACCGGGTATGCCCAGACATGGGTCTCGGGCTCAGTTTGTCACTGGATACAAGCTAGCCTGGCTGATGAGGGGTGATGCCCCGAAACTGGTCCCAGGATGCTTGTTTCTAGTCCAGGGAAGAACCTGGCTTGGCAGTTCGGTCTGGACTGTTCCCATGAGGCAGAGGGTCAAGACTGATTTGCATATGGCTAGGTCTAAACTGGGGTGGCATGGTGAGCAAAAAAACAATGGATTTAATTAGATCTATTGACTGGGGGTGAATGTTTGATTTGCTCTGCATTTCGTCCATCATCTGTGTGTCATCTGGTCTGCCTGGGCAGATGACTCCAGTGAGTCTCCCTTACCTACAACTAAACCTCCCTCCCCAGTTGTTACAACACCTCAGCAGAGGGATACCGCCGCTTCCTGTGTCCAAAGCAACATAACACCCATCTTGTGCCCCACGGTCCTGGCTGGTGGTGGGACACCACCACCACCACCTGCAGTTCAGCCAATTGTTTTTCCTTCCATCACACATTTCAAAATTTAAACAACTAAAGGATTGTTTATTCGTAAATGATTTGTAAGTTGTTAATGTTTCTTACTAATTTCTATCATGACAACAAAATCAAAATACCAAAAGCACATCAACTAGTATTTCATTAAATTTGAAACAGAGTGATCTGTCAACTTTTTATTAAACATAACAAAACATATATGACACAAGTAGTCAGTGCAATTTTCACATTTCCAGTTCCACACCTTGCCACCATGGAAGAAGGGAATATAATCATAAGAATCAGGTTCAATAGGCAAAATATTATTGGAATATGTCATCAACTAGAGCCAGATCTTCTGTCTCACAATAGGAATTGCGCAACGATAAGACCAATAGACCTAAATCCTGGCAATACTCAATTTTGTGGCCACAGGATCAGTCCAATACACTGCTGCAGTATCTCGGTGAATATCACAACCAACTTTAAGTGGTGTGCTACAAGAAGTTCTTTCTACATGATGAAACACATCAACATATTCATATAGTTATTACAAAATGTGCATTTGGCCAATGTAAAGGGGGATGACTATGCTTTTGGTTGATTACCACATGTGGTTAGAGAGAATCAAGCAGCACATAGTGGCTTGGTGCCGCCATTCAACAGAAAATAGGTCAAATGCAATCTTTGTGTGTGTCTTCCACAGAAACAACCCTTGTTCCCTGGCGTGTGGTGGCACTAAAGCAATATGTGTGCCATCAAGTGCTCCAACCTCATATAGTAGATGAACTAAACCATAAAAATCACCCTTCACATTCGCAAAATCTTCATGTTGTGGAAACTGTATAAAGCGGTTGATGTGTCTCATTGATGAAAGAACTTCTTGTAGCACACCACTGAAAGTTGGTTATGAAATTCCACCTGATAATGCCACAATTTATTGGAATGACACTGTGGCCACAAAATGAAGTGCTGCCATGAGTTTGACAATTGGGGCCTGATTATGAGGCAACTCCGACCGACATCTCTGCGGTTTCGGAACCGACCGACCTCAGGTTGGTGGTCTGAAACCACAATTACAATGCAACCTCACATGGTGCTGTCGCATACTCCCGATTCCCTATGGGAGCTTGTGCGACGGCCGGAAACCGGCCACAGCACAAGCTCCCATAGAGGAATGGGAGTTACTGTAAATCCCTACACTGACACAGTGCAGGGATTTATGGGAGGCACCATAGGTGCCCCCCCGCAGGCCCAATCGGAAGCCGCGGAACGAGGGGGGCCCTGCTAGGGGCACCAAAGTCACTTTCCGACAGGCTTTCTATGCTGGGAAGCCCGACATGAAAATCCTGTTGGAAACCGACATTATAATCCTGATGGTGAAAACACCGTCCATAAGGGATTATGTGGCGGTTCCGACTAGTCAACGGGCTCCTCGAACCCATCGAAAGCCATTCTGATTGACTGCCCGGTTTCAAATCCGACCACCGTCATTGCAATACGGCAGTCGGACTTGAAACTTTGGATGTCGGTCGGAAAGCCACCGACCTGCGGTTGACGGCTTTCCGACCGACATCCAAATGAGGCCCTTGACATTATAGTTGTGGGATTTCCATTGTGAGGTAGACGATCTGGCTCCAGCTGATGGCATAAATCCAGTATAGTTTGCCTATTCAATCTGAACATTTTGATAATATCCCATTCCTCCATGCTGGCAAGGTCGGGAAATTAATGGTACAATTGAGGCTGATGTCTCCTCACTCTCCTAGGGTTCAAATGTCTGCATTGGAAGAATTGGGAACATTTTAACATTTTCCACATACAATTTTTTTGATTATTAACACAAATGTAATGTCGTGCTACAAATATGTATGCTTTCACAACCCATTTTAATGTAACTTTTTTGTCATTTTTACTTCACAAATGTCATTTTGTAGCTTTCAATATTTTAAATATGAAAGAATGTGTAAATAATACATCTCTAATGTCAAGTCAAGAATAACTTTAATCGGTTCCAAAGACCATAAAAGTTTGACAAAGAAACATCACAGTTTTAAGATTTCATAACATATTTGTAAAACAGTGTACTTAAAATTAATAAAAGATAAAATTCATAGAAATCTGGCAGTTAAAAACATATAGTCCATAATACAAATGACCTGGCATATCAAGATATATCATTGATCATAAACTTCCAAAGTTATAAAAATGATGCGTTAAAAATTACAGCATTCATAGTCAGCTTCTAAAGCTCATAACACTTTCTAATTGCCATTGCAACTTTTAAGTAGTTAGAGACCGCAATGCAAATAGCAGAAGTGGCCAATAAATACAGCAAATTAAAACCATCAATGTATGTACAAGGCCGGATTTCCCTTAGAAGCGGAGCTAGAAATTTTTCCCTAGGCTCTTTATAAAGAGGACAAAATAGAATAAAGTGCAAGGTGTTCTGAGCTGCCAAATTGTTACACGGGCAGAGCATAAGTTTGTCGGCCCACCCTGATTGTCTCTGGAATGCCACTAAAAAATCTCTAATGTATTTTTTATGTATTCTTTTTTAACCAGAATACTGTCAACGGCGGTGTGAACAACACCATTCAAATATTGCATTTAACAACAGTAATGCACTACATATACTTAAAAAAAAATACATTAGTGTACTTCGAAGTTTGAATATGTAAACAAACTAGCCACCATTTTGAGTGGTGGTGAAGCACTTTACAGTCACAAACCCACTATTTGACCTTCTAAAGTGGCAGAAGCCTGACCTCGCCGTCAGTGCATTTGCAATCAGACATCAGCGATGGAAGTTGACTATAGTGGGTGTTCAACTTCACAACGAACACAGCCATAGGCTAACGTGTGTGAAAGCAACGTATGAAGGCCAATGGCTGTGTCCGTTTCCCCTGACGATCGCGTACGTCACGTACATGTATACGGTGATTCAAAAAAAGCTCACTTGCCCCTTAACACTGCAGCGATCAAGACCTCCTCCACTTTTGCTGCTGTTTGTGACCTCTGGGAGCAATGACGCAAGGTCAAGCAGGTGACAGGACCCCTGCCTTCTTGCCAGAGAAGTTGGAGTTGCTGGCAAAGGAGGTCCTGTCCCTTTATGGTCAGCTCTGTGCCTCACCAGAGCACCAGATACGTCTGAAATGTATATGTGAATCTGTCTAACTGTTTTTTTTGCATTAACACAGGCTACAGTGTCCCTTTAAGTTCCTGAGTGAAGTGTAGTGATTGATGCGAAGAGCCATATATTTTGTTCCTTACATAGGACAATGATGTTGGGGATTTGTAAGCACTTTACAATACTAAAAAACAACATTATTGTGTGTTGTGTGCTTAAAGCCCTAGATTCTATGTGGTGTGCATGTAGAGATATATCTATGTATATGTTTGAATTACGTATGAAATGTAGAAATCTCACATCATATAAATGAGAAAACATATTATATACTCTTTACAACTGTACATATATATGTTTCCTTGATAAAACAAATGAAAATGATGTTTGCTATGTGTATCGTCCCACAAATCACTCAGCCTAGATCAGGGGTCTCCAGTTGATTGGGAGCTACCAGTAGCTCCCAGACCCCTTCAGAGTAGCACACAGCCTTGAGGTCAGTTTTCAGATGGGCACAAGAACATTTTTTCTGTATAAAGGTTAAGGGAAAGCTGTGTTCATTTGATATCATGATCATCAGTCTGCAGATAGCAGGGCCTGACAATGAGCAGTTCTCAGTCAGAATCATGGGCCAGGCTGGCAGTGGTGTAACAATAGCCCCCATAGCCACCGCAGTACTCCCCTCGAGTTCCAGGGGGCCCCATATGGCACTGTGCATGTGCAGCTGGCCCGAGGTCTAAGAGCTCCTGCCTCAGTCCAGAGCGTGGGAGGCCTCCTCCTTGGTCACTGCGACAAACATTTGAGGCACTGAGGTTTATCTGTCAAAAAATATTTCCTTGTCAACTCAAATTTGGGGGTGCCCATGAATGCTTTTAAATGGATGACAATTGAAATGGAGAGTTACCTAACTTCTTGAGCTAACACCTCATTTCATTTAATTTTACTCCCATTTCAAAGTGTTTCATGGCCAAACTGCAGACCCCTTACTCCCAGTGGCCAGTATTCACTGTGCCATAAGTATTTATGCAAGATAGAGCCCTTTTTCACATGTACAAATTTTAAAGCGCAGAAAAATGTTCCATGTTATGAAGTGTTTGGTAGAATATTACTCTGCACTTTTAAATTCCCCCAAATCAAAAAGACAAAAAATTGCATGTTTGTGTCCATATATTCGATGCCACATATTGCAAAATCTGTGTCCTGTGCCACAAGTACATACCACACAGACTCTGTCACCCGTACAATTATATCCCATTCATACGTGCACATGTTCATACATCCCCAAAGAGCACTCTCTTGCTGACACACATGGCAGCCCTTTCATAGTGCCCTCAGTCATAGAATGTAGTTCAAACCATAGTATCTGGCTCTATGGACTTTAGCCATCGACTCAATGAAGCTGCCCGTGAGGGTGTCTGGTAACAATGTGCAAGTTGTTTAGCAATCAGTCGTTCACAATGTTTTGCACTGATCTGAAGTAGCACACCTCACAGAAAATGTAGGAGCCCACTGGGCTAGATAGTGTCACTGGCCTGGATCAATGAGTGTAGGATATGACAAGGGATGAGGGTAGTCAACAAGTCACCATAAAAGTGTATATTAATATATTTGTTTTGCTCACCATGTAAAAATACACATGTTGTACGGTAACTTATGTATCATGTTCGTGATAGATGTAGTAAAATTTTGTTACATCATTACAGACAAACAAAAAGTCACAAAGCCACTTTTTTATTTCTTTTTCTTGTAGCCATACAGGTCAATAGCCATCATAAGTGGGATAGCTGGAAGACCATCACCAGGAAGGTGCAGACCCTGGGGGTCTACAAGCTGCACAGCCTCCATTGCAGGAAGAGGTGGGAGGACCCACAACGCTGGACCAGAAAGTCAGCCGAAGTCCAGCTTCAGCAGTTCTCCCAATGTGGGGAGCACGTGCACCGCACCCTGACCCCATAATGCCCCGGCTTCTTGCTGTGGCCTATCCCCAGCTTGATGGGCAGTTGAGAGCCCAGCAGCAGCATGAAGGGGGTAAGTTCTTATTTGAGTTTCACATGTTACATAACTAATTCTTTGTTACAGCCAGGATTTTTCCCATCAACATTAAGGTTGTCCCATGTCCAACACACAAGAAGAGTTCTTGAAGGTGCACATTTTGCACAGTGTGTATGATGATGTGTATTTTCTGTTTTTGTTGGAAAGGATCCTGCCTGATTCCTGTTCACTACCAAAGGACTTGTCTGAGCAGATACATGGCTGCCTAAACGACAACTATACTTCAGGCTGTTTGATGTCATGAGGGACAGTTTTACCAAACAGGCCAATAGTCTTTGTTGTGTCAGATGTGATGCTTCTTCACTATTGTGGATGATGTAATGGTAGACGAATTACATGTGACATAGCATACTATGCACTTTTGATACGTGGATGTGCCAAATGTAACATTGGTAAGTTGTGATTTTACACAAACAAGAGTGAGCGTGTGAGCCAAAATCACTAGTCACATCAGAATTAATGGCTACATTTTGAAGTCTACACATATCCCAATTGTGTTTAGCATCAGATATACTGTTTCATACGTGTTAAAAGTGACAGATTTGCACAATCTCTAACTCCTTCACAAATGTGCATGTGAGTCAGTGTGTTTTTGTACAAATACTTGTGATAGGCACACAATGTTTGTAGAAACACAGACAGGAATGTATACACAATGGTGGCAGCGTAATACATTCTCCAAATCATTTTTCAATGTCCTTTGTTATGTCCAGATGAGAACTCAATGATGGAGAAAAATGGGATACTTGAAGGGATTTTGGTATATTGCATGTTCAATCACATATATGTTGGAGTATTCCATCTTGAAGACTCAAAATCAGGCCCAACTCATGACTCATTTGGAAAATGGTGAAATGCATCACGGTGTGATCTGTTTCATTTTGTGACTTGCATTTGATTCTTTGATGTGGGCATCATATTTGAATCAGTGTAGGTCATATTTACTGTGATATGCTACCACTTGGTGCCTAAGGTGAAAGCTACCACATCTTGTTCAACAATTTCACAATGGTGAGATAACCTTGAAATAAAATGAGATATTTTGGAGTCAAATGTGAATAAGTAGTTGCTCTGTACCTAAGTGGATTCGAAATGCATCAAGCCCTATGTATTTACTTATGTTATTGGAGTCATTTGTCAATCCACAATAACAATATGTCTAAATTTCTTCAACAGCGTAGGTAAAAACATAGTGCATGATACATTTATAAGCAACTTCAGTACTGAAACCATATCATGTTTTACATTTGCACTATATTGAGTTACTTGAGGTAAGTGTTCCCATTGTGTAATGGCCAAGCAAAGAAGACAGGCTTTCAGTTCCTACAAATATTGGTACAACATTGCTGTATTTGTTGACACACATTGATTCATATTTTACTCATAGTGTATGTCATTAATGCAGATTATTTTGGCCTTGCACACACAGCGTCCAAAAGTAGTTTTGATGTATATCTTTATTGGTTACATAAGTTCACTATTCTGGAGAACAAATGCCAACCATTTAGAGGTGTTCAACAGTTCCTTTAAAAAAATGGATATGGTTAAGAGACAAGATCATTTATGATGTAGAAGCTATCATGGGGAATTACAAAACTGTGACCAAATGGTTTCAGAAGATGTTCCCACCATGAATGAGATGATAATGTAAAGAACTAAGTTTGATAGCCTTGTAATAGGTGCAATATGGAATCTAGTAACATGTTTTGTACTCACATTTTTTGATCAGTTCTATTCACACAGCTGCAATAAAACAATTGTATCATCCAATGCTGGCGAAGGAGACATGGGCGGGGTAGCAGCTGGCCCCTGTGTCCCACCTGACACAGTGCCTTGGAGGGTGAGGGGACTGGCATGGAGGCCGCCAGCTCGACATCTTCTTCAGAGGCCTCCCCAAGTGACTAGTGGTGGTGGACCCTAGTGCTCCAGTTACACCTGCATCCTTGTCTGCCAGCCAGATATCCATCTTCACCCTCCGTCTTGCTCCCCCTCCCAGTTGTCCAACCCCGCATTCCCTAAAAGGGCTGGGGTCTCCTTTACCCCAGGTACCACACCCCCTGCCCCTGTCCTCCCCGGCTGCACTCAGTGAGGAGGATGTTGACCCCCTCCACAACATCACTGTAGGCCAGACAGCACTCCTGAATGCCATCTAGGGGCTTAGCTGTCATATGCATCAAATGCTAGCTTACCCGAAGGCATTTATAGTGGTATGTCTGGCGAACAGTGGCCTTTTCAAGGTCTGGACTCCTCACTACCGCAGCCTACCAACCATTCCAACTTTGCGCCCACCTCCCGCCCCTTCACCATCCCAATTCCCTATTCCCAGCCCTGTCCAAAGCACACTCACATCTTTGCTTGCACCCACTACAATACACACAAGCTGCACAGAAACACATATTTACAGATACAGCAAATAACAAAGGCACACACCCGAAGATAAATAGACCACAGCCACCACAACACCCAGATTCTTTAAGGTCTACTTTTTTAGGTGCATACACTGATTAACATTGTATGTGATGGTAAATTGAATGTAAGTGCAGGCATTCATTATAGAAATGGCCACTTGCAACAACTAATTGATGTTTAACATTTTTTTTGGGGGGGTGTTACTACAGGTGTGTTTGTTTCACCTTGATTACTGATCAGTATGAATACATATGCATTACACCTTATAAAATATTGTGACTATTGAAATTGGCTACAGTACATCACTTGCACTAGACAAGGGAAATGTTACATGGATGTATATGTTGAATGGTTCAAATTTGGGACTGACATTGATTTTACTAGTAATTTATAAGGTAAAGGTTACACCTTGTCTAGTGCAATTTCTACATTATGTTACATTGCACTTATCCCAATGATGTGTGTTGCATATGTTTTTAATGTGACAATTTTTGAAATGTATTTAAACACACCTTTATGGTGGCTTTTTGATTTCTGATTTGATATCCTTTTTTGTGCAAGTGTCCGTTTCTTTTAAGGCAGCTTGCACCAAATCTATACATACAGTGTGATTACACAGATGTGTTCTTTACATTTCTTAAACATCAACATTACAGACATATGCATTACACCCTTGATACTCAAAGTACGGCCCGGGGGCCGCATGTGGCCCTCCTGACCTTTACATGTGGCCCCCTGGTGTACAGCTGCTGTTTATTAGAGAGCTGCTAGCTTTGAAAAAGATGTTAAATAAACATGCAAGCATTTATTTCAAGGTTAATTGGTGCCAAAGAAACAAAGTAACTATTGAGTCCTGCACCACTTAACTTTAGGAGCACTTTCATTTGTAAAGCCATCTTGCAGCAAAAGAGTAAAAATATGATAATTCAAAAATTGTATTTAATTAATATGCAGAACCTTTTCACTTTAGTACATCAGATTATATCAGTGCATTGAGAAGTATTATTTTAAAAGTGATGGTTTTTAAACATGAATTTAGAAACATTAAATCTTCACCCACAACAATGGCAATAGTGAGCTAAAGAGGCAAGTTAGTTATGTGCACTCTTTGGGTAACCTGGATATTATACAAGTAAAACATTATAGTTTAATAAATCAAACAGAGGAGAAGGTTTTGTACAGTGCGTATCCTGAAGTCCTGCATTTTGAGGTCCTCGTATACGTGATAATGAAGAAAAAGGAGGGAAAGTGAAATTAAACTATTGCCTAGGATCACACAATTTGGCAAAGTGGGGAAGGCGGGGACTAATCCCAGGTTTTCTGGCTTCACATTGTGCAATTCAGCAACTAGATGTATATGCTTTCCTTCCCCTACACTCACCTTACCGCCAATGCCCTCCCCCCAAAACCCCCAACCCTGGTCCCGCTGGCATCAATGCGGCCCTCAGTCACATCACTGACCACACCTTTTGGTCCCTGGGAAAACGTTTGCGAGTACCCATGCATTACACACTGGTATGCTATTTCTTGTTAGATAGATTTAAAAATGCATGAGTCCAGTGCAAATGTTAACAGACAAGTCGAAAGGTAACAGGTAAAAGTGTAGCTTGCCGTCAATTCCATCCACGACATTATTGATGTTGTTCGTCATCAAGCAGCAGCAGCAGGACCTGGAAGATCGTGTCCGTGGTGGAAAAGGAAGTGAGAAAGTGAGAAAAGGTCAGTTTATGCCTTATATCCCTTCCAAACCGCCATCTCAGGTGTGGAGGTTTTACCGCCACAGTCACATCGACAGGAAGGCACATTGTGATTGGCCTAGCAGACAAACTTGCGGTCCGCCCTCCGACAGCAACTTTTGTCTATTGCGTCGTCGACGCAGGTGAACATACCTGGTGGAGTCAGGGGCACTCCAATGATCTTTCGTCCGTCCAACCGCCAGCATCTAAGTAGAGCGGGTGGACTACCTAGCAGGTGGATGGAGAAACCATTGAAATAGCGGTGGCAGGACCATGTCTGGCAAGATCTAAATCAGGCCCTCAGTAATAAACCAAACACACTAATCCCACACTCAACAAATATTACTAACAGGGTCAGATTGTTTCAGTGTATCTCCCTTGTGGATAGAATATACAGTAACATCCCCCATTTCTACCCCCACATTTAGTTTTTTAATCATACCTAAACAACCGCTAATATAGGGATACCTTGGTTGGTCAAGGTATTTTTATTCTAAAAAGACCCTGGCTGTTATTTATATTCACAGTGCTCCCTGAAATATGGTCGAACCCATCCTGATTTTAGTAACCAGGATAAGACCTGATGATGAAGCATACCACTACTAGAGTGGGTCAGGGTCAAACTAAAAAACCTTTTTGTTTCCAGCAAAGAAATCAATACACTCAAAAAATATGACAATGGGGTCGATTACGATCCCATTTGGAAGTGCTCCGAATCAGATTCGGGTTTGCCGAATCCGATTCAGAACCTTTGTTTCTGACCAAATCATACACAGTTTCCAATGACCAATTACGATGCCTGTAAACGGGTAGGGCTGTCCGAATCGGTTCCGAAAGGCATGTAGACAGTTTGCGTCTTTCAGAGCCAAATCGTATAGCTCAATGGACTCAGTGTCTGAGCAAGTGATTACGATGACTGATTCGGACAGCCGTTCCGATTCGGTTCCTCTGGAACGAATCGGCTGCCAGAATCTGTCTTTGGGGACCCGTTGCAGGCCCCTCTTCAACCGGGGCCCTCAGAATCGGGTTTGTGGGGGTACCCAAGGGACCCGCCTTTCCACCCATGCACAGTGTGGCAGGCACCATGGGGTGCTTGCCACAGGGTGCAAGGTTTTCCCCAGCCTCCCCTTTTGTCAATGGGAGCCTGTGTTCTTGTTCGGAACACAGGCTCCCATTGAAGTAAATGAGAGTCCGACCGAATCGTATCCGGAAGCATCCGGATACATCCAGATCGCTTGGTCGGACTCACCCGATCCGGGTCGTCCGGAAAGTATTCCGGGACCCATTCGGTAGGAATGCTTTCCAGATGATATCGTAATCAGCCCCTTGTTAGGAATATTTGTTGGGTGTGGAATGCCCATCAGTGTGTGTCGATGATATAACAGGGAGAATGTATCCCTACCCTAAAAATCTGCTCTCTCTCCCTCTCCGTGGGACAGCAGCAGTTCAGGCAAACGTCACAGAAACAGAAAGGCAATGTGAGAAATTGGGTTGTTGGTTAAGGCGGGTGTGAGGGTTTGAGCACCTTCTCAAGCAATAGCCAAAATCCTCGTCAGGGTGAACCATAAAAAGTCACAAAATGTATCTATGCTTAACTCTCTAGTAGCTAGCAACAATAGCAGTCAAGTCTAACTTAGAGGCAATGTGTAAAGTATTTATACAGCACTTAAACTGTAATAAAGTGAAAATGCAACACAGGAATAATCCCACATTAATTTAGATAAATTGAGCGAAAATTAATAAATCATTTGACACCAAAACAAAAAAAATCCAATCAATAGAACTAGAGTTATGAATTTTTAAAGTTTAAAGTGGAAAGTAGTGCCTAAAAGATCAAAGCGAGTTGTGCGAGACCAGAACAAAGTCGAAAGTTATTGCTAACACAATGGGGCATGGTTCGGATATACACAAAGGCCAACTGCCAACTACATCTAGACATATGACCCAGGAAACAGGCATCAGGCACTAAATGGTCAGGATACAAACATTCTAACTTTCTAAAAGGGGCATTTTCGGAATTGTGACTTAAAATTTGACTATACCATAAAAGTAGATTTTAAATTACAATTCCTTAGACACCAAACATGGTATATCCACCTGCTCCCAAACAAAAGTTATCACATATTGCATGTAATAAGGTAACACAATGTTACCCATGGAAAAGGTGGGCCTCACCGTAGTGAAAAACAAATTTGTGAGTTTTTCACCACCAGGATACGTAGAAACTTAAAATTACATGTCCAACTTTTTAAATACAATGCACCCTGCTCTATGGGCTGTTTAGGGCCTCCCTTAGGAGAGACATATGTATTAAGAATTGAGCTTTGGGTCCGGCAAGGGGTTTATTTTGCGAGGTTGAATTGGCAGTTTACAACTGCACACAGGCTGCCATGGCAGGCCTCAGACATGGTTTAAGTGGCTACTTAAGTGGGTGGCACAATAAGTGTTGCAGGCCCACTAGTAGCATTTAATTTACTGCCCTTGGGTACATGGTATACAACTTTACTAGGGGCTTATAAGTAAATTAAATATGGCAACCAGATGTAAGCCAATTTTGTCATGTTTTAGGGATTAAGCGCAAGCACATTAGCTTTAGTTAGCAGTGGTAAAGTGCACAGAGTCCTAAGGCCAACAAAAACAATTTCAGCAAAACAGGAGGGGAGTAGGCGAAAGGTTTTGGGGAAGACCACCCTATGGCTCACAAGTCTAACAGGCAAAATATTTAAGGAATGTTTGAAAAAAAAGAGACAACTAACTTAATGACTTCAGGCCTCAGACAAACATTATTAAAAATCCCAAATTTCAAGTCAGCACTGAAAAGAAACAGCCACGATACATATGAGAGACCTCAGAAGTGCAGGCAAACATTATGGGAAAAATAAAGCCAATATTTTAATGTGAACAGAAAAGCACACCTTGAGTAATAAATATCAACAAGCACAATACAAAACCATGTATTTAGCTCATATCAGTAGCTTTAGCATTTTTAACCAGCCATGCACTAATCACTGAAGAGAAAGGAACTGCAGGCCTGAAGCAGTAACAGTTTGTGAGTCGTAAACCAGAGATAAACTAGTTAAGACACTCAGGGGCCGATTCCGATTCGGGCCGGAAAACGTACCGACCGACTCGGTACGGGAAAATAGTCCGACCGACACGTACCGGCGCTGCCCGACCTGCGAAGTACGATGAAATGCATGTGAATCACGACCGACTCGTACGGAACACAAGCCGAACGACCGAACCGCACGGAAACCAGCTATCCGGCCGGGAAACCACGCGAATCGAACCGACCGACACACACCAGGAATGAACCCGACCGAAACGTACCCGCGAACTCCGACCCGCGCAGTACGATGCAATGCGTGGAAAACCAGACCGAGTCGCACGGAGCCCAAGCCGTACGACCGACATGCATACAAAACCCAGCCGAAGCAACCCAATACTCCGCGACCAACGCGTACGCCGCACATGTAACCTAGCAGAAACACAGCGTGAACGACTCGGAGAAGCTCGCACGAGACAACTGCAGCGTCCTACTCGGTCAGAAGAACGTCTCCTACATGCCCCAAAACTACAAAGGAAAAAATACAAAAAAAGGGCCAAACAAGCAATTACCAAGCCAATAAATACTGGGGGGGACATGGAACAAAGACACACCCACAACTCCACCCATATAAAGGCCACAAATCCCTACCATGATCCTTTGCAAATTCAACTGACCTGCCAGCACAGAACACCATCAGACAGCAACCACAGACACACTCACAGCTCATCCATCACACAAGCCACACACCATCAGCACCTCAACAAATAGCACCCTCACATACACCCAGCAAAACCTACACTCACACACCCTCACTTGCACACCCACACATACATCAATCACCACCACCACCCATCACCATGCCCCAAAGAAGAATCCAAAGTTCCTAGACAGTGAATTGGAAGTCCTGGTAGATGAGATCCTCAGGGTAGAGCCCCAGTTGTTTGGTACATTGGTCCAACAGACCCCCATGTCGCAGAAAACCAAGATGTGGGAGAGGATCGTCGACAGGGTGAACGCACAATCACCATGTTTGCACACAAAGGAAGACATCCAGAACAGGTGGTATGATGTGCGCAGGAGGGTCAAGGACCTCCTCAAGAAGGATTACGCCTTGAGCCAACACACCGGCAGTGGCCCTCCTGCCAAACCAGTATACCTCAGGCCCTGGGAGGAGAAGGTGCGGGCCATCCTACCACCAGTGAGCGTATATGGACTATCAAACATCCAAGAGCCTGGTGAGTACACAACAAATATACACAATATTGTGTGACAATACACACACATCACTGTCAAGGGGATAGTCAAACCATGCACCCTTAGCAAATCCACAGCAACCAAAAGATAATCATACCAAGATGTGTATGTTAGTTAGATAAACACAATACATGCCATCTCATAGTGATATGTAACTGTGTCATGACATGTACAAACCCAACAACAAAGAGAGCCAGGCAGTGGCACAAATCTAACCAACAAACACAGTCAGATATGTAGCCACCACTAGAACACCACCTCACAGGGAAGCTCACTGAAAGGAAGGAATTCTGTGTATGCTGGTGAAGTCAGTGTAGCCAATAGCATGATGGGAGTTGTAGTCACAGATATTGCTCACCCTCACAATTGGCCCATCAACACCACTCTGAACCATGCTCACATCAAAGGGAGTGGAAAAGAACTGACAAGATTGCTGACACTGGGTACTGCTGTGGGGAGCACAAGGCCCTGCTGGGAACTGTGCACCAACCAACAGCAGGACACCACTGTCTGACATCCTGAAAGCAAACTTGCACTCCCTGCAATGGAAGCACGTTCCATGGTGGGATATCTGACTGGGTGGGAAGGAGGACTGACAGCACTGACCATAGTTACCAGCAGCTGTTCTCACACACACCCTTAACACAAACTACACACAACTCACCTGGGAGAAGGCATTGCCTCACACTCTAATTAAATATCCCACAAAGAACCACCACCCTGGGTTATGCTGTGTGAAGCACAGGGACACTTCTGGGACTTGTAGCCAAACTAACGCCAGGACAACACTGTCAGCCATCCTGTCAGCACAGGCACACTACCCCACAGGGAAGCAGAGTCAAAAGGAAGGAAGTATGGGCATGCTGGGAAGGGGGTGTAGGCAACAGCAAGATGGGAGTGGTAGTCACAGCTCAACATCCCCCACCCACATGGCCTAGCAAGCTCACACTGAAGCATGCACACCTCACAGGGAGTGGAAAAGAACTGACAAGATGGCTGACACTGGGTACTGCTGTGGGGAGCACAAGGCCCTGCTGGGAACTGTGCACCAACAAACAACAGGACCACACTGTCAGCCATCTTGCCATTGCTGTCACACTCACATACAGTGAAGTCCACTCAAAAGGAAGGAAGTATGGGCCTGCTGGGAAGGGGGTGTAGGCAATAGCATGATGGGAGTGGTAGTCACAGATATTGCTCACCCTCACAATTGGCCCATCAATACCACTCTGAACCATGCTCACATCACAGGGAGTGGAAAACAACTGACAAGATGGCTGACACTGGGCACTGCTGTGGGGAGCACAAGGCCCTGCTGGGAACTGTGCACCAACAAACAACAGGACACCACTGTCAGCCATCTTGCCAGTGCTGTCACACTCACACACAGTGAAGTCCACTCAAAAGGAAGGAAGTATGGGCATGCTGGGAAGGGGGGTGTAGGCAATAGCATGATGGGAGTGGTAGTCACAGATATTGCTCACCCTCACAATTGGCCCATCAATACCACTCTGAACCATGCTCACATCACAGGGAGTGGAAAACAACTGACAAGATGGCTGACACTGGGCACTGCTGTGGGGAGCACAAGGCCCTGCTGGGAACTGTGCACCAACAAACAACAGGACCACACTGTCAGCCATCTTGCCATTGCTGTCACACTCACATACAGTGAAGTCCACTCAAAAGGAAGGAAGTATGGGCATGCTGGGAAGGGGGTGTAGGCAATAGCATGATGGGAGTGGTAGTCACAGATATTGCTCACCCTCACAATTGGCCCATCAACACCACTCTGAACCATGCTCACATCACAGGGAGTGGAAAACAACTGACAAGATGGCTGACACTGGGCACTGCTGTGGGGAGCACAAGGCCCTGCTGGGAACTGTGCACCAACAAACAACAGGACCACACTGTCAGCCATCTTGCCATTGCTGTCACACTCACATACAGTGAAGTCCACTCAAAAGGAAGGAAGTATGGGCATGCTGGGAAGGGGGTATAGGCAATAGCATGATGGGAGTGGTAGTCACAGCTCAACATCCCCCACCCACATGGCCCAGCAACCTCACACTGAAGCATGCACACCTCACAGGGAGTGAAAAGCCACTTCAAAGATGTCTGACAATGGTCCTCTGTTGTGGGGAGTACCAGGCCCTGCTGGGAACTGTGCACCAACCAACAGCAGGACACCACTGTCAGCCATCCTGAGAGTTAACCTGCACCCACTGCAAGGGTGGCATGCTTCATGGTGGGATAACTGGGCTGGGGGAGAAGGAGGGCCCGATGTCCACCAAATACAACCAATGCTGTCCATGTACACACCTCAACATTCACATTGAAATGCTTCAAGTTTGCAGGACAATGTGCTACACCAATATCAACCTCTGACTGTGACAACTTAGGACAATGCAATGTACAGGCCCGCATCCAGCGGTACAGTCACAACTGTCAGGTGTGTGAACCATTGATGCCTGCAGAAACATAACATACATTGTGTGTGTCTCCCAAAAACAGGTGATGATGGGGACACAGCAGCAGACGATGAGGAGTCCCTGTCCCAGGCTCCGGGGGACACTGAGCTCACTGGTGTGGAACAGCCTCTGCCCTCCTCGGATGGCGAAGACCTACCTGGCCCCTCCGGTGTGAGTCATCATGCAGCACCAGCAGGACCACCATCTGCACCCCCTCCAACAACTGCCAACACACAGACCACCCCCGCCGACACGGACAGACCAAGGACCACCAATGACAACAGCACACGGACCCCGGCCCAACGTGGAGCAACGGACAACAACCCCAGTAACAACCCCCAAGGGGGCCTAGGGTCACCTGTGCATGCCACCGCAGGTCCCGCACGTGTCGCCAGGGGTGGTGGGAGGGGTGGTAGACATAGGTCGCTGTTTGCAGAGGGGTCTGGACTGCATGATGACCCACAACTGGTACGCATTGCTGATGCGTACCAGAATAGCACCGGAGAGGTCAGCCAGGTAGTGGGGATCCTCAAGGACATTCAACAGCAGCAGGCTGCCCATCATGCCCGCTTGGACTCACACATGTCCCGTGTGGAGAGACACATGTCCCGTGTGGAGACACACATGTCTGGCATGGAGTCCAAGTGGGACACATTGCAAGAACTGACAGCGGTGCATAGGGACATATTGACATGCCTCCGCCAGATTTGCACCAACATGGCCACACCTCCCTGTGTGCCCACAACATCTGGTGCTGCAACAACTGCAACTGCCACAGGGAGGGAGGATGACTCTGGCGGAGAGTCCCCTGCACCGCAGCAGCCTTCATGTGAGGGTCCCCCGCCAAAGAAGAGGGGTCGTCCGAGGAAGGACAACTGAGAGGCCGATGGCCATGTACATCCCCCAGGAACCCAACACCTGTTCTGGAAATTCACCTTTGTGTGCAAACTGTTCACCCTGTCGAATGCAATCCAACTCCCCCACATGACATGGGGAGTGGAAGTTGGCCCAATGTATCAGATGACTGTTGACTTTACTCAGGACATTTCTGCTACCAAGACTTCCAACTCATCTGGGAACTTTGGATTCCAATCCCAATGTACAGCACCCACCATCCTGTGCACTATACTCACACATGTATGTAAATAAACTCTCTAATACACCATACTTGCCTCTGTTGTGATACCAACGTGGTTTCTGTCATGGAGATGATGATCTGCTAAATGACACTGTGCATGCTAACTGCTACAGCAAGTACAACACCGTCATGTGAGTCATGGCGATGTGACACATATGAGGGAGACACACCACTAGGGCTACACAACACATACACACCAGGGCCATCTGACTCATCGCCTACACCGATGTTGCCAGGAAATACAGTGCAATGCACAGACACCACACCTATTCACAGTCTGTGTTAAGTACCCCACTGGTGCAGTAAGCAAATGTCAGTCAGATGTGTGACCACAGACAACGCACATCCCAAAGTGAAGCACAGGTTTATTACACATTTGCAACATGTTGTTACCACGACAGATGCAAGGTAATCCCACGTGGCAGTGGCCACACAGTCAACAAGTGTAGAAGAAAGAAAGTCCAGGGGTGTGTGGCACATCACCTGTAGGGAAACGACAGCTTCCACCCTGGAAGTTGAATCACGGTGTCGGGGGATCACAGTTGACCAAACAACTCTGAAAGTACCCTGTGAAGGACAGAAATGTCACACAGTCAAAAGCACTGAAGGCCAGGACAGAACTGCAATACTCATGCCCAATACATGTCACAAGATACCTACACAAAACCAAGTTAGCATGTCAACACTGTTGGGAGTACAGACTACCTGTATGGACACATCGCTGCACGCATACAGTCAAGTAGCACATGGCCACACTCAAACAGCACCAGAGCACCACCAACACATATCACGCAAACTCACATCATTGACATGACATCTCTGGATACTCACATTCAGCTGAAGAAGTTGGTGATGAGCTGTGTGCGGACATCACCCTCATCATCATCACCATCACTGGCATCGTGGCCCAGGCCAGGATCCTCCACAGGTGGTGGATGTTGGTCATCGTCATCCAGGATGAGAGGCAACTCCTTCCGCACTGCCATGTTGTGTAGCATGCAGCAGACGATGACAATCTTGCACACCTTTGCTGGGGCATATGGGAGGGCCCCTCCTGTCTTGTCCAGGCAGCGAAAGCGGCTCTTCAGGAGACCAAATGTCCGCTCGATCACTCTCCTGGTCCGACCATGTGCCTCATTGTAGCGCATCTGGGCTGGTGTCACAGGGTTCCTGAGGGGCGTCAGCAACCACGGCATGTTGGGGTATCCGGAGTCACCTACATACAGAGAATTGCACATTAGCTGAGTTGGAAAAGAGGGTGGAATACTACATCGCAGAACACACACAATGGTACAAAGTCAGTACACACCGACAAGCCAGGCACGCTGGTTCCGCATCTGTGACATCATCCTCGGGATGCGACTACTCCTCATCACGTAGGCATCGTGTGCAAAACCGGGGAAACGGGCACACACGTGTGAGATGCTCATATCTGCAAGACATACCACCAGAGCATTGACCGAATGGTAATGTTTTCGGTTCCTGTATGCCTGCTCATGTGCCTGTGGTGGTACCAAAGCCACATGTGTCCCATCAATGGAGCCAATGACATGCGGCATCCTCCCCAGGGCATAGAAGTCACTCTTGACGTCAGTGAGTTGTTGACGTTTAGGGAAATAGATGTACTGGTACAGGTATCTCAACATAGCCTCCAAAACATCACGTAGCACACGGCTGAACATGGTCTGTGACATCCCACCAGCAGACGCCACAGTGTGTTGAAAGGTACCGGTGGCAAAGAAGTGTAGGGCTGCCATCACCTTCACCTTGGGGGTCAGCGCTGTAGGATATGTCCGGCCAGGTTGCAAATGTGGGGCCAACCGCACCGTCAATTCCTCAATCAGCGGCCTGGTGAAGCGGTAACGTCAGATGCAGTCCCGTTCCACCATGGTTGCAAGGTCAGGGAATGGTCTATGGACAGCTGGTGCCCTGCAGTGCATAGGTGAAGAAAGAAAGATTGTCAGTCACCCCACATATGTGGCATAGACCATACTCAATATTACATGATACATCATTACGAGACACAAGTACATGATGTGTGTGCCGTTCTGTAAGGACATATATGGCACCTACATGGCCAACATCTAACATCACAGTTCAACATGTGTTGTCAACAAGTTCCAGGTTGTGCTATGGGATATCATTAGGCTGTGTCACAGTACCCATGTACTGCTGTCACGTTCCAAACACACACCACAGTGACATGTGAGGACAGATGTGCCCCAGGCATCACAGCTCATTGACAGGTAGATTCCCAGGGACCCTGTATTGCCACATGGACACTGGCATGACATGGCGTATCATGAATACACCACAGCAAAACAACCATGACCCCCACAGGTAGTGGTCCCTGTTGCCTCTGTAGGACAGACATGGACGTCTGTGATACACACACGCACAACATCAAAGTCCATGCACAAACAACGTGGATGTGGAGACTGTCTCCCATTGTGCACATGGAATCAGAGACATTGTAAACACAACATGCACACAGACTGTGGAGGGCCGGCACTATTGAGGCAATGGGTCACCCTGTGACGTACATACCGTCCCACATGGGACTCAGGGGGTATGTGACATGACATACACATACACAACCTGGAAATGTGACCATGCCACATGCTCTGAAATGAACAGTTGCACATCACAGTGGTCATGTGCACAACACACCAAGGATTCTGTCCCCATGAACACGTGCACATCCTGGGAGTGGCTGCCCCCAAGTGCCACCCAAACAACCACATGTTGACACCCATACACAGAAAAGGTAATGCAGCCTTACATGTCTTAGGATACAGTGTGGACAGGCTGTGGTGTTGTAGGTGTGCCCCTGAGTCCCTGGAAAGTAAATGTGGCTGGCATACGTTCACCTGTGACAGGCATGGTGACATATGCGAGTGACTTGTACAGGGACGCGTTGTACAGCAATGGACCGATCGGTGCGCACGCATTGGCCATTGCATATGATGTGAGTGGGTACGCGTTGTACAGCAATGGACCGATCGGTGCGCACGCATTGGCCATTGCATATGATGTGAGTGGGTACGCGTTGTACAGCAATGGACCGATCGGATCGCACGCATTGGCCATTGCAAGTGATGTGAGCGGGTACGCGTTGTTTTTCAAAATACGCGTTGTACAGCAATGGACCGATCGGTGCGCACGCATTGGCCATTGCATATGATGTGAGTGGGTACGCGTTGTACAGCAATGGACCGATCGGTGCGCACGCATTGGCCATTGCATATGATGTGAGTGGGTACGCGTTGTACAGCAATGGACCGATCGGTGCGCACGCACTGGCCATTGCATATGATGTGAGCGGGTACGCGTTGTTTTTCAAAATATGCGTTGTACAGCAATGGACCGATCGGTGCGCACGCATTGGCCATTGCATGTGATGTGAGTGGGTACGCGTTGTACAGCAATGGACCGATCGGTGCGCACGCATTGGCCATTGCATATGATGTGAGCGGGTACGCGTTGTTTTTCAAAATACGCGTTGTACAGCAATGGACCGATCGGTGCGCACGCATTGGCCATTGCATGTGATGTGAGTGGGTACGCGTTGTACAGCAATGGACCGATCGGTGCTCACGCATTGGCCATTGCATATGATGTGGCCCGAAATACGCGTTGTACAGCAATGGACCGATCGGTGCGCACGCATTGGCCATTGCATGTGATGTGAGTGGGTACGCGTTGTACAGCAATGGACCGATCGGTGCGCACGCATTGGCCATTGCATATGATGTGGCCCGAAATACGCGTTGTACAGCAATGGACCGATCGGTGCGCACGCATTGGCCATTGCATATGATGTGAGTGGGTACGCGTTGTACAGCAATGGACCGATCGGTGCGCACGCATTGGCCATTGCATATGATGTGAGCGGGTACGCGTTGTTTTTCAAAATACGCGTTGTACAGCAATGGACCGATCGGTGCGCACGCATTGGCCATTGCATATGATGTGAGCGGGTATGCGTTGTTTTTCAAAATACGCGTTGTACAGCAATGGACCGATCGGTGCGCACGCATTGGCCATTGCATATGATGTGAGTGGGTACGCGTTGTACAGCAATGGACCGATCGGTGCGCACGCATTGGCCATTGCATATGATGTGGCCCGAAATACGCGTTGTACAGCAATGGACCGATCGGTGCGCACGCATTGGCCATTGCCTATGATGTGGCCCGAAATACGCGTTGTACAGCAATGGACCGATCGGTGCGCACGCATTGGCCATTGCATATGATGTGAGTGGGTACGCGTTGTACAGCAATGGACCGATCGGTGCGCACGCATTGGCCATTGCATATGATGTGAGTGGGTACGCGTTGTACAGCAATGGACCGATCGGTGCGCACACATTGGCCATTGCATATGATGTGAGCGGATACGCGTTGTTTTTCAAAATACGCGTTGTACAGCAATGGACCGATCGGTGCGCACGCATTGGCTGTGGCCTGGCATGGCAACGGACGCGTTTTCGAACCTTCAACGAGTCTGATGCTGTGAATTCAGTTGGCCACCCACAACAATGTTGCAAATTCATGGGTCTCATGAAGTTGAACTTTTGAAGGATGCTGTGGGCGTGTGTAAGTGGTGCAATTCCATGGATTGGCCAGATTCAGAAGATGCAAACGACTTTGACCTATCACTATGGACACATGGGACAGTATCTGCCTCAGCAGCACGCATATAATGCTGGCTGTTTCCCTGAGAGCTCACTTGCCTGCACTACATGCTCCAGGACGACATCTGCCAACACCACTGCTGCTGTCTCTGCATCCTCTGGATCCTGCAATGGCACGTACTGTGGAGAGAGCCCCAGCCTTCAGCACTGAGGAGAACCAGGCCCTGCTGGACAGCCTCCTTCCACAGTACATCAAGCTGTATGGGAAAGCAGGGGAGCAGGTGAGTGTGCTGTCCAATGCCTTACTAAATGTGCATGTTGTCTGACTAGCAAGACTTACAGTGTGCACGCCACTGGCTAGCATGCTCACTGAGTAGTTGTCACCCCCCATAGTGTGTAGTTACATGCACTGAACAGGTATAGTGCAGTAACAGTGCATTCCAACAAGGTTTGACTTCCCAGGCAATGATACCATGTAGTAAATGTGTGATGCACGGATATGTTGCATGTGTAGTAATGGCCTTTACACTTTGTCATCCTCACAGGTTGATGCCCACCAGAAGCAGGAAATCTGGCTGACCATCGCCCGGGCAGTAAGATCCGTGGGGGTCTACAGGCGCCGGATCCGCAACTGCCAGAAGAGGTGGCAGGACCTTCGGGGCTGGACCCGGAGGATTGCAAGGGTCCAGCTGAAGCTGTCGCCTCCTCGCAGGAGGGGCGGACACCGGACCCTGACCCCCCACATGCTCATGATCCTGGCGGTGGTCTTCCCTGACCTGGATGGGCAGCTGAAGGCCAGACAGCAGCAAGAAGGGGGTGAGTCCATGACTGCACTGTGAACTTTGTCTGACATGCTATGTGCCCTCCTCTGGCCTGGTTAAACTTCCACAGTACATCAGTCTTGTGGTCCAGGACCCATGCCCCTCAATTGTGACATGCCCACTCCTCATCTGATGCCCAGGTGTGGCCTTTACAGTCAGGAAATTGTGTCACTTGGGTACTGTGTCCTTACTATTTGCTTAGCTCAAGGTGGGGGACAGAATTTGTTCACGTAACTTTGTTGTGTGCTTCATGGGTGGGTCCATTGCTTACACAATGCCTGAGTTCTGACATGTAATCTGCGTGTTGCTTTGATATGTGGTCCAATTGCTGATTTGATTCACCACATGTGCCTGGGGTATTTGGCACACACCCATGCTGTGGGTGGGAACAATGTTTGGGCCTCAGGAGTATGTATATCAAGTGTGTCACACATACTTAGCCACCTGCCTACTGTCCAGGGCTCATCCCTCTTCCACGTGGAGCAGGACAGTCATGCCTACTCCAGGCCATACAATACACTCTGTACTCCCACTCCCGTGTATCAGCTGACACGTTGTGCTCAGTGGAATGTTCCCTCAGGTGTCTGCCTCTGTGTCATTGTGCTGTGGCTTTGGTGTCAGGACTACTGGGGTGTTTATCGGTTAGGGCTCAGCATGCCACCGGAGATGTGACCATAGGAGACGATACTTGTGTGACATATAGGTGTTTGATCACTTGACTGTGCAGACTGGGGTATGCGAATGTGAAGTTCAGGCAGCTGTCTCCCATTCACAGCAGATTGTGAGGTGCTCAGGTTCCGAGGGTTGTGTTTCATGTCTCCCATATGTCCAATTGGTATGACGTGGACAAATAAGAGTTCAGATGATGTGGTTTGTGGGGGATGGACATGTGCACTTGTCAGCTACAGAACTTGCATTCCCCATGACCTAGGATTGTGACACAGTGCAGACTGTTGTTGGCTGGCTGCCCTGCCCATGTGACTGGAGACAGTGATGTATGACTTTGCAGGCTTGCCTGTGCCATGACATTAAACTCCCTAAGAGTGATCCTGCAGGTGAGTGACATGTGCTACATGCACCCCATTGTGGCATTGACTATCAGGACATGGGTGCATCATGGTGTCTGGTGCTGGTATGCATGACATGCATTTCAAAATAGACTCTGGCCATCCCTTTATCCGGACACCTGTACTGACTCAGTGGCTAGAGTTGTGATGTGTGCATGTTCACATACTTCACCGTGTTGTCTGCACTGTCCAACTACTGTGTAGGTGGTGCATGTGTCCACACTGGGGTATTGCCATCCGACAGGCACCAGACAGATGGGTGCAAGGCCAGGAGGGATGTGAGTGCCATGGTTGACCATCAGACTGACAATTGGCTTCTCCTACTCTGTTTGAGCACTTTTGGCAATGTTCAACTAAGGATGCCAGGGCTTGCTCTGTAATGTGCTGTACTTACTGTGGTGTGTGCAGTCAGTGCAGGTGACTGATGTTTGTCTGTTTCCCTAATTGTTTGCAGATACATCCACGGCCACAGGAGGGGTCAGCTCCACGGACCAGGAGGAGCCGCAGAGCCAGACTGGGTCAGCAGCCGATGAGTGGTCGGAGGGACCCAGTGGCACGGAGGGCGAGGGGAGCCACACCGAGGAGTCCTCAGCAGCATCCACCTCAGCTGAGGACCACAGCAGCTCGGAGGATGACTCCCTTGTGGAGGCGGGTGTCAGCAGCCACAACACCCCAGCTAGTATTGCTGTCCCCGCCACCACCACCACCGCCCTCCCATCGGCTCCCATTCCAGAGGTCCGTGAAGGCTCCCGTGTTCGGGAGCGTGTCTCCTTTGTGCCAGGCACCGCAGCCCCTGCCCCTGTGTCCCCTGTTGCCCTGAGTTAGGAGTCTGTGTAACTACTTCGCCAGCTCCATGTAGGGCAGGCAGCAATGCTGAGTGTCCTCCATGCCCACACCACTCTGTTTACACAGCTGGTGTCATTTATGGAGGGCATCTCATCGGGCATGTCTGCCCTACAGAGGAGAAATAGGTCCATGGACTCCTCCCTGACGGCAGCAGTGTCCCTCCTCCAACAGTCCCTCACCCCTCCTACCTCTGCCCCATCCACACTTCCTGGCACCCTACCTGTCCCAAGCACATGCACACCTGCACAATCACCCAAACACACAGACACATGCAGCACAGACACACCCACTACAAAAACAAAACATGCATGCAGGCATCCTCAGGGGACTGATACCACACCCACAGGGGATGGGGAACACACAGGCATCCACAGTCACTCCGCAGTCCTCCGATACCTCTCCCTCCAAGGCCCCTTCCCTTGCCTCACCTGCAACCCCACCTACAAAGCAGCTCTTCCTCTGTGACCTCGGCCTCTTCCCCTCCGATCCAGCTGATCCAGCATACAGGGGGAAGAGGAAGTCCACCCGCACAGAGGGGAGTACCCCTCACCCCCGGACACCCTCCCCCAGGCACAGACAGACTGAGGCCCCCATCCGCAAGTCCCCCAGACCCGGAAGAGCAAGACCCCGCCGCCGCCCTGCAGCTCAACCACCAAGTCTCCTTCCTCCATCCCTCAGGCCCCCACTCCACAGGTTCCCCCACCACACCCTGCTCCAGGTTCCCCCACCCACAGATACACCATCCCCAAAATGATCCGGCCTTCTCCCCCTACCACTTGCTCTTCCAGCACCACCCCCCGCTGCGCATGTTTGTGCCACTAGTGTGGAGACAGTGTCCTCCCCCTCTGTCCTGCCCACCTTACCTGAACCCCATTCTACTCCCCTGGAGATAGGCACTGCAGTGGAGTCCACTACCACCCCGTCTGACTTGGGCACTGCAGTGGGGAACCTGTCCACTCCATCTGCACAGCCCACTGCAGTCGTGCCGGCACCTACACCATCTGACTCATGCCCCCCAGTTGTGCCGGCACACACCATGTCAGACACCTCCACTGCAGTTGTCAGTGACTCTCCAGCACCTACCACCCCTTCCCTGCCTCCTCCTGGTGAGCCCTGATCCTGTCCCTGCAGTGCCTGGCCTGCCCCCGTATGCCCCTCCGAGGGGAATGTCCCTGGTGTGTAGCAGTGCAGGCATGCAAAGGGTGACATCTGCCACTGTCACCCTGTTTGGACTTTGATAATGGACTGGCCATTGGCCTCTGTTATTTTTCTGGACTTTCATTTTTTCTAACACATATGCTGAATAAAGCTACTTTCTGTTCTCTAGTGGTTTTGCTTCTGATGTACATGATGTTGATGATGCTAACCATGCCCTTGCTGCAGTGATGGTGATTTTTGATGTCAGGAAAATGAAGTGTTACTGTGCAGGACCCCATGTGGTCCAGGGGGAATGTGTCCTATCCTGTTGTGTATCCATGTCATCCTTTGCAGCAATATGAGGGTGTCATGTTTTCAAGATTTGGCAATGGGATTTCCTACTTTTATTTGCAATATCACATCTGTGGCTTACACCCCTGCACATCAGTTGTGCTTGCCATTGTTCTATTTGTCTATTTCCCTGACCGTGTGACCATCTCCACTGGACATGCAAGTTTGGGCATCAATGGGGATGGACTCATCTGTGTTATCAGTGCAACTTGCTAGACATGTGTGTTGGATCTGTGCTGATGATTTCGGTGACACTCCCATGACCAGGCTGATATGACGGGAGCCTTCATTTTGTGCTAATTGTTGACTGAGTGACCAAGTGTTCTGCTGACATGATAGAGCCCTACTGGGACAACGTATGGCACAGCTTTCCTTACACAGGAGTGGAGTCCCCTCATGGCAGTGTGTAATTCTGTGACATTGCCTGAGCACAAGGTGTGTGTTGTCTGAGCATGTATGTGTGTGTTCACTTCCATTTTGCTACGCAGGCTGGGATCCCTAGTGATGTTCCTGTTTGTGGCGCTTGATGAGTTGACCTATGTTCCCCCCAAGTCTTCTCCCTGGCTTCTCTGGGATGTGGGTGCATGGCACATTACTGGTCATCAGGGTGTCACCCATAGGTGTGTTTGCTGTCAGGGCTGAGTTTGTGGGCAAACACAGATGAGACACAGTCAGGATTCCCCTTGGCACTTGTTGGTTACACCAGTCATGTAATTTACAGTTTGTGTTAGCTTTCAGTGATTGTGACACGTTGTGTGTGTGACTGCTGCCACTCCTCAGGGTCAGAGCTGCAATGTTGGTAGTTGTCTATGTGTGTTCTTTGTGGGTGACCTTGGCTTCTTCATTGGTGTGTGACTGTGGGCGGGATCCCATAGGTTGGTGTGGTATTGACGTCATGCCCATGTACGGCGTACTGTGCAGTGTGTCAGACATTCACGAGTCTTGTTGACTGGCCATGTGTGATGGGTTTCTGCACCTTAGTTCCCACCACCACCCCTGGGATTGTCATGGGTGCATGTGCAATGTCACCAGTGCATGTGAGCTTCACTGCTGCACATTGGTGGAGATCAAGGTGTGTGGTGTAGAGTGTGTGCAGATGAGAGTTGTTTCACGGCTAGACCCCTGCCTCCATATTGGCCTTGGCTGACAGGCCGTGCTGATTGATTTGTGCTTGTGTAGGTGTGATGGTAGTTTGTTGCTCAGGACACATGACTGTGGTTCACAGTGTGAACGACATCTAGCTTTGTCATCACAGTGGGATTGTCATGCAGGCCAGTGTCACCACAATGTGGGGACCCTGGGGGTGGTGCTGTGGTGGGTCTGTGTCTTGCTGTGTTAGTTGCTGTTCCTACAAGCTTGTGTGACATGTGTAATTTGGGCTCCCTCTCATCTAACAATGCCTGATTGCCCACATAGGGGATTCGGATCCATGAGTTACTTTTGTGTGGCACTGTATGCACATCTGTGTAATTGGGATTCATGCCTCCTCATGTGTTGTGTGGTTGCATGGGGACACTGGCACCCCCTCACCTGTTGTGTTTGATATGCAGTGTGGGGCTGCATGTTTGTGTGTGTGCATCTGCACCACTGCATTGGCATATCTTTAGTGTGCCATTGGCTGTATGTTGTTTGGTGGGTTTCCCCTGCTGTCCCTGGGACTCCTAGGTCATCAGTCAGCACAGTGATCATGGTTTGTATGTCCCATTGCTGCCATGGTATGGTATTTGTTCACCTCACATCTACAGTCTCCACAGGATATCTACATTTGTGTGCCCATTGGTGCAGATATGTGGGTCTGCATTATCATGGTCACTTCTGTCATTGTGTTATTGATGAAAGTTGACAGTGTCAGCCCCCATGGGTGATGTTTGTCTGCACATGGCCAAAGGTATGTCTTATTTGCACTGCACTGTTTGCCTCACCCAATCTATGTTGCTATGGGACACAAGCACTACTATGCCACTGATGTGTTTGTTGTTCTGTGACCAGGGAGAATCCATGCTGTTTGACATTTGCAGCTTTTTCCATGACAACACTTACAATTTGGTCACTGTGATGATGGGGATTACACCCCATTGCCACAATGTTCAGAATGTGCTTCAGCTATGGACCCCACACTTACCTTTTGGTCACTGTGATGATGGGGGATTACACCCCATTGCCACAATGTTCAGAATGTGCTTCAGCTATGGACCCCACACTTACCTTTTGGTCACTGTGATGATGGGGGATTACACCCCATTGCCACAATGTTCAGAATGTGCTTCAGCTATGGACCCCACACTTACCTTTTGGTCACTGTGATGATGGGGGATTACACCCCATTGCCACAATGTTCAGAATGTGCTTCAGCTATGGACCCCACACTTACCTTTTGGTCACTGTGATGATGGGGGATTACACCCCATTGCCACAATGTTCAAAATGTGCTTCAGCTATGGACCCCACACTTACCTTTTGGTCACTGTGATGATGGGGGTTGGACCCCATTGCCACAGTGGTCATGGTCTGCTTGCATTGTGGAGGCCACACACATTTATGTGTGACACATGTGATAGGGGGTCACATTGTATGTTTAATGTCATGTTCAGTGTTGTAGGCATTTGACACAGTCTACACACGCTTGTCATGGTGTTGGGGGATGTCTTTTCAGACATTCCTTATGTTGGAGTATGCTGGTTGTGTCATGCATTACCCATCCTATGAGTAGGGGTGGTGTTGGTGGTAGGCATCCATCCCCCTATGAGTGGGGATGGTAGTTGTGACAGGCATCCAGGCCCCCCTGAGTAGGGGTGGTGTTGGGGACAGGCATCCAGCACCCCCTGAGTAGGGGTGGTGGTAGTGGTAGGCATCCAGGACCCCCTGAGTAGGGGTGGTGTTGGTGGTAGGCATCCATCCCCCTATGAGTGGGGATGGTAGTTGTGACAGGCATCCAGGCCCCCTGAGTAGGGGTGGTGTTGGTGGTAGGCATCCATCCCCCTGAGTAGGGGTGGTAGTAGTGACAGGCATCCAGGCCCCCTGAGTAGGGGTGGTGTTGGGGACAGGCATCCAGCACCCCTGAGTAGGGGTGGTGGTAGTGGTAGGCATCCAGACCCCCCTGAGTAGGGGTGATGTTGGTGGTAGGCATCCAGGCCCCCCTGAGTAGGGGTGGTGTTGGGGACAGGCATCCAGCACCCCTGAGTAGGGGTGGTGGTAGTGGTAGGCATCCAGGACCCCCTGAGTAGGGGTGGTGTTGGTGGTAGGCATCCATCCCCCTATGAGTGGGGATGGTAGTAGTGACAGGCATCCAGCCCCCCCTGAGTAGGGGTGGTGGTAGTGGTAGGCATCCAGGCCCCCCTGAGTAGGGGTGGTGTTGGTGGTAGGCATCCATCCCCCTATGAGTGGGGATGGTAGTAGTGACAGCCATCCAGGCCCCCCTGAGTAGGGGTGGTGTTGGGGACAGGCATCCATCCCCCCCTGAGTAGGGGTGGTGTTGGGGACAGGCATCCAGCTCCCCCTGAGTAGGGGTGGTGTTGGTGGTAAGCATCCAGGCCCCCCTGAGTAGGGGTGGTGTTAGTGGTAGGCATCCAGGCCCCTATGGGTGTATATGGCATTGGTGATGGCCATCCCGCCCCTATGGTTCTGTTGTAGCTAGTGTAAGTCATTTCTGCATCCCTATGTGTGTGTGTTATATGTCGGGTACATGTTGTTTGTTTGTGTGGTGGGTGTTTGACTTACCTTCTGCGCCGTACGCGTCCGTACCTGTTCCGGTAATAGATGTAGAGTATTGGTAGGACCTGCGCGATGGGATTCATGATTGGTTTGTCTCGTTCGGCTTTCTCATTGCTTCGACTCGTACTCGTGGCTGGCATGTTCGTCTCGTAGCCGTGGATCGTCTTGTGGCGCGAATCGGAGCTTATGTGCAGCTCTCCTGGATGCTCTGACGTGCCGTACGTAGCGATGGGTTCGGCGCGCATGGAAGGCGCATCGTACTAGTCCGGCCGGAAGGTGCTGTATTTTGGCTTCCGTGCGATTCGATTCTGCGTTTACGGATCCGGCTCGGGCGGGGAACAGGAGCTGGATTGGGTATTCTTACCCTGATGATGACCCCTAAAATTACCAGGGTCGAAACACCATTGACGCCATATTGGCAAACTGGAAGTGGATTGATATCCATAACTGTCTTAATTGTTGTGGCCTATTGAGTTGAATCTCTTTGCCATTTTTTGTTTTCTGTCTTTTGTTAACACTATGTAATGTACAAAATGTATTTGTGTAATAAACACTAATTGGTTATGTATTGGACTGTAATATTGTTTTTTGCAAAATTTGATTCCTTAACCCCTTCCGTGCTCATGACGAGCTCAGCTCGTCATGCTGCGCGGTAGCGCTGTGCGCATGACGAGCTGAGCTCGTCACGACCCCACCCGCGATCGGAATGTCCAGCACACGAGCGGAATTCCGATCGCGGTCAAGGGGTTAATGATAATTCAAACAATTTTTGAAAACTGTATGTGGGCATTCTTTTTCTCTTTATTATCTTTTTACTTATGATTTGTTGCAATTTATGCAAACAAAGCTCTTTGTATTCATTGATTTTTTTCTTAAATTCCAAAAGTTCAATACCCTGTAACTTTTGTTGTTCATATATCTTTTACTGCCCCTGTTTCTAGGTCAGTTGGGCTGACCCTGTTGTGGTTAAACTTTCTAAAAGTTGCATTTTCAAAACTGTAATGAACTTACTATTAAAGAGGGTTTATCATTACAATCTTATAAGTGTCGAAAGTGAGATATCTACCTGCTCTCAATTAGGAATTACAACTTATTAAATCTAATAAGGGATCCCCCAAAGTTATCCAATTGGGGGGGTAGGCCTCACAGTAGTGAAAAACGAATTTAGGAGTTTTTCACTACCAGGACATGTAAAACGTAAAAGTACTTGTACAACCTTTTAATTACACTGCACCCTGCTCTATGGGCTACCTAGGGCTCACCTTTGGGATGAGCTATATGTAATAAAGGTGGAGTTTAAGGCTTGGCAAGTGGGTTTAAGTGCAAAGTTGACATGGCAGTGTAACACTGCATTCAGGCTGCAATGGCAAGCCTGGGTCATGGTTTAGAGTGCTACGTAAGTGGGAAGCACAATGAGTGCTGCAGTCCCACTGGTAACATTTAATTTACATGCTCTGGGTATATGGTATACCTCTCTACAAGGGACTTAGAAGTAAATTAAATATGCCAGATAGATATATGCCAATCAAACCATGCTCAGGAGAGTGAGCACAAGCATTTTAGCACTGGTTAGTAGTGGCAAAGTGCACAGAGTTTTAAGGCCAACAAAAACAAACTTCAGCAAAAAAATGGAGGTTAAAGGTAAGATGTTTGGGGGTGGCCCTGCAGAGAAGGCCAGGTCTAACAATGGGGTACCCATTCTGACATAATTCACCATCAAGCAGGCAATCAAGGTGCTCAGAGACTTGTAAGCCTGCATTAGGGCATATACTGGAGCAAGCTGAGCCATAAACGGCAGCGATCCAGAAGGAGGTTGCATTAAATTGTGATAATAGTTGAGGGTGGTCACAATCCTTGTTAGGGAGAACCTGTAGAGTCACTAAATTAATCTGAGATCAACCCCCGGGAAGCTATTGCACAAAGCAGACAGGCTTAATGTGTAAACTGCTTATGTAGTACTAACAAATGAGTGCAAAAAGCAGTTTATTATATGGTGTAGTTGTGAGACCTCACCTTGTACTAAACTCACTTCCTGTACTTGGTCTAGTAAGATTTGTTTGAAAAACTTTAGCTCAACTCTGGGTAAATCTGGCTCTAAACAGTCAGGCTTTATCAAAGGTTCAATCATAAAGTATTAAGCAGTACCACAACAGTTGAATAAGAAAGAAACAAGACTGAATAAAAATCTGACACTAATTTAGAAAAAAAGGTTAAGTTTTTATCTTTCAATAGACACCTCAAAGACAATAATCCACAAAAGGATTCTGGAGATATGAATTTTCAAAGGAACAAAAAGCCACTGCTTTTTCACTCAGGTACAATAACCATTGTAATGGACAACGCTCGCGGTCAGCTTTGCAAAATTTGTAAATCTTTTATAAAGTTGTAAAAAACTACTCTGGCCTACTTTGGGTGACCAACTCCAGCAGGAAGAAAGTCACAGGGGCCAAAGAGGCTTGTTTGGTCAGTTACCTCGCCGTCAAAGTAGTCTACAGTCCAGTTCCCGTCTCTGTGGGTGAACTGCCATAGACTTCAATGGGGTGGTCCTGATGCAAAGGATACAGGATGCTGAAGATGTTGTAAGATGCAGTGGATGCTTATCCAGTGACAGTGGTCTTCCTGGGGCTACTACTTGGTCCAAGGCCACAGTGGGGTGACTTTGGCCACAGTGGAAATGCCCCTCAAATCTACAGGTCTCCGGTTATAGCGAATCAGTGGTTCCCTTTAAGTGGTGAACATTTTCACCTTGGGTGACCAAACTTCACTCCAATGACTCTCCTGGGAGCAGTCGACTTAGGTGCAACTTTTAAGGGGGAGGACTTGGTCTTTCAGGGTGCACATTGGTGGTTAGCGCCGGTCAGGCGTTCTTGGCTACCAACTCTCCATGGATGACTTCTTCAGCCTTTGTGGGCCTATAGCTGTAACAGGAAGAAAGCCAACTGACTCTTGGAGTCATTACTTCTGTCTGAGGCTCAGGGATGACTTTTCCTAGATGAGGGCACTGCAGGCACAGTCCTCTCTTTGCTAGCTCAAAGAGCATCAGGTGCAATCCATTCTTGGTGCAGCCTCTTTATGATGAGTCCAGGGAACAGCAAGGCGAGTCTTTACACGACTATTCCCCAGGATGACACTTTGGAGGTACTTAGGAAAGCCTTAGAACGCAGTGAATGGCCTTTTAATACCCCAAGACAATTCATCCTCGAGTGCGCCACACTGGCACTGAAAAAGAACTATTTTGAATATGAGGGAAACCTATACCTCCAAATAGGAGGAACATCTATGGGTAGTACCTTTGCTCCCAGTGTGGCTGGACTGTATGTCTTTGATTTAGAAGAAAAATACATATTGAATGCAGCCAATCCCTTTGCACCACACCTGGTCTTCTGGAAAAGATATATCGATGATGTCCTTGCCATTTGGCAAGGACCGAGTGAGAGCCTTCTGGAATTCATCGCATGGATCAACACCTGCGATAGGAACCTTAAGTTTACCCATTCATTCCACAATGAAAGTATGATATTTCTTGACATTGTCATTACCAAAGAAAATGGGAAACTAGAGACTAGGACTCATCACAAACCAACGGCCAAAAACAATCTGCTTAGGTTCGAAAGCTTCCACCCCAGACCTTTGAGGGAGAATCTTCCGTATGGGCAGTACCTCAGACTAAGAAGGAACTGTAGCAAACTGTTGGATTATCGGAACCAAGCAGCTGACTTATCTAACAAACTCACCGAGAGAGGTTACCCTGAAAAATTGATCAACACATGTCAGAAACGCGCACGCAATCAACACAGGGATACACTTCTGGAAAACAGGGCAAACACCAACTCCAACATCCCCCTCACCTGTGTTACTACATATAGTACAATTTCTAACCAGGTAACACGTGCTATCAATAAACACTGGAACATCATTAACACAGGGAACCTTAATTGGGCTAAACCTATGTTCTCATTCAAGAAGGCAAGAAGCCTTAAGGACACTCTGGTTTCCACTCGCCCCAGGACAAAAGAGCAGGTACGCCAACCCACTGTCCTTAACGCATGGGGTATGCCGAACATCACAGGCCACTTCCCATGTGGCAATTGTAGTGTGTGCCATCTGACCACGGCTACCAAGACTCTAACTTTGGAACCAGGCAAGGTCTGGACTCAGAGGGCACACACGAATTGTAACAGCACTAATGTGGTCTACCTAATCACCTGCCCCTGCGGGCTATGATATGTTGGCATGACTGGGAGAAAAGTTAAACAGCGAATTTGCGAGCATCGTAGCACCATTAGGTGTAAGAAAGTGACAACCAGATTGACTGAACACTTTCTCCAAAGTAACCACACTACTAATGACCTGAGATGGACAATCATTGAAGCTGTGAGACCCGGTGATCAGACTAACAGATATCTGTTCGAAAGGGAACAGAGATGGGTCTACAGACTGTCAACCCATAAGAACGGGTTGAATGATGGGATTCCGTGGAACACTGTTCTATCCAGATAGATAGACTGACATATCTTGACACTCTCACACTACGGTTTCCTCATCCTTTTCAAGCTTTGTTTTATTTACCTTTACTCATTGCCTCTATTCATTCTCTAGGGGTCTGCCCCAGATACCCAAACATTATGTCCCTCTGTGGCATTTGAAAGTAGTCTGTGCAATCTTTCTCCCGCATGGGTTTCACACTGGCATGTCAGTGTACCCTTATCAAGTTGTCCCTTTCCCCCTTTTTTAACTGTATGGTAACATTGTTAGTACTCTCTGTGCATCTATGGCGTGATTATATGCCATTTTTCACATTCGTGAACATATGCCTTTCCTTGTATTGCAACTTTGTTATGACTCTTTGTACATCTACGGCACGAATACATGCCGTTTTCTTTAGCCGTGCACACATGCCGCTTTTTACGGCATTCTGCTGCGTCGAATTTTCCCTGGTTTCAATAGAGACTGTAATCCCCGTCTCCAGACACAGACAGTCACCGTTTCGTTGGCACGCCCATTTGGCTTTCCCAGAGCCAGTGCTTGCACTTGACATCATCACGCAGCACGCCTCTAACCCTAACACGTGACACACCCGGAAGCTTCAGGGTTTGTTATAGACCGCGAGGACGCCTGGCTCACTATCCTCGGGTTTCCTGATGGGGCCGCATCGCAGGTTTGAGTAGCGGATGGCATGACTTGATGAAGTGAGTACGCGGGTGGGCTCCGCTCTTAAACTGCCCAAATGAAATAGTTATATTATCGCTAATGATTTGTGCTTTTCCGCAGAGTTTGACTAAAGTCAGCATCCATCCCCACGGTAACCATGAGGCCAGACGTAATATCGTCATTGTGTAAGCCTCTGCCTTGATATCTCTTTCCCCATTCATTATTTTAATTGAAGTGTATGCACTACTCTTAACTTAGAGGAACTTTGTTCCTAATCTTGAATCCACTAGGTTAATCGTACCCAGACACCTGGCACACCATTGACAAGTGAAGTATGGCACCGCGCATTGGTTGGGTGCACTTAGACACTTGTCGCAATGTACTGTATGTTTCTATCATAAGTGCGATCTCACATAATTTGGGTGCTAGATGAGCACTGATACCAGCCACACACGTTTTTATTACGGGAGCCACCTGTGTGCGATGTGCACGGATATGTTGACTCATGGATACATGATTAACTTGTTGCGTGTTATCTATGTGCTCTTTTATTCTTTATCTTTCCAGAATTTTGTTTCCTTTCATAAATACTGAAAGGGTTTCCATCCTGTAAGTACACAGTATGGTATTTTAATTGCGACCGAGGGTTGGGTACACCTTAGCGTGTGTATACCGCCCGGGTCCTAGGTCCTGATGAAAAGCTAGTAATATACACTATAGGTTGAAACATGTAGACCCACTTTTCACTTTTCACTTTGTCACCACCCACAGTTTTCACCTGTGGATAATTAGGTCCATCACGGTAATATTCTTGTGGATTCATTTTTAACCTTGTCTTATTGCTCCATAATAAAAGTAAAAAGAATACAATAAAGATAATTTTATGATCACCACTTCACTGATTCACTAAAACAAACCCGCTCCACTGTAATCAGGTGTTGCAGCACACCCGAGTGGCATTCGGCTGCTCGGGTGGGACCCCAATGATGAAGCATGTCACCAACTAGGTTGGTGAGTGAGGGGTCTTCTTGAAACCAAAGAAATTTTCTTTGGCATTTTTCATCTTCGGTGCTTCCCGTAGTAGCCTTTGGCTCCTCGGGGCATACTCCTTCCAATTGTTTTTTCAGTTAACCTTAGGGGACTAGGAGTATCCCCTTTAAAAACCCTCTCTCTCTGATTGTTTAACGTACTTACTAAAGTTGCCACTTAAGCAAATGTTACATTAAACTCGACTTAACCATCAAGTCTGGCTTAATGCAATGATTCTTTTGATACCTTGAAGTATAATTTTTCGCAGTCCAATTCAGAAATTAGCACTGCTGAGTGGTCAGCATGGAACTCTGTATTCATTAATGTGGGTACTATAATAGCCCTCCACAGTAAAAACAGCACTGCTGGGCTTTTACTGTCAGGACATTTAAAGTTAGGAACCACATGCCCAATTTTGTAATATAATGCAGCTCAGTAGGCCTGCCTTAGGGGTGACTTATAATGGTTTGGGCTTTACCGTTAATTTAAATGGCAAAGTAAAGTTAAAAGTCGACAACTGCTCTGCCAGCCATTGTGGACTGGGGATCATACTTTGCTTTGCCTCACTTGTGGTGGCACAATAAGTGCTGCAGTCCACAAGAGTCACTTTAACTAACAGACCCTGGGTACTCCTGGTACCATATACTAGGGTGTTATAAGTAGGTTAACTTGTGTCAATTGTGAGCAAACCAGTCGGACATATATCCTTTAAGGGTTAGAGTACTGGCACTCAGGCCTGTTTGCAGGGCTCAGCACACCATCAGAGTGAAAAAAACTAGTGGCATCAGTACAAAAATGTGTTGGTGATCATGCAAAAAAGGCATTTCCTTACACATTGATAAAGTTGAAATGCACAACAAAATAAATCCCGAAATGAGTTTGAAAAATGGAGTAAAATTATTTCAACAAAATGATGTCAAAATGACAAAATTCCAAAAAGGGTAACCATGAATGTAAATTTTTAAAGCTTTAAGTAGAAATAGCATCAAGAAGCACAAAACGGCAATCATAGTCAATGCTCACAGTCGATCAGGACCTTGACACAATTTGACACTGACCGCAATAGAGTACGGTTTGGATACACTGACCAAGTTCATCCATGGGCAGCGATTTTACCTTCTGACTTTAGCCCTTTAAGTCCCTCTTGACCACACAAGTATACTTCTAAAGCCCCCAAGACCTCAAGGGAAGAACTTATAGACTCATAGTGTGGCAGGCAGAGACCAACAGGAGGGTCAAATTCAGGTCTAGTTGCAACTGATCAGCTGCATAGTTGCAGAAAAAGCCCTCTTGTAGCTTGTTGTCTCCTTGTAGGTTTAACAGGAGGGCAGCCTATGACCCTTGGAGTCCACTCAATTGTACTAGGTACAAGAGGAAGATCAGGTTACTCTTCTAGGCTGTTTTTTAGTCCCAGACACTAAGTTCAGATCTCTTCCTCTTCTGATTCTCCACAGGTCAAGGGAACACTCCTAAGAACTTAGGTGGGTGCCTGGAGATGCCACATTTATGCCTGGCACGAACTAGTGGGTGGGAATTACCCCAGGGCATGCCCTAACCCATGGGTTATGGGTTCTTGGGGCAAACCCTGCCAACTTTGGGCATTTTAAAGATGGCCATAGTCTTTGAATCTCTAAACCTGGCCTCAGAGGCCTGGAGGTGTGTGTGGTAGTGTACAATGGTAATCCAAGTGTTTTCTCAAATCTAACACTGAAATTCAATTTTAGGAAGTCCATGTAACCCCAATATACTCAGAGACAGAAGACCGGTAGAACAAAACTGCGCTTTCAGCAGCCAGAAAGTGTATAGACACAAATTATTTTGGTATTCTTTGATGTGCACCCGAGATGTCATTTAAAAAACCCAGCTGACCTGTCTAACAGGGCTTGACACTCCAGAATGATCTGACACTGTGATTGCAACTTGAGGTCCACTGTGATGGAGGCCGGTATTGCTAGGAGGACAAAAGAATAGTGCATTCCTGGGTGTTAGTTACATCTGCTTGTGACAGGGTAGGTCTATTTGAAATTAATCAAGTCCTTGTGCTCAGCCCACAGGCCATTCTGTCAAGGGTTCAGCAACTCCTCCCACACCCAAGGCCTTTTGTCCCAGTTCTGGGAACAAGTTCCCACCTCTTTCATGCCTACTGAAATGCTAATTACTGGCTGGCTGAAGGGGGGAAGAAAGTGCAGCTTTAGCTTCCAGGGACTTCAGGTAGGCCAAATATAACTTTTTTTAAAGGTCCTCCTACCATAATATTTATTACAAATCCAATTTCCCCAATGAATTGGACTTGCAATAAATATTTCAAAAAGTCCAAAATTAAATGGGTAGATTTTTCTATTGGCCGGAAATAACATTTATTAAACTTAATATTGTACCACAACACTTTCCTATGAAACAGCCAAACCTGCTACAGTAAAAATAGCTTCTAGGGTTTTTAACTGTAAGGACAAGTTTAACATTAAGGGCCCGATTCCGATGTCGTTCGGAAGGCCTCCGAATCGGATTTGGTTTTACCGGATCCGATTCGTAGCCCTTATTTATGACCGGATCGTACACAAGTCCGAACGACCAAGTACAATGCGCAGATCGCGTAAGCGCCGACTGAATCGTTTCCGGACCCGAACCGCTCCATACGTCTGGTTTGTAGATGAATCGTGCCGCGCAATGGAGCCGATTTTCGACCGAGCGAGTACGATGCACGATTCAGGCAGCCGCTTCGCCTTGGTCTCAGCGATTCGAAACGGCTGTCGGAAGCGTACTTCGGGGGGCCGTACCAGGCCCCCCTTCACCCGGGGCCCTCCGAATCTATCACGGGGGGCGCCCATGGGTCCCCCCGATCCAAGCATGCACAGTGTGGCAGGCACCATGGGGTGCCCGCCACAGGGTGTACGCTTTTCCCCACCCACCCCTTTTCTGCTATGGGAGCCTGTGTACGCGTCTGTACACGGGCTCCTATAGACTTCAATGGGAGACTGAGCGAACCGAGTCCGTAGGCATACAGCAGCATCGTACTCGCTCGTTCGGACTCCTGGAGCACGTCTCGCTCGGAAAGCCCTCTGGATCCGAGTCGTATGGAGGGCTTTCCTAGCGAGATAGGAATCGGGCCCTAAATGTTTACATGATCTACTTTTAAATGCCATGGACCCTGCATCATGGGCAATAAGGCCTACTTGGGGGTAACTTATAAATATTTAAAAGGAAAGATTAGGCCTGTCAAAAGGGATTAACACTGGGCCTGGGCAAAATTTTAGTTATGCCAAAGTAATCAAAGTAAATTTGGTAATTTCACATTATTCTTTTGATGCAAAATTACAAATAATTATGCGAATGTGTCTGTTCACTTAATTATGAGTAATTTGGCTCAAAACGTCTACCACAGGAGCACAGAAACATTGAACTTAGCAAGAGTGAGCTGCTGCTGGCAGCTGCTGTTCTGTTGCATTTAGCGCTATTTTCTTATCACAAAATACATCCTCGAGTCCATTGTGGACGTGAGGTTGCATTTTGCACTAAGAAAATAGTGCTAAATTCTGGGTTACGTTCCTTTCATAGTACCGCATAATCTTACATTTTTCTGCTGTAATTATGCTACAGTAAATTATGTGAGTTACACCCACCTCTAGTTAAACCTGCACCGGCAAAGCAACTGGTGGAAGACCTACAGTCATGTTTACATTGTCACTGTAAAAGATGGCACAGTGGGTGCTGCAGTCCCCTTGTGACATTTAACTTACAGGCCCTGGGTGCACCATGGTACCATATACTACAGATTTATAGGTAAAGTAAGTAAAGTAATAAGGGGTATACTAATTTAAATATGTTGAAAGGAGGAGCACAAGCACATTTTCACTGGTTAGTGGGGGTAAAGTGTGCAGAGATTTATAACCAGCAAAAATAGGGTTCAGCAAAAAGGGAAAAAACCAATCTGGGTGACCCTGCAGAAAGGGCAAACTTTCATCACATCCCTCACAAAAGGTAGAGTAGACTAGCAATACCTTGATGGGCTTCCCTGCTCAGGCGATAGAACTTGGATAATTTGCATCTTCAGCAGTTACACTTGTCTGTTCTATGCCCTCTGAACCTAACTGTACCCCTCTGTCACCATCCTCCTGAGCCACTGTATTGGCCCAGGAGGGAACCTTTGTCCTCATATGCAGACCCTATCTATGAGGCTCCTAACCTTAGCTTTCTCCCAGATGCATCCCGGTAAGCAGATGGTACAACCATGAACAGCAAGGTGATGTGGCACATTCTGCTCCCTAGATCAGAATTCTGTCCCCTCCCCAGGGAAACCTCTGCACACATGGCACATACCCGACAGAGGCCACTGACATCTGTCAGTGTCACGACCCAGTGCCCTGGTCATCCACTGCTAGATGAAAATTCCAGTCCGGAGCCTCAACGCGACCTCTCCTCCAGCCAGGAGAGTGGTAAGTAGTCCTTTGCTTGCTCCTTAGGTTTCTCTGGCCTCTTAGGTTTTTCAGAGTGGGGGCTAAACCTCAGGTGGTAGACATCCTCCCTCTACTCTCACACCTGCCATCTCACAGACAGGATCCAGAGACTGGCTTCTCAGCCCAGGGTCTGTACCCTGAGACTGAACAGGCACCTGGTCTTCAGGGGGGACCCACAGCCCCCTTCAAAGGTACCTCATGCAGATTACCCACAGCCCCCCTCAAAGGTACATCATGCAGTGTTCTTCTTGGAGCACATCTCCTGTCCTCTGTCTCAGCGATAGCACAGTCATCACATCCAGGTCAGAAGGGGCAGCACATGGGTCACTCTTGGAGGACTCTTCTTTCAGAGCAGGAAACCCCTGACATATTGGTCCTCCTCAACTGTGGATTGCCTCATTCTCCTATCCGTTACACTCCATCTGGGCCTCTGCACTCTCCATCTGGAGACAGTACCCTCAGAAATCTGAGGGGAAGGGGCACCCAGTGCATCCTCACCACCCAGGTCTTCTCTCGGTAAACAATCTAAATATCGAATTTTAAATATCGAGTGGCCAAAATATCGAATTTTAAATATCGAGGTGCCAAAATATCGACTTACAAAAATATAGTGGTGCAGAATATCGAAATGCAGGTAAGAAATATCGTTTTTTATAATATCGAAGTTAGTAATATCGACAGTCATAATATAGTTGTAAAAAATATCAATTTTTTTTTAGTGTTTTAAGTGTTAGTAAATGTGTTAAAAGTATATATTATGTTTGTAATGTAGGAATTTTTTTAAAGTAATGATTTTTATGTTAAATTATTTTTGCGTATTTTAGTTCCGTAGCGGGTTGTGGGTTTATAGGGGAATAGGGTGGAAAGTAATTTAAATATAATATATTAATTAAGAATTTTTTTGAATTAATTACTTATATGTTAATTAATTTTTGTGTAATTTTATTCCGTAGCGGGTTGTGGGTTTATAGGGGAATAGGGTGGGAAGTAATTTAATTTAAATTAATTAATTAATACATTAATTAAATAGTAATTTTATATTTAATAATTTATATTGTTAATTTCGTTAATTAATTAATTATTAATTAATTATAAATTGATTAAAAATAATTAATAAATTATTGGTAATTATGTTTAATGTGTTTTTTTTAAATTAATTAGATGTTAATTTGATTTTAATTATTAATAATGAATTTGTTAATATGTTAATTGTGTATTTTTTTAGGAGTGGGTTGTGGGTTTATAGGGGAATAGGGTGGGAAGTAATTTAATTGTAATGAAGTAATTATTAATTTTTATTTTTGGCTATTGATAATTATTTTATTGTTAATTAATTATTATCTGGTTATTTTTTATATTAATTATTATTTATTGGTATTGATAATTAATTTATTGCTAATTAATTATTAATTGGTAATTAATTTATATTAATTGATTAATTGATAATTATATTAATTATGAGAAATTTTATGTGGAGTGGGTTGTGTGTTTATTGGGGAATAGGGTGGGAAGTAATTTAATGTTATTAAAGTAATTATTAATTTTTATTTATTGGTATTTTCAATTAATTTATTGTTAATTTATTAATAATTCATTATTTAATTACAAAAATTATTTAATTTATAAGTATGTTATTTTTAAGCCCTACGCTATCCAACGCTTTCCCTACTGTTGCATTCTTTGGAGTGGGAATAGTAATTTTTACCCCTACGCTCTCCAACACTTTCCCTACTGTTGCACTCTCTGGAGTTGGAATAGTAATTTTTACTCCTACGCTGTCCAACACTTTCCCTACTGTTGCACTCTTTGGAGTGGGAACAGTAATTTTTACCCCTACGCTATCCAACACTTTCCCTACTGTTGCACTATTTGGAGTGGGAATAGTAATTTTTACCCTCCCGCTATCCAAAACTTTCCCTACTGTTCCACTCGTTGGAGTGGGAATAGTAATTTTTACCCTCCCGCTATCCAACACTTTCTCTACTGTTACACTTGGTGGAGTGGGAATAGTATATTATTCCCACCCGCTATCCAACACTTTCCCTACTGTTGCACTCACTGGAGTGGGAATAGTAATTTTTACCCTCCCGCTATCCAACACTTTCCCTACTATTGCACTCACTGTAGTGGGAATAGTAATTTTTAACCACCCGCTAACCAACACTTTCCCTACTGTTGCACTCACTGGAGTGTGAATAGTAATTTTTACTCACCGCTATCCAACACTTTCCCTATTGTTGCACTCACTGGAGTAGGAATAGTAATTTTTACCCACCCGCTATCTAACACTTTCCCTACTGTTGCACTCGCTGGAGTGGGAATAGTAATTTTTAGACACCCGCTATCCAACTTTTTCCCTACTGTTTCACTCGCTGGAGTGGGAATAGTAATTTTTATCCACCCGCTATCCAACACTTTCCCTACTGTACCACTCGCTGGAGTGGGAATCGTAATTTTATCCCCTACGCTATGCAACGTTTTCAGTATTGTTATATTTTATGTAGTGTCAAATATTATTTTTTTTAAAAATATTTATTTTAATGTTTTAACTTATTATATATAATTTATTTTTATATTTATATTATAGGTTTATTTATATATATATATATGTAATTATATTTTAAATTATTTTTTTAACATTTTATAATTAAAAATATTAAATATTTTTTAATATTATTAAGTTAATATATATAAAAAAAATTAGAAATGCATGTTTATTTTTTTGTTTTACATTACATTTATTATTTATTAATTTTAACCTTTTTTAATCCTTTTTAAGTATGTTTTACTTAATTATATTTATTATTTCATTAATTTTATATTACTTTTAAGACATTTAAAAAAGTCGATATTTTAGCAAACTATAGGGCCAGATGTAGGTGGCAAAATACCGAGCCCTAACGCTGAAATTCGCAGAATTTCAGCGTTAGCGACCGGTAAATGGCCATACACAATGTAGGTAATGGCAAACGCAATCGCAATATAAGGAATCGCTAAAAATAAGGGAAACCAGTTAGCGATTCCTTACTTTGCGATTAGTACACACCGAATCCCTAAATAGCTAATCGCAAAATAAGAAAACCTCATAAAAAATCGCAAATCGATGTAGCAAAAATCGCTAATACCGATTTTTCAAAAATTCCTTATTTAGGAGTCGCAAATTACCACGGACTCAAAGCAGGTGGTAATCAGGTGCACTGCATTTAAACAGCCCCAAAATGCAACAGTATGAACACAATGGCGGATCTCTATGTAATTGCAAGGTGGCTTCGGTTGCAAGCAGCAGGACAGAGGATCTGGAGACGGGAGGAACGTGTGTACAGACTGCGCATCACATTATTACAACTGACTGAGGCTGAAATCCATGAAAGGTACAGGCTTCACCCCCAAACCATCCTCGACCTGATACGGGACCTGCACCCACTCCTGGAGCATCAGACACCAAGGGCGCACTCTATACCACCACATGTCCAGGTGCTTTGTAGCCTGCACCTACTAGCTTCAGGAAGCTACCAGGGGTGATAGCTGTGGCAGGTGGAGTGTCACAGAGTTGCCTGTCCCGTTTTTCAACACTTTCCTGGATGCCATGATGCATAGGATGCACCACTACATACGGTTTCCCAGCACACAGGCGGAACTGCATAAAACCAAGACGGATTTCTATCAAAAGGCACAGTTCCCACATGTTATTGGGTGCATTGATGGGACACACATACCAATCTGCCCACCTGCAGCTACAGAGTACATACAGAGTACATATATCGGAACCGCAAATCTACACATTCCATCAACGTGCAGGTGATTAGTGATGCGGACCACATCATCACCTACATATTCAGGAACAGTGGGATCTACACACATCTGGCTGGGGGCGAATTCGGAGAAGGATACCTGCTAGGTAAATCAATGTGACACACCCTGATGTATACCTTGGATGAATGTGTTGGTGAATGTCATTAATGATTCTTCCTTTCTCACTCAGGTGATAGCGCATATGCCGTGCGGGCATTTATCCTGACTCCATATCTCAACCCATCTTCCCCCAGTGAGAGGAGATACAATGTGGCACATAGATCTACGCGCAATGTTGTGGAGCGCACATTTGGACTCTTAAAAAGCAGGTTCCGCTGCCTCCACAAAAGTGGAGGTGCACGGCAGTACCGCCCTATCATCTGCTGTAAAAGTATAGCAACGTGTGCCATGCTGCATAACCTTGCGACGAAGAAAGGAACAGCAGTGGAACTAACTGACTCAGAGGATGAGGGTGAGGCTTGCCCACAGCCAGAGCACAGCGCAGCAGGTGTGGCAGCAGCCCAAGATGGGAGACACAGACGGGCTGAAATCACACGCAACTATTTCTGAGTAAGTAATGAGACAAAGCCAGTAACTGTAATTGCGTGACAGTGTTTTATTAACCTTAACTCAGGCAATAGCACAGCACACCGCCACACCATGAAGGCTCCAACATGCCATGCCAATATTCAATTAACATTCATAGGGTGAAATGGGTTACATCACCCATCTCACAATGCCAGGTGATGGCTGTCATTATTTTCTGCGCCTATGCGCAGCACTGCCGCATTCCCTGGGCACACTGTCCTCCCTGGCGGTCTGTCCTGTGGCAGCTCCATGCCTTTCACTGCGCCTCCTGGACTCAGTTATCGGGGGTGTGATGCTGCTGCGGCTAGTTGCCTCCTCACTTTCCCCCCATCCCCTGCACCTGTTGCGGCTATTTGTGTGGTCTGGAGCACTTCCAGAGCACTGGTAACTGTGACCAGCCCCCTTGCAACGTCACAGCTGCAGTGGGCCATCTGTTCCTGCATGGCCACCGAGCGCCTGCAGAGAACAGAGGTGGCAGTGGAGAGGCGGTTCACCGCCTTAGTGTAGCAGTCCAATTTCTGTTGTTCCCTGCGCCTCGCCACACGATCTTCATCCAGTTTGCTGCACAGCAGCCTCACAGCCTCTGACATGTCCCGCATGCCCTCAGCCACAGTATTGTTCATGCTGTTTATGCCCTCCTTAATTTCCAGCATGTGTCTGTTCATGTACACCATCTGGCGTTGCACTGATCTAATGGCTTTGCCTTGCAGGCGCTGTACCTTCAGCATATTACCTTCCAGACCGGCGAATACGCTGGACTCCTTGCCCTGTGCAACAGGACTGGCTGCCCTTGATCTGCGGCGTCTGACACCTGTGTGGGCGCGCTCTGTGGGGGACTGTGTCCCTGCACCGTTCTCATCCTCTATCAGTGTGGACTGTTGGCCTCCCATGCTCTCCTCCTCTGACCCCTCCATCTCCTGGAGTCTAGCCACTGTATGCCTCCTGGCTCGCCTTGGCGGTGGTGATGGTGGTGATGATGGTGGTGGTGGTGGTGGTGGTGGTGGTGGTGTGTGCTCAGCAGGCGACAGGACCTCCTCATCCTGTGAGTTGTCTCTCCTGGGTGCCTTTACTGTGTCCCCTTCAGCAGCCTTGCGCGCTGCCTCGCCTGTGGAGACAGAATGTACATTTACTCACTTCTCTGGCAGCATTGGTGTAATAATAAATTTAATGACTGCCAATCAGACTGACCGTCCTCCGCTTGCTAATTACTGATGTGTGTCACATGCCTTTGGGTTCAGTGGACTGACTGTTATGATATGTGTTACTTCTGACTACATCTCCCATCATGCATTGCTGGTGTTTTGGAACACATGTACTGGAGTGGGAATCATACTGGCTCATTGGGGATTGTGGATTGGGGTTAGGGAGTGGGGGCACAGCATGCTGTGCATGCATCTTACCTTGCCTGTTGCCAGCTCTGGCTGAGCTGTCTGCGTCCCCAATGCCACTCACGCTCTCCGGCTGGAGGGTGGACTCCACCATTAAGTCCAGGGCAGTTGGTACAGGCGCTGTAGATGTCCCACCACCTGTCTTTGTGGTTTGCTTGAGCCTTTCAGCCACCCTCTCTTTTGCACGTTTTCTGAGGTCATACCAGCGCTTCTTTAGTTCATCTATTGAGCGCTGTGTTACGCCAATTGCATTTATCCTCTCCTGGATCACCAGCCAAATATTCCTCTTCTGGGATTCAGGGACATGCAGGGACTGTTTGCCGAAGAGTTTATCGTGGTCCTTTGTCACCTCCTCTATCAGCACCTCCAGCTACCTCTCACTGAATTTGTGCTTTCTTTTTCGCACTCCTGCCTCCTTTTCCTTCTCCTGGTTGTCCATTTCTGGTTTGGTGTGTCTGCAAGATGTTTGCAAAGCAGCTCCTGTGTTGTAAGGTCTGCTCCCTGCCTCTCCCACCGCTTCAGCCACAGTGTAGCAGCAGGTGTCAGGCCACTTCCTGCTTGTGATGTCATCAGAAAGCACCGGAATGGCAGTTTAAATAGTTGCGAGTTCTTAAATACTGATTCGGTAATACCGATTCAGTAATACCGATTCAGTATTACAGAATCGCTATTTGCTAATCGGTAAATCGGAATCAGTATTTAATTTTACCGATTTTTACCGATTCGCTATTTTTTAACGATTAATTACCTACATCGGACTTTGCGAGTTCTTAATAGCGATTCGGTAAAAATTGCTATTAAGAACTCGCAAATTGAGTTTTACCTACATATGGCCCTATATTATTAACAACGATATTTAGGATTCGATATTTTTGTACTTACCTGTTTGTAGATAGGAAGTTGATATTCTGTCACTCAATATTTTTACCTCGATATTGTGGCAGGTCGATATTCTTCTCCTCGATATTCTGTCAGTGATCCCTTCTCTCATCAGAGGAAGTTCATTGCCAAATCTGGGCGCAGACAATTGCCCTCATGTGTACACCAATTTCATCATGTTGAAAGGAGAAAAACTCTTTGCCACTAGTTAGCAAGAGTAAAGTGCACAAACTTCTATAGCCAGCAAAAATAGGGTTCAGCACAAAAATCTGGGATGACCCTGCAGAAAGGGCAAATTTCCAACCTAGCCATACCTCCTACTATGCAAGATTGCCTAAGCAGACAGGTCCAATTTCTGGGTGATCATAAATAACCCTTCTAAAGCCCCTCTCACATATATGGGTATGGTCAGTACAGGCACATAAATTCTCTTATGCAAAGAGGAAGGATACTCGGAACCCTTGAGAGTATACCATGGACACTGTGGGCCACAGCTAGCTCACTCAGTTCACCTACAGCAATCAGCACTGAGTATGGACAGCTGGAAAGGATTGCTCCGACCATCCAAAACCAAAAAGGGATGTTGGAAATTAGGGCAAAAGAATACGCACTCAAACTTTCAAGGACAACCTAAGCTCTTCTAAGCCCAAAAGAAATAAGAAACAAACGCAAAGTTGTAGTCATTAATCTTACTTCACCTGGCTCATTATTACCATGCAATCTCCATTTCCCATGTCTAATACTGGTACCAAATAATAATTTTAATTAATTTAATTTATACAAAGTACTTCAGCATTTCAATAGAAAGCTAATTACCCGAGTGGCCCCACACAAAAGTACTGGTTAGAATGAACCAATTTAGGGGCATATTTACAAGGATTTAATGCTGCTGTAGCGTCAATTTTTTGATGCTACGGTGGCTTTTTTTATCCCCATATTTACAAGTTGCCGCTAAATCCGGTTAGCGGCATTTTTCTTGCGTAAACGTAAATTTCCAACAGCGCCACTTCTGTTAGTGTGACTTACCGAAAATGAGATGCAAGGGAGGCGTTCCCGCGTTAAAACTCCTGCAAAACACACAACGCGATATTTACAAGGATTCCCTTGTACGTCGCAAAACAAACAAACTGCTGCACATCCAATTAGCTGCAGTTTTCTAACATCAATACTTACCTGGTCCTAAAAATGGTGCAAACACACCTGTTTGTAAGGAAGGCAATCCTAGTTCATCATTGGCAACCTCAACGACGCCATGGAGCTTCTGCTACTGCAACTTGGAGCACCAAAAAGACCACCACCACCACCACAGAGGCAGTGCCGCCAAAGAGAGCGGATCTACCGCCAGAGGATTACCCTCATACACCTCCGGCCTGAGGAGGTTATAGCCTATTACAGGCTAAAAAGGGGCTCCATTCTCCGCCTCCTCAACCAGATTGCACCAAGGCTGAGGCCACATCCCAGCGCAGCACAAACATCCCCCCACAGACAAAGCTACTTGCTGTGCTGCACATGCTGGACTCAGGGATCTTTCACCCGACCACTGCCAGAGTGGCCGGTGTTTTCCAGGCATCCTTCTCCAGGTTCCTCCACACTGTCCTGGATGCCATCATCAGCCTGATGTATCTCCACTTCCCCAACACTGCGCAAAAACAACTCACCAACAAGCAAGGCTTTTATGCCATTGCTGGTTTTCCGCATGTGTTGGGGGCAATGGACTGCACCCCCCTGCGGACACTTCCCACATCTACAGAAACAGGAAGCACACCTACTCCATGAATGTGCAGGCAATAGTCGACCATCTTGGTGTGTTCCTGGCAGTGTCCATGGTTCATTTATCTTCCAGCAATCTGTCATCAACCAGCGGCTCCTGAATGGCACCTATGGAAATGGACTGCTTGTTGGTAAGTACAACTTGAACATACCACACACCTCAAGCCACTCAATCATGTAGGTCAACAAATTTAAATTGGACATGTAGGAAATTGCATTGTGCATATATTGTTTCTGGGCCAACTGTAATACACAATCATATGATGTCATAGCACAACATATATGTAGCTAGTTCCACCAAGGGAGTCGCCTGGAAATTTACTTACAACCCACTTTGTCACTCAGAGAATGATGTCTTCCAAAATTCATTGGGCTTTATTTGCAAGGAATTAACACAGCATGGTGCCGCATGCTATTTGGCTGGCCCGTGCTGCGTTAATTAGGAAGCAAAGCGATGCGTCATATTTACAACTATATGATGGATCCCTCTGCTCTCCCCTGAGTTGGTGCACAATTTGCTGCCATGCACCAATGCAGGCACCCTTGCACCATAGTTCAAGTGTGCCTGCGTCACGGGGGATGATTGTTTTTGCGCAGGGAGGGACAGCTTCCTGCACAAAAACAATCACAAGAGGTGATTTCCTCTTCCTATGTGTGCTGCAGAATGCAGCATGCATAGAAAGAGGAAAAAAACACAGAGATTTGAAAATATTTCTCCTCGTTGCGCCTCCCTACATTTCCGCTGGTGAGGCATATCATTCTGCCGCATTTCCAGGGTTACGATTTCTCGTAAATCTAGAAATGTGGCAGAAGCCATGGGTGGTGCATGGGAACACCCACAGCAGCACCCATGGCACACCCCTTTCACGCAAAGTTTTGCGTGTAAAGGTGCCATATTCACAAGGACATGAAAAGCCACGCAGGGTAGCTTTACATGTCCTTGTAAGTATGGGGCAGCAGGTTGCTCCGCCGGCGCAAGGGTCTTGTAACTAAGCCCCAATGAGTTCAACACTTACCATTCAAGTGCCTGTAGTGTCAGCTTCCCTTAGTCCAATGCTTCACAATGATGGATATTGCAGCTGTACATTTTAAGTAATATGCTAAAAGTGCACATTCAGCAGTGACATTTGCTACTAAATACCTCACCTATTATAAATTTGGATGTCCTAACAACATTTGATTCATTTCCTCAAATCCCTTGTACATTATAATCTTTTTCAGGCCATACCTCACTTTGGTCCATTCCCTCAACATAGGGGCCGATTCCGATTCGGGCCAGAAAACGTACCGACCGACTCGGAGCCGGAATAAATACAGACCGACACGTACCGGTGCAGCCCGACCCGCAAAGTACGATGAAAAGCGTGCTAAATCTGACCGACTCGTACGGAACACAAGCCGAACGACCGAGCCGCGCGGAAAACAGCCATCCGGCCGGAAAAGCACGCGAATCGAACCGACCGACACGCACCAGGAAGAATCCCGAACGAAACGTACCCGCGAACTCCGACCCGCCAAGTACGATGCAACGCGTGGAAAACACGACCGAGTCGCACGGAGCCCAAGCCGCACGACCGACACGCATTCAAAACTGCGAGCCGAAGCAACCCAAAACCCGCGACCGACGCGTACGCAGCACAGAAAACAGCACAAACACATCGTGAACGAATCGGAGAGGCTCGCACGAGACAACTGGAGGGTCCGACTCAGTCACAAGAACGTCTCCTACATGCACAAAAAGAACCAAGGAAAAAAAAACACAAAAAAAGGCCAAACAAGCTATCACAAAGCAAATAAATACTGGGGGGGGAAACAGGGAACAAAGACACACCCACAACTCCACCCATATAAAGGACACAAATCCCTACCATGATCCCTTGCAAATTCAAATTACCTGCCAGCACTCAACACCAACAGACAGCAACCACACACACACTCACAGCTCATCCATCACACAAGCCACACACCAGCAGCACCACAACAAATAGCACCCTCACATACACCCAGCAAAACACACACTCACACACCCTCCCTTGCACACCAACACACACATCACACACCAGCACCACCCAACACCATGCCCCCAAAGAAGAATCACAAGTTCCTAGATAGTGAATTGGAAGTCCTGGTAGATGAGATCCTCAGGGTAGAGCCACAGCTGTTTGGCACATTGGTCCAACAGACCCCCATGGCGCAGAAAACCAAGATGTGGGAGAGGATCGTCGACAGGGTGAACGCACAATCACCATGTTTGCGCACAAAGGTAGACATCCAGAACAGGTGGTATGACGTGCGCAGGAGGGTCAAGGAGCTGTTGAAGAAGGACTACATCTTGAGCCAACACACCGGCAGTGGCCCTCCTGCCAAACCAGTATACCTCAGGACCTGGGAGGAGAAGGTGCGGGCCATCCTACCACCAGTGAGCGTCTATGGACTAGAAAACATCCCAGAGCCTGGTGAGTACACAACAAATGTACACAATATTGTGCCACAATACACACACATCACTGTCAAGGGGAGAGTCAAACCATGCACCCTTAGCAAATACACACCAACCAACACAGATCATCCCAAAATGTGTATGTCAGCCAGATAAACACAATACATGCCAGCTCATAGTGAAATGTAACTGTGTCATGACATGTACAAACCTAACAACAAATACAGCTAGGCAGTGGCACAAATATAACCAACAAACACAGTCAGACATGTAGCCACCACCACAATACCACCTCACAGGGAAGCTCACTGAAAGGAAGGAATTCTGTGTATGCTGGTGAAGTCAGTGTAGCCAATAGCATGATGGGAGTTGTAGTCACAGATATTGCTCACCCTCACAATTGGCCCATCAACACCACTCTGAACCATGCTCACATCAAAGGGAGTGGAAAAGAACTGACAAGATGGCTGACACTGGGTACTGCAGTGGGGAGCACAAGGCCCTGCTGGCAACTGTGCACCAACCAACAGCAGGACACCACTGTCTGACATCCTGAAAGACAACTTGCACTCCCTGCAATGGAAGCACGTTCCATGGTGGGATATCTGGCTGGGTGGGAAGGAGGACTCACAGCACTGACCATAGTCACCAGCAGCTCCACCCACACACACCCCTAACACAAACTACACACAACTCACCTGGGAGAAAGCATTGCCTCACACACCAATCAAATATCCCACAAAGAACCACAACCCTGGGTCATGCAGTGTGAAGCACAGGGACACACATGGGACTTGTAGCAAAACAAACCCCAGGATAACACTGTCAGCCATCTTGTCAGCACAGGCACACAACCCCACAGGGAAGCTGAGTCAAAAGGAAGGAAGCATGGGCATGCTGGGAAGGGGGTGGAGGCAAAAGCATGATGGGAGTGGTAGTCACAGCCCAACATCCCCCACCCACATGGCCCAGCAAGAACACACCCAAGCATGCACACCTCACAGGGAGTCAAAAGCCACTTCAAAGATGTCTGACACTGGTGCTCTGTTGTGGGGAGCACAAGGCCATGCTGGGAACTGGCCAACAACCAACAGCAGGACACCACTGTCAGCCATCTTGCCATTGCTGTCACACCCACACACAGTGAAGTACACTCAAAAGGAAGGAAGTATGGGCATGCTGGGAAGGGGGTGGAGACAATAGCATGATGGGAGTGGTAGTCACAGCTCAACATACCCCCCCCCACATGGCCCAGCAAGCTCACACTGAAGCATGCACACCTCACAGAGAGTGGAAAGCCCCATCAAAGATGTCTGACACTGCTGCTCTGTTGTGGGGAGCACAAGGCCATGCTGGGAACTGGCCAACAACCAACAGCAGGACACCACTGTCAGCCATCTTGCCATTGCTGTCACACCCACACACAGTGAAGTACACTCAAAAGGAAGGAAGTATGGGCATGCTGGGAAGGGGGGTGGAGGCAATAGCATGATGGGAGTGGTAGTCACAGCTCAACATCCCCCCCCCCACATGGCCCAGCAAGCTCACACTGAAGCATGCACACCTCACAGAGAGTGGAAAGCCCCATCAAAGATGTCTGACACTGCTGCTCTGTTGTGGGGAGAACAAGGCCATGCTGGGAACTGGCCAACAACCAACAGCAGGACACCACTGTCAGCCATCTTGCCATTGCTGTCACACCCACACACAGTGAAGTACACTCAAAAGGAAGGAAGTATGGGCATGCTGGGAAGGGGGGTGGAGGCAATAGCATGATGGGAGTGGTAGTCACAGCTCAACATCCCCTCCCCCATGGCCCAGCAAGCTCACACTGAAGCATGCACACCTCACAGAGAGTGTAAAGCCCCATCAAAGATGTCTGACACTGGTGCTCTGTTGTGGGGAGCACAAGGCCATGCTGGGAACTGGACAACAACCAACAGCAGGACACCACTGTCAGCCATCTTGCCATTGCTGTCACACCCACACACAGTGAAGTACACTCAAAAGGAAGGAAGTATGGGCATGCTGGGAAGGGGGTGCAGGCAATAGCATGATGGGAGTGGTAGTCACAGATATTGGTCAGCCTCACAATTGGCCCATCAACACCACCCTGAACCATGCACACATCACAAGGAGTGGAAAACAACTGACAAGATGGCTGACACTGGCTACTGCTGTGGGGAGCACAAGGCCCTGCTGGCAACTGTGCACCAACCAACAGCAGGACACCACTGACTGACATCCTGAAAGACAAATTGCACTCCCTGCAATGGAAGCAAGTTCCATGGTGGGATATCTGGCTGGGTGGGAAGGAGGGCCGGATGTCAACCAAATACAACCAATGCAGACCATGTACACACCCCAACATTCACATGGAAATGCCCAAATAATGCAGGACAATGTGCTACACCAATATCAACCCCTGACTGTGACAACTTAGGACAATGCAATGTACAGGCCCGCATCCAGAGGCACAGTCACAACTGTCAGGTGTGTCAACCATTGATGCCTGCAGAAACATAACATACATTGTGTGTGTCTCCCTAAAACAGGTGATGATGGGGACACAGCAGCAGACGCTGAGGAGTCCCCGTCCCAGGCTCAAGAGGATACGGAGCTCACTGGTGTGGAACAGCCTCTGCCCTCCTCGGATGAAGAAGACCAACCTGGCACCTCCGGAGCAAGTCATCATGCAGCACCAGCAGGACCACCAGCTGCACCCCCTGCACCCACCCCTCCAACGACTGTCAACACACATACCACCCCTGCCGACATGGAAAGACCAAGGAGCACCACCACCACCAGCACAGGGACCCTGGACCAACAACCCCCAAGGGGGCCCAGGGTCACCTGTGCATGCCACCTCAGGTACTGCACGTGTCGCCAGGGGTGGTGGGAGACACAGGTCACTGATCGCAGAGGGGTCTGGACTGCATGATGACCCACAACTGGCACGCATAGCCGATGCGTACCAGTCCAGCACCGGAGAGCTCAGCTAGGTAGTGGGGCTCCTCAGGGACATTACACAGAGGCAGGCTGCCCATCATGCCCGCTTGGACTCACACATGTCCCGCGTGGAGTCTAAGTGGGACACACTGCAAGAGATGACGGCGGTGCATAGGGACATATTACAATGCCTCCGCCAGATGAGCAGCAACCAGTCAACACCTCCCTGTGTGCCCACAACATCTGGTGCTGAAACAACTGCAACTGCCACAGGGAGGGAGGATGACTCTGGTGGAGAGTCCCCTGCACCGCAGCAGCCTGCATTTGAGGGTCCCCCCCAAAGAAGAGGGGCCGTCCGAGGAGGGGCAAGTGAGAGGCCGATGGCCATGTGCAACCCCCAGGAAGCCAAAACCTGTTCTGGATAATCACCTTTGTGCGCAAACTGTTCACCCTGTTGACTGCAACACAACTCTCCCACATGACATGGGGAGCTCAAGTTGGACCAATGTCTCAGATGACTGTGGACTTTACTCTGGACATTTCTGCTACCAGGACTTCCAAATCATCTAGGAACTTTGGATTACAATCACAATGTACAGCACCCACCATCCTGTGCACTATACTCACACATGTATGTCAATAAACTCACTAATACACCATACTTGCCTCTGTTATGATTCCTACGTTGTCTCTGAAGTGGCGATGATGATCTGGGAAATGACACTGTGCATGCTAACTGCTACAGCAAGTACAACACCGGCATGTGAGTCATGGCGACGTCACACATATGAGGGAGGCACACCACCAGGGCTACACTACACATACACACCATGGCCATCTGACTCATCGCCTACAGTGATGTTGCCAGGAAATACGTTGCATTGCACAGACCCAACACCTATTCACAGTCTGTGTTAACTAGCCCACTGGTGCAGCAGGCAAACGTCAGTCAGATGTGTGACCACAGACAACGCACATCACAAAGTGAAGCACAGGTTTATTACACATTTGCAACATGTTGTAACCACCACAGATGCAAGGTAATCCCACCTGGCAGCGGGCACACAGTCAACAAGTGTAGAAGGAAGGAAGTCCATGGGTGTGGTGCACATCACCTGTAGGGACACGACAGCTACCACCCTGGAAGTCGAATCACGGTGTCGGGGATCACAGTTGACCAAACGACTCTGAAAGTACCCTGTGAAGGACAGAAATGACACACAGTCAAAAGCACTGACGAACAGGACAGAACTGCAATACTCATGCCCAATACATGTCACAAGATACCCACCCAGAACCAAGTTAGCATGTCAACACTGTTGGGGAGTACAGACTACCTGCAAGGACACATCGCTACACGCATACAGTCATGTAGCACATGCACACACTCAAACAGCACCAGAGCACCACCAACACATATCATGCAAACTCACATCAGTTACATGACATCTCTGGATACTTACATTCAGCTGAAGAAGTTGGTGATGAGCTGTGTGCGGACATCACCATCATCATCATCATCATCACTGGCATCGTGGTCCAGGCCAGGATCCTCCACAGGTGGCGGACGTTGGTCATCGTCATCCAGGATGAGAGGCAACTCCTTCCGCACTGCCAGGTTGTGTAGCATGCAGCAGACAATGACAATCTTGCACACCTTTGCCGGGGCATATGGGAGGGACCCTCCTGTCTTGTCCAGGCAGCGGAAGCGGCTCTTCAGGAGACCAAATGTCCGCTCAATAACTCTCCTCGTCCGACCATGTGCCTCATTGTAGCGCATCTGGGCTGGTGTCACAGGGTTCCTGAGGGGCGTCAGCAACCACGGCATGTTGGGATATCCGGAGTCACCTACATACAGACAATTGCACATTAGCTGAGTTGGAAAAGAGGGTGGAACACTACATTGCAGAACACACACAATGGTACAAAGTCAGTACACACCAAAAAGCCAGGCACGCTGGTTCCGCATCTGTGACATCATCCTCGGGATGCGACTACTCCTCATCACGTAGGCATCGTGTGCAGAACCGGGGAAACGGGCACACACGTGTGAGATGGTCATATCTGCAAGACAGACCACCAGTGCATTGACCGAGTGGTAGTGCTTGCGGTTCCTGTATGCCTTCTCCTGGGCCTGTGGTGGTACCAAAGCCACATGTGTCCCATCAATGGAGCCAATGACATGCGGCATCCTCCCCAGGGCATAGAAGTCACTCTTCACGCCAGTCAGTTGCTGGAGTCTAGGGAAATAGATGTACTGGTTCAGGTATATCAACATAGCCTCCAATACATCGCAGAGCACACGGCTGAACATGGTCTGTGACATCCCACCAGCAGTCGCCAGAGTGTGTTGAAAGGTACCGGTGGCAAAGAAGTGTAGGGCTGCCATCACCTTCACCTTGTGGGTCAGCGCTGTAGGATACGGCCGGCCAGGTTGCAGGTGTGGTGCCAAGCGCACTGCCAAATCATCAATCAGCTGCCTGGTGAAGCAGTACCTTCGGATGCTGTCACGTTCCACCATCGTTGCCAGGTCAGGGAATGGTCTATGGACAGCTGGTGCCCTGCAGTGCATAGGTGAAGAAAGAAAGATTGTCAGTCACCCCACATATGTGGCATTGAACACACTCAATATCACATGATACATCATTATGAGGCACAAGTACATGATGTGTGCAGTTCCGTAAGGACATGTATGGCACATACATGGCCAACATCCAACATCACAGTTCAACAAGTGGCATCAATAAGTCCCAGGTTGTGTCATTGGGTATCATGAGGACGTGTCACATTTCCCATCTCCTGCTGCCACGTTACAAACACACCCCACAGTGACATGTGAGGACAGATGTGCCCCAGGCATCACAGCCCAACGACAGGTAGATTCCCAGGGACCCTGTATTGCCACATGGACACTGGCATGACATGGCGTATCACGTATACACCACAGCAAAACAACCATGACCCCCACAGGTAGTGGTCCCTGTTGCCTCGGCAGGACAGACATGGACGTCTGTGACACACACACGCACAACATCAAAGTCCATGCACAAACAACGTGGATGTGGAGACTGTCTCCCATTGTGCACATGAAATCAGAGACATTGTAAACACAACATGCACACAGACTGCGGAGGACCATCACTATTGTGCCAATGGGTCAGCCTGGGTTAAACATTCCGTCCCACATGGGACTCAGGGGGCATGTGACATGACATACACATACACCACCGTGAAATGTGACCATGCCACATGCTCAGATATGAACAGTTGCACATCACAGTGGTCATGTACACGAAACACCAAGGATACTGTCCCCATGAACACGTGCACAGCCTGGGGGTGGCTGCCCCAAGTGACACACACAGAACAACATGTTCACCCCATACACGGAATAGGTAATGCAGCCTTACATGCCTTAGGATACAGTTTGGACAGGCTGTGGTGTTGTAGGTGTGCCCCTCACTCCCTGGGAAGTATATGTGGCTGGCATATGTTCACCTGTGACAGGCATGGTGACATATGCCAGTGACATGTACAGGGACGCGTTGGACAGCAATGGACCGATCGGTGCGCACACATTGGCCATTGCATTCAATGTGTGCTGGTACGCGTTGTATTTGCAATACGCGTTGGACAGCAATGGACCGATCGGTGCGCACACATTGGGCATTGCATTCAATGTGTGCTGGTACGCATTGTATTCGCAATACGCGTTGGACAGCAATGGACCGATCGGTGTGCACACATTGGCCATTGCATTCAATGTGTGCTGGTACGCGTTGTATTCGCAATACGCGTTGGACAGCAATGGACCGATTGGTGTGCCCGGCCGGCCCATTGCAATCAATGTGTGCGGGTACGCGTTGTATCCTAGGTACGCGTTGAACAGCAATGGACCGATCGGTGTGCCCGGCCGGCCCATTGCATTCAAAGTGTGCGGGTACGCGTTGTATCCCGGGTACGCGTTGAACAGCAATGGACCGATCGGTGTGCCCGGCCGGCCCATTGCAATCAATGTGTGTGGGTACGCGTTGTATCCTAGGTACGCGTTGAACAGCAATGGACCGATCGGTGTGCCCGGCCGGCCCATTGCATTCAATGTGTGCGGGTATGCGTTGTATCCCGGGTACGCGTTGAACAGCAATGGACCGATCGGTGTGCCCGGCCGGCCCATTGCAATCAATGTGTGCGGGTACGCGTTGTATCCCGGGTACGCATTGAACAGCAATGGACCGATCGCTGTCCCCGGCCGGCCCATTGCAATCAATGTGTGCGGGTACGCGTTGTATCCCAGGTACGCGTTGAACAGCAATGGACCGATCGGTGTGCCCGGCCGGCCCATTGCATTCATTGTGTGCGGGTACGCGTTGTATCCCGGGTACGCGTTGAACAGCAATGGACCGATCGGTGTGCCCGGCCGGCCCATTGCAATCAATGTGTGCGGGTACGCGTTGTATCCCGGGTACGCGTTGAACAGCAATGGACCGATCGGTGTGCACCCATTGGCTATGGCCTGGCCTGGCAACGGACACGTTTTCAAATTTTGAACGAGTCTGATGCTGGAAATTCAGTTGGTCACCCACAACAATGTTGCAAATTCATGGGTGTCATGAAGTTGAACTTTTGAAGGATGCTGTGGGCGTGCGTAAGTGGTGCAATTCCATGGATTGGCCAGATTCAGAAGATGCTAACGACTTGGACCTATCACTTTGGACACATGGGACAGTAACTGCCTCTGCAGCACACAAATAATGCTGGCTGTTCCCCTGAGAGCTCACTTGCCTGCACTACATGCTCCAGGAGGACATCTGCCACCACCACTGCTGCTGTATCTGCACCCTCTGGACCCTGCAATGGCACGTACTGTGGAGAGAGCCCCAGCCTTCAGCACTGAGGAGAACCAGGCCCTGCTGGACAGCCTCCTTCCACAGTACAGCAAGCTGTATGGGAAGGCAGGGGAGCAGGTGAGTGTTCTGTCCACTGCCTTCCTAAATGTGCATGTTGTCTGACTAGCAAGGCTAACAGTCTGCACGCCACTGGCTAGCAGGCTCACTGAGTAGTTGTCACCCCCCATAGTGTGTAGTTACATGCACTGGACAGGTATAGTGCAGTGACAGTGCATTTAAACAAGGTTTTACTTCCCAAGCAATGATACCATGTAGTTACTGCTGGCATACTGTCCATGGCCATCGTTGCACTGCCTGTGTACATCATGTGCCCCTGTGATTGAGACATGTATACACAACTGTGTAATGCACGGATATGTTGCATGTGTAGTAATAGCATTCTCACTTTGTCATCCTCAAAGGTTGATGCCCACCAGAAGCAGAAGATATGGCTGACCATCATCCGGGCAGTGAGATCCGTGGGGGACTACAAGCGCCGGATCCGCAACTGCCAGAAGAGGTGGCAGGACCTTCGGGGCTGGACCCGGAGGATCGCACGGGTCCAGCTGAAGCTGTCGCCTCCTCGCAGGAGGGGCGGACACCGGACCCTGACCCCCCACATGCTCAGGATCCTGGCGGTGGTCTTCCCTGATCTGGATGGGCAGCTGAAGGCCAGGGAGCAGCACGGAGGGGGTGAGTCCATGACTGCATTGTGTACTCTGTCTGCCATGCTATGTGCCCTCCTCTGGCCTGGTTAAACTTCCACAGCACATCAGTCATGTGGTCCAGGACCCATGTCCCTCGATTGTGCACTGCCCACTCCTCATCTGATACCCAGGTGTGGCCCTTGCAGTCAGGGAATTGTGTCACTTGGGTACTGTGTCCTTGCAGTTTGCTTGACTCAAGGTGGGGGACAGCATCTGTTCCCCTAACTGTGGTGGGCATCATGGGTGGGTCCATTGCTTACACAATGCCTGTGTTCTGCCATGTAATCTGCGTGTTACTTTGATCTGTGGTCCAATTGCTGAGCTGATCCACCACATGTGCCTGGGGTAACTGGCACACACCCAAGCTGCGGGTGGGAACAATGTTTGGGCCCCAGGAGTGTGTATATTACGTGTGTCACACATACTTAGCCAGCTGCCTACTGTCCAGGGTTCATCCCTCATTCATGTGTGGCAGGACAGTCATGCCTACTCCAGGCCATGCAATGCACTCTGTACTCCCACTCCCGTGTATCAGCTGACACGTTGTGCTCAGTGATATGTCCCCTCAGGTGTCAGCCTCTGTGTCAGTGTGCTGTGGCTTCAATGTCAGGACTGCTGGGGTGTTTATCGGTTGGGGCTCAGCATGCCACCGGAGATGTGACCATAGGAGACGATACTTGTGTGACACATAGGTGTTTGAACACCTGACCGTACAGACTGGGGTATGCGAATGTGAGGTCCATGCAGCTGTTTCCCATTCACAGCAGATTGTGAGGTGCTCAGGTTCAGAGGCTTGTGTTACAGGTCACCCATATGTCCAATCAGTATGACCTGGACAGATAAGGGTTCAGATGATGTGGTGTGTGGGGGATGTACATGTGCACTTGTTCAGCTCCAGGACTTGCATTCCCCATGACCTACTATTGTGACACAGTGCAGACTGTTGTTGTGTGGCTGCCCTGCCCATGTGACTGGAGACAGTGATGTATGACTTAGCAGGCATGCCTGTGCCATGGCATGTGACTTCCTATGGGTGATCCTGCAGGGGAGTGACATGTGCTACATGCACACCATAGTGGCAATGGCTATCAGCACATGGGTGCATCGTGGTGTCTGTCGCTGGTATGCATCACATGCATTTCATATATCTGACTCTGGGCATCACTTTCATCCGGGCACCTGTACTGACTCAGTGGCAAGAGTTGTGATGTGTGCATGTTCACATGCTTCACCGTGTTCTCTGCACCGTCCAACTACTGTGTAGGTGGTGCATGTGTCCACACTGGGGTATTGCCAGCCAACGGACGCCAGACAGATGGGTGCAAGGCCAGGTGGGATGTGAGTGCCATGGTTGACGATCAGACTGACAATTGGCTTCTCCTATTCTGTTTGGGCAATTTTAGCAATGTTCAACTAAGGATGCCAGGCCTTGCTCTGTATTGTGCTGTACTTACTGTGGTGTGTGCGTTCGGTGCAGGTGACTGATGTCTGTCTGTTTCCCTATTGTTTGCAGATACATCCACGGCCACAGGAGGGGACAGCTCCACGGACCAGGAGGAGCCGCAGAGCCAGACTGGGTCAACAGCCGAGGAGTGGTCGGAGGGACCCAGTGGCACGGAGGGCGAGGGAGCCACACCGAGGAGTCCTCAGCACCATCCACCTCAGCTGAGGACCACAGCAGCTCGGAGGATGACTCCCTTATGGAGGCGGGTGTCAACAGCCACCACACCCCAGCTAGTGTTGCTGTCCCCGCCACCACCACCACCACCGCCCTCCCATCGGCTCCCATTCCCGAGGTCCGTGGAGGCTCCCATGTTCGGGAACGTGTCTCCTTCGGGCCAGGCACCGCACCTCCTGCCCCTGTGTCCCCTGCTGCCCTGAGTGAGGAGTCTGTGTACCTCCTTCGCCAGCTCCATGTAGGGCAGACAGCGATGCTGAGTGTCCTCCATGCACACACCACTCTGTTGACTCAGCTGGTGTCGTTCATGGAGGGCATCTCATCGGGCATGTCTGCCCTACAGAGGGGCAATAGGTCCATGGACTCCTCCCTGACGGCAGCAGTGTCCCTCCTCCAACAGTCCCTCACCCCTCCTGTCTCTGCCCCATCCACACTCCCCAGCACCTTACCTGTCCCAAGCACACACACACCGGCACAGGCACACACCAGCACAGACACGAGCAGCACACACACACACACGCCACAGACAAGACGCACACGCACGCACAGTCAGGGGACTGAAACCACACTCACAGGGGATGGGGCCCAGTCACACACACACGCATCCACGAGCACTGCGCAGTCCACAGTTGCCTCTCCCTCCAAAGCCCCCTCCGTTGCCTCACCTGCAACCCCAAAGACCCAGCGGCTCTTCCTCAGTGACCTCGGCCTCTTCCCCTCCGATCCAGCTGATACAGCATTCAGGGGGAAGAGGAAGCCCACCCACACGGAGCGGAGTGCCCCTCGCCACCGGACACCCTCCCCCAGGCGCAGACCGACTGACGCCCCCATCCGCAAGTCCCCCCGGACCCGGAAGAGCAAGACCCCGCCGCCGCCCTGCAGCTCAGGCACCAAGTCTCCTTCCTCCATCCCTCAGGCCCCCACTCCACAGGTGCCCCCACCATACCCTGCCCCAGGTTCCCCCACCCACAGATACACCATCCCCAAAAAGATCAGGCCTTCTCCCGCTGCCACTTGCTCTTCCGGCCCCACACCCCCCGCTGCGCTTGTCTGTGCCACTGGTGTGGAGACGGTGTCCTCCCCCTCTGTCCTGCCCACCTTACCTGATCCCCATTCTCCTCCCCTGGAGGTAGGCACTGCAGTGGAGTCCACTACCACCCTGTCTGACTTGGGCACTGCAGTGGGGAACCTGTCCACTCCATCTGCACGGTCCCCTGCAGTCTTGCCGGCACCCACACCATCAGAGTCATGCCCCCCAGTTGTGCCGGCACACACCATGTCAGACACCTCCACTGCAGTTGTCAGTGGCTCTCCAGCACCCACCACCCCTTCCCTGCCTCCTTCTGGTGAGCCATGATCCTGTCCCTGCGGTGCCTGGCCTGCCCCCCGTATGCCCCTCCGAGGGGATTGTCCCTGGCTTTCATCAGTGCAGGCATGCGTAGGGTGACATCTGCCACTGTCACCCTGTTTTGACTTTCAAGTTGGACTGGCCATTGGCCTTTGTTAAAATTTTTGCAGGACATCAACTGTTAGACCCACATATGCTGAATAAAGCACCTTTCTGTTCTCTAGTGCTTTTGCTTCTGATGTACATGTTGTTGATGATGCTAACCATGCCCTTGCTGCAGTGATGGTGATATTTGGTCTCATGATAATGAAGTGTTACTGTGCAGGAACAGATGTGGTCCAGGGGGAATGTGTCCTATCCTGTGGTGTATCCATGTCATCCTTAGCAGCATCTGAGGGTGTCATGTGTTCAATATTTGGCAATGGGATTTCCTACTTACATTAGCAATTTCACATCTGTGGCTTCCACCCCTGCACATCTGTTGTGCCTGCCATTGTTCAATTCGTCTACTTCCCTGACCGTGTGGCCATCTCCACTGGACATGCAGGTTTGGGCATCAATGGGGAAGGACTCATCTGTGTTGTCAGTGCAACATTGCTATACAAGTGTGTTGGATCTGTGCTGATGATTTCGTTGGCACTCCCATGACCAGGCTGATGTGACGGGAGCATTCATTTGGTGCTAATTGTGGAGTGTGTGACCAAGTGCTCAGCTGACATGATGGAGCCCTACTGAGGCAACATATGGCACAGCTTTCCTCACACAGGAGTGGAGTCCCCTCATGGTAGTGTGTACTCCTGTGACATTGCCTGCGCCCAAGGTGTGTGTTATATGAGCATGTCTGTGTGTTCACTTCCGTTTTGCTGTGCATGCTGGGATCCCTAGTGTTGTACCTGTTTGTGATGCTTGCTGAGTTGACCTATGTTCCCCCCAAGTCTTCTCCCTGGATTCTCTGTGATGTGGGTGCATGGCACATTACTGGTCATCAGGGTGTCACCCATAGGTGTGTTTGCTGTCAGGGCTGAGTTTGTGTGCAGACGCAGATGGGTCACAGTCAAGATTCCCCTTGGCACTTGTTGTTTACACCTGTCATGTGATTTCCAGTTTGTGTTATCTTTCAGTGATTGTGACACGTTGTGTGTGTGACTGCTGGCACTCCTCAGGGTCCGGGCTGCAATGTTGGTAGTTGTCTATGTGTGTTCTTTGTGGGTGTCCTTGGCTTCTTCATTAGTGTGTGACTGTGGCTGGGATCCCATTGGTTGGTGTGGGATTGCCGTCATGTCCATGTACAGCATAGTGTGCAGTGTGTCAGACATTCAGGAGTCTTGTTGAGTGGCCATGTGTGATGTGTTTCTGCACCTTGGTTCCCACCCACCACCCTGGGATTGTCATGGGTGCATGTGCAATGTCACCAGTGCATGTGTGCTTCACTGCTGCACATTGTTGGAGGTCGAGGTGTGTGGTGTTGAGTGTGTGCAGATGAGAGTTATTGCCCGGCTAGACCCCTGCCTCCATTTTGGCCTTGGCTTACTGGCCGTGCTGATTGATTTGTGCTTGTGTAGGTGTGATGGTAGTTTGTTGCTCAGGACACATGACTGTGGTTCACAGTGTGAACGACATCTAGCTTTGTCATCACAGTGGGATTGTAATGCAGCCCAGGGTCACCACATTGTGGGGACCATGGGGGTAGTGCTGTGGTGTCTCTGTGTCTTGCTGTGTCAGTTGCTGTTCCTACATGCTTGTGTGACATGTGTGATTTGTGCTCCCTCTCATCTGACAATGCCTGATTGCCCACATAGGGGATTTGGATCCATGAGTTACCTTTGTGTGGCACTGTATGCACATCTGTGTAATTGGTATTCAGGCCTCCTCATGTGTTGTGTGGTTGCCTGGGGACACTGGCACCCCCCCTCACCTGTCATGTTTGATGTGCAGTGTGGGTCTGCCTGTTTGTGTTTGTGCATCTGCACCACTGCATTGGCATATCTTTGGTGTGCCATTGGCTGTATGTTGTTTGGTGGGTTTCCCCTGCTGTCCCTGGGACTCCTAGGTCATCGGTCAGCACAATGATCATGGTTTGTGTGTCCCATTGCTGCCATGGTATGGTTTCTGTTCACCTCACATCTACAGTCTCCACAGGGTATCTGCATTTGTGTGCCCATTGGTGCAAATATGTGGGTCTGCATTCTGATGGTCACTTCTGTCATTGTGTCATTGATGAATGTTGACAGTGTCAGCCCCCATGGGTGTTGTTTGTCTGCACATGGCCAAAGGTATGTCTTATTTGCACTGCAGTATTTGCCTCCCCCAATCTATGTTGCAATGGGACACATGCACTACTTTGCCACTGATGTGTTTTATGTTCTGTGACCAGGAATCATCCATGCAGTTTGGCAGTTGCAGCTTTTTCTTTGTCAACACTTGCATTTTGGTCACTGTGATGATGGGGGTTTAGGCCCCATTGACACAATGTTCAAAATGTGCTTCAGCTATGGAACCCACACTTACCTTTTGGTCACTGTGATGATGGGGGTTTAGGCCCCATTGCCACAATGTTCAAAATGTGCTTCAGCTATGGACCCCACACTTACCTTTTGGTCACTGTGATGATGGGGGTTTAGACCCCATTGCCACAATGTTCTGAATGTGCTTCAGCTATGGGCCCCCACACTTACATTTTGGTCACTGTGATGATGGGGGTTTGGACCCCATTGCCGCAATGTTCAAGATGTGCTTCAGCTATGGACCCCACACTTACCTTTTGGTCACTGTGATGATGGGGGTTTAGACCCCATTGCCACAATGTTCTGAATGTGCTTCAGCTATGGACCCCACACTAACATTTTGGTCACTGTGATGATGGGGTTTTGGACCCCATTGCCACAATGGTCATGGCCTGCTTGCATTGTGGGGGCCACACACATATATGTGTGGCACATGTGATAGGGGGTCACATTGTATGTTCAAAGTCATGTTCAGTGTTGTAGGCATTTGACACAGTCTACACACGCTTGTCATGGTGTTGGGGGGATGTCTTTTTCTTGCATTCCCTAGGTTGTGGTGTGCTGGTTGTGTCATGCATTTTCCATCCTATGAGTGGGGGTGGTGTTGGTGGTAGGCATCTGGCACCCCCTGGGTAAGGGTGGTAGTAGTGGTAGGCATCCAGCCCCCCATGGGTAGAGGTGGTAGTAGTGGTAGGCATCTGGCACCCCTGGGTAAGGGTGGTAGTAGTGACAGGCATCCAGCACCCCATGGGTAGGGGTGGCAGTAGTGGTAGGCATCTGGCACCCCCTGGGTAAGGGTGGTAGTAGTGGTAGGCATCTGGCACCCCCTGGGTAAGGGTGGTAGTAGTGACAGGCATCCAGCACCCCATGGGTAGGGGTGGGAGTAGTGGTAGGCATCTGGCACCCCTGGGTAAGGGTGGTAGTAGTGACAGGCATCCAGCCCCCATGGGTAGAGGTGGTAGTAGTGGTAGGCATCTGGCACCCCTGGGTAAGGGTGGTAGTAGTGACAGGCATCCAGCACCCCATGGGTAGGGGTGGCAGTAGTGGTAGGCATCTGGCACCCCCTGGGTAAGGGTGGTAGTAGTGATAGGCATCTGGCACCCCCTGGGTAAGGGTGGTAGTAGTGACAGGCATCCAGCCCCCCATGGGTCAGACGTGGTAGTAGTGGTAGGCATCTGGCACCCCCTGGGTAAGGGTGGTAGTAGTGACAGGCATCCAGCACCCCATGGGTAGGGGTGGTAGTAGTGGTAGGCATCTGGCACCCCCTGGGTAAGGGTGGTAGTAGTGACAGGCATCCAGCACCCCATGGGTAGGGGTGGCAGTAGTGGTAGGCATCTGGCACCCCCTGGGTAAGGGTTGTAGTAGTGGTAGGCATCTGGCACCCCCTGGGTAAGGGTGGTAGTAGTGGTGGGCATCCAGCCCCCCATGGGTAGAGGTGGTAGTAGTGGTAGGCATCTGGCACCCCCTGGGTAAGGGTGGTAGTAGTGACAGGCATCCAGCCCCCATGGGTAGAGGTGGTAGTAGTGGTAGGCATCCGGCACCCCTGGGTAAGGGTGGTAGTAGTGACAGGCATCCAGCCCCCCATGGGTGAAGGTGGTAGTAGTGGTAGGCATCTGGCACCCCCTGGGTAAGGGTGGTAGTAGTGACAGGCATCCAGCCCCCCATGGGTAGAGGTGGTAGTAGTGGTAGGCATCTGGCACCCCCTGGGTAAGGGTGGTAGTAGTGACAGGCATCCAGCCCCCCATGGATAGAGGTGGTAGTAGTGGTAGGCATCTGTCACCCCCTGGGTAAGGGTGGTAGTAGTGGTAGGCATCTGGCACCCCCTGGGTAAGGGTGGTAGTAGTGGTGGGCATCCAGCCCCCCATGGGTAGAGGTGGTAGTAGTGGTAGGCATCTGGCACCCCCTGGGTAAGGGTGGTAGTAGTGACAGGCATCCAGCCCCCCATGGGTAGAGGTGGTAGTAGTGGTAGGCATCCGGCACCCCCTGGGTAAGGGTGGTAGTAGTGACAGGCATCCAGCCCCCCATGGGTAGAGGTGGTAGTAGTGGTAGGCATCTGGCACCCCCTGGTAAGGGTGGTAGTAGTGACAGGCATCCAGCCCCCCATGGGTAGAGGTGGTAGTAGTGGTAGGCATCTGGCACCCCCTGGGTAAGGGTGGTAGTAGTGACAGGCATCCAGCCCCCCATGGGTAGAGGTGGTAGTAGTGGTAGGCATCTGGCACCCCCTGGGTAAGGGTGGTAGTAGTGGTAGGCATCTGGCACCCCCTGGGTAAGGGTGGTAGTAGTGACAGGCATCCAGCCCCCCATGGGTAGAGGTGGTAGTAGTGGTAGGCATCCGGCACCCCCTGGGTAAGGGTGGTAGTAGTGACATGCATCCAGCCCCCATGGGTAGAGGTGGTAGTAGTGGTAGGCATCTGGCACCCCTGGGTAAGGGTGGTAGTAGTGACAGGCATCCAGCCCCTCATGGGTAGAGGTGGTAGTAGTGGTAGGCATCTGGCACCCCTGGGTAAGGGTGGTAGTAGTGACAGGCATCCAGCCCCCCATGGGTAGAGGTGGTAGTAGTGGTAGGCATCTGGCACCCCCTGGGTAAGGGTGGTAGTAGTGGTAGGCATCTGGCACCCCTGGGTAAGGGTGGTAGTAGTGACAGGCATCCAGCACCCCATGGGTAGGGGTGGCAGTAGTGGTAGGCATCTGGCACCCCTGGGTAAGGGTGGTAGTTGTGGTAGGCATCTGGCACCCCTGGGTAAGGGTGGTAGTAGTGGTAGGCATCCAGCCCCCATGGGTAGAGGTGGTAGTAGTGGTAGGCATCTGGCACCCCTGGGTAAGGGTGGTAGTAGTGACAGGCATCCAGCCCCCATGGGTAGTGGTGGTAGTAGTGGTAGGCATCTGGCACCCCCTGGGTAAGGGTGGTAGTAGTGACAGGCATCCAGCCCCCCATGGGTAGAGGTGGTAGTAGTGGTAGGCATCTGGCACCCCCTGGGTAAGGGTGGTAGTAGTGACAGGCATCCAGCCGCCCATGGGTAGAGGTGGTAGTAGTGGTAGGCATCTGGCACCCCCTGGGTAAGGGTGGTAGTAGTGACAGGCATCCAGCCCCCCATGGGTAGAGGTGGTAGTAGTGGTAGGCATCTGGCACCCCCTGTGTAAGGGTGGTAGTAGTGACAGGCATCCAGCACCCCATGGGTAGGGGTGGCAGTAGTGGTAGGCATCTGGCACCCCCTGGGTAAGGGTGGTAGTAGTGGTAGGCATCTGGCACCCCCTGGGAAGGGTGGTAGTAGTGGTAGGCATCCAGCCCCCCATGGGTAGAGGTGGTAGTAGTGGTAGGCATCTGGCACCCCCTGGGTAAGGGTGGTAGTAGTGACAGGCATCCAGCCCCCCATGGGTAGAGGTGGTAGTAGTGGTAGGCATCTGGCACCCCCTGGGTAAGGGTGGTAGTAGTGACAGGCATCCAGCACCCCATGGGTAGGGGTGGCAGTAGTGGTAGGCATACAGGCCCCTATGTGTATGTGTGGCATTGGTGAGGGCCATCCCGCCCCTATGGTGCTGCTGTTGCTGGTGTAGGTATTTCTGCATCCCTCTGTGTGTGATGTGTCGGGTACGTGTAGTTTGTTTTTGTTGTTGGTGTCTGACTTACCTTCTGCGCCGTACGCGTCCGTGCCTGTTCCGGTAATAGAGGTAGAATATTGGTAGGATCGGCACGAAGGGATTCATGGTTGGTTCGTCTCGTTCGTCTTTCTCTTTGCTTCGCCTCGTCCTCGTCGCTGGCGTGTTCGTCTCGTAGCCGTGGATCGTGTTGTGGCGCGAATCGGAGCTTATGTGCGCTTCGCCCGGATGCTTTGACGTGCCGTGCGTAGCGACGGGTTCGACGCGTACGGGATGCGCATCGTACTTGTCCGGCCGGACGGGGCTGCATTTTTGCTTCCGTGCGGCTCGATTCTACGATTCCGGATCCGGCTCGGTCGGGGAACAGGACCTGGATTGGGTGAGTACGACTGGGTCGGAATCTATGCTGTTGTGCGCATCGTACTTGCTCGTTCGGAATAATGTGCGGATCGGTCGGGAAACAGGCATTCGCATGGCTTTTTTCCCAACCGAATGGTGTTAAGTGCGCCTCCGACCGAGATCGGAATCGGCCCCATAGTGTCCACCTTCTAGCTTTTGGCATTGCTCATTGTTCACGTTCCAATATTCTTAAGCTGCTTCACAATTTATCAATGTTTTCCACTTTGGCTTGTCCTGTCGTATAATCTACCTCCAGCCCTTCCATTGTCCCTCCTTACCTTCTTTCATTAACTTTTGTTTTCCTTTCATTCACCCAATCTTACTTTGCCTATATTCATTCCCTTGCCATTCCACCAGTGGCCGCTGGTGAAATTTGAAAGTGGTGGGCGTAAGCGTAATAAATTAATTTTTGCGAGCGAGCGAGATAGTAATGGGGGGGGGGTTCTCCTCCCAATTCTTTTTTAAAAAGTGGTGCATTTTGGTGCCATTTTCAGCGCTATTTTTGTCATAAATGGTGCAAAACTGCTCCTGGAGACTTTTCTTAGCACCTCTCCGATCAATCATTCTTTTCATGCAGGAAAGCGGGGGCTTAATTGCCTAATTTGTGAAGCCTAAGCTTGGTCATAACGATCGTGCCTGTTGGTTATTAACACAATCAATGTTTGAAGGCACACAAAAACCGGGCAATGTATTTCCGGTATGCAAGCATTACCTGCACCTGCTTCAGATATGATTTTCCTGCATTGCTCCTGCTGTGAACTGAACTTATTGAAATAAAATTATTTGTTTATAAGGCTGTGTCTGTGTTTTGAACCTCATCCTACACTTTGAGAGATTCAAGTAATCACAGACAAATTTTAAAATGTGTAGAAATGGAACTTTCACCATATTTTTTCTACTATCTGCTGCAGTTGGGATGTTCAGAGGCACGGCAGCAACTACAGGAAGTGAGTAAATTGCAGGCTGATGCTTCAACTTCATTCATTTACTTCTGTCTCCCCACAGATTCAGCTTCAGATTTGTCATGAAAGGCAAAGGGTAGGATAAATGCTTCAAAGCAGTATTGTTCAAACAATGGAAGATGAGAGTTTGACAGGATTGTGCCTAACCAGCTACATTGCACAAATTAGTTTTTTAGGTACGGCGAGATTAAGTGATTTCGCCAGAATCACAGGATATTGAGCCGATAGAGAGACTCGAACCTGGTTCCCCAGTTCCAAAATATGCAGCTCTGGCATAACACATCCTCTCCTAGTGTTTCTGAATGCCAGGTCAGTCATGCCTCTGACATTAATGCTTAGGGGCACTTGCACTTCCCTGCTGATTTATGGGCCACTCCAATTCAGGTGTTCCCATTCAATTTAATGGTCTCTCAAAATAAAAGAAAATCCAAAAGATGTGTTTAACAGCACATTTATTTGTGCTGCAGCTTTTCATCACGGAAATCCATTTACAAACAGAGGCTACTCTCAATAAACCCAATTTCTGAAGCTGCAATAGTGCGAGATCTGTATGATATTGAATATACAGAGAAGGGGAATAGGGTGGGAAGTAATTTAATTTAATATAATATATTAATTAAGATTTTTTTAATTAATTACTTATAGGGTGGGAAGTAATTTAATTAAATTAATTAATTAAATAATAATTTTGCATTTAATAATTTATATTATTAATTGTGTTAATTAATTATTAATTAATTATAAATTGATTAGAAATAATTAATAAATGATTGGTAATTATGTTTACTGTGAATTTTTTTTAAATGATTATTATTAGGGTTCCCACCCAGGGGGCCGAGTGCCTCCTAGGTGTGTTTCGACTCCTGATTACAGCGTAGCTGGTTTTTTGTTGTGTTTCTTATTGGTGAGGAGTTAAAACTACCTCCGGGGTTTCAAATTCTTTATTATGTGGTCCCTGGGGTAGGGTTGAAAGCAAGTTATGTTGACGTGAGTGAGAGAGTGTGATCTCGCACGTCTCTTAAAGGATGTGAAAAAATAACTCAAGTGAAATGGTCTACATGTTTCAGCCAATGAGTTTCCTATTGATTGGCTTTCTTCAGGACCTGTGGTTCAGAGTAGAATAGCCCTGAACTTGCCTGAACTATGCACACACGCTAAGGTGTGCATAGGTGTGTAAGGTGCATAACTGACGGGTTTCACCGTCATATTTGATCATTTTTAATGCATGAATATTTGTTGTAACATAGGGGGTCATTAGGATAGCGGGCGGATCGCCACCGCCCGTATGGCGGTGGCGATCCGCCTGCTATTTCCCCCCGCCCGCCTCACATTTCCCCACCCCCATATTAGTATGGCGGTGGGGACCCAGGCGGACGGCAAGACCGTCCGCCGGTTTGCCGCAGGTCGACCAGTCGACCGTGCGGAGAAGGGGCTGGATATGGTGGCGGTGTCTGCTAGACACCACCATCCATATTATCATGGGCAGGGGTGCAGGGCTTTCCATGGCGGAGACCCTGCCATGGAAAGCCAGGCGGAGTTTGCTTTCAGGGGCCCATTGCGGGCACCCAGGGTAGTGGGGGGTGCACATGGGGGGTACCTATGGTACCCCCCTGCATTGTCATGGACATGGTGGCAGGCACCTCGCGGTGCCTGTCACCTTGTGCATGACGATGCACACAGTGCATTCCCAGCATTGTGGCGGGCGGTGCTGTGAGCACCGCCCACCACAATGCTGGCAATGGAGGATGCCACCGCCACGGTGGCGGTGGCATCATGATACGCACAGCGGGACCGCCGCACCTCTTGCGGGCGGTCCCTTTTTTCGTTGCGATGGCGGGCGGACTTTGTCCGCCCGCCATCCTAATGACCCCCATAGATCCAGGTGGGAGGCGGTGCCTATTGTCACACTTGCGTCAAGGTCAGCTTGCCTGCTAAGTTACCTACTCATTCATCTCTTCCGGGATCTCGGTGAACCACAGGTCCTGAAAAAAGCCCATCAGTTGGAAACTCATTGGCTGAAACATGTAGACCATTTCACTTGAGTTATTTTTTCACATCCTTTAAGAGACGTGCAAGATCACACTCTCTCACTCACGTCCAAATAACTTGCCTTTAACCCTACACTAGGGACCACATAATAAAGAATTTGGTTCCCCGGAGGTATTTTTAACTTAAAATTTTCACTCTCACGGAAAGTGTTGGATTGCGAAGGGTCAAATTTACTATTCTCACTCCAGTCAGTTCAAAATTAAAAACAAACAAAATATCATCAACAAAATAAAAATCTTTTTTAAAAATGTAATAAAAAAATATATAAATATGTTAAAAATAAGAATATATTTAATATTAACAACAAAAATATTTAAAAAACAAAATAAATAAAAAAATATATAAGTATGTTAAAAATTAAAATACAAATATATTTAATACTAAAACAAATTTAAGAAACATATAATGGTAAATACATATCACAAGTACCTACAAATATTATATTAAATAAAATTAAAAACATATTTTCAAACAAATAAATATTTTTATTTAGAGATAGATTATTTATTAACAAAAACATTAATTATTACATAATATTTAGTCTATTTACTTCCTACCCTATAACACCACACAACTCACAACCCACATTGAAAAACAATGCATTTGCATAATTATCATAATTAATTATCAATTAAACAAATATTATTAATTAAAAAACAAATGAAAACACATAAAATGTAATTAACTTCCCACCCTTTACACCTATATTCCCCACAACCCACACCTAAAATTAAACTGTAAAAAAGAAATTACACAATTAAAAAACTTTTTCAATTAAATAACTAATAGTATTTAACAACTAATTATAAATTAAGTAAAATTTATTTAATCCCCAACCTTCACCCCTATAAACCCAAAACCCGCGCAGAATAAATAATGAAACAATTACACTAATTCTCAACGTATTAATTAATATTAATAATCAAATAACCATTAATTTATTAAAAATAAATTACTTCCCACCCTTTACCCCTAAAAACCCCAACGTAAAATTAATTTCACAATTACCATAATTAAATGCCAATTAATTAATTAATATTAATTAACAACTAATTATTAATTAATTAAAAATAAATTACTTTCCACCCTTTACCCCTACAAACCCCACAACCCGCACCTAAAATTTATCCCAAAAAATTAAAAACACAATTAACATTATAAAATCTCAATTTAAAAATATTAATGAATAAATATATTCATTAATTTATTATAATTAAATTACTTCCCACAGTATTTCCTTATAAACCCACAATCCGCTACGGAACGAAAAAATGCAAAATTAAAATCAAAATAATACATATATTTAAAACATATATTAAAAAACATAAACAATACTTATACAAAAAATACATCACATACATTTAAAATATATACTAAAAAACATACCACTAATTTAAAAATCAATACTTTAAACAACTATATTTTTGCAAATAATATTAATGACTTCTGTATTTTTAAAATCGATATTTCTTACCTTAAAGACGATATTCTTGACCATGATATTCTTGCTGTTGACATTTCTGTGTTACGATATTTAAAACTCGATATTAGTGTAAGTCGACATTTCAAAGACGATATTTTGACTGATTACTGATTGCTTCTTGCAATTTCCATCCATAATGCTAGTAACTAGAAGGGCGCAGCCTTTACGCCAAGCACCAGAAACCGCTGATGCCTTCCAGCCATCACTCTGTTCCATGTTAGATCTGATTGGTCTGCTTTCCAACTTACTCAGTCTAATTTGTTTGGTAATCACATAAAATCATAATTGTGCTAAGATGTGTATCACCTAAACCATTTTCCAAATTTGAGTCTTTACATCCCTCAAACTCCTATTATTAAACCATGACCTATGTTGCATGTCCACTCATGGTCTATCCTTCTTCAATTACCTTACCTATCACACTCATTTTCAGCCTGTCATCATTCTGTCCTGCTGTTGCCATGGCTGTGTAACTAACAAAAGGTTATCCATCAAGTGTTCATAATTCCTGTTTTGTGTGTCACAGTTCCTAAACTCTCTGATTCACAATCGTAGCCTAATATAAAATGTTGCCACTGTTGTTAAGTTTCTCCTTTGCCCTTACAATGCCAATCCTGCCACAGATGACATTTAAGAATGGGATGTCAACACACATCTGTCACAAACTCCAATGCTCAATCATGTATAGCGTGTGCTATCCTATGCCCTGATGTTGGTCATGTTGACAGTCGATAAGACATTCTGGGCCATAGAAACCAGTCTCATGGGATGAGGGACTGTCATATAGCATGATGCTATGGTGCAGGATATGGCCATTGTCCCACTACCTGGTCATGTGAAGAAATAATTCTGAGTGTTTAAAATACCAATAGGTAATCAATCAATCAATCAATCAATCAGGGGTTTGTTAAAGCACGACTACTCACCCGTAAGGGTCTCAAGGCGCTAGGGGTGGGGGGGGGTGCAGGTTCCATCCATCAAGGAGGGGGTCTGTCGAAGAGCCAGGTTTTGAGGTTTATTGCGAAGATGGGGAGCGATGTTGTCTGTCTAAGGTGGAGCGGAAGGGCGTTCCATGCTTTGGCTGCGAGGAAGGAGAAGGAGCGGCCTCCCGATCTGGTCTTTCTGGTGCGGGGGACCACGGCGTAGGAGAGCTGGGCTGATCGTAGGGTCCTTTGGGGTACGTGGAATTTGAGTTGGCTGTTCAGGTATGCTGGTCCGGTGCCGTGGAGGGCCTTGTGTGCGTGGGTGAGCATCTTGAAGGTGATTCTCGCCTCGACAGGGAGCCAGTGGAGTGTGCGCAGGTGCTGGGAGATGTGGCAGTGTTTTGGCAGGTTGAGGACCAGTCTTCCATCCCACTAGAAAGGACATCACACACTTTGCAAATGGCAACATTGTCTTCCATGGACAATTTGTTAGCCCGCAACACTCAAGATATCGTGAGACCACAACCTCAACATACCCCTCCAGTGTAGTGCATCCATTTCACTGTTTTCAAGTGGTGTGCCACCCTCCAGAATCCCAACTGAGGATACAGAAGCATTGTGGTCATCCTCATATAAACCATGATTAGTTCCTGTAACCTGTATCACATAATGTAAGAGGGAGTAACTCAGCTTACATTGCAAGGTTTGTGACATATGTATTACATAACTGTAAAGAAGCGATGGAGTCAGAAGTTATATAAAAATAGGTATTTCTTTTAGTGGCATATTTCCAAAGGAAGATCTTGTTAACACCTTGGAAAAAGCTAGTAAACCTCAGGATAAGGACTCATTACGTTCTTTTCTTGGCCTAGGCGAATATTATGCCAGGTTTGTGAAGGGCTATGCTCTTGTTGTAGAACCTCTTAGACAAATTTTAAAAAAGGATTCTCCATATACATGGACTGCTATTCATGATGAGGCTTTTAACAATGTCAAAAAACTTATAGCTAAGGCTTCTGGTCTTAATACTTTCAATCCTGAAGGCAAATCCTATGTCACGGTTGATGCCAGTGCTATTGGTTTAGGTGCTGTGTTTACTCAAATGGTGGAGGGAAAAGAAAGAGTTGTTTCCTTCATCTCCAGGGGCATTCGTGGTGTGGAGAAACATTATAGTACCATAGAAAAAGAAGCCTTGGCTTGCGTGTGGGCAGTAGAAAAACTTAAAAACTTTCTATGGGGGTGGCCTTTCATCTTAGTTACTGATCACAAGCCACTTGTATACATGATGGATGGTGTTAGGAGTGGTAATGCTTCGTCCAGACTGGTAAGGCTCATTGCCAGGTTACAGGAGTTTAATTTTGTAATTCAGCACATTCCTGGTGGGAAAAATGTCACTGCTGATTGTTTATCTAGACTTCCGCCTGTTGAAGAATGTGAGGCAGAAATCATTGATCAGCATGAATGTGTGGTGGCCATGATGGATGCTGTAAATTTGTGCAATTCTGCCATTTCTGAAAAGGAGTGGAATGACTGTGTGACCATTGACACTGTTTTGTCCAAAGTGAAACATTTTGTGGCTAATGGTTGGCCGCCTTGCAGGAATCTAAAACCCTCTCTTCGGAGTTTTGAACAAGTTGCCAATGAACTCAGCATTGAAAATGGCGTTTTATTGAGGCATGATTTATTTGTGCCACTGGTGGGAGTCAGAAGTAAACTTATCCAGTTGGCTCATTCTGGGCATCCAGGTGTGTCTGGAACAAACAAATTGCTTAAACTTCACTATTGGTGGCCGGGAATGGATGCTTGTGTTGAGCAGTTTGTGGATAACTGTGGTGTGTGCGTAAAATCTGACAAACATTGGAAGGTATCCACTGAACCTTTGTCTGTTCAGGATGCTCCTATGGGACCTTGGGAGAAAGTTTCCATTGATTTTTCAGGTCCATATGAGTGTTTGGGCAGGGAAAAGAGATTTTTGATTGTTCTCATTGACAACTTTTCCAAATGGATGTATAACACCTTTGTGGAACATCCTGTTACTAATGAAGTTATATTGTTTTTAGAACATGTATTCAGGATTGAGGGTGCTCCTGTTATTCTTATGTCAGACAATGGAGGGCAATTTGTGTCTAACAAGATGTTACATTTCTTAAGTAGATTTGGTGTGCGTTCTGAGAGAGCTCTGTTATATTGTCCCAAGGCCAATGGTCAAGTGGAAAGGGCCAACAGGTTCATAAAAGAAGGTATTCAAACTGCTTTGGAGAGCAATCTTGATGTTTTGGCATTTCTGAAAGAAAAGGTTTGGAGTTATCACATTACCCCTAATGCTTGCACTGGTGTATCTCCATATTTTTTGATGAGAGAAAGACAGGTCAAGTCTTTATTGACACCTCTTTTCAAAAATAATATTGAGGGTGACACCTTGGAGTCTTGTATTGCCAAAGTTAGGAGTAACATAACAGATTCTCGCACTTCTGGAAAGTTGTATCACAACACATATCACAAGGCTAGAAGTAAAAATGTGGAAATTGGTAATTGGGTACGTATCATCAATCCTTCTTTGACCCGTAAGGGTTCATCAAAGTTCACTATTCCTTTCAAAGTAGAAAGGGTGACTGATTCTGCTGCTTTGCTAAAGAACAAGGGTTGGTGGAACAAAAGTTCTATTGTAGTTCTCAAACCTGGGCAGGAAAGTTTTTTGGGAAAAGTTGAAGATGCTGGTGTGTGGTTTGATGAGAATTCTACTGGATGTGTTCCTGCTCAAAGTTCCACTGGGGATGGAGCTTTCATTGTACTTTTTTTGACTCACAATTAAAAACAAACTGATCTCTAATGCAGAAATCAACATTTGATCCAAATTCACAATTCGCAGCCAATACTCTAAGAGCTGCAACATACTCTTCAATAGTCTCATCAACAAGTTGCTTCCTTTTATGAAAAGAATGTCTTTCTATTAATACATTCGGTTCATCCTCAAACTGTTTCTCTAACCTCGCAACTGCTTCCTTGAAGACATTCCATCCGTCTCCTTCACTGCTAGGGGTGTTATAGGTACAAGATTCTGAAATATTTCTATAGCTGCAGTGCCAAGGAAACTAAATAAAATAGCTTTCTTCCTGTCAGGTGAAAATTTAGTGCCATCAATAGCTACAATGTAATTCTCGAAGGTTTCAACCCATTTTTTCCACCGCAATTTTGGTTTACCTGGAATTTGCAAGAAAATTGCAGGTTGATTGCATATTTGAGAAGCTGCCATAGTGAAATAATGTAAAAGAAACAAAATTAGAACAGTAACGAGATAAAAAAACGTTTTAAATATGCACGTAGTAAATGTACCTGTTAGAAGTGTGCATATCACTGTTGAATGAAAAATGAATTCCTTACATATGCACGTATTATTTAAAATACTTTCTTACATTAAACCACAAAACATAGAACAGTAGCAAGAGAAAATAAACTTTAAATATGTACGTCGTAAATGTACTTGTCAAAAGTGTGCATATCAGTGTTGAAGTAAAAAAAACTGCTAAAAATATGCACGTTGTAAATGTACTAGTTAAAGGTGTGCATATCACTGTTTAAGAACATATGAAAGAACGGTAGCCGATGAAGTGTGTGCATCACTGTGAAGATGCACACGAAAGAAGTAAAATAAATAAAATACCGAAATAAATACGATTCCAGAAGAATAGTGTGCAAATCACTGGATCCGCTCCAATAACAGTAATTTTCAATAAATATCTGAAGAGATGCACACGGAACCGTAGAAGTACTTGCTGTGAGGTCCCCGTGTGAAATGGACGTATTCTGATAATGAATCAAAATGGCCGCCACTCAACGTGATTTGCGTGCTGAAATTGGGCTCACTGGAACGCAGCGTTGAATATCCTAGCAACCAGAGAAGATCAAATATGGCCGCGAAGTAACGTGGTTTACGTGCTGGTAATGTGCTCGCTGGAACGCAGCGTAGGATTTCTAGCAACAATCCATCATCAATCACCTTGAAACGTCACAGGGGAGGACGAAAGACGAACGCTGCAGTCACCCTTCTCACGCTAAATCCTCAGCGCATGCAGGCATTCACGAGCGCACCAACAACAACGGCCAAACGGTAAAGTTTGAAGAAACACAGTACCTTAAATAATTGCACGTTGAATCGAAATGTAGACAAAGTCAGCAAATTCCGAAGTATGCGCAAATCAGCATAAAATTATCTCTTGAGAGAAAAGTAGACGGAAAGAAGTCCTCTCCCAAAACTTGAACTTCCACAAAAAAAAAATGAAGCACAGTGGGTCGGCACTAGCAACTCGTCGCCATTGTAAAGAAGCGATGGAGTCAGAAGTTATATAAAAATAAGTATTTATTTTAGTGCCATAAAACGACCCACTGGTGCAAGAGCCAAAGCGTCCTGCTCTAGCAATCTCCAACCGCTTCTCCTTCAATTCAAACAAAACTCTTACATCATTGAATTCTAAATTACCAAACATTACATCAGTGAATTCTACATGGCATAGATAAATTCTAAATTCTTTAATGAACATAAAAGAAAGAGAAAGGATACGATTACCACAATAACCTAATGTAAGCTCCACACAAAAAGATAACACATCCACAATGTGCCAGTGGTGTCAGCTAAGTCATGCAAATACGTCATTGATAAATTATGTTTGAGCATGAACAACATGGGATGGTCTGTATGTCAAACTAAAGCGCATACCAAACTTTGCTCTGCATTCAGGTTAGCTCAGCCCTCTACACAATCACCGATGTACAGTAGCACACCAAACATCATGATGAATCATGTGCACATCCAGATATTGTCCCGGACATTTATTTAAGCACACTTCATATTGAACAGCTACAACTAGGCAATGAGAAAGCAATTCATCCCTGTTGTGAACTTATTGGCCCAGAAGGTGTTCCCATGGGCAAGAGGAGAGTTGACATTACACACTTTTACAAGTAAGCAAATGAATCACAGACACTAGTACTGCAATAGGCATGCTAGACAATGCTGCTTAACATAACAGAACTAATTAAATAAATAACAGAGAATGTAAACAACCAGAAAATAATTGAGAGAAACTTCATCACCCTAACTCTCATCCAAGGGACAAGACTGTGCAGCAAGTACACATCACATTGCATACACACAACACATCTCCTATCACAACCAATAACAACGTCTACAAGGGCGTTTGTGTGTGTCACAGTGCTAAACAGCACTGCTGGTGCCAGCGCAAACACACAATGAATGGGTAACAAACAGTGTCAAAGATATGGTATACACTTGCACCAAGGTGTCTTGCCTTGCAGTGTATGCAGTATACTTGTGCCAATGTTAATGTCCAACCTCCATACACACATAGTAAATAATGTATGGTGTCCCAAAAATGGCCAGTTTGCACTAACATGTGAATATCAAAACTCGCAGGGTCAAAAACATCTGCTTTCATGTCCATTTCTGACACATTATAACTTTTATATCCAGAAATTTAAATGTAAAAACATGTTTGTACTAATGGAAGTAGCTCCTACAGCCATTGCCATGTGTCATGTGAGCGTAAGGATGATGAGTGACAAATTTGTGTAAAGGTACCCATACATCTTGACAATTAGACTATGGAGGTATGACAGAGGACCGGGCCAATGGCATTTTAGTGATGTGTATGCTGTAAACAATAGGTAAGTTAATGGCATAGATGCAGGTTATTTGTACCACATCATGTGGAAGGTAAATGTAGAATGCTGCACACTGGACACAAAGTCAAAAAATGTAATCCGCTAACACATCATGACAATAGACTTATGTACCTTTTCTCCATTTCCTGTTTCAGCTGACCAAGGCTATGCACTATTGCCATGGGCGATGACCCCCATCAAAGTGACACATACACAGGCACAGAGAGACTACAATGTGGCACTGGGCTGCACAAGGGCCATAGTAGAAAGAACATTTGGAGTTCTCAAATCAAGGTTTCGGTGCCTGGACATTTTTGGTGGAAGGCTCCTTTATAGCCCAGCCTTGGTCTGCAAGATTATACTAGTTTGTTGTATACTACAAACAATTTGTGTAAGGATAAATACACCTCTGCCTGAAGACCAAGAAGAGATGGAAAATCCTGAGGATGGGCTGGAGGAAGAAGTGGATCCGAGCCAACCTTCCACTTCTGCAGCTGCAACATTGAGGAGGGATGCCATCATCAACAACTTCTTCACATAATGTCACCTCACAGTTATATTGTTTTACTTATAGGTTGGCACCTATATGTTCACCTCATGATGTACTATCATTAACAATCACTTCACCAATATCTGGTATGCTTGGCTTGTGACTTTAGAAGGTGAACAATCTGGAAAACTTAAGTGCTCCAACCAATAGTGTCACACAGAGCAATCACCTAGCAGGGTATATGACACCAACTAAACTATGACCTGTAAGTCTGAAATGTTTTGTGCATCAAAACTACAGAATGCATATGGGCCATCATTGTGAAATACAATGTGCTGGTTGTGTTGTGCCCTTAGCACCATCAGGTCCATCTTGTCATAAGAGTTTAGGAGTCAAGACAATGTGTGTATGGTGCATCGATGTAGGTGGGGCCACACTGATCACATAAATTCCAAAGTTTTGACAAACAATCTCTCTGTGTAATCTGTGACACTGGAAAAATGTTTTCTGACAAAAGTCTCAAAGATACATGACAATAGTGAACAGAATCAACTTGACTGTGAGGAGGCTGAAGAATCAAAGGACTGGATGAGCCAGACTAATGGATAAATCAATAAAGTGCAAGGACTTCATTTTACACCGATCATACACATATATTCCGTACTTGCAAGTGATACTATCTCCATAGCTGACACATGTGTCACTGTAATGGCAAATTTGGAAATGTCTTGCATCACAAACACTGTGTATGACTCATCTTTCAACACTGCACTTACCTTACATTGCTATAATTTTAGCAGCACAAACACTGACACACAGGTTAGCCATGGGGCAACTGTGAAAGCATCAGCATTCACTAATGTGTTCGTAGGCCAATTGAGATGGAAATGCAATGACAAGAATGTGTGAATGTCCCATGTCCACAACAGGAGTGTGGCATGGCAATTAATGTTGTTAACTGGCACTATCCTCATCCCATCACACTTACTGTGTGTTGACAACCAAAAAAAGAAATGTGACAGACACATGAGTAAAGTGTGTCAGGGGTACCAACAAGTATGTCCAAAACATGCAAGTAACATACAACGAATCACAGCATCAAAGGCTAATGTATTTGTGCAAGACGTGCCACAAAAATATGGCAGCACAATGAAATGGCATCACCTCCCTCTGGAATGCCACTACAACATTTCATATGCAGATCGCATAATGCGTGTGCTGTAGGTATTTCTTACAACTACACATGCCATCATATCTCTCCATTTGCAAGCACAGTTGAAAACAAATACGACCATACATCATATATGAAATGGTCATGTCACATACGGTTGTATCTCTCCAGGAATGTACACAATACTAATGAACACACCCCAAAATTTTACATGTGTGTCACAACATCCTAACCCTTCATCTACTCACACATACATGCACATATAGCCTTAGACCCATAGTGGGACATAAGCCAAAAAGAGCTAAAGCATGCTGGACACTAATCCAAATTCTATCACATGTAAAGGGACAGGTATAACGTGTGTCTAAAACAAGCAGGGCCACATTTACCAGTGCGTACTGCAAACAGAACGTCACTTTCAGCACTGTTTTGATGTAAAACTCACACTCTCCCAATTTCAAAAGTGACGTTAAGCAACATAACGTAACATAATGTTCAAATCAACTTTAGGCACATGCTCTGCTTAGCATGAGAGGGGATGCAAAGTTTGTTGCTGTGGCTCTTGCGCTGCAACATACTTTGCGTCATGCTGGTGAAGCAGATGTAGTCATCTGAGACTGTACCCAAATATGTAATGGCTCAGAAAGTAGTTTTAAGAATGGTGATACAAAGCAAAATACTTAGCATTCACCTTTCAGTATGCTAAGAAGATGGTGAATGCATGTTGCTGCACACATTGACACATCATTTTAAGATTAACCTTTGTTAGGGGAAAGCTGTGAGGAAAGTTCTGAGACAGGTGTTGTGTAACATTCATTCACATAGTGATTTACCTTGTCTTAACAAATAGGGATGAGGCATGTGCACCAAATATATATGGGGCTGCCATGTGTATGCCCTGTGGTGGTGTTTAACCATCAGGACAGTCCATGTTCCGGCACAAGTGTGCCATCTACAAAGGGTGAATGAACTGCATTTTTAATTTTGGATTTGCATTCAGGGACACCTTCTAGCACAATATTATGATGAAAGTAGATATTCAACATCCATGGGCCCGATTCACAGAACTAACTTAAGACAAAATCCTAAACTTACTACCATTGTGGTATTCACAGAAGGCACTTACTCATTTTGGTATTCACAGAAGGCACTTACTCATTTTGGTATTCACAGAAAGCACTTACTCATTTTGGTATTCACAGAAGGCACTTACTCATCAATGAGTAAGTGCCTTCTGAGGCACTTACTCATTTTGGTATTCACAGAAGGCACTTACTCATCAATGAGTAAGTGCCTTCTGTGAATACCAAAATGAGTAAGTGCCTTCTGTGAATACCAAAATGATAGAAAGTTTAGGATTTTGTCTTAAGTTAGTTCTGTGAATCGGGCCCGTAGTGTGGTGCATAATGCAGCATACATGGAAACCTATGTAAATCACAAAGAAACATTACATGTCAACTGTTCTTGGCTTTCAATTGTTGAATTGACAGAGTCTTCAAAGTCCCAGAGGTATCATGCTGGACAAGCCTCAAAAGTTCTGCAAGTTGTACTGAACTGTCCCAATCCACACCTATGTCACAACCAGTTACTGTATTTGAGTGGTGTGGCACAGATACCATGGACCATGTGGCTTTAAGCCACTTTGAGTGCCTTTGCACAAACCAGTGTAAATGTGCACGTCATTGCCTCCACCTAAGCAAATACTCCAGTGAGAATCTGTAGTCAACGTTCGCATTGTATGCATTAAAATAAATCTTCAATACAAGTAGTGAATGCTTGTTGTACAAGTTAGTGTGTGTCGCAAACCCATTACAGTGGTACACACCTTACAGCAATGTTATGTAACAGCATTATATATAGCCACACATACAACCTATGGTAATCAGTATGACTACCACTGAAGCATGCATTACCTTTCAAACATTATTATATATGCATATGCATTTATGTGTGGAAGGAATGCATGTTGACAGCTCAGAATTTCTGAAACCAAAACATATCAGATAAAAGAAAGTCACATACACAACACAGATCACATGCCATAGCCATATGGTGTTGTTAGGCATGCAATATCATGAAATATGGTACATTTGCTGATCACCTAGCACTTAGAGGCAATTTTTTTCCCGCTATGGAAAACACTCGCAAAGTACCTGTGTTGATAATGGAAAATTCCTGCTAACCCTTTAGCAGCAAAAAATGTCATGCTAACTCACAAAACAGTCCACAAACAGCCAGAAAGTGAAGTGAGCATGCATCCTGTTTCATGGAGGAGTGCTGTACACTCTCACTTTTAATCGCACAGTTATTGTCTATTGAGCTTTGTGGATGTGTTTTGAGGTGTCTGGTGATTCTGTGTTGTGAGAGAGTACTTTTGGTGTCTAGTCTGCTGTCCCTACTGTCCCTGTCAAGTCCTGTGTCGCTGTCTTTCCATATTTTTTGCTTTTTCGAAATTATCTTGTTGGGTGTTTGTCTACCGGGTATATTTGTTATATATATAGAGTTGCTGTTTATTAAATTGGGTTTTTCTTTTAATAGTGGGGTTAGTTGTGTTGCAGGAAATGTTGGGTGAGGGTTGGGATGTCATGCTGTCAGATGAAGCATTTGGGGCTTTCCTCTTGTAAGATTTTTCCTACCAAGAATGGTTGAGAGTGGGGGACGTGTACTGCAGGGGTATGACGTCAAGGTCCGGAAATTGAGGTGGGAGCACATCTGCCACCACAGGCTGTGGATCTTCCGAGGGGACAGGACTGTCCACCAGTGGAAACATAGATAGCAGGATGGCGTTGGCTGTGAAGGAGACCTGTTAGATAACCTGGGGAACATCGTTGGCAGGCAAGGTGGTAAGTACATGACAAATGTTGTCTGCTTTTACACTGTGTGTTCCATGGTAACAACTGTATTATTTGTCAAAATGTAATTTACGGAACAGGATGTTGCCACAGACTTTGATACAAATGAGCCTGCCTAGCATCAACGCAGGCACTCTTGCACCATTGTGCAAGGGTGTCTGCATTGAAGGGAATGTTTGTTTATGTGCAGGAAGGGACACCTTCCTGCACATAAGCATTCAATGGCGTTTTACTGTTTCTATGTTTCCTGCACCATGCAGCACATATGGAAAAAGCAAAAACGTGGTTTAACGCCGCCTTGTGAATAAGGCAAAGCCCCTATCGCCACTACAACGTCAAGAAAAGTGATGTTGTGGTGGCCATAAAGGCTTGTAAATATGCCCCTCAATTTGTAGACACATGTGCCACCTCATGACTGATAAATACTCCTTTTTCTTGTGTCACAGCTGGATGACCAATATTCACTCAAGGTGACATTGATGCCTTCAGGAACCCACACACCACTGGTGAGTGCCTTAGTCCATGTATGTTGCTTTCCAAAAAAAGATTGTTTGTGATGACTGGCATGTTGTTGAACACACTCTGGGTGTGTGTGACATGGATATCACCTCTACCACGTTTAGGCAGCATCATGAGAAGATTTTGGGCATAATTATGATGAAGTGATGGAGCGCAGCATTAGCCTTGTTGGCTTAACTCGGCACATCGCCACTTCGGAAATGCAACCCTGCACCATACTTAGAACAATATGGCTCAGTCCAGTGTTTTGCACTGTGCTGGTGCAAAATTATCTGCCTCCCGACAATGTAGGCACTCTTGCATCATTGTGCAAGGGTGCCTACGTTGGTGTTAGACAGCAAAAGATGGCACTGTTGTCTTTAAAAACTGTTAAGTGCCCCTTAAAATGGCACATTTCTTGCTTCCATACATTTTTTACATGTTGGAGCAGATTGTCAACCAATTTTAAATGACACCACCCTACACCAGTCTTCTCAAAGGGTGCCCCCATACATTGTTTTAATTTGATGTTCCGTACTATGGTACCCATTGGGTCCATCCTTCAACTTTGCAATTGATGCTGTGACCTGATAGTGCTTCTACAGACCTTAATACTGTGTGAAGTTGTTACACCATGTACCTGCAATGGGTGTAGTGTTGTGAAGTCAACTGCAACTTGTTTTTCACCTCCGTAAGGGAATATGCCTTCTTGGTAGTGTAGCATGTGTACATGGCAGCATTAGTACACGTTGTATGGCTACAGGAAAAAAATACATGTGGTGTAGGCTGTAGTGACTCTGTGAGTATGTGAATCTTGTGAAGTTCCTATAGCACTTTCACAGTGTCCATATGTGAAAATTGTGTATGTAACTTCAACCGATGCATCTGTGTTTTACAGTGTACATACAGACAATATGTTGGAGGGATGTTGGTGATGTGTATGGGCAGACATGGAATCCATGTACACGCTGGCATGATGTAGCAGTCACTGAGGATCAGAGCATTGGAGCGACACTTGTCAGTGACAAGTTTCATTACAATGAGGCAGTCTCATACATAAGAGGGATCTGGTGTACGTGACAATGTTCGGATGACTGGTCGAACCCAGACCTACAACTGGCTGGGTTAAGAAAATACAAGGTTGATACATTGCGATGTGCCCAACAACACTTTCAAACATTGTTCCCTGTCTTACTTCCAATGTGCAAAATATATGACATGTTGTGTTTCAAATAGCTGACTTGTGACATATGAGTACTCAGATGCTTCAAGTAGATGTATACAGAAGGATTCCTGGATGTTTATCTGTGGAGACATATCCAACTATGTAGTGGTTGGAGGATTTGCGATTTGGGTGACTGTTGAACAAGAGTAACTCTTTGGTGCTTAGTGGTCTGCCACTATTACAACCAGTGCATCCTATGCCTTTGGGTAAATGGCATGCCCTGGGTCTGCAAAGGGCCTGTAACTCAGTCTCCTTGGGTACATTCCCCTGGTAGACTCTGTCTGAGTTTGTGTCAACGTCATCATTCAACTTAGCTAACCTTCCACTGTTGTTCCTGAACTCTGCCATTGCTATGTGCCATACCATACATTACCATGATGGTATCTATGTCAGGTTGTGATAAGAGTTTTGCTTCACATGTAACTTGCCAGATCATTCTTGAAGCAAATTGAACAGCAAGGACTAACAGTTCACGGACATTCGGCTGGACTGGTCTGGGAAGTTGAAAGTTCTAGAAAAAACTCCCTGTAGTTTCAAAAAATATGAGACTGGTTGTTCGTTAGAGGTCAGACCTAGTAGTGTCTATAAATGTCTACACATGTGCCTTAAGAGGGGAGGGGGTTGAATTTCATATATGTTGTTATGTGTATAGGGTAAGCTAAGGTAATTAGGTTAGTGTTTAGTATAATTAGCATAAGTTTGAATAGTGGAGGGTAGGATAAGATTTTACATGTAGGTTTAGCTTAGGTACTTTATTGTTTGAAATAAAGGTATAGTGTTTAGCAATTTGTGATGTCATTAATGTTTAATGTGAATCAGAGAACATTTGAGTTAGTATTTTGATACATCAGATTCATTCCCAAAAATGTTTTTTGGATCAAAAATGTGATTAACGTCATCTTCTAGGGACAGGCTACTGACATACTGCTGATTGATTGGGATTAACAGACATGCATGATATGTAGGATAGCAAAGGTAAGTTCTGCCATTGCATAGGGATAGTGTGCTGAATAAGTTGGCATCTTCAAAATTTCTCTGAGTTGAAAAACACAGTAGGTAATGGAGGCATTGAGCTCCCACATCGTTGTTTCCCTGATGTAGGTATGTTTGATGGTACTTAGTTGCCTGGGTCTTGAACAATGTCAATTACTACATTTGCCTCTCACGACAAAAATAAGTTTATCAATGTTTGACATTTTTTGACATTGTTCTTTGGGTTGGACTGGTTTGTTTATATATTTTGATGAGACATTGACAGTTTATCAATGTAGTGTACCACTATTTTTTGTAGTCAATGTATGTGAGCCATTTGTGCATATTTACAACTACAGTGGTGTAGGCAAGCGTTAGGGCAAGAAGGCTAATGCTGCGTTCCCTCACTATGGAAGCACAGGGCTGTGCTGTAGTTCAGACATTACAGCGCTGCACTGCTTTTCTCCATGGACGTGCATAAGATATTGATGCATAGCGCAAATGCAGGCACACTTGCACCATAATGCAAGGGTGCCTGCTTGCAGAAATGTTTGATCATGTGCTGGTAGGTGCCCCTTCCTACACATAGAGTATGTGTAGGAAGGGGCACCTTCCAGCACATGATCAAACATTTCTGCATCATGGTGTTTTGCTGTCTGTATAGGGCAAGCAAAATATTGCACAACTAGTTATATCAGCTACAGTTTTATTTACACGGCATTTCTCCTCTTTCTGCAACATTTGTAAATCAGACTTGGGAATATGGTGAAGATTCTATCTTAAATTGTATTTTGGATAAACACCCATCACAACACCCCTTGTCCACCACATTGACACTAAGTGTGCCTCGTTAGCAAGGCAATGTTAAGCCACTTCAAGTGGCTTTACACTGACTTGATTAGTGATCCAAGGCCCTATCAAAATCTGAACATTGGGAAAAGTGATGCTCCAGTGGCAATGGTGCCATAGAAATTTGATTCATTGTGTCATTCACACATGTTCTGTCATCTCACTGCCTATCAAGGACACAGACTCAGCAGACCCCATTTTTGGGAATGTCCTCTGTATTTGTTGTACTGGCTACACTGCTTAGGCATTGTTGATACCACTCCAGTTTGATGGTCACAGACAACACTCATCAGAAAAATGAAAGTGCACTTATTTACATGTGCAAAGTAGAAATTGTCACACCGGACCAGTTCTTTTAACAACAACCCCAAAATTGTGTGCATAGCCAGGGGATGGCCAGACAGAGTCCTTGTGGGGTAACATTTCATGAGACATGTCAAGGAATCATGAATCTTCAGTCAGGAGGATGATTGCAGTGGCATTGAGGATCAATGGAAAGATTGGCAGTCCATAAAATGCCCCAGGTGAACGTAGCATGGTCAATATGAGGACAGTGACTGGTGATGTTCCGAGGCATGATGGTATGCACAAGGCTAAGCAGAAACTGGTCATTTGACACAGATGAATGTTACCGCTGGCTTTTCCTAATGAGAGATGTTTCATCCACATCTTCCTCCTCTGATGTGTGTGGTGTCTCCTGTGAGGGTGATGTTAGATTAGCGGCAGCCCAGAGAGACACAGACGCATCAGGGGCAGAAGATGTGGATGCTATAGGTGCAGCAGCATTCATTTGTGCCAACAGATGAGCAATCACTGCAGCAAGGATGAGCTGCAGGGCTTGCAGTACTTCAGCAACGTCACAGTGGTAGGCAGCCATGGCAGCCAAGTGGGAATCCCGCTTCCACTCCATGTTCTCCTAGATCTTCCTCATTGCCCCTAACTCTTTGGCCACATTGCTGGTGCCTCTTTGGCAGGACAGTTGTTGTTACCTCTGCGTCATGACACCAGTGATGTCAGCCAGGGACAGCTGGAGGCCACGGAGTGGACTCTAGGTGCCTCTGATGGCAGCTGAGTGGTCCTTATTGGGACTAAGGCACCCACGGATCCCCTTGAGTTTGGCTGCCAGGGTCTCCAATCCCACCTGCATATGGTCTGCCATCTCACACTGGACTCCTACCACACAGTGCTGAAATTGTATCTGTGGGTCCTCAGAGTCCAGGTTGGTGGCTGTGGTGGTAGGTGGTGCCTGCTGGATGTTTGGTGGGGCATGTGGAGACACCATGACGCTGCTGGATCTCCCCAGGTCTGGAGATGGGCTGCCTATGGAGTCAAGCAGCTCTTGGAGGGTGACATGGTCGATGGTTGTGAGTTCTTCATCCACATCGCCATCATCGTTGAAGAGTGGGACAGGCTGCTGAGCAGGAGGTGGGGTTTCACCCTCTGCAATGTAAAGGGCAGATAATGTTGTATGTGTCTGTTACATGTTACCATGTATTTTTGCATTTGACAATCAGAGTGCATGATACTTTCCATTTTCCTATGTTACATGGTACACCTGTGACACACAGCTTTGTTTATCAATGTCCAAAGTCCATGAGTGTTACATTTAGGTTGTTCATTGATTTGGACAGTTGCCCTGTATGCCAACAGTGAGGGTCATAATTATAAGCCCTTTCTGCCACTGTTACTTCATCTATTCAGACCTTCCTGTCATGCTGGTTGCTTCACTTTATTTACAATGGAGCATTAAGCTACTTCAAGTGGCTTTACACCGCATTAGGAATAAGGCACCCTTACGTACTCCAGGTTGTGTATAAGTGTTGGTCACTGAGTTTTGAGGTGGGCATTCCACTGCACCCCCCATTGATGTTGCCACTGCCACCTATTAACAAGTGTGGCATAAGGAGGAGGCCACTCATGCACTTGAGCCCAGGGATACAGTGATTTCCACATGGAAAAGACAAGGAGATGTGTTCAGATTCTCCTAATCTTAGATGTATCTATGTGTTTTAATGTATGCAGCACACATTGGAACAGGTCAATCCCATGAAGGGATGTCTGTGTGCAGGAAGGAACACCTTCCTGTTCATTAACAATCATTACCTCCACACCCAGACACCCTTGCACTTTGGTGCAAGGGTGCCTTTGTTGATGCAAGGTAGCTTCGATAACCACAGGTACAATTGCAAAAGCAGGGGTGCAGCTTAAATTTGGAAAACACACAACCCAGATTTTTCATTATGGTGAAGCATGATGTTAGCAATTTGAACTGAAACACAAACTTTGCCTTTCTGTGGTTAAGCTTCTACAAAGTGGCTACATCTTAACCTATGTTTCAAATGGTAATCACTGACATCCTTTGTATTTCATTGCTTTTAGTGTAGGTGTTAAGAAGGATGTGTTTCAGCTTAAGTATGTCTTCTGAACACGGGTATGTGTCCATTGATCCCTCGCTGTGTTTAAGACTGAGGTCAGGACAAACAACTTACTGCCACACAGTTATGTGACCATGTTGACGAGTATTTTATAGTTTGGCTACTACTCTTGCTTATTTTGTAGCTTGCATCAACAGGAAGATGTTGCAATCTGTTAGAAGGTGACATGTATCATGCAGCACACCAGTGGATGCCTTTCTTGGGTTGATGGTGTGATTTCCCAACATATACTCCTTAGACCAGATTTTGAATAGACATGGTGCTTAACAACTTAAAGTGTTCAAGCCAGCAGGTGTCTACAGACACGGGACTGGGCCAGAGTAAAGATGTACGTGCCCTCCTCTGTTTTCCACAGCAGTGACAATGATGACTAAATGCAAGCAGGAGGAGATATGACTTTGAGGCAGGCTTCAAGGATTGGTGCATTGTTGCACAGCAGATCTTTGTTGAACAGCACAGGGTTGAGCACATGGATGATACATACTGTAGTGTATATGGTCCTTCGATGCATTTCTTACTGGAAAAATGTTTACAGACATCAGTAGCTATGCATTTTATCCCCGCCAAGTTTGACTTTACCAAAGACCCATTTTCCACGCATGTTTATATGTGTCAATGACCACCAAACCGTGGACCATGAATACAATGACATACTGCCAACGGAACATCACATTAAGCAACTTTCATGTGGATGAATGCATTTTAAGGAATAATAGCAAGATAGTGTGTAGCCAAATAAGGTGCATTATTGTAACATTGCGAATGAGGCCCCTTCTCACCCTACACTTACCATGATAGGAACAAGGAATGTGTGGTTCAAATGAGCATTGCATACACAACAGGCATGTTGATATTTAAATGAACCTATTCCTACAATGCTGGGGCAGTAAACAATACTTAAAAATGTGGAACACGTGTGCAAACATTGAATGCACCTTGCACCTCCAGTATGTAATTTATAATAATTTTGGAATGTGTCCATCAGCAATGCAAGGTGCTTGCAAGAGATGTGCGGCTTTTCATGTAAACAGCAAGGGTGAGTCAACTTCAAAAAGTTCTAGCCGACATTTTTTGATGTGGTTATGTGCGCTGCATTCAGCTGCACACATCAAACCAGCAGGTAAGCAATTACTATTACTTGTGGCATATTTCCAAGCCACTATATCCACAGGACCATCACTCTTTTAAACTTTACTGTGGGAAACCGTGCTTTGCAATATTTACAAGGCCACATTGACCCACTTGATGTGGCTTGGCAACACCTTGTAAATGAGACACATTTGCACACCGTACTTGGGGGCATATGTACAAGGCTGTGATGGAGCACGGCGTTTGCCTTCTTGGCTTAACACCGCACTCAGCAAGTTCTGAAACGCAGGTATGAACCGTATTTACAACAATACGGGGCAGCATGGCATTTCACCCTGCATAGCGCAAAATGTAGCTCCCTAGCACCAATGCAGACACTCTTGCACAATGGTGCAAACTCAGACACTCTTGCACCATTGTGCAAGAGTCTGTTCATTGGCGCTAGGAAGCTACATTTATTGCCAGTGCAAGGTGAAACACAGGACTGAGCCATATTTTTGTATATACTGCACAGCCCTGTGTTTCAAAATTGGTGGAGCGCTGCATTAAGCCAAGAAGTCTAACGCCGCACTCCGTCACTTTCATTGTAAATATGCCCCAGAGTTAGAAGACACATGACTGGTCAGTTAAAATTGTATGTATGCATGTGTGCTTGATTACTAGGCCCTTACACCACTGTTATGTGACTTTCAATCTATTTGTAAATGATACCAAGAGCTCAAGGGACATATGACTGTACCCCCGAGTACCTATGTAGCTAGTATTTGATCTGCACACAGTGTGGGTGGGCAATGAGACATAGATAGATGGACGGAAACAACATTACTCATCCCCCCATCTCCCTGGTTGTTACTTACCCTATTGCTGATGTTGTTGGTCATAGTCAGCACTATCCTGTCCCTCTACTTCAACCACCGACTCCTCACAGATAACTGTGGACACCTGCTCCTCCAAGGCATCAAGCTCCTCCTGTGGTGCTGGACTCCCACCTCCAGTCTGCAGTGCTGCCTGTCAATTGCTGGCCAGTTTCTGCTTAGTCTTATGCTTGGCATCATGCCAGCGCTGTTTACAGTCAGTCACTGTCCACTTGACTTCTGCTACTGAGTTCACCTTGCTGACAATGGACTGCCAAATGGCATTTATGTTCCCCAATGACACCTTGGAGCTGAAGAAAAGCTGGTGTTGATTGTCTGTCACCTTCGCAATCAGAATATCATTTTCCTCTTCCCCAGGGACTCTGGCTGGTCATCCTGGCTGTTGGAGGGGTTAGGAGGGTTGTGACGACCTGCTGCCTAATGTGAGTTTTCTTGCCGCTAATTGGGTGGACATCACTTTTTTCATGCTAGCGTCATTATTTTTATCGCCGTGACGCTCGGGTTAGCAACAGCTTTTGCCACAGCTGTCTGATCCTAACACCATGTGACAACGTATTGTATATATGCCGCTAAGCAACGTCAAAATTACTTAGCGGCAATTCTTGTAAATATACCCCTTAGTTCATCAAGCATTCAAAACAAGGTCCCTGTTGCACACCACACGCCCATTTGTTATATAGAAGGTCAATCAAACTCTCAATTCCTCCTTTTGGGGCAAACAACACTCGACGGTTGAAAACATCAACACACGTTTCGGTGGATCAATCCTGATTCATCTTCACTAGGATCTCGCCTAAGTGGTCTGACTCTTGGCCCCAAAACGTATGTCTATAGTGTAAGAGTTTGCGAGGCAAAGGAGTCTATCTCTCAAACTACTTCTGTGACCTCTGCACATCAATGGAAATTGAATCAGCAACTAGCACCAACTCCTAATTGTCCAAAACCTATCATTTCCCCCCATTTGTAATGCAGTTGCAGTCCCAAGGGGGGGAATAACATATGTCCATTAAATAGAGAGTGCACGACTAGCAAGCAGGTCATGCCGATCTCAAGATTGCCGACCCCTGCCTGCGGTGCCTCCTGCAATACTGACCTCACTGCCACAGCAGAGATGGGTTAACATCTCTTTTGTGAACCTGGATATGGGGATTAAGCAGCACTTACATCCATTAGAAGGTGCCTAGGGGATAGTCTTCCATGCACCCAGTTGCTTCATTCAGTTACTGGGGTGGATAAGACCTTTCATTTAGGGAGCTGGAGAAAGGTATGCCACTACTTTGGATATCATATCAATTACCACAGCTGTTACTACAGAGCCACACAGACTGCCAGCAATGCATATATCCATATTTCCTTAGTTTTATTTTGGCTTATATATTGTATGTGTTTTTACTCTTTCTTTCTCTTTAATTAATGTTATACATTGCTTTTTCATTGTAACAGGGATCAGATACCTTGTTGTATGCCTAAAAACTGCCTTGGTATTTGTGGACTTGGACTGATGTTAGGTTTGGGGAGAGAAATATCTCAGCAGTACACTGTCATTTGTTGATTAATGTTTGTCAACAGTTTATACAAACCGTACAAACAATAAAATACACACAATATAAAATTGCAATTCTTAACTTTTTAAAAATATATTTAAAACACATTGTTAGAAATGGTGGTCTCTAGTTGGCAATGGTTTGCACATTTGTCCAAATAGGGACCCTACCTTCTAGTCAGGATAAGGGGGATACACTACTGAAATAACCCCTGCTCACCCCCTTGGTAGCTTGGCACGAGCAGTCAGGCTTAGCTCAGAGGCAGTGTGTAAAGCATCTGCACATAACCAACAGTAACAGTGAAAACACTACAAAAGGACACCACACCAGTTTTAGAAAAATAGCCAATTTTCATCTGTGCAAACAAGACCAAAACGATAAAAAGCCAACATACAGTAATCCATAATATGCACTTTGGAAGAATAACTCTAAAATGCAGTTCCTTGAAGCTGTAGCTCCGTCCAGGGTTACCGCGGTGCTGCAAACAACAGAATTTAACAGTTCTGGCTGGCTGCGTCGGTGCGGACCGGAGTTATTGTCAGCAGACTCGTAAACAGTACCTTTGGTTCCGGCCAACCGCGTTGGTGCGGGCCAGTTGTGGCAACAGTCGCGGTTGCAATGTGAAACGTAGCGGTGCGGTGCCCTCAAGTTGCGGTGCACACAACGGCTCGGTGGCAGTTGTCCAGCGGCATCATGAGATCAGGGCTGCAGTGTGGAGTGAGGCAGCACTCGTTGTCGTGCTGACAAGTCACGTACAAGTGACAGGGCCAGTTGATGGGAGCTGGCGTTGGTCGGCCCAGACTGTGGTGTGGGACAGGGCGGGGCGTCGTGTGACTTACGAGTGGTGCCCCCAAACCACGGTGCAGTCCGGGTGTCGAGGTCAGCGAGCAGCAACATCGCTGGTGAGACCACGGCAGCGGAGTGAATTGGTGCGGAGTGCAGTGCCCACAGGTCGCAGTGCAAGCAGCTCAGCTCAGTGGTGGCGGCGGTCATCGTCGGTGAAACCAGGGTTGGGGTGAGAAGTGTGGCAGTGCCCTCTGTAGTGCCTTCAGGACACGGAGCCCACAGCGGTGTTGGTGACGGTGTTGGCTGCTTTCTCGCTCTGTGGCAACTGAAACCCACGGTTCCAGAGGTGGTAAGTGAAGTCTTTGCTGTCCCTGAGACTTTGTGAACAGGAGGCAAGCTCTATTTCAAGCCCTTGGAGATACTCAGCGATAAGTGAAGAAAGTCCAGTCCAGACCTTTCACTGCTCAAGGCAGAAGCAGCAACTGCAGTCCAACCCAGCAAAGCAAAAACATAGCAAAGTGGCAGTATTCCTCCTGGCAGTTCTTCCAGCTCTTCTTTTTGGCAGGTTCCTTGATCCAAGCAAGTTCTAAAGTTCTGGGGTATGGGCCCCAATATTTATACTGCATTTCTCTTTGTTCTCTTGGGCAGAGAGTGTCTGTGCTCAGTCCAAACCAGTTTGGTCCTCTCTGGCTCAGCTTCCCGGCAGGAGGTGGAGACAGCATTGTCCAAGGCAGACAAGGCCCATTCAGGTCCAAGGAAATCTCCTCCAACTACTCTAAATGCCGCCCAGGTCTTTTTAGCCCAGCTCTGACTCATCCAGGAAAGGCAGGACACACCTCGACCCCCCAATGGCTGTCTGAAGAGAAAACACATCCCCAGCCCCTGTCCCTCCAAAGCCAGACAGTCAATCCACAACCCAGCAGAGGCACACATAATGGCTAAGCAAGAAAATATCAAATTTCTAAATGTGGTATTTTCAGACACAGAACATAAAAATCATCTTTAATAAAAGATGCATTTCTACATTCTGAGTTCAGGCATTGTTGTGTAGTTCCTAGGACCCCCCAGGACCTCACGTTTTGGATGACCTAAACTGAGGGCTTGGTGTGCAGACAGACTCTGGACACCCCCACAGGATGAGTCAGCCGTTAGACCAGCTAGCTCTACGGTGTCACTACCACCCCCTGTGTTCTACAGTGGTGTGTGTAGTTTCTGGCAACCACCGAACATGACAACCCTGATTCTTCAGGTATCGTGGAAACAATATGGTATCTTTCGCACAGTCACTCGTGCTTGCTTTTCTCAGAATACACATAGAATGACGATTGGAACGGTTTCAATAATTATTTATTGGTCAAGCGTCAGTCTAGTATGAAACATGTTAGCTGTGACAATCAAAAGACAGGAGCAGACAAATGTAATCGCTAGTACCAATATCATAAAAAGTTGAGACATTTCTACCATAGTGCTAATAAGATGAATAAAAACATATTATATAAAACAATAGCATTGGCGTACTCCTTCGATGGGTAGCCTACCTAAATGTACCTAGCCTAGATATATAGGTGAATAATGTATTTGTAAATGTCAGGATAAATCCTAATGGAGCCTAGAATCCCCTGGGGAAGTACTAACCCCTCACCTGATGGTTCTGAATGAAGGACCCCGTCTCTGCGTCGAGGATGGCACCCCGCACGGGATGTCAGATATCTGCCTGTCAAAGGATCAGCCTGCAGAGCCTCGGTCCAGCCTGGAAGGAATTCTTCTCCATTCTGTAAGGGGGAGTGAGGGTCTTTTATAACAAAGAGGTCACTCCAGGGTTTTTCCAGAATCCATATGTTTTTAAAACATTCACTAATCCTTTGCTAATCCTTTTCTGAACAAAAACACTCATGCATAGTTGGCTGTTGGCCATGGATGAAAAAAGTGGTGACCCTTATACAGAATAAATCTACAGTGCCTGGGGACATGTTTAAGTACGTCAGGTACAGGGATTAAGATAGGATACCGAGAGCCTGGTTGTCGTAGAGACAGAAGTAAGCTACTAGGTAAAAGGTCAACTGTGTTTAGGACCGTTATGTCGTGTGGATGGGACACAATGTATGTAATCGGCATGTATATGATGGGACTATCCTAAAGAACATGACACCCACTCCTTATCAAAAGGTCAACAAGGTCAGTTTAGGTAAAGATAGCAGAGCAAAAAAAAGGCATAATAATCGTGTACATAAAAATATACGAAAAAGCTCCTAAAAAATTCTTTAAAAATGTCCATAAAGGCAAGATCTATAGTGAAAACATTCTTTCCTAAAAAGCTTTCATAAAGATCCTTTATATGTTTGAATATATATAGTCATTGTTTTTCTGAGCACCTTGAAAGCCACTATGTTTAGTTAAAGCAGAGAAGAAAAACAAAGTCAGTTTGACCTTCAATTTGGTACATGTTTAAAAAGTTGCCAAACGGTTTCCAGCACAGGAGAGGCCAGATTGTTTAGGAATCCTGCGCTGAAGACTCAGCATCACTGAACATTTCATCCGCAGGAGGCAGTCCTTCTAGTACCTCCAGTATGATATCAAGGGAGCAGAGGTGGTCATCACTAGTTCCCACGGCAGCCGCCGGGGAAGAATTAGATGCCTGTGTGCCTGAGACTGATGCCTGCACATCCGTGGTGGAGACGATTTCCATACCAACAGGAGCTGAAGGGTCCCGTGGAGGCTCTAGGAATGTCATCATCAACATGGTAATATGCTGTGGACAACTGTGTACATGGGTCCGCAAAGGCGCCAGTAGCATGTCTATGTCCGGTGGCGCAACCGATGGAAGTGTCAGACAGAGGTCCAACACGTGTCCGAATCCGTAAAAGAGGCAGCGGAATACTGGCAGAAGGGCAGTCAAGCCAGGCCGGTCTAAAAAACAGGAACCAATGCTCACTCAGCTCTTGTAGCCGAGGTATACCCACGAAGAACACCAATCGCTCACAACAACGTTGTTCTAGCAGTGTTCTCTCCATATCTTGAGTGATGTTGGCATCCATTGCCGAAGCAATAGGATTAAAATCAGGATGCCCTCTATTGAAAGCAGGACCAAAGGAAGCCCTCCAAAAACGCTTTCAAGTACGGAATGCAGAAATGATGGAATTACTCCGAAAATGGTTTGAAAGGTGGTTAACAGACCTGATTCAATGCTCTTACATAAGTGTACTATCCCCCGCGTATCAGACATGTTAAAGATACAATGGACCATTTCTCCGAAATGGAGCGGGAAATTCGTACTGACCAGAGCCTGTATCTCTGCCGAGGACCTTGCCACTTGGAGATCAAAGTTCTCGCGGGCTGAAGTTAAGGCCACATTATGCTGAAACAGCATGGCTTGCAGTCCGCTCAGAGAATCAAACCCTATGTTGGATACATTCAGTGAAGGCCACAGTGGTGCCTCCCTAACTGTGCGAGATGGGGAAGACAATACTTGCTTACAACAAATAACCCTGGAGTTGACGGTCACTAGATAAGCAATGCCGGGCGTCATACCACAGCAGCCTTGGTCATTCAGCATCAAGTAACTCTCATTTGAAAGTAATTCGAAAACCGGATGAATTGCAGCAGCTGGAGAACCCTTCAGGTAGCAGGACAAGTTCACTATTGATGCATTACCCTTCCAATCGGGAGATGATGAATTGTATGTACTTGTACCATGTATCCCTTCACTTGTTAGTGTGTTATTGGAAATACCCTTAATAGGTGAAGGGATACTCGGTGTTTTCAGGTCTTTGATTTTTGCAAACCCATAACAGGTAGTCTGTTGCATTGTTCTGTTCAGGAAAATCATCTGTAATGTTATGAGGCAAGCTCTGAATAAAGTCTCAGTTCCCTGAACCTGCCACTCTCTTGTCCCCCAGATGGATATTGTGTCTATGGTATCTCTCCCGTAGTCGAAACCCTGTATAGACAGTTGGGAGATAAAAGGTGCTGAATATATCAGTTTAGTATTAGTCAGCATAATCTTCTTTGCTGTTGCATTAGTCTGTGCAAGTTTGCAGTAAAACGATTCTGGGTCGGATGTATTGAACCCTGAAAAGTATGCGAACTTCTGTGCAAATGTGGCAGAACTACCTTTTGGTGGTGTCGGGCAATGTTCCCATTGATGGTACACATTAGCAGTGCATGGTACACCTGCTCTATGCAAAAAATGATGACCATAATGCTGGTAACAAAACATGGTATCGTAGTCAGTTGTATCCTCAAACAATTCCCTGTAAGAAAATGCAACAGATTGTTCTAAATCTGTGAGCATAGTATTTACAGTCTCAATGTCCCAATCAACAGATAGTGTACTGGGGTAATGAAATCATTTAAAGAAATTTTAAACAAATGTGGAACTTTCAAATGTTCAGTGGGCCATATATATCATAAGAAACTTTATCCCAAACTATACCATCCGGTATTGGAATTGCTGTAATGTTCACCAGGGACAAGTCTCTCTGTTCACGGTGTGATGACGTATGTGGTTTCAGGACCAAGTTCACAGATTGTACTGCAGAGCGTTCTGGGAGATAATGTCCGTTCAGAAGCAGAAAAAAGACAGTCACTGTGCCAATCCAAATTAACAGGTATACTACCCCAATTGAGAACCAAATATGCAACCAAGGTGGCACTAAGTAAGTCTTTTTGAGCAAAAGATAGAATTGGTGACATTTTTCTTTCTTTGAAGTGGGTGGCGTTTGATCAGGTTCCCTTGGATCTGAAGAGAAATCATTGAAGTTGATGAAGTAGCCAGACACAGTTTGATCTATCTTCGGTGGCTCCGCAGGTTTTGGAGAACTGGCAGATGTGTCGTTTGAAGGCATGTTAATGTAAACATCATTGTTAGGCCGAATTGCAACTTGCATTGTTGTTTCTTCTTGATGTTTTTCAATTTCAACTGTAGTGATTTGTACTCCATTATTCATTACTTCTTCACATTGTGCAGTGGAGTCTTGAAATGTTATTAGACTTTCTATCTGAACTCCCTGTATAGTAGCAAGAGGAGGTCTGCGGCTACTCAGGACCCTACGCAGCCTACGGTTGAGGATCGGCCACATGATGCGGTTTGATCAGATCAATGGAGACAAATCTTTTTTCTTTTTTGCCGGCAAGAGGTGGAAGAAGTACTGTTCTTGTTCCCACTACCGCTAGGACAGGTACAGATGTTCTGTAAGATGGCCCAAACTCTCTCCTGTCCACGATCTTTTCCCTGACTAGGTCCCCAATCTTCGGGACTCAGGCAGGTCTTGCCGGAACTGGTTTCACTTCCCCAGTGGCAGTGCGTTTGACTTGCACGTTGCTTTGTAACGCTCGGAATTCATTGAGCTCCTGTAAAACAGCCAAACGGTCATTCAGTTCAAATGGTTTTGCATCCGCCACTGTGCTGGCACAATCGAGATCAGGTACCCACATTCTAATCCCAAACAGGGTTTCATAAGGGGTACGACCCCCCAAGGATTTTCTTGGCATATTTTTTAGTTCCCTCTGAGCCCCATATGGATGATTGACCCAACTACCACCCGCGCCTAATACCCTTGCTGTTAAGGATTGCTTTAGGTCCCGGTTTTTCCTCTCCACCACCGCATTTCCCTCGGGATGGTAGGGTGAGGAGTACATCAAGGCCACGCCCATACTTTCCATGGCTTCCTTGTAAGCCCTAGAGCTAAACGCAGGGCCACGGTCGGAATGTAACATGCCAATTGCGTATGTCCCGATGAAGACTCACAAATCCTTTATAACAGTTTGAGCGTCAGCCGAGCGCTGGGGCCAAACCCACAGGAATCTATAGCATGAATCCACTGCCACCAAGATATACTTGTAAGCCCCGTCTGAATTTAAGGGGCCTCAGTGGTCTAAATAGACACATGCGAGAGGTCTGCCTGAAATCAGTAATGGTGCTTGTGGTGGCCTGTAAATGTTGGAACCCTTCATCTGCTGGAAAATGTTGCACTTCAGGACATAGTCCTTTGTTTGTTTTGTCAGCCCCGACCACCAGTAACGCTGCTTCAATAATGAAATTGTCGCAGTGACTCCTGCGTGTGCGGATCCCAGACCCTCGTGTGCAGCTAGAATTAAACCTAACCTGCGATCTTTGTTTGGTATTACTCTATACCCCACTCCTGGAATTTGAGCATACGGTGTGATATGCGCATCTAATTTGTAGGAGTACTTGAGTGGAAAGCCTTTTGGCAGGACGGCAGACCCGTTCCTTGTGGCATTGGTAGCTACTAGTATATCTCCGTCCATTCTTGTGTGTGAACGAGTGATTGAGGCAATGGCAGCAGTTTGCACTGTTGCCTTGGCGGCTTCATCAGCCAGTGAATTCCCTTCAACGTGTATGCCAACACGCTCATGACTCAAGGTGTGAATAACTTGAGCCCATGGCAGGCATGCTTTCAGCTTTGCCACTTGTCCCCATAACAATTTATGTTTTATTGTGCCACCCTTCGAGTCTCTGAACCCATTCTGGCCCCAGTAGTGAAGATATTCATTGTAAGATTGCACACAGTAAAACGAATCGCACATAATCAGTGTGGGGAATTCCCGATCCGTATATTGTAGTGCTAGTATCAGGGCTTTCAGTTCTGCCAGCTGCACTGTACAATCTTCCAGAGATTGCGTAGTCGTATTGCTGGGATGGAACTTGCTGTCCCGCATTCGACCTTTCACTATAGCACACGCGGCGCTATATTGCTGTTTACTACCTATGGCGGGCTGAGCAGATCCGTCAGTATAGATGATGTATTCATACTGATCTAGAGGCAAGATTTCATTCGGGAGAGGGTATTCTTGTTCGTACTGCAGAAATGCTTGTGCTTTCAGTGTAGGATCATATCTGTATTCTACATCTGTTGCAGTGAGAGAATTGGCCCATAGTATCCAACATGGATGCAATGCCTTTGCATTTGGAATGCTGGCTTTTGTCACCGCTTCTAAAGTCGGTATTAGGGTCCCAACGATAATGCGTTTCCCCTGTGCTAGTGCTCTTTCTCTCCCTACAGCACTCTGTACTGGCGTCGGTATTTTTTATGTTGCTGCAAATCGATTTTCAGCATTTGTGTATAAATGAGATTTGTACGCGATTGTAACAGTCTCACCTTCATTGAGCGTGATGTAGGTATACCCTGATAACCCAGGGACAACCCGAATTACCAGGTTGTGGGCGTTTACTTGTGTCTTCAAGTGTTTTGAAGCTATCATGTCATCTTGAACTGAACGTAGAATGTCTATATGTTTTTGAGTCCACTTGTTTGCTGTGAAATCTGGTCTGATTAGGTCATAGAAAGGTTTGACTCTTTCTGCGTAGTCTTGAATGTATGTTGTGCCAAAATTTAGAAATCCTAAAATGGATTGTAAACCCTTCAGAGTTTTTGGAGGCTGGATTAGTGCGCACTTTTCTAAAAAGTTCACAGCAAGGCTTTTGCCTTCACTTGACAGCTCATATCCCAAAAATAGGACTCTGAGATGGGCAATTTTCGATTTTTCTAAGTTAAATTGGTAGCCCAATTTGGCAAAACCAACAATTATGTTGTTCACCCTGCACAAGTATTCAAGTAATTCATCGTCCGTCAGATAAATATCATCTACGTAGGACACTGCCTCTTCATCGCAAGTTTGTAATAGCTCTGACACTCTTGCCGAGAATAACCCCGGGCTGTTCTTATAGCCTTGGGGCAGGCAACAAAATTGACGCTGAGTGCCGAGGGCAGAAAATCCAGTCAAATATCGTCTTTCAAGAGCTATATTTTGGCAGAAGAATCCATTTGAGATATCTAGTGTTGTTTTGTATTTCTTCCGCACAAAGTTATTCATTAATGCGGCACTATGTGCGTTCTGAACTGCAAATGTTTTTGTGCATGTGTTCAAGTGTCTGTAATCTAAAACCAAACGATATGTGTTGTCAAGTTTCATTACGGGAAACAAAGGGTTGTTCATTGGTGAGGTGCAATTTTCAATCACACCTTGGTATTCTAGTTGGTCTAAGATTTCTTTGACCTGTTTCTTTGCTTCATTTTTAATAGGGTACTGTCTCTGTGGAGTTGGAGTAGTTTTTAATGGGATTTCGTGGTGTTTGGACTCCACGTCCCACCCTACATGGTTGCAGTATAATGCCGGAGCTATCGCTTGTGCCCACTCCTGCGCGTATGAGTGTTTTAAGGAAACAGGAACAAGGTCGGAAAAAGCAGGCAAAATGACGCTTTCACCTTTTGGGAAACCATTATAAATTCAGGCGGCCAATCGTTTTCTGCTAACAGGATGTCATATCCAAATGTAAAATTTTCCCAAAAGAGACCTTTAATTTTTCTTGAGATGTCCCCCTCTATTTGGAGATTAATTACGTGTTGATGGTGTGGGACACTCAGTCTTGTATCAGGTGTTTCCAACGTGATGTACTCATTCAACACTGCTGTCACCAGAAATTCCTTCAGGTTCTGGCGAGCTATTGTTACTTCTGCTGCGCTGTCTAGCATCATCAGAGCCCATTCCCCATTCAGATGCGGAGTCCTTAGTAACCTGGGCATTTCTAATTTTTAAGCCAGCTACTTTCTTCCTTTTGAATTGAGTCTTTGCTTTAGGTTGCTCTTCCTGTTTGATAATGAAATCTGAAGTGCGATGTGTTTCCCTTTTTCCCTTTGGTCGATCTTCAATTTTTTGTTCTGACCGTCCTTGCCTCTCTGAGCTTTTTGATGAACACTGAAAGGAACAAAAGGAACGTGTATCAGTATCCTGATACCTGTCAGGTTTCCTAATGTTATCACGATTCCTAAGGTTGTACCTCTTTGCAGAGGACTCCCGTTGGGGAGACCAACCCCTTGATAGTGAAGTGTTTCTGTTATTTTTATTTTTAGATTGATTGTTATCCCATTTCTTTTTTAGAAGAAATGGGTGTTTGCTTTGAGTTATCTTTATCAGAACTACTCACCACTTGTGGTTTCCCTGGTTTGGCTCCCAAACTTTCTCTACTTTGTCATGCACAGGTTTCTTCGATAATTTTTGGTAATGCACGCTCCTGATTTGCAGGAGTTGTTTCTCTTAAGCGTTGGCGTATGGCCACCGCTGCTGCTTCCCCCTTGATGTTGCTCAGTATAATTGCCAAGACTTGGTCAAAATTACCCATCAGTTTCATCCCCAAGTCCAGGGCAGATCCTGCCCGTACTCATTTTGTATCTGTTTTAATACTTCAGGAATAACTGATATGATTGAGGTACCGTGTATTCTAATGTATACTGCAGCAAAGATTGTTCCCCATGTGGTACAATCCTCAAGTGAGGGAGCCATTCCCATTGGCAAGCAAATTGTTAACATTCTGTGTTTTTCCTGCGGACCCGTAGGGGAAATACTGCTTCCAACTGTGCTATTTTGTGAGCAATCCAGAATGGTACTTGATCCCTTTTTGATGGGAACGCACCCATTATTGCTTTTAGTGTTTGTGGACTAATTATTGGTGTGTGATGGGACTGGCCTGTACCATGTGGAGCAGATCTTGCAGGTTGCAATGTGAGTGTTCGCATGACAAACTGGACAATATGTCTGTATAGCCTGACTACCTCTTTGTAAAGTGTACGCACTTCCCCTACTTGGAGTGTGTCTGCCTCAGGATGGGGAGTGTAAGTCGCTAAGACCGGCCATGTCGCTCCTCCTATGCTGAGAGGACCGAGTCTTACGACTGAAGTTGTGTGATTTAGGGCGCCTTTAAACCAGTTTTTATGTTGCTGGTAAGTTAACGGAACTTCAATGTCCTTGTATGGGATGTATTCTTCCGGTGGATCCACTTCAATGTATTCGTGGAATAAATGTGTCTGTGTTTCTGCAGGTGGGAATTTCACCCAGGAATAGAATACTTCTGATCCGAACTCCTCGTGTGCCTCAATCACGAAGGTAACATTTCCACCTGTTGCAGGTAATCCATGTTCTAACAATTTCAGAGTTACTGCCAGTCTGCAGTTCTCTGGAATGTTAAGAGCGTTAGCAAATTCATCTTCTTCCACGCTTCCACCGCTACTTGCGGGTTCAGTCATTGTAGGGTTTAGCACAATATGGGAACCTTTAATCCTTACAAGCTTGTCTAAAACCTTCAGCCAATACACAGGGTGTGCCTGCTCAGCTGAGGCCGATTATCCTTCCCACTTCAGACGTCTCTGGAAAATGTGAGTAGGGTTGTCTGAGAAAGCACGACTGAAATACTCAGATTTAACTGTTAATATAAGGACCAAACCAACGTTGGGCACCATGTCGTGTAGTTCCTAGGACCCCCAGGACCTGCATGTTTTGGATGACCTAAACTGAGGGCTTGGTGTGCAGACAGACTCTGGACACCCCCACAGGATGAGTCAGCTGTTAGACCAGCTAGCTCTACGGTGTCACTACCACTCCCGGGTGTTCTACAGTGGTGTGTGTAGTTTCTGGCAACCACCGAACATGACAACCCTGATTCCTCAGGTATCGTGGAAACAATACAGTATCTTTCGCTCAGTCTCTTGTGCTTGCTTTTCTCAGAATACACATAGAATGACGATTGGAGCGGTTTCAATAATTATTTATTGGTCAAGAGTCAGTCTAGTATGAAACATGTTAGCTGCGACAATCAAAAGACAGGAGCAGACAAATGTAATCGCTAGTACCAATATCGTAAAAAGTAGATACATTTCTACCATAGTGCTAATAAGATGAATAAAAATATATTATATTAAACAATAGCATTGGCGTACTCCTTCGATGCGTATCCTACCAAAATATACCTAGCCTAGATATGTAGGTGAATCATGTGTATGTAAATGTCAGGATAGATGCTAATGGAGCCTAGACTCCCCCGGGGAAGTACTAACCCCCCACCTGATGGTTCTGAATGAAGGACCCCGTCTCTGCGTCGAGGATGGCACCCCGCAAGGGATGTCAGATCTCTACCTGTCGAAGGATCAGCCTGCAGAGCCTCGGTCCAGCCTGGAAGGAATTCTCCTCCGTTCTGTAAGGGGGAGTGAGGGTCTTTTATTCTAAAGAGGTCACTCCAGGGTTTTTCCAGAATCCATATGTTTTTAAAACATTCACTAATCCTTTGCTAATCCTTTTCTAAGCAAAAACACTCATGCACAGGTGGCTGTTGCCATGGATGAAAAAAGTGGTGACCCTTATACAGAATATATCTACCGTGCCTCGGGACATGTTTATGTACGTCAGGTACAGGGATTAAGATAGGATACCGAGAGCCTGGTTGTCGAAGAGACAGAAGCAAGCTACTAAGTAAAAGGTCACCTGTGTTTAGGACTGTTATGTCGTGTGGATGGGACACAATGTATGTAATCGGTATGTACATGATGGGACTATCCTAAAGAACATGACAGCATATTAAACTCTAATACTCTATCTTGTCCCAATGGGAGAACATACTCGTAAAATTTTACCAAGTATACCCCATTCTATCCTATGGGACAGATAGCCTTTCAACAGTGACAAACGAATTACACTGTAGTTCACTATCAGGACATATCACACACATCAGAACACATCCTGCCTTTCACATACACTGCACCCTGCCCATAGGGGTACCTTGGGCCTACTTTTGGGGTGACTCACATGTAATAAAAACGGAAGGTTATGACTTGGCAAGTGGGTGCACTTGCCAAGTCGACAAGGCAGTAAAAACTGTGTGCAGACACTGCAGAGGCAGGTCTGAGAACCCTTTGAACGGCTGCTTGTGTGGGTGGCACAATCCGTGCTGCAGGCCCACTAGCAGCATTTGATTTACAGGCCCTGGCACTCTCAGTGCTCATTACAAGGGACTTATCAGTAAATCAAATATGCCAATCATGGAAATACCAATCCACAATAACAATTTACAACAGGAGCACTTGCACTTTAACACTGAACAGCAGTGAGAAAGTGCGCAGAGACACTAAACCAGCAAAAACAGAGTCAAAAACGGGAGGTCAGAAAGCAAAAAGACAGGGGAAACACGCCAAAAGATGCCAGGTCTAACACACATACACTGCCATTGCTAATCAGGTCCCAAAGTTCACATTCATAATTAATCAAAAAAATATTCTTTTTTTAGCAACATCACAATTCAACATCATTCCCGCTAAGAATAATAGCCACAAAACTTAAAAGGTCAGCCCCTTGTGTCCATTGGTGCCTGAATCCTAGGTGTAGGACTTGGCCTTTTTGGTTAAAGTTCCCTAAACTTTTTGCTTTCCCCCTTGACTGTTTTCCTGACCTAGAGATGCCAATTTAGATGCTTTGGGTACCTTGCCACTGCTGATCAGTGTCAAAGTACAGGAGTTCCCTGTGTAAAATGTATGGTGATTGGTTGGCCATGATTGGTATGTTTGCCTTACTAGTAAAAGTCCCTAGTGATGTGCACTGTGTGTGCGAGGGCTAGTAATGCCAAGGTGCGCAGAGAAGGGAACTCAGGCCTTCAGTGTAGGGCCTGCGCGCAGAATGCTAAGTTAGCATATTGTCCTGACAAGTGCAACCACTTGTCAGGCCTGACTTTCCCTTTTACGTACACATGGGGCACCCCTGTGGTAGGTCTCAGGTAACACCTGGGCAGGGTGCAGGGTAGGTAAAAGGCAGAACATAAACTGAGGTGTGTGTTATGTTCTGGCAGTGAAAAACTCTCCATTTCGAGGTGACGTTTGGTATGTGTGAACTCATAGTGTCATAATGCATCTTTCTGTAAAGGTGGTTTTGTCACTGTGTGTTTATAAAGCACTCTTTTAGAAGTGGCTGAGTTTTGTGCTCTGAGCATTTCTGTGTGTCTCTGAAATGTGGATTGTCTGTCTGGAATTGAAAGGTGAGAGGAGCTGGGAGAGGTCTTGACCTAGGGAGGGGTTGAGATGGCACCAGGCTGCCCAGCATCTGGAGAGTAGGGGGTGGAGAAGCCAGGGAGGTGAAAAGGCCTGGGCTGGTGCTATAAATCAATTGACCCATCTCCTGCAGAGTGATTAAGGATCCAGACCCCCAGTATCAAAGGGAGAGAGGTGACACTGGGAGGGAGACACCCAGAACTGATTTAGGGAGGGGTCAGGGACCCCTGAGCACATACAAACTTCAAAGACAGTAAGGGGTATAACTATGAGAGCTGAAACCCCTGAACGTTGGAATGAAACAGATATGGATTGAGACTGAAAAGGCTTGGACCCATTCTGTGGTCAAGAGGAACCTCTGCTAAAGAAGGAACAACTGAAGAGACACTGGTGGATAGGCCAATCCTTGCTTCGTGATCTGTGGCTGGTCTGCAGTTTGCTGTTCTAACTAAGGAAGAGGCTGTTGGGACTGTGCTTGAAGGCGCTGGGTCCCTCTGCTTGAAGAAGACTGTGCTTTGTGCTGTGTCTTGTAACCCCAAGGGCCCGAGGTGAGCTGGCTCCCTGTTTGGAAATACAGGATCATAAAAGTTTCCGGAGAAGTCCCAAGCACTGCGGTGTGCGCATGCTTTCTGCCACTTGAGACCCTCAGAAGTTGTGCACTGTGATCGTGGGCATGCAGGAGTAAGCTAAGTCTAAGACGCACAGAGTGCGTGTCGTGGTGCAGGCCAAGGCGTTGGTGAGGAGCGTCTGGTCGTGGAGTGCACAGGGAGATGAGGCGAGGCTCGGACGCGCAAGTGTGCGTGTCGTGGTGCAGCCCGGGTGCTAGTGAAGAGCGCCTGGGCCTCGTGTGCACCAAAGGAAGCAGCGAGACTCGGACGCGCAGTGTGCATGTCGTGGTGCAGTCAGGGAGTTGGTGAGGAGCGCCTGGACATCGTGTGCACCAGCGGAAGAAGTGAGTCTTGGACGCGCTGGGTGCGTGTCGTGGTGCAGCCCGGGTGTTGGTGAGGAGCGCCTGGGCCTCGTAGGCACCAAAAGAAGAAGTGAGTCTCCGACGTGAAAGGGTGCGTGTCGTGGTGCAGCCAGGGCGTGAGGAAGAGCGCCTGGACATCGTGTGCACCGGGAGAAGAGGTGAGACTCGGACGCGCAGGAGTGCGTGTCGTGGTGCAGCCAGGGCGTGAGAAAGAGCGCCTGGACATCGTGTGCACCGGGAGAAGAGGCGAGGCTCGAATGCGCTGGGTGCGTGTTGAGGTGCAAGCGGAGCGTTGGTGAAGACCGCCGGATCGTCGTGAGCACCAGAGAAGAGGCAAGTCTCGGACGCGCGGTGTGCGTGTCGAAGTACAACCTGAGGTGCTGGTGAGGAGTGCCGGGTCAGGTTGTGCACCAAACTGAAGTAAAGTCTCCACAGTGCTGAGGGCGGGTCTCGGTGTGGACCGAGTCCGCCGGAGTGAGGACCAAGTCATCGGGCCCTCGAAGTCCATCAGTAGCGGCCCGGACCGGCAGCCACGGAACAGCTGAGCCGCCGGCCCGAGTCCGCCAAAACACGTGACGGAGTTCTGGATCAAGGCCCAAGTCGCTGACGTCGGGGAGGAGAGTGGGATCGCACCCCCCCATGTAACGTGGATCAACACCTGGGGTGGGGTGCGGGCCCAGAGGGACACTCTCTCGGCCTCCCGCTCAGTCAGCTGAGTGAGCCATTGCTTCGGCTCGGATCCTGGCCCGTGCGGACACAGGACGGGGCAGTACTGGGGCCGGAGTGGGAAGCAGTACTTTGTGTGTCATCATTTGATCCATAACGGGGGCACTGTTACTGGAGCACGTAAAACTGTCGTATTACACAATTGCATTATTGCTGCTAACGAACTATCAAACTGTCGTATGACGCCTGACCTCATTTGTGCCTAACGAACTTTATGCTTGGTGCGCTACGCACTGCGTTATTTCTCCCATGCATATTATTTGATTGTAACGTGGCGCATTGTATGATTTCCTCAGTGCACAGTATCTGAGTATAACGTGGTGCAGTGTATTATTTCTTTATTGCACCGTACAGGATTGTAGCGTGACGCATTGCTTTGTTTCTTCCTGGTACAGGGCATGCTGGTGGTGATACGCATTGCATTATTCCTTCAATTGCAAAGTACATGACTGTGGCGCTACGTATGGCATTATTTCTCTGTTGCACAGTATAAGAGAATATCGTTACGCATGGCAGTATTGTTTCCTTATGCAACGTGTGTGTTTCTAGCAATACGACTGGTCTAACCTATTGGGAAACGGTTAGAGAAAAGCTTAACTGTTGGTTAGACGCGGTGGTTGGGATTAGAACCTACCAACCCACCGGAAAGAATACTACCCGTTCTTATATGTTGATTTTGTATCGTGTGGTCGTATCGTATAATTTCTTATATAAAGATTATACTCTTTTTATCAATACTCGTGTGGAGTCTATTTGTGATGACATCATGGGGTTATTGTGAGCGAGCGTGGTTGCACATACTGAACACTCGTGCCTTGGAGATAAGCCTGGCTGCTCGTGCCAAGCTACTAAGGGGGTGAGCAGGGCTATCTCAGACGGTGTCCTTACTTAGCCTAACATTGAAGCGAGGGGTCGAGGGCGCACGCCTCCAGCATTTGGTGGCGGCGGTTAGCGACAGGGACCTCCACTTCCAACATTTGGCGGCAGAGCGGTGGGATTCGATCCTAATAGAAAGTAAACACGTATGTGCAAAACCACTCACAGTAATTGGTGTTCATCATAAATTGATTGTACACCGCGATACAACAACATATTGGTTTTTGATTTGGTGGCTCTATTGTGAGTGACCTTTAATCCACACATCATGTCTCAGAGGGAGAGCCGGATAGCCGGTGAGGCTGAGATTGCAGAATTGGAGTTTGACATTGAGGCACTGTTTACCTACAAGGTTGATCAGTTGAGGAAATTCTGCAGGGCTTTGGGATGTCCCATGAAGAGTAGCGCCAAGAAGGAGGAGCTGCAGGTGGCCTTGAGGGCCTGGTGGGAAGCCAAAGAGGCTCAGGAGACAGGTGATGGTGAGGTGGATGAGGATGACCCAGGAAATGGATTTGATCCACAGGATTTGCCAGTGGAAGGACCAGCCGGAGGGGCTGGTAGTAGCCATTCAGGGAGGACTTTTTCACCAGAGGAGTTGGAGGAAATCCAAAGGGTCAGGCTGCATGAGTTGGAGGTGTTAAAGCTTAAAACTCAAGCAGAGTAGAGCAGGAACGCTCTCGCGTTGGAAGAGAAACAGCTTCTCTTTGCTCATGAGTTAAGCATGAGGGAACTGGACATTAAGGGTAGACAAGCAGAGTCCAGTGTGATTGGTGGCAGCGCACAGCCAGTGCCAAGTGTGGATGAGTACAAGAGTGCACCGGAGGATTGGGTAGTGGTCAGGATGGTAAATAATTTGGAGGGGTTATCAGATTTGGCCCCAGGGGAGCCTAGGCTCAGAAATTATTTTCCAGGATTGCGCCACCCCGGGTTACGGTGTGGGCTCCTTGATTCCCGGGAGCCTGCACGAGAACCGGACCCCTGGTCATGGGTCGAGGGGCCTGAAGGGGCCCCAGAGAGGGAAGGAGGGCCAGGTGGCGCGAGGAGATCCCAGAGTAGGGAGGAGGGGTTGCTGGCTAGCCCCTTGTCTCCAAAGTGGGGGAGGCAGAGTGAGCAGCACCCCCAGGGATCAGCAGCACCACCCAGGAAACTGGGGGGGCCGTAGGAGAGCCCCCGGGTGGGGGCCTCGTGCCTGGTTGCCAGCAGTGTGGGGAAGAACACCTAGCGTCAGGAGGGCGTGGGGAGTCTGTAGCCAGAGCTCCTGCCGTTCTAAAGTTTGTGGTTGCCCTTCCTAAGTGGCAGGCCCAGAAAACTAAATGGAAGATTAAGAAAGGGTTGTGTTCCCCGGTGGGGACACCAAGGGGACATGGTCCAGCCAGTAGGGCTGGGTCCCCTAGGAGTGACCAAGGTAGACCCACTCTTAATCTAGAGGACAGGATAATTGGAGGTAGTATCCTGCCCGATGGGTCTCCCCAGGGTACCACTCCAGGGAGGGGTTGGCATGGGTCCAGCACCCCTGGAGGGGTCCCCCTGGCGGAGGGGATCCATGGAACAGCATTGTTGGCTCAGGGAATGGTGATCAAGAAGTCCCCCTGGGGGTAGGAAGGTGAGGAACAGGAGGGTGTCCCTGTGGTAGAGGGCCTGCGTCCTGGTTCTATCACCCGAAGCCGCGAAGTCCAGCAAAGTAATGATTGGTGTCCCCTTGCTTTTGTCTGGGAGGGGGTTGTGTAGGACTTGGCCTTTTTGGTTAAAGTTCCCTAAACTTTTTGCTTTCCCCCTAGACCGTTTTCCTGACCTAGAGATGCCAATTTAGATGCTTTGGATACTTTGCCACTGCTGATCAGTGTCAAAGTACAGGAGTTCCCTGTGTAAAATGTATGGTGATTGGTTGGCCATTATCGGTATGTTTGCCTTACTAGTAAAAGTGCCTAGTGATGTGCACTGTGTGTGTGAGGGCTAGTAATGCCAGGGCGCGTAGAGAAGGGAACTCAGGCCTTCAGTGTAGGGCCTGCGCGCAGAATGCTAAGTTAGCATGTTGTCCTGACAAGTGCAACCACTTGTCAGGCCTGACTTTCCCTTTTACATACACATGGGGCACCCCTGTGGTAGGTCTCAGGTAACCCCTGGGCAAGGTGCAGTGTAGGTAAAAGGCAGAACATAAACTGAGGTGTGTGTTATGTTCTGGCAGTGAAAAACTCTCCATTACGTTTTTCACTGCTGAAAGGCCATTCTGCCCATAGGACAGAATGGGGGAGGCTAGGTGTTGTATTTGTTAGCCTAGTTTCCTGTCAGTTTATAATGGAGAGGTGAAGTTTGGTATGTGTGAACTCACAATGTCATAATGCATCTTTCTGTAAAGGTGGTTTTGTCACTGTGTGTTTATAAAGCACTCTTTTAGAAGTGGCTGAGTTTTGTGCTCTGAGCATTTCTGTGTGTCTCTGAAATGTGGATTGTCTGTCTGGAATTGAAAGGTGAGAGGAGCTGGGAGAGGTCTTGACCCAGGGAAGGGTTGAAATGGCACCAGGCTGCCCTGCATCTGGAGAGTAGGGGGAGGAGAAGCCCGGGAGGTGAAAAGGCCTGGGCTGGTGCTATAAACCAATTGACCCATCTCCTGCTGAGTGATTAACCCCTTGACCGCGATCGGAATTCCGCTCGTGTGCTGGACATTCCGATCGCGGGTGGGGTCGTGACGAGCTCAGCTCGTCATGCGCACAGTGCTACCGCGCAGCATGACGAGCTGAGCTCGTCATGAGCACGGAAGGGGTTAAGGATCCAGACCCCCAGTATCAAAGGGAGAGAGGTGACACTGGGAGGGAGACACCCAGAACTGATTTAGGGAGGGGTCAGGGACCCCTGAGCACATACAAACTTCAAAGACAGTAAGGGGTATAACTATGAGAGCTGAAACCCCCGAACGTTGGAATGAAACAGATATGGATTGAGACTGAAAAGGCTTGGACCCATTCTGTGGTCAAGAGGAACCTCTGCTAAAGAAGGAACAACTGAAGAGACTGTGGTGGATAGGCCAATCCTTGCTTCGTGATCTGGGGCTGGTCTGCAGTTTGCTGTTCTAACTAAGAAAGAGGCTGTTGGGACTGTGCTTGGAGGCGCTGGGTCCCCCTGCTTGAAGAAGACTGTGCTTTGTGCTGTGTCTTGTAACCCCAAGGGCCCGAGGTGAGCTGGCTCCCTGTTTGGAAATACAGGATCATAAAAGTTTCCGGAGAAGTCCCAAGCAACGCGGTGTGCGTGTGCTTTGTGCCACTTGAGACCCTCAGAAGTTGTGCCGAGTGATCGTGGGCACGCAGGAGTAAGCTAAGTCTAAGACGCGCAGAGTGCGTGTCATGGTGCAGGCCAAGGCGTTGGTGAGGAGGTCTGGTCGTGGAGTGCACAGGGAGACGAGACGAGGCTTGGACGCCGCAAGTGTGCGTGTCATGGTGCAGCTCGGGTGCTCGTGAAGAGCACCTGGGCCTCGTGTGCACCAAAGGAAGCAGCGAGACTCTGACGCGCAATGTGCGTGTCGTGGTGCAGTCAGGGAGTTGGTGAGGAGCGCCTAGACATCGTGTGCACCAGCAGAAGAAGTGAGTCTCGAACGCGCTGGGTGCCTATCGTGGTGCAGCCCGGTAGTTGGTGAGGAGCGCCTGGGCCTCATAGGCACCAAAAGAAGAAGTGAGTCTCCGACGTGCAAGGGTGCGTGTCGTGGTGCAGCCAGGGTGTGAGGAAGAGCGCCTGGACATCGTGTGCACCGGGAGAAGAGGTGAGACTCGGACGCGCCGGAGTGCGTGTCGTGGTGCAGCCAGGGTGTGAGGAAGAGCGCCTGGACATCGTGTGTACCGGGAGAAGAGGCGAGGCTCGAACGCGCAGGGTACGTGTTGAGGTGCAAGCTGAGCGTTGGTGAAGAGCGCCGGATCGTCGTGAGCACCAGAGAAGAGGCAAGTCTCATACGCGCGGTGTGCGTGTCGAAGTACAACCTGAGGTGCTGGTGAGGAGTGCCAGGTTAGGTTGTGTACCAAACTGAAGTAAAGTCTCCACAGTGCTGAGGGAGGGTCTCGGTGTGGACCAAGTCTGCCGGAGTGAGGACCAAGTCATCGGGGCCCTCGGAGTCCATCAGTAGCGGCCCGGACTGGCAGCCACGGAAGAGCTGAGCTGCCGGCCCGAGTCCGCCAAAACCCGTGATGGACTTCTGAATCAATGCCCAAGTCGCTGACGTCGGGGAGGAGAGTGGGATCGCGCCCCCCCAGGTAACGTGGATCAACACCTGGGGTGGGGTGCGGGCCCAGAGGGACACTCTCTCGGCCTCCCGCTCAGTCAGCCGCGCGAGCCGTTGCTTCGGCTCGGATCCCGGCCTGTGCTTACCCAGAACGGGGCAGTACTGGGGCCGGAGTGGGAAGCAGTACTTTGTGTGTCATCATTTGATCCATAACGGGGGCACTGTTACTGGAGCACGTAAAACTGTCGTATTACACAATTGCATTTTTGCTGCTAACGAACTATCAAACTGTCGTATGACGCCTGACCTCATTTGTGCCTAACGAACTTTATGCTTGGTGCGCTACGTACTGCGTTATTTCTCCCATGCATATTATTTGATTGTAACGTGGCGCATTGTATGATTTCGTCAGTGCACAGTATCTGAGTATAACGTGGTGCAGTGTATTATTTCTTTATTGCACCATAACGCGTATGTGCAAAACCACTCACAGTAATTGGTGTTCATCATAAATTGATTGTAGACCGCGATACAACAACATATTGGTTTTTGATTTGGTGGTTCTATTGTGAGTGACCTTTAATCCACACATCATGTCTCAGAGGGAGAGCCGGGTAGCCGGTGAGGCTGAGATTGCAGAATTGGAGTTTGATATTATGATGAAAGTAGATATTCAACATCCATGGGCCCGATTCACAGAACTAACTTAATACAAAATCCTAAACTTACTACCATTTTAGTATTCACAGAAGGCACTTACTCATTTTGGTATTCACAGAAGGCACTTACTCATTTTGGTATTCACAGAAAGCACTTACTCATTTTGGTATTCACAGAAGGCACTTACTCATCAATGAGTAAGTGTCTTCTGAGGCACTTACTCATTTTGGTATTCACAGAAGGCACTTACTCATCAATGAGTAAGTGCCTTCTGTGAATACCAAAATGAGTAAGTGCCCTATGGTAGAAAGTTTAGGATTTTGTCTTAAGTTAGTTCTGTGAATCGGGCCCGTAGTGTGGTGCATAATGCAGCATACATGGAAACCTATGTAAATCACAAAGAAACATTACATGTCAACTGTTCTTGGCTTTCAATTGTTGAATTGACAGAGTCTTCAAAGTCCCAGAGGTATCATGCTGGACAAGCCTCAAAAGTTCTGCAAGTAGTACTGAACTGTCCCAATCCACACCTATGTCACAACCAGTTACTGTATTTGAGTGGTGTGGCACAGATACCATGGACCATGTGGCTTTAAGCCACTTTGAGTGCCTTTGCACAAACCAGTGTAAATGTGCACGTCATTGCCTCCACCTAAGCAAATACTCCAGTGAGAATCTGTAGTCAACGTTTGCATTGTATGCATTAAAATAAATCTTCAATACAAGTAGTGAATGCTTGTTGTACAAGTTAGTGTGTGTCTGTTGGAAAACGAGGCAGCATCTGTGAGGCCTGCACAAATAACATGACTATATTTGTCCTTCACTGGGAACCAAACACCCAATTGTAGCGCCTGACTCTCAGAGGGTAGCGTTGCAGAGCAGTCTGAGGCTTACTCAAGGGAGGTGGTGTGGGCTAGTAATCGCCATTTGCAGGTGCGCAGAAATAACACTCAATAATTGATTGTCCAGTCTGTACTTTGCTTTATAAAAGTAAGAGTACATTTATTAAACACACACACTACTCAATACTATGCACCAATTTACAAATATACATAAGCTGTTGGAATTACTTTGTGACATTGCGTAACATCTCCACCCCTCCCAAAAGGGGGGGTGGGGTCTAGTACCACCACTCCCATGTATGCACATCATCTTGCCCCCTAATGCAGTCAGTTGAACATAACCTGGAGCGAGGGCCTTGCGCACTGGCACCATCCCAGTGGCGACCCACCCCCATTACCTCAACACGCATTAAAAGTAGGTTCACCTGCCCTAGTGACACATAACCCTGACTGAGCATCTTATATTGACCATACAGTATGCACCCCTACATATTCAGGGCTAACAGTCTGGGTTGTTCCTCACTTAAGCGCAGCAGCAAGAATACATGTTTACGCATTACCTTAGAATGACAGTACTCATCACATTTGTTGGACATTAGAATGCGTTGCAATTACAGCCCCTAAAGGCATCACAGATGAAATCACAGGATTACGCATATACAGCCAGACACCTTAGCAGGAATGTCTGGCAACATAACCCCACTTTGCTTATGACATCACCTTACACAGGTACTTCACATTACATATGTGATCTTCAGTCCCTCTAAAAAGGAATAACATTTAGTAAATGCAGTTCTGGTGCAATTACACCTCTTCACCTCCAGGGGATGCCCTTCTCCAGACATACCCACCTCAGCCCTTCACTCCGTGAAACACTTCTCAATACACCCTCAGCTGTAGAACAAACATTCCAGCCTAGAAGGTGTTAAATGCACGCTGAGCCCTTGAGGGGTTATTCTTTTAAAATCCCTATGAGACTTAGGGTGGGACTTATCTTCGTGCTGGGGGGAGACTGCGCTTCTCCAGCAGCTCCCCCAGCACCCTTTCACCAAGTTGGCGGTGACCCCGTGCTCCTGGAGCCACTGCAAGCACCAAAACGACAGATTTCCAAATGCCTGGCAAGGCATTATGGGGCGCTTCGTGCTCCCTTGTCACGCATATGGAATGAGCGGCTCTCCCGCTGTGCCGGGGAGAGCCGCGATTGCGCTGGTGGCCTCCGCCGCATCCTTTCCTTGGTGGGGGGGCCCGGTCCCACCCGGACCCCCAGGTGAGTAACGGCTCGGGGAGCCCACCCCCGCCGCCTTTTCCAAATTTCGGGGGCCCGGTCCCACCCGGGCCCCTCGCCACACTCTCATTCCCTTTCGGGGTCCCGGTCCCACCAGGGACCCCCCAGAGGCCTGTCCGGTGGAGGGCAGCCTGGGGAGCCCACCCCCGGCTGCCCCCGCCAGCTCCCCGGTCGGGCAGCACCCACGTGTGCTGCCGCGGGAGCCGGCTGGGATCTTCTGGTCTGCCCGCTCCAGCGGGCAGACGCGTCTTCTCCCTCCGGTCCGGCTGGACCGGGGGGGAGTGCGGCGGCACTCCCCCGGCCCCCTCATTCCTCCTGGGGTCCGGGGATGGGGTCCCGGGCTCCCAGGGCCCCCCGGCTTTGCTTCGGGGCCCGGGGATGGGGTCCTGGGCCCCTCCTCCTCCTTGCGGGGAGCGCAACGGCGCTCCCCGTCAATTCTTCTTCGGCGGGGGCCAGGGTGGGCTCCTGGCCCCCTCAGGGGGGGTATCTTCACGGGGAGCGCGCCCCCATCCACTGGACGCACTTGCCCTCTGGGTCTCTGAGAGGGGGGATTCAGCAGGGAGCGGTCTTCACTGGCTCCCTGCGCCAGCCTTTCGCCTGGCTCTCCTCCTGGGCCTCTCTTCTCCCTGCGCAGGGGCCCCTGCTTCTGCGCACCGGTCCTGGGCTCTTCTTCTGGCGCTGGTAGGGGCCTGGGGGCAGTCAGGGGTTCCTCCTTCCAACTGCCCATGACCAGGCTCCAGCACCTTCCGCCTCAGCAGACCACACCCCAGAGAGACCTCTCTTCCTCTTCCAGTACTTTTTTAAAAGTTGAGTAGGGGCTGGCAGGAAGTCTCTGTTTGTCCTATCAAACAGCGACACATCACTTCCCTGCCCCTGCTCCCTCCTCCTTGTCCAGCCTCTGGGTTTGTTCAAAATGGCTTCGTCCAGGGTCTCTGGCCACATGGTCTCTGAAACACGAGCCCTTCCCTCCTCGCTGCCTTCCCTCCTTGGTGCAGCCTGGTGCCTGGCACCCAGTGATGGCTGCTGATGGATGAGCCTGTAGCCCACCCATCTTCTCTTCGTGGAGAGGAGGCCTTAGCTTGTGGAAGAAAGGTTATCAATCCATCCAGCTGAGGTCAGCCCTCAGCCTGGCCCTGGTTATGACTGACTCAGAGAAATGTGACATTTCTGGATGACCCAAAAGCAGTACAAATATGACTTTGGACTCTGCAGAATACTCCTTTTCACATCCGCTACAGTGGACTTTAGTGTGTGTCTGGAATCTGTAGGCCTTATGAAAGTTAATCTAGCACATGGGCTCCACATCCCCATAGGGGAATAATGAAGTGAAAAACACAGTAAAACACACTGACTTTCCCTAGCATGTTCCTTCCCAGTGTATAAGGCCTATTCCATGTCACCACCCACTTCTGCATAAGTCCTGCCACACCATTCACTTTGTAGCTGCTCCTGGACTGCGCACGCCAGGAATCTCCCCTGCGCAGCCCCTACACGTGTGCACACGCATGTACACAGGTGTCTGCATGTAACCAGCCCGGTGCCCCGTACTCCAGCTGCTGCACAGCGGCCTAGTCAAGCTAGGGGGACACCAGTAAAATCCACATGCAGTCTCTTTCATCATGAGTTCACTGTGGGTGAGTCCCAACTTATGAGGCTCTCCCACAGTAAAAGCTCAACAAATAGGTGCTCAAAAAGCGAAAAATGCAAGCGGCCCAGAGTGTCAGAACCACCTTCTAACAGTGTTGCAAGCCCATTACAGTGGTACACACCTTACAGCAATGTTATGTAACAGCATTATATATAGCCACACATACAACCTATGGTAATCAGTATGACTACCACTGAAGCATGCATTACCTTTCAAACATTATTATATATGCATATGCATTTATGTGTGGAAGGAATGCATGTTGACAGCTCAGAATTTCTGAAACCAAAACATATCAGATAAAAGAAAGTCACACACACAACACAGATCACATGCCATAGCCATACGGTGTTGTTAGGCATGCAATATCATGAAATATGGTACATTTGCTGATCACCTAGCACTTAGAGGCAATTTTTTTCCCGCTATGGAAAACACTCGCAAAGTACCTGTGTTGATAATGGAAAATTCCTGCTAACCCTTTAGCAGCAAAAAATGTCATGCTAGCTCACAAAACAGTCCACAAACAGCCAGAAAGTGATGTCAGCATGCATCCTGTTTCATGGAGGAGTGCTGTACACTCTCACTTTTAATCACACAGTTAGTGTCTATTGAGCTTTGTGGATGTGTTTTGAGGTGTCTGGTGATTCTGTGTTGTGAGAGAGTACTTTTGGTGTCTAGTCTGCTGTCCCTACTGTCCCTGTCAAGTCCTGTGTCGCTGTCTTTCCATATTTGTTGCTTTTTCGAAATTATCTTGTTGGCTGTTTGTCTACCGGGTATATTTGTTATATATATAGAGTTGCTGTTTATTAAATTGGGTTTTTCTTTTAATAGTGGGGTTAGTTGTGTTGCGGGAAATGTTGGGTGAGGGTTGGGATGTCAGGCTGTCAGATGAAGCATTTGGGGCTTTCCTCTTGTAAGATTTTTCCTACCAAGAATGGTTGAGAGTGGGGGACGTGTACTGCAGGGGTATGACGTCAAGGTCCGGAAATTGATGTGGGAGCACATCTGCCAAAACAGGCTGTGGATCTTCCGAGGGGACAGGACTGTCCACCAGTGGAAACATAGATGGCAGGATTGCGTTGGCTGTGAGGGAGACCTGTTAGATAACCTGGGGATCATCGTTGGCAGGCAAGGTGGTAAGTACATGACAAATGTTGTCTGCTTTTACACTGTGTGTTCCATGGTAACAACTGTATTATTTGTCAAAATGTAATTTACGGAACAGGATGTTGCCACAGACTTTGATACAAATGAGCCTGCCTAGCATCAACGCAGGCACTCTTGCACCATTGTGCAAGGGTGTCTGCATTGAAGGGAATGTTTGTTTATGTGCAGGAAGGGACACCTTCCTGCACATAAGCATTCAATGGCGTTTTACTGTTTCTATGTTTCCTGCACCATGCAGCACATATGGAAAAAGCAAAAACGTGGTTTAACGCCGCCTTGTGAATAAGGCAAAGCCCCTATCGCCACTACAACGTCAAGAAAAGTGATGTTGTGGTGGCGATCAAGGCTTGTAAATATGCCCCTCAATTTGTAGACACATGTGCCACCTCATGACTGATAAATACTCCTTTTTCTTGTGTCACAGCTGGATGACCAATATTCACTCAAGGTGACATTGATGCCTTCAGGGACCCACACACCACTGGTGAGTGCCTTAGTCCATGTATGTTGCTTTCCAAAAAAAGATTGTTTGTGATGACTGGCATGTTGTTGAACACACTCTGGGTGTGTGTGACATGGATATCACCTCTACCACGTTTAGGCAGCATCATGAGAAGATTTTGGGCATAATTATGATGAAGTGATGGAGCGCAGCATTAGCCTTGTTGGCTTAACTCGGCACATCGCCACTTCGGAAATGCAACCCTGCACCATACTTAGAACAATATGTCTCAGTCCAGTGTTTTGCACTGTGCTGGTGCAAAATTATCTGCCTCCCGACAATGTAGGCACTCTTGCATCATTGTGCTAGGGTGCCTTCGTTGGTGTTAGACAGCAAAAGATGGCACTGTTGCCTTTGAAAACTGTTAAGTGCCCCTTAAAATGGCACATTTTTTGCTTCCATACATTTTTTACATGTTGGAGCAGATTGTCAACCAATTTTAAATGACACCACCCTACACCAGTCTTCTCAAAGGGTGCCCCCATACATTGTTTTAATTTGATGTTCCGTACTATGGTACCCATTGGGTCCATCCTTCAACTTTGCAATTGATGCTGTGACCTGATAGTGCTTCTACAGACCTTAATACTGTGTGAAGTTGTTACACCATGTACCTGCAATGGGTGTAGTGTTGTGAAGTCAACTGCAACTTGTTTTTCACCTCCGTAAGGGAATATGCCTTCTTGGTAGTGTAGCATGTGTACATGGCAGCATTAGTACACGTTGTATGGCTACAGGAAAAAAAATACACGTGGTGTAGGCTGCAGTGACTCTGTGAGTATGTGAATCTTGTGAAGTTCCTATTGCACTTTCACAGTGTCCATATGTGAAAATTGTGTATGTAACTTCAACCGATGCATCTGTGTTTTACAGTGTACATACAGACAATATGTTGGAGGGATGTTGGTGATGTGTATGACCAGACATGGACTCCATGTACACGCTGGTATGATGTAGCAGTCACTGAGGATCAGAGCATTGGAGCGACACTTGTCAGTGACAAGTATCATTACAATGAGGCAGTCTCATACACAAGAGGGATCTGGTGTACGTGACAATGTTCGGATGACTGGTCGAACCCAGACCTACAACTGGCTGGGTTAAGAAAATACAAGGTTGATACATTGCGATGTGCCCAACAACACTTTCAAACATTGTTCCCTGTCTTACTTCCAATGTGCAAAATATATGACATGTTGTGTTTCAAATAGCTGACTTGTGACATATGAGTACTCAGATGCTTCAAGTAGATGTATACAGAAGGATTCCTGGATGTTTATCTGTGGAGACATATCCAACTATGTAGTCTTTGGAGGATTTGCGATTTGGGTGACTGTTGAACAAGAGTAACTCTTTGGTGCTTAGTGGTCTGCCACTATTACAACCAGTGCATACTATGCCTTTGGGTAAATGGCTTGCCCTGGGTCTGCAAAGGGCCTGTAACTCAGTCTCCTTGGGTACATTCCCCTGGTAGACTCTGTCTGAGTTTGTGTCAACGTCATCATTCAACTTAGCTAACCTTCCACTGTTGTTCCTGAACTCTGCCATTGCTATGTGCCATACCATACATTACCATGATGGTATCTATGTAGGGTTGTGATAAGAGTTTTGCTTCACATGTAACTTGCCAGATCATTCTTGAAGCAAATTGAACAGCAAGGACAAACAGTTCACGGACATTCAGCTGGACTGGTCTGAGAAGTTGAAAGTTCTAGAAAAAACTCCCTGTAGTTTAAAAAAATATGAGACTGGTTGTTCATTAGAGGTCAGACCTAGTAGTGTCTATAAATGTCTACACATGTGCCTTAAGAGGGGAGGGGGTTGAATTTCATATATGTTGTTATGTGTATAGGGTAAGCTAAGGTAATTAGGTTAGTGTTTAGTATAATTAGCATAAGTTTGAATAGTGGAGGGTAGGATAAGATTTTACATGTAGGTTTAGCTTAGGTACTTTATTGTTTGAAATAAAGGTATAGTGTTTAGCAATTTGTGATGTCAATAATGTTTAATGTGAATCAGAGAACGTTTGAGTTAGTATTTTGATACATCAGATTCATTCCCAAAAATGTTTTTGGGATCAAAAATGTGATTAACGTCATCTTCTAGGGACAGGCTACTGTCATACTGCTGATTGATTGGGATTAAAAGACATGCATGATATGTAGGATAGCAAAGGTAAGTTCTGCCATTGCATAGGGATAGTGTGCTGAATAAGTTAGCATCTTCAAAATTTCTCTGAGTTGAAAAACACAGTAGGTAATGGAGGCATTGAGCTCCCACATCGTTGTTTCTCTGATGTAGGTATGTTTGATGGTACTGAGTTGCCTGCGTCTTGAACAATGTCAATCACTACATTTGCCTCTCACGACAAAAATAAGTTTATCAATGTTTGAAATTTTTTGACATTGTTCTTTGGGTTGGACTGGTTTGTTTATATATTTTGATGAGACATTGACAGTTTATCAATGTAGTGTACCACTATTTTTTGTAGTCAATGTATGTGAGCCATTTGTGCATATTTACAACTACAGTGGTGTAGGCAAGCGTTAGGGCAAGAAGGCTAATGCTGCGTTCCCTCACTATGGAAGCACAGGGCTGTGCTGTAGTTCAGACATTACAGCGCTGCACTGCTTTTCTCCATGGACGTGCGTAAGATATTGATGCATAGCGCAAATGCAGGCACACTTGCACCATAATGCAAGGGTGCCTGCTTGCAGAAATGTTTGATCATGTGCTGGTAGGTGCCCCTTCCTACACATAGAGTATGTGTAGGAAGGGGCACCTTCCAGCACATGATCAAACATTTCTGCATCATGGTGTTTTGCTGTCTGTATAGGGCAAGCAAAATATTGCACAACTAGTTATATCAGCTACAATTTTATTTACACGGCATTTCTCCTCTTTCTGCAACATTTGTAAATCATACTTGGGAATATGGTGAAGATTCTATCTTAAAATGAATTTTGGATAAACACCCATCACAACACCCATTGTCCACCACATTGACACTAAGGGGCCGATTCCGATCTCGGTCAGAGGCGCACCTAACAGCATTCGGTCGGGAAAAAAGCCATGCGAATGCCTGTTTCCCGACCGAACCGCATATTATTCCGAACGAGCAAGTACGATGCGCATAACAGCATAGATTCCGACCCAGTCGTACTCACCCAATCCAGGTCCTGTTCCCCGACCGAGCCGGATCCGTAAACGCAGAATCGAGTCGCACGGAAGCCAAAAAGCAGCCCCGTCCGGCCGGACAAGTATGATGCGCTTCCCGTACGCGCCGAACCCGTCGCTACGCACGGCACGTCAAAGCATCCGGGAGAGGCGCACATAAGCTCCGATTCGCGCCACAACACGATCCACGGCTACGAGACGAACACGCCAGCGACGAGGACGAGGCGAAGCAACGAGAAAGACGAACGAGACGAACCAACCATGAATCCCATCGTGCCGATCCTACCAATATTCTACATCTACTACCGGAACAGGCACGGACGCGTACGGCGCAGAAGGTAAGTCAGACACCAACCACAAAAACAAACTACACGTACCCGACACATCACACACACACAGAGGGATGCAGAAATTACTTACACCAGCAACAGCAGCACCATAGGGACGGGATGGCCATCACCAATGCCACATATACACATAGGGGCCCGGATGCCTACCACCACTACCACCTCTACCCAGGGGTGCCAGATGCCTACCACTACTACCACCTCTACCCATGGGGGCTGGATGCCTGTCACTACTACCACCCTTACCCAGGGGTGCCAGATGCCTACCACTACTACCACCTCTACCCAGGGGGTGCCAGATGCCTACCACTACTACCACCTCTACCCATGGGGGCTGGATGCCTGTCACTACTACCACCCTTACCCATGGGGTGCCAGATGCCTACCACTACTACCACCCTTACCCATGGGGAGCTGGATGCCTACCACTACTACCACCCTTACCCAGGGGTGCCAGATGCCTACCACCACTACCACCTCTACCCAGGGGTGCCAGATGCCTACCACTACTACCACCTCTACCCATGGGGGCTGGATGCCTGTCACTACTACCACCCTTACCCAGGGGGTGCCAGATGCCTACCACTACTACCACCCTTACCCATGGGGGCTGGATGCCTACCACTACTACCACCCTTACCCAGGGGGAGCCAGATGCCTACCACTACTACCACCTCTACCCAGGGGTGCCAGATGCCTACCACTACTACCACCTCTACCCATGGGGGCTGGATGCCTGTCACTACTACCACCCTTACCCAGGGGTGCCAGATGCCTACCACTACTACCACCCTTACCCATTGGGGGCTGGATGCCTACCACTACTACCACCCTTACCCAGGGGGTGCCAGATGCCTACCACTACTACCACCTCTACCCAGGGGTGCCAGATGCCTACCACTACTACCACCTCTACCCATGGGGGCTGGATGCCTGTCACTACTACCACCCTTACCCAGGGGTGCCAGATGCCTACCACTACTACCACCCTTACCCATGGGGGGCTGGATGCCTACCACTAGTACCACCCTTACCCAGGGGGTGCCAGATGCCTACCACTACTACCACCTCTACCCAGGGGGTGCCAGATGCCTACCACTACTACCACCTCTACCCATGGGGGCTGGATGCCTGTCACTACTACCACCCTTACCCAGGGGTGCCAGATGCCTACCACTACTACCACCCTTACCCATGGGGGGCTGGATGCCTACCACTACTACCACCTCTACCCAGGGGGGCTGGATGCCTGTCACTACTACCACCCTTACCCAGGGGTGCCAGATGCCTACCACTACTACCACCCTTACCCATGGGGGCTGGATGCCTACCACTACTACCACCCTTACCCAGGGGGTGCCAGATGCCTACCACTACTACCACCTCTACCCAGGGGTGCCAGATGCCTACCACTACTACCACCTCTACCCATGGGGGGCTGGATGCCTGTCACTACTACCACCCTTACCCAGGGGTGCCAGATGCCTACCACTACTACCACCCTTACCCATGGGGGGCTGGATGCCTACCACTAGTACCACCCTTACCCAGGGGTGCCAGATGCCTACCACTACTACCACCTCTACCCAGGGGTGCCAGATGCCTACCACTACTACCACCTCTACCCATGGGGGCTGGATGCCTGTCACTACTACCACCCTTACCCAGGGGTGCCAGATGCCTACCACTACTACCACCCTTACCCATGGGGGCTGGATGCCTACCACTACTACCACCCTTACCCAGGGGGTGCCAGATGCCTACCACTACTACCACCTCTACCCATGGGGGCTGGATGCCTGTCACTACTACCACCCTTACCCATGGGGTGCCAGATGCCTACCACTACTACCACCCTTACCCAGGGGTTGCCAGATGCCTACCACTACTACCACCTCTACCCATGGGGGCTGGATGCCTACCACCAACAACACCCCCACTCACAGGATGGCTAATACATGACACAACAAGCACACACCAACATAAACAATGCAACATAAAGACATCCCCCCCAACACCATGACAAACGTGTGTAGACTGTGTCAAATGCCTACAACACTGAACATGACTTTGAACATACAATGTGAGCCCCTATCACATGTGCCACACATAAATGTGTGTGGCCCCCACAATGCAAGCAGGCCATGACCATTGTGGCAATGGGGTCCAAACCCCCATCATCACAGTGACCAAAATGTAAGTGTGGGGTCCATAGCTGAAGCACATATTGAACATTGTGGCAATGGGGTCCATACCCCCATCATCACAGTGACCAAAATGTAAGTGTGGGGTCCATAGCCTGCACTGCTACACACAAGGGACAATCCCCTCGGAGGGGCATACGGGGGGGCAGACCAGGCACCGCAGGGACAGGATCAGGGCTCACCAGAAGGAGGCAGGGAAGGGGTGGTGGGTGCTGGAGAGCCACTGACAACTGCAGTGGAGGTGTCTGACATGGTGTGTGCCGGCACAACTGGGGGGCATGACTCAGATGGTGTGGGCACCGGCACGACTGCAGTGGACCGTGCAGATGGAGTGGACAGGTTCGCCACTGCAGTGCCCAAGTCAGACAGGGTGGTAGTGGCCTCCACTGCAGTGCCTACCTCCAGGGGAGGAGAATGGGGATCAGGTAAGGTGGGCAGGACAGAGGGGAGGACACCCTCACCACACCAGTGGCACAGACAAGCGCAGCGGGGGTGTGTGGCCGGAAGAGCAAGTGGCAGGGGTAGAAGGCCTGATCCTTTTGGGGATGGTGTATCTGTGGGTGGGGGAACCTGGGGCAGGGTGTGGTGGGGGCACCTGTGGAGTGGGGGCCTGAGGGATGGAGGAAGGAGACTTGGTGCCTGAGCTGCAGGGCGGCGGCGGGGTCTTGCTCTTCCGGGTCCGGGGGACTTGCGGGTGGGGGCGTCAGTCGGTCTGCGCCTAGGGGAGGGTGTCCGGGGGCGAGGGGCACTCCGCTCCGTGTGGGTGGGCTTCCTCTTCCCCCTGAATGCTGTATCAGCTGGATCGGAAGGGAAGAGGCCGAGGTCACTGAGGAAGAACCGCTGTGTCTTTGGGGTTGCAGGTGAGGCAAGGGAGGGGGCTTTGGAGGGAGAGGCAACTGAGGACTGCGCAGTGCTCGTGGATGCATGTGTGTGTGCCTGGGCCCCATCCCCTGTGAGTGTGGTTTCAGTCCCCTGACTGTGCGTGCGTGTGCGTCTTGTTAGTGGCGTGTGTGTCTGTGTGCTGCTCGTGTCTGTGCTGGTGTGTGCCTGTGCCGGTGTGTGTGTGCTTGGGACAGGTAAGGTGCTGGGGAGTGTGGATGGGGCAGAGGCAGGAGGGGTGAGGGACTGTCGGAGGAGGGACACTGCTGCCGTCAGGGAGGAGTCCATGGACCTATTGCCCCTCTGTAGGGCAGACATGCCCGATGAGATGCCCTCCATGAACGACACCAGCTGAGTCAACAGAGTGGTGTGGGCATGGAGGACACTCAGCATCGCTGTCTGCCCTACATGGAGCTGGCGAAGGAGGTACACAGACTCCTCACTCAGGGCAGCAGGGGACACAGGGGCAGGGGTGCGGTGCCTGGCCCGAAGGAGACACGCTCCCGAACATGGGAGCCTCCACGGACCTCGGGAATGGGAGCCGATGGGAGGGCGGTGGTGGTGGTGGTGGTGGTGGTGGCGGGGACAGCAACACTAGCTGGGGCGTGGTGGCTGCTGACACCCGTCTCCATAAGGGAGTCATCCTCTGAGCTGCTGTGGTCCTCAGCTGAGGTGGATGGTGCTGAGGACTCCTCGGTGTGGCTCCCCTCGCCCTCCGTGCCACTGGGTCCCTCCGACCACTCCTCGGCTGCTGACCCAGTCTGGCTCTGCGGCTCCTCCTGGTCCGTGGAGCTGTCCCCTCCTGTGGCCGTGGATGTATCTGCAATCAATAGGGAAACAGACAGACATCAGTCACCTGCACCGAACGCACACACCACAGTTAGTACAGCACATTACAGAGCAAGCCCTGGCATCCTTAGTTGAACTTTGCTAAAAGTGCCCAAACAGAACAGGAGAAGCCAATTGTCAGTCTGATGGTCAGCCATGGCACTCACATCCCACCTGGCCTTGCACCCATCTGTCTGGTGTCTGTTGGGTGGCAATACCCCAGTGTGGACACATGCACCACCTACACAGTAGTTGGACAGTGCAGAGAACCCGGTTAAGCATGTGAACATGCACACATCACAACTCTTGCCACTGAGTCAGTACAGGTGTCCGGATGAAAGGGATGCCCAGAGTCAAATAGGAAATGCATGTGATGCATACCAGCGACAGACACCATGATGCACCCATGTCCTGATAGCCATTGCCACAATGGTGTGCATGTAGCACATGTCACTCCCCTGCAGGATCACTCATTGGAAGTTTCATGCCATGGCACAGGCATGCCTGCTAAGTCATACATCACTGTCTCCAGTCACATGGGCAGGGCAGCCAGACAACAACAGTCTGCACTGTGTCACAATCCAAGGTCATGGGGAATGCAAGTCCTGGAGCTGAACAAGTGCACATGTACATCCCCCACACACCACATCATCTGAGCCCTTATCTGTCCAGGTCATACCGATTGGACATATGGGAGACCTGTAACACGACCCTCTGAATCTGAGCACCTCACAATCTGCTGTGAATGGGAGACAGCTGCCTGAACTTCACATTCGCATACCCCAGTCTGCACGGTCAGGTGATCAAACACCTATGTGTCACACAAGTATCGTCTCCTATGGTCACATCTGCGGTGGCATGCTGAGCCCCAACCGAGAAACACCCCAGCAGTCCTGACAACGAAGCCACAGCACACTGACATAGAGGCAGACACCTGAGGGGACAAATCATTGAGCACAACGTGTCAGCTGATACACGGGAGTGGGAGTACAGAGTGTATTGTATGGCCTGGAGTAGGCATGACTGTCCTGCCCCACATGAATGAGGGATGAGCCCTGGACAGTAGGCAGCTGGCTAAGTATGTGTGACACACGTAATATACACACTCCTGGGGCCCAAACATTGTTCCCACCCGCAGCATGGGTGTGTGCCAGATACCCCAGGCACATGTGGTGGATCAGCTCAGCAATTGGACCACATATCAAAGTAACACGCAGATTACATGTCAGAACACAGGCATTGTGTAAGCAATGGACCCACCCATGATGCCCACCACAGAGTTAGGGAAACAGATGCTGTCCCCCACCTTGAGTCAAGCAAACTGCAAGGACACAGTACCCAAGTGACACAATTACCTGACTGTAAGGGCCACACCTGGGTATCAGATGAGGAGTGGGCAGTGCACAATAGAGGGACATGGGTCCTGGACCACATGACTGATGTACTGTGGAAGTTTAACCAGGCCAGAGGAGGGCACATAGCATGGCAGACATAGTTCACAATGCAGTCATGGACTCACCCCCTCCTTGCTGCTCTCTGGCTTTCAGCTGCCCATCCAGATCAGGGAAGACCACCGCCAGGATCCTGAGCATGTGGGGGGTCAGGGTCCGGTGTCCGCCCCTCCTGCGAGGAGGCGACAGCTTCAGCTGGACCCGTGCGATCCTCTGGGTCCAGCCCCGAAGGTCCTGCCACCTCTTCTGGCAGTTGCGGATCCGGCGCTTGTAGACCCCCACGGTTCTCACTGCCCGGACGATGGTCAGCCATATCTGCTGCTTCTGGTGGGCATCAACCTGTGAGGATGACAAAGTGAGAATGCCATTACTACACATGCAACATATCCGTGCATTACACAGTTGTATATACATGTCTCAATCACAGGGGCACATGATGTACACAGGCAGTGCCACGATGGCCATGGACAGTATGCCAGCAGTTACTACATGGTATCATTGCCTGGGAAGTAAAACCTTGTTTAAATGCACTGTCACTGCACTATACCTGTCCAGTGCATGTAACTACACACTATGGGGGGTGACAACTACTCAGTGAGCCTGCTAGCCAGTGGCGTGCATACTGTTAGCCTTGCTAGTCAGACAACATGCACATTTAGGAAGGCAGTGGACAGAACACTCACCTGCTCCCCTGCTTTCCCATACTGCTTGCTGTACTGTGGAAGGAGGCTGTCCAGCAGGGCTTGGTTCTCCTCAGTGCTGAAGGCTGGTGCTCTCTCCACAGTACGTGCCATTGCAGGGTCCAGAGGGTGCAGATACAGCAGCAGTGGTGGTGGCAGATGTCGTCCTGGAGCATGTAGTGCAGACAAGTGAGCTCTCAGGGGAACAGCCAGCATTATATGTGTGCTGCAGAGGCAGATACTGTCCCATGTGTCCAAAGTGATAGGTCCAAGTCGTTTGCATCTTCTGAATCTGGCCAATCCATGGAATTGCACCACTTACACACGCCCACAGCATCCTTCAAAAGTTCAACTTCATGACACCCATGAATTTGCAACATTGTTGTGGGTGACCAACTGAATTTACAGCATCAGACTCGTTCAAGATTTGAAAACGCGTCCGTTGCCAGGCCAGGCCATAGCCAATGGGTGCGCACCGATCGGTCCATTGCTGTTCAACGCGTACCTAGGATACAATGCGTACCCGCACACATTGAATGCAATGGGCCGGCCGGGCACACCGATCGGTCCATTGCTGTTCAACGCGTACCCAGGATACAACGCGTACCCGCACACATTGAATGCAATGGGCCGGCCGGGCACACCGATCGGTCCATTGCTGTTCAACGCGTACCCAGGATACAACGCGTACCCGCACACATTGAATGCAATGGGCCGGCCGGGCACACCGATCGGTCCAATGCTGTTCAACGCGTACCCAGGATACAACGCTGTACCCGCACACATTGAATGCAATGGGCCGGCTGGGCACACCGATCGGTCCATTGCTGTTCAACGCGTACCCAGGATACAACGCGTACCCGCACACATTGATTGCAATGGGCCGGCCGGGCACACCGATCGGTCCATTGCCGCTCAACGCTGTACCCAGGTTACAACGCTGTACCCGCACACATTGAATGCAATGGGCCGGCCGGGCACACCGATCGGTCCATTGCTGTTCAACGCGTACCCAGGATACAACGCTGCACCCGACACATTGAATGCAATGGGCCGGCCGGGCACACCGATCGGTCCATTGCTGTTCAACGCGTACCTAGGATACAACGCGTACCCGCACACATTGAATGCAATGGGCCGGCCGGGCACACCGATCGGTCCATTGCTGTTCAACGCGTACCCAGGATACAACGCGTACCCGCACACATTGAATGCAATGGGCCGGCCGGGCACACCGATCGGTCCATTGCTGTTCAACGCGTACACAGGTTACAACGCGTACCAGCACACATTGAATGCAATGGCCAATGTGTGCGCACCGATCAGTCCATTGCTGTCCAACGCGTATTGCGAATACAACGCGTACCAGCACACATTGAATGCAATGGCCAATGTGTGCGCACCGATCAGTCCATTGCTGTCCATTGCTGTCCAACGCGTATTGCGAATACAACGCGTACCAGCACACATTGAATGCAATGGCCAATGTGTGCGCACCGATCGGTCCATTGCTGTCCAACGCGTCCCTGTACAAGTCACTGGCATATGTCACCATGCCTGTCACAGGTGAACATATGCCAGCCACATATACTTCCCAGGGAGTGAGGGGCACACCTACAACACCACAGCCTGTCCAAACTGTATCCTAAGGCATGTAAGGCTGCATTACCTATTCCGTGTATGGGGGTGAACATGTTGTTCTGTGGGTGTCACTTGGGGGCAGCCACCCCCAGGCTGTGCACATGTTCATGGGGACAGGATCCTTGGTGTTTCGTGTACATGACCACTGTGATGTGCAACTGTTCATATCTGAGCATGTGGCATGGTCACATTTCACGGTGGTGTATGTGTATGTCATGTCACATACCCCCTGAGTCCCATTTGGGATGGTATGTTAAACCCAGGGTGACCCATTGGCACAATAGTGATGGTCCTCCACAGTCTGTGTGCATGTTGTGTTTACAATGTCTCTGATTTCATGTGCACAATGGGAGACAGTCTCCACATCCACGTTGTTTGTGCATGGACTTTGATGTTGTGCATGTGTGTGTCACAGACGTACATGTCTGTCCTGCCGAGGCAACAGGGACCACTACCTGTGGGGGTCATGGTTGTTTTGCTGTGGTGTATACATGATACACCATGTCATGCCAGTGTCCATGTGGCAATACAGGGTCCCTGGGAATCTACCTGTCGTTGAGCTGTGATGCCTGGGGCACATCTGTCCTCATATGTCACTGTGGGGTGTGTTTGTAAGCAGGAGATGGGAACTGTGACACGGCCTCATGATATCCAATGGCACAACCTGGGACTTATTGATGCCACTTGTTGAACGGTGATGTTAGATGTTGGCCATGTATGTGCCATAGATGTCCTTACGAAACTGCACACATCATGTACTTGTGCCTCATAATGATGTATCATGTGATATTGAGTGTGTTCAATGCCACATATGTGGGGTGACTGACAATCTTTCTTTCTTCACCTATGCACTGCAGGGCACCAGCTGTCCATAGACCATTCCCTGACCTGGCAACGATGGTGGAACGTGACAGCATCCGACGGTACCGCTTCACCAGGCAGCTGATTGAGGATTTGGCAGTGCGCTTGGCACCACATTTGCAACCTGGCCGGCCGTACCCTACAGCGCTGACCCCCAAGGTGAAGGTGATGGCAGCCCTATACTTCTTTGCCACCGGTACCTTTCAACACACTGTGGCGACTGCTGGTGGGATGTCACAGACCATGTTCAGCCGTGTGCTCCGCGATGTTTTGGAGGCTATGTTGATATACCTGAACCAGTACATCTATTTCCCTAGACTCCAACAACTCACTGACGTGAAGAGTGACTTCTATGCCCTGGGGAGGATGCCGCATGTCATTGGCTCCATTGATGGGACACATGTGGCTTTGGTACCACCACAGGCCCAAGAGCAGGCATACAGGAACCGCAAACACTACCACTCGGTCAATGCACTGGTGGTCTGTCTTGCTGATATGAGCATCTCACACGTGTGTGCCCGTTTCCCCGGTTCTGCACACAATGCCTACGTGATGAGGAGTAGTCGCATCCCGAGGATGATGTCACAGATGCGGAACCAGCGTGCCTGGCTTGTTGGTGTGTACTGACTTTGTACCATTGTGTGTGTTCTGCAATGTAGTGTTCCACCCTCTTTTCCAACTCAGCTAATGTGCAATTGTCTGTATGTAGGTGACTCCGGATACCCCAACATGCTGTGGTTGCTGACGCCCCTCAGGAACCCTGTGACACCAGCCCAGATGCGCTACAATGAGGCACATGGTCGGACCAGGAGAGTGATTGAGCGGACATTTGGTCTCCTGAAGAGCCGCTTTCGCTGCCTGGACAAGACAGGAGGGTCCCTCCCATATGCCCCAGCAAAGGTGTGCAAGATTGTCATCGTCTGCTGCATGCTACACAACCTGGCAGTGCGGAAGGAGTTGCCTCTCATCCTGGATGACGATGACCAACGTCCGCCACCTGTGGAGGATCCTGGCCTGGACCACGATGCCAGTGATGATGATGATGGTGATGTCCGCACACAGCTCATCACCAACTTCTTCAGCTGAATGTAAGTATCCAGAGATGTCATGTAACTGATGTGAGTTTGCATGATATGTGTTGGTGGTGCTCTGGTGCTGTTTGAGTGTGTCCATGGGCTACATGACTGTATGCGTGTAGCGATGTGTCCTTACAGGTAGTCTGTACTTCCCAACAGTGTTGACATGCTAACTTGGTTCTGGGTGGGTATCTTGTGACATGTATTGGGCATGTGTATTGCAGTTCTGTCCTGTTCTTCAGTGCTTTTGACTGTGTGTCATTTCTGTCCTTCACAGGGTACTTTCAGAGTCGTTTGGTCAACTGTGATCCCCGACACCGTGATTCGACTTCCAGGGTGGTAGCTGTCGTGTCCCTACAGGTGATGTGCGCCACACCCATGGACTTCCTTCCTTCTACACTTGTTGACTGTGTGCCCGCTGCCAGGTGGGATTACCTTGCATCTGTAGTGGTTACAACATGTTGCAAATGTGTAATAAACCTGTGCTTCACTTTGTGATGTGCGTTGTCTGTGGTCACACATTTGACTGACATTTGCTTACTGCACCAGTGGGCTAGTTGACTAAGACTGTGAATAGGTGTTGTGTCTGTGCATTGCACCGTATTTCCTGGCAACATCAGTGTAGGCAATGAGTCAGATGGCCTAGGTGTGTATTTGTTGTGTTGCCCTGGTGGTGTGTCTCCCTCATATGTGTCACGTTGCCATGACTCACATGCCTGTGTTGTACTTGCTGTAGCAGTTAGCATGCACAGTGTAATTTCGCTGGTCATCATCTCCATGACAGAAACCACGTTGGAATCACGACAGAGGCAGGTATGGTGTATTAGTGTGTTTATTGTCATACATGTGTGTGAATAGTGCACAGGATGGTGAGTGCTGTACATTTTGATTGCAATCCAAAGTTCCTAGATGAATTGGAAGTCCTGGTAGCAGAAATGTCCTGTATCAAGTCCACAGTCATCTGAGACATTGGTCCAACTTGTACTCCCCATGTCATGTGGGGGAGTTGTGTTGCAGTCAACAGGGTGAACAGTTTGCGCACAAAGGTGATTATCCAGAACAGGTGTTGGCTTCCTGGGGTTGTGCATGGCCATCAGCCTCTCAGTTGTCCTTCCTCGGACGAGCCCTCTTCTTTGGGGGGACCCTCAAGTGCAGGCTGCTGCGGTGCAGGGGACTCTCCGCCAGAGTCACCCTGCCTCCCTGTGGCAGTTGCAGTTGTTTCAGCACCAGATGTTGTGGGCACACAGGGAGGTGTTGACTGGTTGCTGCTCATCTGGCGGAGGCATTGTAATATGTCCCTATGCACCGCTGTCATCTCTTGCAATGTGTCCCACTTGGACTCCACGCGGGACATGTGTGAGTCCAAGCGGGCATGATGGGCAGCCTGCTGCTATTTAATGTCCCTGAGGAGCCCCACTACCTGGCTGAGCTCACCGGTGCTGGACTGGTACGCATTGGCTATGCGTGCCAGTTGTGGGTCATCATGCAGTCCAGACCCCTCTGCGAGCAGTGACCTATGTCTCCCACCCCTCCCACCACCCCTGGCGACACGTGCAGTACCTGAGGTGGCACGCACAGGTGACCCTGGGCCCCCTTGGGGGTTGTTGGTGGTGTTGGTGTCCTTGGCCCCACGTTGGTCCAGGGTCCCTGTGCTGGTGGTGGTGGTGCTCCTTGGTCGGTCCATGTCGGCAGGGGTGGTATGTGTGTTGACAGTCGTTGGAGGGGTGGGTGCAGGGGGTGCAGCTGGTGGTCCTGCTGGTGCTGCATGATGACTTGCTCCGGAGGTGCCAGGTGGGTCTTCTTCATCCGAGGAGGGCAGAGGCTGTTCCACACCAGTGAGCTCCGTATCCTCTTGAGCCTGGGACGGGGACTCCTCAGCGTCTGCTGCTGTGTCCCCATCATCACCTGTTTTTGGGAGATACACACAATGTATGTTATGTTTCTGCAGGCATCAATGGTTGACACACCTGACAGTTGTGACTGTGCCTCTGGATGCGGGCCTGTACATTGCATTGTCCTAAGTTGCCACAGTCAGGGGTTGATATTGGTGTAGCACATTGTCCTGCATTATTTGGGCTTTTCTATGTGAATGTTGGGGTGTGTACATGGTCTGCATTGGTTGTATTTGGTTGGCATCCGGCCCTCCTTCCCACCCAGCCAGATATTCCACCATGGAACGTGCTTCCATTGCAGGGAGTGCAAGTTGTCTTTCAGGATGTCAGTCAGTGGTGTCCTGCTGTTGGTTGGTGCACAGTTGCCAGCAGGGCCTTGTGCTCCCCACAGCAGTAGCCAGTGTCAGCCATCTTGTGAGTTGTTTTCCACGGCACGCTATTGCTATTGCCTCCACCCCCCCTTCCCAGCATGCCCATGCTTCCTTCCCTTTGACTCTGCTTCCCTGTGGGGTTGTGTGCCTGTGCTGACAAGATGGCTGACAGTGTTATCCTGGGGTTAGTTTTGCTACAAGTCCCATGTGTGTCCCTGTGCTTCACTCAGCATGACCCAGGGTTGTGGTTCTTTGTGGGATATTTGATTGGAGTGTGTGGCAATGCATTCTCCCAGGTGAGTTATGTGGAGTTTGTGTTAGGGGTGTGTGTGAGAAACGCTGCTGGTAACTATGGTCAGGGCTGTGAGTCCTCCTTCCCACCCAGCCAGATATCCCACCATGGAACGTGCTTCCATTGCAGGGAGTGCAAGTTGTCTTTCAGGATGTCAGTCAGTGGTGTCCTGCTGTTGGTTGGTGCACAGTTGCCAGCAGGGCCTTGTGCTCCCCACAGCAGTAGCCAGTGTCAGCCATCTTGTCAGTTGTTTTCCACTCCCTGTGATGTGCGCATGGTTCAGGGTGGTGTTGATGGGACAGTTGTGGGGGTGACCGATATCTGTGACTACCACTCCCATCATGCTATTGCCTCCACCCCACTTCCCAGCTTGCCCATACTTACTTGCTTTTGGGTGGACTTCACTGTGTGTGAGTGTGAGAGCAATGGCAAGATGTCAGTCACTGGTGTCCTGCTGTTGGTTGGTGCACAGTTGCCAGCAGGACCTTGTGCTCCCACAGCAGTAGCCAGTGTCAGCCATCTTGTCAGTTGTTTTCCACTCCCTGTGATGTGAGCATGGTTCATGGTGGTGTTGATGTGCGCATTGTGAGGGTGGGCAATATCTGTGACTACGACTCCCATGATGCTATTGGCTACACTGACTTGCCCAGCATACACAGTATTCCTTCCTTTCAGTGGGCTTCACTGTGTGGTGGTGTTGTAGTGGTGGCTACATGTCTGGATGTGTTTGTTAGTTATATTTGTGCCACTGCCCAGCTGTAGTTGTAGTTGTGTTTGTACATGTGATGACAGAGTTACATGTCACTATGAGATGGCATGTGTTGTGTTTATCTGACTGACATACACATTTTGGGATGGTTCTGTTCTGGTTGCTGTGTATTTGCTAAGGGTGCATGGTTTGACTCTCCCCTTGACAGTGATGTGTGTGTATTGTGGCACAATATTGTGTACATTTGTTGTGTACTCACCAGGCTCTGGGATGTTTTCTAGTCCATATACGCTCACTGGTGGTAGGATGGCCCGCACCTTCTCCTCCCAGGGCCTGAGGTATACTGGCTTGGCAGGAGGGCCACTGCCGGTGTGTTGGCTCAAGAGGTAGTCCTTCTTCAACAGCTCCCTGACCCTCCTGCGCACGTCATACCACCTGTTCTGGATGTCTATCTTTGTGCGCAAACATGGTGATTGTGCGTTCACCCTGTCGACGATCCTCTCCCACATCTTGGTTTTCTGCGCCATGGGTGTCTGTTGGACCAGTGTACCAAACAGCTGTGGCTCTACCCTGAGGATCTCATCTACCAGGACTTCCAATTCACTATCTAGGAACTTATGATTCTTCTTTGGGGGCATGGTGATGGGTGGTGATGGTGAGTGATGTGTGTGTTGGTGTGCAGGTGAAGGTGTGTGAGTGTGTGTTTTGCTGGGTGTATGTGAGGTTGCTATTTGTTGGGGTGCTGATGGTGTGTGGCTTGTGTGATGGATGAGCTGTGGGTGTGTGGTTGCTGTCTGTTGAGTGCTGGCAGGTAATTTGAATTTGCAAAGGATCATGGTAGGGATTTGTGTCCTTTATATGGGTGGAGTTGTGGGTGTGTCTTTGTTCCCTGCCCCCCCAGTATTTATTGGCTTTGTAATTGCTTGTTTGGCCTTTTTTTGTGTATTTTCCCTTTGTACTTTTTGTGCATGTAGGAGACGTTCTTGTGACCGAGTCGGACCCTGCAGTTGTCTCGTACGGGCTTCTCCGATTCGTTCACGCTGTGTTTGTGCTGTTTTCTATGCTGCGTACGCGTCGGTCGCGGTGTTTTGGGTTGCTTCGGCTCGCAGTTTTGTATGCGTGTCGGTCGTACGGCTTGTCCTCCGTGCGACTCGGTCGTGTTTTCCACGCGTTGCATCGTACTTGGCGGGTAGGAGTTCGCGGGTACGTTTCGTTCGGGATTGTTCCGGGTGCGTGTCGGTCGGTTCGATTCGCGTGTTTTTCCGGCCGGATTGCTGTTTTCCGCGCTGCTTGGTCGTTCGGCTTGTGTTCCGTACGAGTCGGTCGGGTTTTGCACGCTTCTCATCGTACTTTGCGGGTCGGGCTGCACCGGTACGTGTCGGTCGGAATTTATTCCTGCTCGGAGTCGGTCGGTACGTTTTCCGGCCCGAATCGGAATCGACCCCTAAGTGTGCCTCGTTAGCAAGGCAATGTTAAGCCACTTCAAGTGGCTTTACACTGACTTGATTAGTGATCCAAGGCCCTATCAAAACCTGAACATTGGGAAAAGTGATGCTCCAGTGGCAATGGTGCCATAGAAATTTGATTCATTGTGTCATTCACACATGTTCTGTCATCTTACTGCCTATCAAGGACACAGACTCAGCAGACCCCATTTTTGGGAATGTCCTCTGTATTTGTTGTACTGGCTACACTGCTTAGGCATTGTTGATACCACTCCAGTTTGATGGTCACAGACAACACTCATCAGAAAAATGAAAGTGCACTTATTTACATGTGCAAAGTAGAAATTGTCACACCGGACCAGTTCTTTTAACAACAACCCCAAAATTGTGTGCATAGCCAGGGGATGGCCAGACAGAGTCCTTGTGGGGTAACATTTCATGAGACATGTCAAGGAATCATGAATCTTCAGTCAGGAGGATGATTGCAGTGGCATTGAGGATCAATGGAAAGATTGGCAGTCCATAAAATGCCCCAGGTGAACGTAGCATGGTCATGAGGACAGTGACTGGTGATGTTCCGAGGCATGATGGTATGCACAAGGCTAAGCAGAAACTGGTCATTTGACACAGATGAATGTTACCGCTGGCTTTTCCTAATGAGAGATGTTTCATCCACATCTTCCTCCTCTGATGTGTGTGGTGTCTCCTGTGAGGGTGATGTTAGATTAGCGGCAGCCCAGAGAGACACAGACGCATCAGGGGCAGAAGATGTTTATGCTATAGGTGTAGCAGCATTCATTTGTGCCAACAGATGAGCAATCACTGCAGCAAGGATGAGCTGCAGGGCTTGCAGTACTTCAGCAATGTCACAGTGGTAGGCAGCCATGGCAGCCAAGTGGGAATCCCGCTTCCACTCCATGTTCTCCTAGATCTTCCTCATTGCCCGTAACTCTTTGGCCACATCGCTGGTGCCTCTTTGGCAGGACAGTTGTTGTTGCCTCTGCGTCATGACACCAGTGATGTCAGCCAGGGACAGCTGGAGGCCACGGAGTGGACTCTAGGTGCCTCTGATGGCAGCTGAGTGGTCCCTATTGGGACTAAGGCACCCACGGATCCCCTTGAGTTTGGCTGCCAGGGTCTCCAATTCCATCTGCATATGGTCTGCCATCTCACACTGGACTCCTACCACACAGTGCTGAAATTGTATCTGTGGGTCCTCAGAGTCCAGGTTTGTGGCTGTGGTGGTAGGTGGTGCCTGCTGGATGTTTGGTGGGGCATGTGGAGACACCATGACGCTGCTGGATCTCCCCAGGTCTGGAGATGGGCTGCCTATGGAGTCAAGCAGCTCTTGGAGGGTGACATGGTCGATGGTTGTGAGTTCTTCATCCACATCGTCATCATCGTTGAAGAGTGGGACAGGCTGCTGAGCAGGAGGTGAGGTTTCACCCTCTGCTATGTAAAGGGCAGATACTGTTGTATGTGTCTGTTACATGTTACCATGTATTTTTGCATTTGACAATCAGAGTGCATGATACTTTCCATTCTCCTGTGTTACATGGTACACCTGTGACACACAGCTTTGTTTATCAATGTCCAAAGTCCATGAGTGTTACATTTAGGTTGTTCATTGATTTGGACAGTTGCCCTGTATGCCAACACTGAGGGTCATAATTATAAGCCCCTTCTGCCACTGTTACTCCATCTATTCAGACCTTCCTGTGATGCTGGTTGCTTCACCATATTTACAATGCAGCATTAAGCTACTTCAAGTGGCTTTACACCGCATTAGGGATAAGGCACCCTTACGTACTCCAGGTTGTGTATAAGTGTTGGTCACTGAGTTTTGAGGTGGGCATTCCACTGCACCCCCCATTGATGTTGCCACTGCCACCTATTAACAAGTGTGGCATAAGGAGGAGGCCACTCATGCACTTGAGCCCAGGGATACAGTGATTTCCACATGGAAAAGACCAGGAGATGTGTTCAGATTCTCCTAATCTTAGATGTATCTAGGTGTTTTAATGTATGCAGCACACATTGGAACAGGTCAATACCATGAAGGGATGTTTGTGTGCAGGAAGGAACACCTTCCTGTTCATTAACAATCATTACCTCCACACCCAGACATCCTTGCACTTTGGTGCAAGGGTGCCTTTGTTGATGCAAGGTAGCTTCGATAACCACAGATACAATTGCAAAAGCAGGGGTGCAGCCTAAATTTGAAAAACACACAATCCAGTTTTTCATTATGGTGAAGCATGATGTTAGCAATTTGAACTGAAACACACACTTTGCCTTTCTGTGGTTAAGCTTCTACAAAGTGGCTACATCTTAACCTATGTTTCAAATGGTAATCACTGACATCCTTTGTATTTCATTGCTTTTAGTGTAGGTGTTAAGAAGGATGTGTTTCAGCTTAAGTATGTCTTCTGAACACGGGTATGTGTCCATTGATCCCTCGCTGTGTTTAAGACTGAGGTCAGGACAAACAACTTACTGCCACACAGTTATGTGACCATGTTGATGAGTGTTTTATAGTGTGGCTACTACTCTTGCTTATTTTGTAGCTTGCCACAACAGGAAGATGTTGCAATCTGTTAGAAGGTGACATGTATCATGCAGCACACCAGTGGATGCCTTTCTTGGGTTGATGGTGTGATTTCCCATAATATACTCCTTAGACCAGATTTTGAAAAGACATGGTGCTGTAACAACTTAAAGTGTTCAAGCCAGCATGTGTCTACAGACACGGGACTGGGCCAGAGTAAAGATGTACGTGCCCTCCTCTGTTTTCCACAGCAGTGACAATGATGAATAAATGCAAGCAGGAGGAGATATGACTTTGAGGCAGGCTTCAAGGATTGGTGCATTGTTGCACAGCAGATCTTTGTTGAACAGCACAGGGTTGAGCACATGGATGATACATACTGTAGTGTATATGGTCCTTCGATGCATTTCTTACTGGAAAAATGTTTACAGACATCAGTAGCTATGCATTTTATCCCCGCCAAGTTTGACTTTACCAAAGACCCATTTTCCACGCATGTCTATATGTGTCAATGACCACCAAACCATGGACCATGAATACAATGACATACTGCCAACGGAACATCACATTAAGCAATTTTCATGTGGATGAATGCATTTTAAGGAATAATAGCAAGATAGTGTGTAGCCAAATAAGGTGCATTATTGTAACATTGCGAATGAGGCCACTTCTCACCCTACACTTACCATGATAGGAACAAGGAATGTGTGGTTCAATGAGCATTGCATACACAACAGGCATGTTGATATTTAAATGAACCTATTCCTACAATGCTGGGGCAGTAAACAATACTTAAAAATGTGGAACACGTGTGCAAACATTGAATGCACCTTGCACCTCCAGTATGTAATTTATAATAATTTTGGAATGTGTCCATCAGCAATGCAAGGTGCTTGCAAGAGATGTGCGGCTTTTCATGTAAACAGCAAGGGTGAGTCAACTTCAAAAAGTTCTAGCCGACATTTTTTGATGTGGTTATGTGCGCTGCATTCAGCTGCACACATCAAACCAGCAGGTAAGCAATTACTATTACTTGTGGCATATTTCCAAGCCACTATATCCACAGGACCATCACTCTTTTAAACTTTACTGTGGGAAACTGTGCTTTGCAATATTTACAAGGCCACATTGACCCACTTGATGTGGCTTGGCAACACCTTGTAAATGAGACACATTTGCGCACCGTACTTGGGGGCATATGTACAAGGCTGTGATGGAGCACGGCGTTTGCCTTCTTGGCTTAACACCGCGCTCAGCAAGTTCTGAAACGCAGGTCTGAACCTTATTTACAACAATATGGGGCAGCATGGCATTTCACCTTGCATAGCGCAAAATGTAGCTCCCTAGCACCAATGCAGACACTCTTGCACAATGGTGCAAACTCAGACACTCTTGCACCATTGTGCAAGAGTCTGTTCATTGGTGCTAGGCAGCTACATTTATTGCCAGTGCAAGGTGAAACACAGGACTGAGCCATATTTTTGTATATACTGCACAGCCCTGTGTTTCAAAATTGGTGGAGCGCTGCATTAAGCCAAGAAGTCTAACGCCGCACTCCGTCACTTTCATTGTAAATATGCCCCAGAGTTAGAAGACACATGACCGGTCAGTTAAAATTGTATGTATGCATGTGTGCTTGATTACTAGGCCCTTACACCACCGTTATGTGACTTTCAATCTATTTGTAAATGATACCAAGAGCTCAAGGGACATATGACTGTACCCCCGAGTACCTATGTAGCTAGTATTTGATCTGCACACAGTGTTGGTGGGCAATGAGACATAGGTAGATGGACGGAAACAACATTACTCACCCCCCCATGTGCCTGGTTGTTACTTACTCTATTGCTGATGTTGTTGGTCATAGTCAGCACTATCCTGTCCCTCTACTTCAACCCCCGACTCCTCACAGATAACTGTGGACACCTGTTCCTCCAAGGCATCAAGCTCCTCCTGTGGTGCTGGACTCCCACCTCCAGTCTGCAGTGCTGCCTGTCAATTGCTGGCCAGTTTCTGCTTAGTCTTATGCTTGGCATCATGCCAGCGCTGTTTACAGTCAGTCACTGTCCACTTGACTTCTGCTACTGAGTTCACCTTGCTGACAATGGACTGCCAAATGGCATTTATGTTCCCCAATGACACCTTGGAGCTGAAGAAAAGCTGGTGTTGATTGTCTGTCAACTTCGCAATCAGAATATCATTTTCCCCCTGGCTGAATCTGGTTTTCCTTTTCCTCTTCCCCTGGGACTCTGGCTGGTCATCCTGGCTGTTGGAGGGGTTAGGAGGGTTGTGACGACCTGCTGCCTAATGTGAGTTTTCTTGCCGCTAATTGGGTGGACATCACTTTTTTCATGCTAGCGTCAAGATTTTTATCGCCGTGACGCTCGGGTTAGCAACAGCTTTTGCCACAGCTGTCTGATCCTAACACCATGTGACAACGTATTGTATATATGCCGCTAAGCAACGTCAACATTACTTAGCGGCAATTCTTGTAAATATACCCCTTAGTCCATCAAGCATTCAAAACAAGGTCCCTGTTGCACACCACACGCCCATTTGTTATATAGAAGGTCAATCAAACTCTCAATTCCTCCTTTTGGGGCAAACAACACTCGACGGTTGAAAACATCAACACACGTTTCGGTGGATCAATCCTGATTCATCTTCACTAGGATCTCGCCTAAGTGGTCTGACTCTTGGCCCCAAAACGTATGTCTATAGTGTAAGAGTTTGCGAGGCAAAGGAGTCTATCTCTCAAACTACTTCTGTGACCTCTGCACATCAATGGAAATTGAATCAGCAACTAGCACCAACTCCTAATTGTCCAAAACCTATAATTTCCCCCCATTTGTAATGCAGTTGCAGTCCCAAGGGGGGGAGTAACATATGTCCATTAAATAGAGAGTGCACGACTAGCAAGCAGGTCATGCGGATCTCAAGATTGCCGACCCCTGCCTGCGGTGCCTCCTGCAATACTGACCTCACTGCCACAGCAGAGATGGGTTAACATCTCTTTTGTGAACCTGGATATGGGGATTAAGCAGCACTTACATCCATTAGAAGGTGCCTAGGGGATAGTCTTCCATGCACCCAGTTGCTTCATTCAGTTACTGGGGTGGTTAAGACCTTTCATTTAGGGAGCTGGAGAAAGGTATGCCACTACTTTGGATATCATATCAATTACCACAGCTGTTACTACAGAGCCACACAGACTGCCAGCAACGCATATATCCATATTTCCTTAGGTTTATTTTGGCTTATATATTGTATGTGTTTTTACTCTTTCTTTCTCTTTAATTAATGTTATACATTGCTTTTTCATTGTAACAGGGATCAGATACCTTGTTGTATGCCTAAAAACTGCCTTGGTATTTGTGGACTTGGACTGATGTTAGGTTTGGGGAGAGAAATATCTCAGCAGTACTCTGTCATTTGTTGATTAATGTTTGTCAACAGTTTATACAAACCGTACAAACAATAAAATACACACAATATAAAATTGCAATTCTTAACTTTTTAAAAATATATTTAAAACACATTGTTAGAAATGGTGGTCTCTAGTTGGCAATGGTTTGCACATTTGTCCAAATAGGGACCCTTCCTTCTGGTCAGGATAAGGGGGATACACTACTGAAATAACCCCTGCTCACCCCCTTGGTAGCTTGGCACGAGCAGTCAGGCTTAGCTCAGAGGCAGTGTGTAAAGCATCTGCACATAACCAACAGTAACAGTGAAAACACTACAAAAGGACACCACACCAGTTTTAGAAAAATAGCCAATTTTCATCTGTGCAAACAAGACCAAAACGATAAAAAGCCAACATACAGTAATCCATAATATGCACTTTGGAAGAATAACTCTAAAATGCAGTTCCTTGAAGCTGTAGCTCCGTCCAGGGTTACCGCGGTGCTGCAAACAACAGAATTTAACAGTTCTGGCTGGCCGCGTCAGTGCGGACCGGCGTTATTGTCAGCAGACTCGTAAACAGTACCTTTGGTTCCGGCCAACCGCGTCGGTGCGGGCCAGTTGTGGCAACAGTCGCGGTTGCAATGTGAAATGTAGCGGTGCGGTGCCCTCAAGTTGCGGTGCACACAACGGCTCGGTGGCAGTTGTCCAGTGGCATCATGAGATCAGGGCTGCAGTGCGGAGTGAGGCAGCACTCGTTGCGGTGCTGACAAGTCACGTACAAGTGACAGGGCCAGTTGATGGGAGCTGGCGTTGGTCGGCCCAGACTGTGGTGTTGGACGGGGCGGTGCGTCGTGTGACTTACGAGTGGTGCCCCCAAACCACGGTGCAGTCCGGGTGTCGAGGTCAGCGAGCAGCAACATCGCTGGTGAGACCACGGCAGCGGAGTGAATTGGTGCGGAGTGCAGTGCCCACAGGTCGCGGTGCAAGCAGCGGCTCAGTGGTGGATGCGGTCATCGTCGGTGAAACCAGGGTTGGGGTGAGAAGTGTGGCAGTGCCCTCTGTAGTGCCTTCAGGACACGGAGCCCGCAGCGGTGTTGGTGACGGTGTTGGCTGCTTTCTCCCTCTGTGGCAACTGAAACCCACGGTTCCAGAGGTGGTAAGTGAAGTCTTTGCTGTCCCTGAGACTTTGTGAACAGGAGGCAAGCTCTATTTCAAGCCCTTGGAGATACTCAGCGATAAGTGAAGAAAGTCCAGTCCAGTCCTTTCACTGCTCAAGGCAGAAGCAGCAACTGCAGTCCAACCCAGCAAAGCAAAAACATAGCAAAGTGGCAGTATTCCTCCTGGCAGTTCTTCCAGCTCATCTTTTTGGTAGGTTCCTTGATCCAAGCAAGTTCTAAAGTTCTGGGGTATGGGCCCCAATATTTATACTGCATTTCTCTTTGTTCTCTTGGGCAGAGAGTGTCTGTGCTCAGTCCAAACCAGTTTGGTCCTCTCTGGCTCAGCTTCCCGGCAGGAGGTGGAGACAGCATTGTCCAAGGCAGCAAGGCCCATTCAGGTCCAAGGAAATCTCCTCCAACTACTCTAAATGCCGCCCAGGTCTTTTTAGCCCAGCTCTGACTCATCCAGGAAAGGCAGGACACACCTCGACCCCCCAATGGCTGTCTGAAGAGAAGACACATCCCCAGCCCCTGTCCCTCCAAAGCCAGACGGTCAATCCACAACCCAGCAGAGGCACACATAATGGCTAAGCAAGAAAATATCTAATTTCTAAATGTGGTATTTTCAAACACAGAACATAAAAATCATCTTTACTAAAAGATGCATTTCTACATTCTGAGTTCAGGCATTGTTGTGTAGTTCCTAGGACCCCCTAGGACCTCACGTTTTGGATGACCTAAACTGAGGGCTTGGTGTGCAGACAGACTCTGAACACCCCCACAGGATGAGTCAGCCGTTAGACCAGCTAGCTCTACGGTGTCACTACCACCCCCTGTGTTCTACAGTGGTGTGTGTAGTTTTTGGCAACCACCGAACATGACAACCCTGATTCTTCAGGTATCGTGGAAACAATATGGTATCTTTCGCACAGTCACTCGTGCTTGCTTTTCTCAGAATACACATAGAATGACGATTGGAACGGTTTCAATAATTATTTATTGGTCAAGCGTCAGTCTAGTATGAAACATGTTAGCTGCGACAATCAAAAGACAGGAGCAGACAAATGTAATCGCTAGTACCAATATCGTAAAAAGTTGAGACATTTCTACCATAGTGCTAATAAGATGAATAAAAACATATTATATAAAACAATAGCATTGGCGTACTCCTTCGATGGGTAGCCTACCTAAATGTACCTAGCCTAGATATATAGGTGAATAATGTGTTTGTAAATGTCAGGATAAATCCTAATGGAGCCTAGAATCCCCTGGGGAAGTACTAACCCCTCACCTGATGGTTCTGAATGAAGGACCCCGTCTCTGTGTCGAGGATGGCACCCCGCACGGGATGTCAGATCTCTGCCTGTCAAAGGATCAGCCTGTACAGCCTCGGTCCAGCCTGGAAGGAATTCTTCTCCATTCTGTAAGGGGGAGTGAGGGTCTTTTATACTAAAGAGGTCACTCCAGGGTTCTTCCAGAATCCATATGTTTTTAAAACATTCACTAATCCTTTGCTAATCCTTTTCTAAGCAAAAACACTCATGCATAGTTGGCTGTTGGCCATGGATGAAAAAAGTGGTGACCCTTATACAGAATAAATCTACAGTGCCTGGGGACATGTTTAAGTACGTAAGGTACAGGGATTAAGATAGGATACCGAGAGCCTGGTTGTCGTAGAGACAGAAGTAAGCTACTAGGTAAAAGGTCAACTGTGTTTAGGACCGTTATGTCGTGTGGATGGGACACAATGTATGTAATCGGCATGTATATGATGGGACTATCCTAAAGAACATGACACCCACTCCTCATCAAAAGGTCAACAAGGTCAGTTTAGGTAAAGATAGCGGAGCAAAAAAAAGGCATAATAATCGTGTACATAAAAATATACGAAAAAGCTCCTAAAAATTCTTTAAAAATGTCCATAAAGGCAAGATCTATAGTGAAAACATTCTTTTCTAAAAAGCTTTCATAAAGATCCTTTATATGTTTGAATATATATAGTCATTGTTTTTCTGAGCACCTTGAAAGCCACTATGTTTAGTTAAAGCAGAGAAGAAAAACAAAGTCAGTTTGACCTTCAATTTGGTACATGTTTAAAAAGTTGCCAAACGGTTTCCAGCACAGGAGAGGCCAGATTGTTTAGGAATCCTGCGCTGAAGACTCAACATCACTGAACATTTCATCCGCAGGAGGCAGTCCTTCTAGTACCTCCAGTATGATATCAAGGGAGCAGAGGTGGTCATCACTAGTTCCCACGGCAGCCGTCGGGGAAGAATTAGATGCCTGTGTGCCTGAGACTGATGCCTGCACATCCGTGGTGGAGACGGTTTCCATACCAACAGGAGCTGAAGGGTCCCGTGGAGGCTCTAGGAATGCCATCATCAACATGGTAATATGCTGTGGACAACTGTGTACATGGGTCCGCAAAGGCGCCAGTAGCATGTCTATGTCCGGTGGCGCAACCGATGGAAGTGTCAGACAGAGGTCCAACACGCGTCCAAATCCGTAAAAGAGGCAGCGGAATACTGGCAGAAGGGCAGTCAAGCCAGGCCGGTCTAAAAAACAGGAACCAATGCTCACTCAGCTCTTGTAGCCGAGGTATACCCACGAAGAACACCAATCGCTCACAACAACGTTGTTCTAGCAGTGTTCTCTCCATATCTTGAGTGATGTTGGCATCCATTGCCGAAGCAATAGGATTAAAATCAGGATGTCCGCTATTGAAAGCAGGACCAAAGGAAGCCCTCCAAAAACGCTTTCAAGTACGGAATGCAGAAATGATGGAATCACTCCGAAAATGGTTTGAAAGGTGGTTAACAGACCTGATCCAATGCTCTTACATAAGTGTACTATCCCCCGCGTATCAGACATGTTAAAGATACAATGGACCATTTCTCCGAAATAGAGCGGGAAGTTCGTACTGACCAGAGGCTGTATCTCTGCCGAGGACCTTGCCACTTGGAGATCAAAGTTCTCGCGGGCTGAAGTTAAGGCCACATTATGCTGAAACAGCATGGCTTGCAGTCCGCTCAGAGAATCAAACCCTATGTTGGATACATTCAGTGAAGGCCACAGTGGTGCCTCCCTAACTGTGCGAGATGGGGGAAGACAATACTTGCTTACAACAAATAACCCTGGAGTTGACGGTCACTAGATAAGCAATGCCGGGCGTCATACCACAGCACCCTTGGTCATTCAGCATCAAGTAACTCTCATTTGAAAGTAATTCGAAAACCGGATGAATTGCAGCAGCTGGAGAACCCTTCAGGTAGCAGGACAAGTTCACTATTGACGCATTAGCCTTCCAATCGGGAGATGATGAATTGTATGTACTTGTACCATGTGTCCCTTCACTTGTTAGTGTGTTATTGGAAATACCCTTAATAGGTGTGGGTGAAGGGATACTCGGTGTTTTCAGGTCTTTGATTTTTGCAAACCCATAACAGGTAGTCTGTTGCATTGTTCTGTTCAGGAAAATCATCTGTAATGTTATGAGGCAAGCTCTGAATAAAGTCTCAGTTCCCTGAACCTGCCACTCTCTTGTCCCCCAGATGGATATTGTGTCTATGGTATCTCTCCCGTAGTCGAAACCCTGTATAGACAGTTGGGAGATAAAAGGTGCTGAATATATCAGTTTAGTATTAGTCAGCATAATCTTCTTTGCTGTTGCATTAGTCTGCGCAAGTTTGCAGTAAACCGATTCTGGGTCGGATGTATTGAACCCTGAAAAGTATGCGAACTTCAGTTGTATCCTCAAACAATTCCCTGTAAGAAAATGCAACAGATTGTTCTAAATCTGTGAGCATAGTATTTACAGTCTCAATGTCCCAATCAACAGATAGTGTACTGGGGTAATGAAATCATTTAAAGAAATTTTAAACAAATGTGGAACTTTCAAATGTTCAGTGGGCCATATATATCATAAGAAACTTTATCCCAAACTATACCATCCGGTATTGGAATTGCTGTAATGTTCACCAGGGACAAGTCTCTCTGTTCACGGTGTGATGACGTATGTGGTTTCAGGACCAAGTTCACAGATTGTACTGCAGAGCGTTCTGGGAGATAATGTCCGTTCAGAAGCAGAAAAAAGACAGTCACTGTGCCAATCCAAATTAACAGGTATACTACCCCAATTGAGATCCAAATATGCAACCAAGGTGGCACTAAGTAAGTCTTTTTGAGCAAAAGATAGAATTGGTGAAATTTTTCTTTCTTTGAAGTGGGTGGCGTTTGATCAGGTTCACTTGGATCTGAAGAGAAATCATTGAAGTTGATGAAGTAGCCAGACACAGTTTGATCTATCTTTGATGGCTCCGCAGGTTTTGGAGAACTGGCAGATGTGTCGTTTGAAGGCATGTTAATGTAAACATCATTGTTAGGCCGAATTGAAACTTGCATTGTTGTTTCTTCTTGATGTTTTTCAATTTCAACTGTAGTGATTTGTACTCCATTATTCATTACTTCTTCACATTGTGCAGTGGAGTCTTGAAATGTTATTAGTCTTTCTATCTGAACTCCCTGTATAGTAGCAAGAGGAGGTCTGCGGCTACTCAGGACCCTACGCAGCCTACGGTTGAGGATCGGCCACATGATGCGGTTTGATCAGATCAATGGAGACAAATCTTTTTTCTTTTTTGCCGGCAAGAGGTGGAAGAAGTACTGTTCTTGTTCCCACTACCGCTAGGACAGGTACAGATGTTCTGTAAGATGGCCCAAACTCTCTCCTGTCCACGATCTTTTCCCTGACTAGGTCCCCAATCTTCGGGACTCAGGCAGGTCTTGCCGGAACTGGTTTCACTTCCCCAGTGGCAGTGCGTTTGACTTGCACGTTGCTTTGTAACGCTCGGAATTCATTGAGCTCCTGTAAAACAGCCAAACGGTCATTCAGTTCAAATGGTTTTGCATCCGCCACTGTGCTGGCACAATCGAGATCAGGTACCCACATTCTAATCCCAAACAGGGTTTCATAAGGGGTACGACCCCCCAAGGATTTTCTTGGCATATTTTTTAGTTCCCTCTGGGCCCCATATGGATGATTGACCCAACTACCACCCGCGCCTAATACCCTTGCTGTTAAGGATTGCTTTAGGTCCCGGTTTTTCCTCTCCACCACCGCATTTCCCTCGGGATGGTAGGGTGAGGAGTACATCAAGGCCACGCCCATACTTTCCATGGCTTCCTTGTAAGCCCTAGAGCTAAACGCAGGGCCACGGTCGGAATGTAACATGCCAATTGCGTATGTCCCAATGAAGACTCACAAATCCTTTATAAGAGTTTGAGCGTCAGGCGAGCGCTGGGGCCAAACCCACAGGAATCTATAGCATGAATCCACTGCCACCAAGATATACTTGTAAGCCCCGTCTGAATTTAAGGGGCCTCAGTGGTCTAAATAGACACATGCGAGAGGTCTTCCTGAAATCAGTAATGGTGCTTGTGGTGGCCTGTAAATGTTGGAACCCTTCATCTGCTGGAAAATGTCGCACTTCAGGACATAGTCCTTTGTTTGTTTTGTCAGACCCGACCACCAGTAACGCTGCTTCAATAATGAAATTGTCGCAGTGACTCCTGCGTGTGCGGATCCCAGACCCTCGTGTGCAGCTAGAATTAAACTTAACCTGCGATCTTTGTTTGGTATTACTCTATACCCCACTCCTGGAATTTGAGCATACGGTGTGATATGCGCATCTAATTTGTAGGAGTACTTGAGTGGAAAGCCTTTTGGCAGGACGGCAGACCCGTTCTTTGTGGCATTGGTAGCTACTAGTATATCTCCATCCATTCTTGTGTGTGAACGAGTGATTGAGGCAATGGCAGCAGTTTGCACTGTTGCCTTGGCGGCTTCATCAGCCAGTGAATTCCCTTCAACGTGTATGCCAACACGCTCATGACTCAAGGTGTGAATAACTTGAGCCCATGGCAGGCATGCTTTCAGCTTTGCCACTTGTCCCCATAACAATTTATGTTTTATTGTGCCACCCTTCGAGTCTCTGAACCCATTCTGGCCCCAGTAGTGAAGATATTCATTGTAAGATTGCACACAGTAAAACGAATCGCACATAATCAGTGTGGGGAATTCCCGATCCGTATATTGTAGTGCTAGTATCAGGGCTTTCAGTTCTGCCAGCTGCACTGTACAATCTTCCAGAGATTGCGTAGTCGTATTGCTGGGATGGAACTTGCGGTCCCGCATTCGACCTTTCACTATAGCACACGCGGCGCTATATTGCTGTTTACTACCTATTGCGGGCTGAGCAGATCCGTCAGTATAGATGATGTATTCATACTGATCTAGAGGCAAGATTTCATTCGGGAGAGGGTATTCTTGTTCGTACTGCAAAAATGCTTGTGCTTTCAGTGTAGGATCATATCTGTATTCTACATCTGTTGCAGTGAGAGAATTGGCCCATAGTATCCAACGTGGATGCAATGCCTTTGCATTTGGAATGCTGGCTTTTGTCACCGCTTCTAAAGTCGGTATTAGGGTCCCAACGATAATGCGTTTCCCCTGTGCTAGTGCTCTTTCTCTCCCTACAGCACTCTGTACTGGCGTCGGTATTTTTTATGTTGCTGCAAATCGATTTTCAGCATTCGTGTATAAATGAGATTTGTACGCGATTGTAACAGTCTCACCTTCATTGAGCGTGATGTAGGTATACCCTGATAACCCAGGGACAACCCGTATTACCAGGTTGTGGGCGTTTACTTGTGTCTTCAAGTGTTTTGAAGCTATCATGTCATCTTGAACTGAACGTAGAGTGTCTATATGTTTTTGAGTCCACTTGTTTGCTGTGAAATCTGGTCTGATTAGGTCATAGAAAGGTTTGACTCTTTCTGCGTAGTCTTGAATGTATGTTGTGCCAAAATTTAGAAATCCTAAAATGGATTGTAAACCCTTCAGAGTTTTTGGAGGCTGGATTAGTGCGCACTTTTCTAAAAAGTTCACAGCAAGGCTTTTGGCTTCACTTGACAGCTCATATTCCAAAAATAGGACGCTGAGATGGGCAATTTTCGATTTTTCTAAGTTAAATTGGTAGCCCAATTTGGCAAAACCAACAATTATGTTGTTCACCCTGCACAAGTATTCAAGTAATTCATCGTCCGTCAGATAAATATCAACTACGTAGGACACTGCCTCTTCATCGCAAGTTTGTAATAGCTCTGACACTCTTGCCGAGAATAACCCGGGGCTGTTCTTATAGCCTTGGGGCAGGCAACAAATTTGACGCTGAGTGCCGAGGGCAGAAAATCCGGTCAAATATCGTCTTTCAAGAGCTATATGTTGGCAGAAGAATCCATTGAGATATCTAGTGTTGTTTTGTATTTCTTCCGCACAAAGTTATTCATTAATGCGGCACTATGTGCGTTCTGAACTGCAAATGTTTTTGTGCATGTGTTCAAGTGTCTGTAATCTAAAACCAAACGATATGTGCTGTCAAGTTTCATTACGGGAAACAAAGGGTTGTTCATTGGTGAGGTGCAATTTTCAATCACACCTTGGTATTCTAGTTGGTCTAAGATTTCTTTGACCTGTTTCTTTGCTTCATTTTTAATAGGGTACTGTCTCTGTGGAGTTGGAGTAGTTTTTAATGGGATTTCGTGGTGTTTGGACTCCACGTCCCACCCTACATGGTTGCAGTATAATGCCGGAGCTATCGCTTGTGCCCACTCCTGCGCGTATGAGTGTTTTAAGGAAACAGGAACAAGGTCGGAAAAAGCAGGCAAAATGACGCTTTCACCTTTTGGGAAACCATTATAAATTCAGGCGGCCAATCGTTTTCTGCTAACAGGATGTCATATCCAAATGTAAAACTTTCCCAAAAGAGACCTTTAATTTTTCTTGAGATGTCCCCCTCTATTTGGAGATTAATTACGTGTTGATGGTGTGGGACACTCAGTCTTGTATAGGTGTTTCCACCGTGATGTACTCATTCAACACTGCTGTCACCAGAAATTCCTTCAGGTTCTGGCGAGCTATTGTTACTTCTGCTGCGCTGTCTAGCATCATCAGAGCCCATTCCCCATTCAGATGCGGAGTCCTTAGTAACCTGGGCATTTCTAATTTTTAAGCCAGCTACTTTCTTCTTTTTGAATTGAGTCTTTGCTTTAGGTTGCTCTTCCTGTTGATAATGAAATCTGAAGTGCGATGTGTTTCCCTTTTTCCCTTTGGTCGATCTTCAATTTTTTGTTCTGACCGTCCTTGCCTCTCTGAGCTTTTTGATGAACACTGAAAGGAACAAAAGGAACGTGTATCAGTATCCTGATACCTGTCAGGTTTCCTAATGTTATCACGATTCCTAAGGTTGTAGCTCTTTGCAGAGGACTCCCGTTGGGGAGACCAACCCCTTGATAGTGAAGTGTTTCTGTTATTTTTATTTTTAGATTGATTGTTATCCCATTTCTTTTTAGAAGAAATGGGTGTTTGCTTTGAGTTATCTTTATCAGAACTACTCACCACTTGTGGTTTCCCTGGTTTGGCTCCCAAACTTTCTCTACCTTGTCATGCATAGGTTTCTTCGATAATTTTTGGTAATGCACGCTCCTGATTTGCAGGAGTTGTTTCTCTTAAGCGTTGGCGTATGGCCACCACTGCTGCTTCCCCCTTGATGTTGCTCAGTATAATTGCCAAGACTTGGTCAAAATTACCCATCAGTTTCATCTCCAAGTCCAGGGCAAGTCCTGCCCCGTACTCATTTTGTATCTGTTTTAATACTTCAGGAATAACTGATATGGTTGGGGTACCGTGTATTCTAATGTATACTGCAGCAAAGATTGTTCCCCATGTGGTACAATCCTCAAGTGAGGGAGCCATTCCCATTGGCAAGCAAATTGTTAACATTCTGTGTTTTTCCTGCGGACCCGTATGGGGAAATACTGCTTCCAACTGTGCTATTTTTTGAGCAATCCAGAATGGTACTTGATCCCTTTTTGATGGGAACGCACCCATTATTGCTTTTATTGTTTGTGGACTAATTATTGGTGTGTGATGGGACTGGCCTGTACCATGTGGAGCAGATCTTGCAGGTTGCAATGTGAGTGTTCGCATGACAAACTAGACAATATGTCTGTATAGCCTGACTACCTCTTTGTAAAGTGTACGCACTTCCCCTACTTGGAGTGTGTCTGTCTCAGGATGGGGAGTGTAAGTCGCTAAGTCCGGCCATGTTGCACCTCCTATGCTGAGAGGACCAAGTCTTACGACTGAAGTTGTGTGATTTAGGGCGCCTTTAAACCGGTTTTTATGTTGCTGGTAAGTTAACGGAACTTCAATGTCCTTGTATGGGATGTATTCTTCCGGTGGATCCACTTCAATGTATTCGTGGAATAAATGTGTCTGTGTTTCTGCAGGTGGGAATTTCACCCAGGAATAGAATACCTCTGATCCGAACACATCGTGTGCCTCAATCACGAAGGTAACATTTCCACATGTTGCAGGTAATCCATGTTCTAACAATTTCAGAGTTACTGCCAGTCTGCAGTTCTCTGTAATGTTAAGAGCGTTAGCAAATTCATCTTCTTCCGCGCTTCCACCGCTACTTGCAGGTTCAGTCATTGTAGGGTTTAGCACAATATGGGAACCTTTAATCCTTACAAGCTTGTCTAAAACCTTCAGCCAATACACAGGGTGTGCCTGCTCAGCTGAGGCCGATTATCCTTCCCACTTCAGACGTCTCTGGAAAATGTGAGTAGGGTTGCCTGAGAAAGCACGACTGAAATACTCAGATTTAACTGTTAATATAAGGACCAAACCAACGTTGGGCACCATGTCGTGTAGTTCCTAGGACCCCCCAGGACCTGCATGTTTTGGATGACCAAAACTGAGGGCTTGGTGTGCAGACAGACTCTGGACACCCCCACAGGATGAGTCAGCTGTTAGACCAGCTAGCTCTACGGTGCCACTACCACTCCCCAGTGTTCTACAGTGGTGTGTGTAGTTTCTGGCAACCACCGAACATGACAACCCTGATTCCTCAGGTATCGTGGAAACAATACGGTATCTTTCGCTCAGTCACTTGTGCTTGCTTTTCTCAGAATACACATAGAATGACGATTGGAGCGGTTTCAATAATTATTTATTGGTCAAGCGTCAGTCTAGTATGAAACATGTTAGCTGCGACAATCAAAAGACAGGAGCAGACAAATGTAATCGCTAGTACCAATATCGTAAAAAGTAGATACATTTCTACCATAGTGCTAATAAGATGAATAAAAATATATTATATTAAACAATAGCATTGGCGTACTCCTTCGATGCGTATCCTACCAAAATATACCTAGCCTAGATATGTAGGTGAATCATGTGTATGTAAATGTCAGGATAGATGCTAATGGAGCCTAGACTCCCCCGGGGAAGTACTAACCCCCCACGTGATGGTTTTGAATGAAGGACCCCGTCTCTGCGTCGAGGATGGCACCCCGCAAGGGATGTCAGATCTCTGCCTGTCGAAGGATCAGGCTGCAGAGCCTCGGTCCAGCCTGGAAGGAATTCTCCTCCGTTCTGTAAGGGGGAGTGAGGGTCTTTTATTCTAAAGAGGTCACTCCAGGGTTTTTCCAGAATCCATATGTTTTTAAAACATTCACTAATCCTTTGCTAATCCTTTTCTAAGCAAAAACACTCATGCACAGGTGGCTGTTGGCCATGGATGAAAAAAGTGGTGACCCTTATACAGAATAAATCTACCGTGCCTCGGGACATGTTTATGTACGTCAGGTACAGGGATTAAGATAGGATACCGAGAGCCTGGTTGTCGAAGAGACAGAAGGAAGCTACTAAGTAAAAGGTCACCTGTGTTTAGGACTGTTATGTCGTGTGGATGGGACACAATGTATGTAATCGGTATGTACATGATGGGACTATCCTAAAGAACATGACAGCATATTAAACTCTAATACTCCATCTTGTCCCAATGGGAAAACATACTCGTAAAATGTTACCAAGTATTCCCCATTCTATCCTATGGGACAGATAGCCTTTCAACAGTGACAAACGAATTACACTGTAGTTCACTATCAGGACATATCACACACATCAGTACACATCCTGCCTTTCACATACACTGCACCCTGCCCATAGGGGTACCTTGGGCCTACTTTTGGGGTGACTCACATGTAATAAAAATGGAAGGTTAGGACTTGGCAAGTGGGTGCACTTGCCAAGTCGACAAGGCAGTAAAAACTGTGTGCAGACACTGCAGAGGCAGGTCTGAGAACCCTTTGAATGGCTGCTTGTGTGGGTGGCACAATCCGTGCTGCAGGCCCACTAGCAGCATTTGATTTACAGGCCCTGGCACTCTCAGTGCTCATTACAAGGGACTTATCAGTAAATCAAATATGCCAATCATGGAAATACCAATCCACAATAACAATTTACAACAGGAGCACTTGCACTTTAACACTGAACAGCAGTGAGAAAGTGCGCAGAGACACTAAACCAGCAAAAACAGAGTCAAAAACGGGAGGTCAGAAAGCAAAAAGACAGGGGAAACACGCCAAAAGATGCCAGGTCTAACACACATACACTGCCATTGCTAATCAGGTCCCAAAGTTCACATTCATAATTAATCAAAAAAATATTCTTTTTTTTAGCAACATCACAATTCAACATCATTCCCGCTAAGAATAATAGCCACAAAACTTAAAAGGTCAGCCCCTTGTGCTAAATATTTGACTCTCTGGTTATATATTTATTTTATGAGCCAGTCCCACTGGTCACCATTGCTGCTACATGCCTGCAAACCAATTGAGAAATATTTTGCTGTTTCGAGCAATCCCTTTTGAAATAATTTTGGATATAAAGCATACATAATGAATTTGTGTTGGTTCCGTAACAAGCATATATCTGTGTATGGAGATAATCTGTTTACATACTCTGATTTTTAAATTGGACCTGGGTTAGTTTTGATTTGCAAGATATTTCCATCCGACGGACCATTCCCCCCCCCCAAAAAAAATGAATCTGATTAGCTTTACTGGAAACAGTTGAAATAATTTGTTCTGTTTTAATTAGGAACACCAAAGTATCAGAAGCAACACATACTACACGGTACTGCAAACTTAAATACTTAGCAAAGAGCGCTCCAGTATTATGGCCCCAAGAGTAACTGAGCACTCTGTAAGTCAAGCACACCTTTCTCCAGATTGGGGCGTCAATGTAAACAAGATCAAATTTGTACCCTGGAAACCACATTTCAGAGCCCTAAACCAGAGGCGATATTAGCCTGTCCAAATAAGCCTTCTTGTATGTTAAACTGTATCATCCGTGCACACATTTAGCTGAATTTTTATCCAGTATGCTGGCAGATCACTTTTTGCCAAAAAACATAGGGCCCTAATTAAATTATGATCAAATGACAGCCGCAAATATTTATAGGAATTAACTTCCTCCAGTTTTCCTACACCTGATGTCCATTGGTGCCTGAATCCTAGGTGTAGGACTTGGCCTTTTTGGTTAAAGTTCCCTAAACTTTTTGCTTTCCCCCTTGACTGTTTTCCTGACCTAGAGATGCCAATTTAGATGCTTTGGGTACTTTGCCACTGCTGATCAGTGTCAAAGTACAGGAGTTCCCTGTGTAAAATATATGGTGATTGGTTGGCCATGATTGGTATGTTTGCCTTACTAGTAAAAGTCCCTAGTGATGTGCACTGTGTGTGCGAGGGCTAGTAATGCCAAGGTGCGCAGAGAAGGGAACTCAGGCCTTCAGTGTAGGGCCTGCGCGCAGAATGCTAAGTTAGCATGTTGTCCTGACAAGTGTAACCACTTGTCAGGCCTGACTTTCCCTTTTACGTACTCATGGGGCACCCCTGTGGTAGGTCTCAGGTAACCCCAGGGCAGGGTGCAGTGTAGGTAAAAGGCAGAACATAAACTGAGGTGTGTGTTATGTTCTGGCAGTGAAAAACTCTCCATTTCGTTTTTCACTGCTGAAAGGCCATTCTGCCCATAGGACAGAATGGGGGAGGCTAGGTGTTGTATTTGTTAGCCTAGTTTCCTGTCAGTTTATAATGGAGAGGTGACGTTTGGTATGTGTGAACTCACAGTGTCATAATGCATCTTTCTGTAAAGGTGGTTTTGTCACTGTGTGCTTATAAAGCACTCTTTTAGAAGTGGCTGAGTTTTGTGCTCTGAGCATTTCTGTGTGTCTCTGAAATGTGGATTGTCTGTCTGGAATTGAAAGGTGAGAGGAGCTGGGAGAGGTCTTGACCCAGGGAGGGGTTGAGATGGCAAAACCAAAGGGGATGATGGACGGAGTGTTGAACATTGCAAGCACTCACCCCCAGTCAACTGATCTGGGTTTAATCCATCATCATTCTTTAGCTCACTCCGCCACCCCAGTTCAGACATGGCCATATGCAAATCAGTCTGACCCTGTGCCTCATGGGAACAGTCCAGCTCGAACTGCCAAGCCATGTCTTCCCTGGACCGGAAACAAGCATCCTGGGACCGGTTTCTGGCTTACAGCCGTCATCAGCCAGGCTATCTTGAATCCAGTGGCAAAGTGAGCAAGAACACCTAGCGTCAGGAGGGCGTGGGGAGTCTGTAGCCAGAGCTCCTGCCGTTCTAAAGTTTGTGGTTGCCCTTCCTAAGTGGCAGGCCCAGAAAACGAAATGGAAGATTAAGAAAGGGTTGTGTTCCCCGGTGGGGACACCAAGGGGACATGGTCCAGCCAGTAGGGCTGGGTCCCCTAGGAGTGACCAAGGTAGACCCACTCTTAATCTAGAGGACAGGATAATTGGAGGTAGTATCCTGCCCGATGGGTCTCCCCAGGGTACCACTCCAGGGAGGGGTTGGCATGGGTCCAGCACCCCTGGAGGGGTCCCCCTGGCGGGGGGGATCCATGGAACAGCATTGTTGGCTCAGGGGGTGGTGATCAAGAAGTCCCCCTGGGGGTAGGAAGGTGAGGAACAGGAGGGTGTCCCTGTGGTAGAGGGCCTGCGTCCTGGTTCTATCGCCCGAAGCCGGGAAGTCCATCAAAGTAATGATTGGTGCCCCTGGCTTTTGTCTGGGAGAGGGTTGTGTAGGACTTGGCCTTTTTGGTGAAAGTTCCCTAAACTTTTTGCTTTCCCCCTAGACCGTTTTCCTGACCTAGAGATGCCAATTTAGATGCTTTGGGTACTTTGCCACTGCTGATCAGTGTCAAAGTACAGGAGTTCCCTGTGTAAAATGTATGGTGATTGGTTGGCCATTATTGGTATGTTTGCCTTACTAGTAAAAGTCCCCAGTGATGTGCACTGTGTGTGTGAGGGCTAGTAATGCCAGGGCGCGCAGAGAAGGGAACTCAGGCCTTCAGTGTAGGGCCTGCGCGCAGAATGCTAAGTTAGCATGTTGTCCTGACAAGTGCAACCACTTGTCAGGCCTGACTTTCCCTTTTACATACACATGGGGCACCCCTGTGGTAGGTCTCAGGTAACCCCTGGGCAGGGTGCAGTGTAGGTACAAGGCAGAACATAAACTGAGGTGTGTGTTATGTTCTGGCAGTGAAAAACTCTCCATTTCGTTTTTCACTGCTGAAAGGCCATTCTGCCCATAGGACAGAATGGGGGAGGCTAGGTGTTGTATTTGTTAGCCTAGTTTCCTGTCAGTTTATAATGGAGAGGTGAAGTTTGGTATGTGTGAACTCACAGTGTCATAATGCATCTTTCTGTAAAGGTGGTTTTGTCACTGTGTGTTTATAAAGCACTCTTTTAGAAGTGGCTGAGTTTTGTGCTCTGAGCATTTCTGTGTGTCTCTGAAATGTGGATTGTCTGTCTGGAATTGAAAGGTGAGAGGAGCTGGGAGAGGTCTTGACCCAGGGAGGGGTTGAGATGGCACCAGGCTGCCCTGCATCTGAAGAGTAGGGGGAGGAGAAGCCCGGGAGGTGAAAAGGCCTGGGCTGGTGCTATAAACCAATTGACCCATCTCCTGCTGAGTGATTAAGGATCCAGACCCCCAGTATCAAAGGGAGAGAGGTGACACTGGGAGGGAGACACCCAGAACTGATTTAGGGAGGGGTCAGGGACCCCTGAGCACATACAAACTTCAAAGACAGTAAGGGGTATAACTATGAGAGCTGAAACCCCTGAACGTTGGAATGAAACAGATATGGATTGAGACTGAAAAGGCTTGGACCCATTCTGTGGTCAAGAGGAACCTCTGCTAAAGAAGGAACAACTGAAGAGACTGTGGTGGATAGGCCAATCCTTGCTTCGTGATCTGGGGCTGCTCTGCAGTTTGCTGTTCTAACTAAGGAAGAGGCTGTTGGTACTGTGCTTGGAGGCGCTGGGTCCCCCTGCTTGAAGAAGACTGTGCTTTGTGCTGTGTCTTGTAACCCCAAGGGCCCGAGGTGAGCTGGCTCCCTGTTTGGAAATACAGGATCATAAAAGTTTCCGGAGAAGTCCCAAGCAACGCGGTGTGCGTGTGCTTTGTGCCGCTTGAGACCCTCAGAAGTTGTGCCGTGTGATTGTGGGCACGCAGGAGTAAGCTAAGTCTAAGACGCGCAGAGTGCGTGTCATGGTGCAGTCAGGGAGTTGGTGAGGAGCGCCTTGACATCGTGTGCACCAGCAGAAGAAGTGAGTCTCGAACGCGCTGGGTGCCCGTCGTGGTGCAGCCCGGGTGTTGGTGAGGAGCGCCTGGGCCTCGTAGGCACCAAAAGAAGAAGTGAGTCTCCGACGTGCAAGGGTGCGTGTCGTGGTGCAGCCAGGGTGTGAGGAAGAGCGCCTGGACATCGTGTGCACCGGGAGAAGAGGTGAGACTCGGACGCGCCGGAGTGCGTGTCTTGGTGCAGCCAGGGCGTGAGGAAGAGCGCCTGGACATCGTGTGTACCGGGAGAAGAGGCGAGGCTCGAACGCGCAGGGTACGTGTTGAGGTGCAAGCGGAGCGTTGGTGAAGAGCGCCGGATCGTCGTGAGCACCAGAGAAGAGGCAAGTCTCAGACGCACGGTGTGCGTGTCGAAGTACAACCTGAGGTGCTGGTGAGGAGTGCCGGGTTAGGTTGTGCACCAAACTGAAGTAAAGTCTCCACAGTGCTGAGGGAGGGTCTCGGTGTGGACCGAGTCTGCCGGAGTGAGGACCAAGTCATCGGGGCCCTCGGAGTCCATCAGTAGCGGCCCGGACTGGCAGCCACGGAAGAGCTGAGCCGCCGGCCCGAGTCCGCCAAAACCCGTGATGGAGTTCTGGATCAAGGCCCAAGTCGCTGACGTCGGGGAGGAGAGTAGGATTGCGCCCCCCCAGGTAATGTGGATCAACACCTGGGGTGGGGTGCGGGCCCAGAGGGACACTCTCTCGGCCTCCCGCTCAGTCAGCTGCGCGAGCCGTTGCTTCGGCTCGGATCCCAGCCTGTGCTGACCCAGGACGGGGCAGTACTGGGGCCGGAGTGGGAAGCAGTACTTTGTGTGTCATCATTTGATCCATAACGGGGGCACTGTTACTGGAGCACGTAAAACTGTCGTATTACACAATTGCATTTTTGCTGCTAATGAACTATCAAACTGTCGTATGACGCCTGACCTCATTTGTGCCTAACGAACTTTATGCTTGGTGCGCTACGCACTGCGTTATTTCTCCCATGCATATTATTTGATTGTAACGTGGCGCATTGTATGATTTCGTCAGTGCACAGTATCTGAGTATAACGTGGCGCAGTGTATTATTTCTTTATTGGACCATACAGGATTGTAGCGTGACGCATTGCTTTGTTTCTTCCTGGTACAGGGCATGCTGGTGGTGATACGCATTGCATTATTCCTTCAATTGCAAAGTACATGACTGTGGCGCTACGTATGGCATTATTTCTCTGTTGCACAGTATAAGAGAATATCGTTACGCATTGCAGTATTGTTTCCTTATGCAACGTGTGTGTTTCTAGCAATACGACTGGTCTAACCTATTGGGAAACGGTTAGAGAAGAGCTTAACTGTTGGTTAGACGCGGTGGTAGGGATTAGAACCTACCAACCCACCGGAAAGAATACTACCCGTTCTTATATGTTGATTTTGTATCGTGTGGTCGTATCGTATAATTTCTTTTACAAAGATTATACTCTTTTTATCAATACTCGTGTGGAGTCTATTTGTGATGACATCATGGGGTTATTGTGAGCGAGCGTGGTTGCACATGCTGAACACTCGTGCCTTGGAGATAAGCCTGGCTGCTCGTGCCAAGCTACTAAGGGGGTGAGGAGGGCTATCTCAGACGTTGTCCTTACTTAGCCTAACGTTGAAGCGAGGGGTCGAGGGCGCACGTCTCCAGCATTTGGTGGCGGCTGTTAGCGACAGGGACCTCCACTTCCAACATTTGGCGGCAGAGCGGTGGGATTCGATCCTAATGGAAAGTAAACGCGTATGTGCAAAACCACTCACAGTAATTGGTGTTTATCATAAATTGATTGTAGACCGCGATACAACAACATATTGGTTTTTGATTTGGTGGTTCTATTGTGAGTGACCTTTAATCCACACATCATGTCTCAGAGGAAGAGCCGGGTAGCCGGTGAGGCTGAGATTGCAGAATTGGAGTTTGACATTGAGGCACTGTTTACCTACAAGGTTGATCAGTTTAGGAAATTCTGCAGGGCTTTGGGATATCCCATGAAGAGTAGCGCCAAGAAGGAGGAGCTGCAGGTGGCCTTGAGGGCCTGGTGGGAAGCCAAAGAGGCTCAGGAGACAGGTGATGGTGAGGTGGATGAGGATGACCCAGGGAATAGATTTGGTCCACAGGATTTGCCAGTGGAAGGACCAGCCGGAGGGGCTGGTAGTAGCCATTCAGGGAGGAGTTTTTCACCAGAGGAGTTGGAGGACAACCAAAGGGTCAGGCTGCATGAGTTGGAGGTGTTAAAGCTTAAAACTCAAGCAGAGGAGAGCAGGAACGCTCTTGCGTTGGAAGAGAAACGGCTTCTCTTTGCTCATGAGTTAAGCATGAGGGAACTGGACATTAAGGGTAGACAAGCAGAGTCCAGTGTGATTGGTGGCAGCGCACGTCCAGTGCCAAGTGTGGATGAGTACAAGAGTGCACTGGAGGATTGGGTAGTGGTCAGGATGGTAAATAATTTGGAGGGGTTATCAGATTTGGCCCCAGGGGAGCCTAGGCTCAGAAATTATTTTCCAGGATTGCGCCACCCCGGGTTAGGGTGTGGGCTCCTTGATTCCCGGGAGCCTGCACGAGAACCGGACCCCTGGTCATGGGTCCAGGGGCCTGAAATGACCCCAGAGAGGGAAGGAGGGCCAGGTGGCACGAGGAGATCCCAGAGTAGGGAGGAGGGGTTGCTGGCCAGCCCCTTGTCTCCAAAGGGGGGGAGGCAGAGTGAGCAGCACCACCCAGGACACTGGGGGGGGGCCATAGGAGAGCCCCCGGGTGGGGGCCTCGTGCCTGGTTGCCAGCAGTGTGGGGAAGAACACCTAGCGTCAGGAGGGCGTGGGGAGTCTGTAGCCAGATGTAGGAGAGTAGGATCTGCTTCACATGGGTACCCCCACTTTTTGCTGATGCTTCACTGTTTTTCGACTATAGTCTGGCTGGGGCCCTGCTAATCAGAACCCCAGCCTAGCTGCTTCCTCTCTAAAATGGTTTCCATGTGCCCTAGGCACATCTCTGATTGGAATATGGAGTGCCCTTATAAGTCCCTAGTATATGGTATACTATGTACCCAGGGCATAGGTACCTCAGAGGCCTACCAGGGGCTGCAGCATGTATTGTGCCACCCCTGGAAGGCCATCCAAAATGACACCACAGGTCTGCTACTGCAGCCTGGGTAAGGTGGTGCATGCACCCCTTACAGTGGTATAGGCTACCTATATCACTACCATTGCACACACATATAAACCTATAAGTCACTCCTATGGCAGGCCTTACCCATCCTGAAGGCAGAGTGCTTGGTTCTTATGTGAGAGGGTGCCCCTGCATGAGCAGAGCCCCTCTACAGCGTTTGGAGTCCCTCCTCTGATGCTGTTTGTGGTACAGCCTGACCATATACTCTTAAGTGCATTATATCCTCGCGGTACAATGCTAACTTTGGACTGACTGCACCAAAACATGTCGTGTTTGGTGTCAAACATCTTGGAATACTACCTGGCGGCGGGGGTAGCATTCCACCCTTCTAGAGGGAGAGACATGTACACACCGGGCTACCCGGTAACTTCTTTCCAGAGCCCTGGCATCACAAAATGGATGCCGCTGCCACAGACACGGGTCTGGCCTCCTGCTGCTGACTGAAACTCCGGCAGGGGAGGCCTGGACAATAGGTTTCCTATCGCAGGGAGGTGTAACCACCTCCCCAGACAGGATAATGTGTATTGGGGCTGGGCAGGAGCACTCTCTGGTGCTCAGAAGTCCTGCACTGGGGGCACACTTGGTGTCCCTGTGCATATGCCAGTTCAAACCGGTTGCAGGGGCTACCTGCCCCTGCTCTGGCATGAAACTGGACAAAGGGAATGGGTGTAACCACCCCTCTTCCCTGACCCTCCCATAGGTGGGTCCCCAGAGTATATCCAACCCCCTAACTTAGTATAAGTATGGGACCCCAGTCCTTAGGACTTTAGATTACCCTGGATGAAACTCTGACACTGAATCCTGGACCTTTGACGCTCTACCTGAATATTAGAGGACTGAAGAATCTCCCTTGGGGTCAAGGAGTGACTCCCCTGCTTGGCAGGCACCTAAGAAGCAATTGTCCAGTCTGCATCGCTGAAGCTCCCGCCGGACGCCGAAGTCTTTGCATCACCAGAGGTGGGTTTCCAGACTTCCCCGAGGCTGCCCTGAGTCCCCAGCAAAGCTGAGGCCCATAGCTGTCGTGGGTAACGTGGAACTGTGACCCCTGGACACCAAGTAATTTTGCAAGTGCATCCTCTTCTGGGTCTCCCAAGAAGTTGTGCTTTGGGCTCTGAGTAGCCCCCGCCTCCTGCACCAACTGCACTGAAGATCACTGGCCTCCACTCCACGAGTGTCCTGTGAGCCAGCTCCAAGTGCGTCCACTTGAGGCTCCTTTGCGGTCGCTAGTCCATTGGTTAGTGGGCCCTCCCGAAGGCAACTCTTCTTCTGCTTGGGCTTTCCTGGTTGCTCCAGACGTTCCCTGACTTACCCATGCTGGGTGAGTCCCCCAGACCTTGCTGGTCTGCATCAACATCCTTTCTTTGTTTCTACAAGACTTGCCGTTGCCAAGGCTTGTTGGATCCAATATGGTCGCTGACACCCCTGCAATCGACAAACGTTGTGGGACAGCTTGAATCCAGCTCCTGGTTGTCATCGACGCCTCCTGGACCTCGTGGCTGAAGAGTCAAGGCGACCGTCAACCTACCTAAAGCACCCGACATCGGTGGGCATCTGCTCATCGCCTTCCTGGTCACTGGCTAGTGACCCAGACTCTGTCCCCTCTGCTTTCAGGTTCTTCAGATCTTCGATCCACCCTTGGATCCACCCGAACACTTTCGACTTGGTCGCCAGCAGCACTTTGCAGCAGATCGCCATTGAAAACGACGACAAAACCCGACCCCGAAAGACACCTATGCACCCGGCTTCCCTGGGTGAGGTAACTCGAGTACTCCGGTGCCTCCGTGGGTATAGACTCTAGAACGACCTAGTTCTAAAGGGGTTTGCTCCAAGTCCTCCTCTAAGTGTCCTTTTTCTTTAAAACTCCAACCGCGACATTCCCCATAGAAGTCAACGGCGGCTCGCGGCTGTGTTCTCACACTGCACGCGTCCCCCGTGGGTCCCCTGTGTCACTACCTTGGGTGGTTCCTTGAGGGCCAAGCACTTCTACAGGCTCTAGGCCCTGTGTCTAGCTCAGTCGTGGTTCTTATACCACTTTATTGGTATATGGTTTGGTACGCCCCTAGGGCTCAAACGTGTATTTGTGCTATTACTGTTGATAACTGACTTGTAACTTATGTACTTCAAACTCTAGCCTCATAAAGAGACTAGAGGGGTGTGTTTAAGACTAAATACATATATTTTATATATATACCTGGTGTGGTCCTCTTTCATTTGGTCACTCAAGAGATTATAGACTGGTAAAACAAGGTGCTTTACATTCCTTCAAGACTTAGCCTGAAGGCTGCTCTCCATAGCTACCACTAGGATAGCTTTCAATAAAGGTTGTCTTTAACCTATCTCCAATAAGGGGTTGTTTGGACTGGTGCAAGGTGCCCACTATAATTAGTGGACAGCATATACCAGGCCAACTTCTCACATTGGTGGCAGCGGTGGGATTCCAGCTTGCTATTGTTTTACCAGATATTCTCAATTGAATTGATCAACTGAAAACCACTAAGGGTACCTTAGGTACATATAAATCAAGCTTAGGATACAGTAAGTTCTACTGAATTAGAGTTGTGTGTTAAGGGATAGCACACCCTTTCTACAACTCAAGAGAGTTTAGTAGGCCACACTAGAGTAGGTAGTGCATACACCACACCACACTAGTAATGTCTTCACTGCCAGGAACCAGTGAGCTCCTGCCATCCAGATATGACACCCTCACATTCTTGGAATTGAGAGAGTTGTGCAAAGTTAGGAAGACAGGCAAAAGTGCCAACACCCAACGTCTCCTAGAGATGCTTCTGCTAGATGATCCTAGAAGACCCATAAGGTCTGAAAGGGTAGGCAGAGAGGGTGGGGCAGAAGAAGAGGGAGAGACCAGGGATGAAAATACCCAGGACCCAACCTCTGAAACTGGCCAGGGGGATGACAATGATCCTGACCTGGAAAGTGCAGCTACTCCTGAGGAAGAGGAGGAGGCCCAGAATGACCCCCCCTTTGTCCCCCCAGGAAGAGTTGTGAGTGTGCCCAGAAGGACTAGATCTCCTTCTCAGGAGCCTACCCACTCTGACACCTCAGTAGGGACCTCTGTCTCCTCTCATGGGAGGGAATCCTCTCATGAGAGGAGAAAGAGACTGATTCAGTATGAGCAAGCCCAGCTTGAGCTCAGAAAACAGCAGTTGGCTATAGACAGGGAGTCCCTAGATCTCTATAGACAGAGAAAAAGATGGGACTAGAGTCCCATGGTGGCAGCAATTTCCCCAGAGATAGGGAAAGGTCTTATGACCATAGAAACCTGAGCAAGATTGTCCCTCCCTACCAGAGTGGGGATGACATCCACAAATGGATAACTGCACTGGAGAGGGCCTGTAGAGTACAGAGGGTCCCTCAGGAGCAGTGGGCAGCAATCTTGTGGCTCTCCTTTGCAGACAAAGGTAGAGATAAGCTCCTCACTGTTAGAGAGGAGGATGCTGACAATTACAAAATCTTGAAGAGTGCTCTGATTGATGGGTTTGGCCTAACAACTGAACAATACAGGTTAAAGTTCAGAGGTACCCAAAAGCACAGACTCAAGACTGGGTAGACTATGTGGATTGTTCTGCTAAGGCTCTGGAAGGTTGGTTGATGGGCAGTAAGGTATGTGACTTCAAAGGATTGTACAATCTTATCATGAGGGAGCAGATTCTTAATAACTGTCAAAATCAGCTGTTGCATCAGTACCTGGTGGACTCTGATCTGACCTCTCCCCAAGAATTGGGAAAGAAGGAAGACAAATGGGTCAGAACCAGGGTGAGGCAGAAGGTACAGAACCAAGGTGGTGACCCTAAGAAGCAAGATTCTAAAAACTCTGATAAGGGTGGGGAGAAGGGTAAAGACCAGAAGTCTTCACAAGGTCACCAAAAATCTTCTTCAGGTGGGGATTCACAGTCTAACAAGGGAAAAGGCCAAAAGAAACCATGGTGCAAAGTCTGTAAGCAAATGACACACTGGACCAGTGATTGCACCAAGTCCAAAGACTCTATTCCAGCCCCCACCAATGCCCCTAAGGCACCTGTTCCCCCTAGTGCAGTTACAATTGGTGGTGGGAGTACACAGGCCAAGGGTTTAGTAGGGTTGACCCTGGGTAATGAGATGAGCTCTGGCCTAGTCAGAGAACTCACTCAGGCTGTCCTAGTCTGTGATGGAGGCATGGATGTGACCTCCTCTGTGAGTCCCAGTAATCTGGGCAAGTACAGGCAACAGCCCTTAATCAATGGAAAAGAGGCTTTGGCATTTAGGGACACAGGGGCAAGTGTCACCATGGTGACACAAGACCTTGTGGATCCTGGGCAGATTATACTTGGTGAAATGTACCAAGTGACCAATGCTAGCAATGTCAGAACAGACCATACTCTGGCAGTTGTTAACTTCTCCTGGGGAGGGGTAACTGGCCTTAAGAAGGTTGTGGTGAGTGCAAACCTGCCAGTGGAATGCTTGCTTGGCAATGATCTTGAAACTTCAGCTTGGGCAGAAGTGGAGCTCAGGACCCATGCAGAAATGCTGGGGATCCCTGCAGATGTGTTTGCTGTGACCAGGTCACAGAGCAAAATGTCTAACACTGAACAGGCCTTGGATCCTGGAACCATGGACCAAGTGCCAACCAAGAGGAGGAGTAGTAGGGTTAAGGCAGTGCCTTCCCCTTGGCTCAGAAGGAAGATCAGTCTCTTGAGGGGGATGATCTCAGTCCTGAGGAAGGAACTGTCCCAGAGGAGCTTGAACCTGACCAGGTTGAGTTCTTGGGGACAGGGGGCCCTTCCAGGGCAGATCTGAGCCAGGAGCAGCAGAGCTGCCCCTCTCTTGAACCCCTGAGACAGCAAGCTGCTGCTGAGGCTGCTGGGAATGCTAGTGGTCCCCATAAAGTATATTGGGATGATGGACTCTTGTACTCAGAGTGTAGAGACCCCAAGCCTGGTGCCAACAGGAGGTTGGTTATACCTCTGAAGTTCAGGGGCTTCCTATTGACCCTAGCCCATGATATTCCCCTAGCAGGTCACCTGGGCCAGAACAAGACTTGGGACAGACTTGTCCCTCACTTTCACTGGCCCCACATGTCTGAAGACACCAAGGAGTTTTGTCGCTCCTGTGTAACCTGCCAAGCCAGTGGGAAGGCAGGTGGCATCACAAAGGCCCCCTGATACCACTACCTGTGGTGGGGGTTCCCTTTGAGAGAGTGGGGATTGATATTGTTGGTCCCATGGATCCCCAAACAGCATCTGGGCACAGGTTTATCCTGGTGGTGGTGGACCATGCCACTAGGTACCCAGAGGCTATTCCCCTTAGGACCACTACCGCACCTGTGGTGGCAAGAGCCCTCCTGGGAATTTTCTCAAGAGTGGGCTTCCCTAAGGAGGTTGTATCAGACAGGGGTGCAAACTTTATGTCTGGATACTTGAAGGCAATGTGGAAGGAGTGTGGAGTGACTTACAAGTTCACCACACCCTATCACCCACAATGCAATGGTTTAGTTGAAAGATTCAACAAAACCTTAAAGGGCATGATTAAAGGGCTCCCAGAAAAGCTTAGGCGAAGATGGGACATACTCTTGCCCTGCCTTTTATTTGCATACAGGGAGGTGCCTCAAAAGGGGGTTGGCTACAGCCCTTTTGAACTTTTGTTTGGTCACCCTGTCAGGGGTCCATTGTGCTTGGTAAAGGAAGGATGGGAGTTACCTCTCAAGCCCCCAAAGCAAGACATAGTGGACTATGTACTTGGTCTCCGCTCCAGGATGGCTGAATACATGAAAAAGGCAACTAAAAACCTTGAGGCTAGCCAGGAACTGCAAAAAGCCTGGCATGACCAAAAGGCTGTACTGACTGTTTACCAGCCAGGACAGAAGGTGTGGGTGCTGGAGCCAGTGGCCCCAGCAGCTCTCCAAGACAAGTGGAGTGGACCCCATACCATTGTTGAACAGAAGGGTGAGGTCACCTATTTAGTAGACCTAGGAACACCCAGGAGTCCCCACAGGGTTCTCCATGTCAACAGATTGAAGCCATATGTGGACAGGGCAGACATGGGCTTGCTCATGGCTACTGATGAGGGACAGGAGGAAGAGAGTGACCCACTCCCTGACCTGCTCTCACAGAACCCTGATGATGGGTCAGTGGATGGTGTAGCCTTGGCAGGCAGCCTCACTGCTCAGAAGCAAACTGATTGTAGACAAGTGCTCAATCAGTACAGACATATGTTCTCTCTGACTCCAAGTCAGACCACCTGGTGCACTCATGAAGTGGACACTGGGGACAGTCTGCCTATTAAAAATAAGATTTATAGGCAACCTGACCATGTCAGGGACTGTATCAGGACAGAAGTCCAGAACATGTTGGATTTGGGAGTTATTGAACCCTCAGATAGCCCTTGGGCTAGTCCAGTGGTCCTTGTGCCAAAACCTCACACCAGTGGTGGGAAAAGAGAGATGAGGTTTTGTGTGGACTACAGGGTCTCAATGCAGTCACCAGGACTGATGCCCATCCAATACCTAGGGCAGATGAGCTAATAGACACTTTGGCCTCAGCCAAGTATCTAAGCACATTTGACCTGACAGCTGGCTACTGGCAGATCAGACTAGCTGATGATGCAAAGCCAAAAACAGCATTCTCAACCCCTAGTGGACATTATCAATTTGTGGTAATGCCCTTTGGTCTGAAGAATGCACCTGCCACTTTTCAGAGGTTGGTGAATACAGTCCTTACAGGTCTGGAGGCCTACAGTGCAGCATATCTAGATGATATTGCTGTCTTTAGCTCCACCTGGGAGGATCACCTGGTCCACCTCAGAAATGTTTTAGAGGCCCTGAAAAAGGCAGGCCTCACTATCAAGGCCACCAAGTGCCAGATAGGGCAGAGTCAGGTTGTGTACCTGGGCCACCTTGTGGGTGGAGGCCAGGTTCAACCATTGCAGAGCAAAATCCAGACCATCATGGACTGGGTTGCTCCCACTACCCAGACTCAGGTGAGAGCCTTCTTAGGCCTGACTGGGTACTATAGGAGATTTGTCAAGGGGTATGGATCAATAGTGTCACCCCTGAATGACTTAACTTCCAAGAAAATGCCCAAAAGGTTCAGTGGACAGCTAGCTGTCAAAAGGCATTTGATGACCTGAAGCAGGCCATGTGCACTGCTCCCATTCTCCAGAGTCCTGATTACTCCAAGAAGTTCATTGTCCAAACAGATGCATCTGAATTGGGGGTAGGGGCTGTACTGTCACAATTGAATGATGAAGGTCAGGATCAGCCAGTAGCTTTTATTAGCAGAAGGCTGACCCCTAGAGAGAAGTTGGTCAGCCATAGAGAGGGAGGCCTTTGCTGTGGTTTGGGCTCTGAAGAAGTTGAGGCCATACTTGTTTGGTACTCACTTCCTTGTTCAAACAGACCACAAGCCCCTCCTATGGCTAAAACAAATGAAGGGTGAAAACCCCAAACTGCTTAGGTGGTCCATTTCCCTACAGGGGATGGACTTTACAGTGGAACATAGACCTGGGAGTAACCATGCCAATGCAGATGGACTCTCTAGGTACTTCCACTTAGAACATGAAGACTCAACTGGTCATGGTTAGTTTAATGTCCCTACGTTTGGGGGGTTGTGTAGGAGAGTAGGATCTGCTTCACATGGGTACCCCCACTTTTGCTGATGCTTCACTGTTTTTCGACTTTAGTCTGGCTGGGGCCCTGCTAATCAGAACCCCAGCCTAGCTGCTTCCTCTCTAAAATGGTTTCCATGTGCCCTAGGCACATCTCTGATTGGAATCTGGAGTGCCCTTATAAGTCCCTAGTATATGGTATACTATGTACCCAGGGCATAGGTACCTCAGAGGCCTACCAGGGGCTGCAGCATGTATTGTGCCACCCCTGGAAGGCCATCCAAAATGACACCACAGGTCTGCTACTGCAGCCTGGGTAAGGTGGTGCATGCACCCCTTACAGTGGTATAGGCTACCTATATCACAACCATTGCACACACATATAAACCTATAAGTCACTCCTATGGCAGGCCTTACCCATCCTGAAGGCAGAGTGCTTGGTTCTTATGTGAGAGGGTGCCCCTGCATGAGCAGAGCCCCTCTACAGCGTTCGGAGTCCCTCCTCTGATGCTGTTTGTGGTACAGCCTGACCATATACTCTTAAGTGCATTATATCCTCGCGGTACAATGCTAACTTTGGACTGGCTGCACCAAAACATGTCGTGTTTGGTGTCAAACATCTTGGAATACTACCCCCCCGCCAGTCCTGGCGGCGGGGGTAGCATTCCACCCTTCTAGAGGGAGAGACATGTACACACCGGTCTACCCGGTAACTTCTTTCCAGAGCCCTGGCATCACAAAATGGATGCCGCTGCCACAGACACGGGTCTGGCCTCCTGCTGCTGACTGAAACTCCGTCAGGGGAGGCCTGGACAATAGGTTTCCTGTCGCAGGGAGGTGTAACCACCTCCCCAGACAGGATAATGTGTATTGGGGCTGGGCGGGAGCACTCTCTGGTGCTCAGAAGTCCTGCACTGGGGGCACACTTGGTGTCCCTGTGCATATGCCAGTTCAAACCGGTTGCAGGGGCTACCTGCCCCTGCTCTGGCGCGAAACTGGACAAAGGGAATGGGTGTAACCACCCCTCTTCCCTGACCCTCCCATAGGTGGGTCCCCAGAGTATGTCCAACCCCCTAACTTAGTATAAGTATGGGACCCCAGTCCTTAGGACTTTAGATTACCCTGGATGAAACTCTGACACTGAATCCTGGACCTTCGACGCTCTACCTGAAGATTAGAGGACTGAAGAATCTCCCTTGGGGTCAAGGAGTGACTCCCCTGCTTGGCAGGCACCTAAGAAGCAATTGTCTGGTCTGCATCACTGAAGTTCCTGCCAGCCGCCGAAGTCTTTGCATCACCAGAGGTAAGTTTCCAGACTTCCCCGAGGCTGCCCTGAGTCCCCAGCAAAGCTGAGGCCCGTAGCTGTCGTGGGTAACGTGGAACTGTGACCCCTGGACACCGAGTAATTTTGCAAGTGCATCCTCTTCTGAGTCTCCCACGAAGTTGTGCTTTGGGCTTCGAGTAGCCCCTGGCTCCAGCACCAACTGCACCGAAGATCACTGGTTTCCACTCCACGAGTGTCCTGTGAGCCAGCTCCAAGTGCGTCCACTTGAGGCTCCTTTGCGGTCGCTAGTCCGTTGGCTAGTGGGCCCTCCCGAAGGCAACTCTTCTTCTGCTTGGGCTTTCCTGGTTGCTCCAGATGTGCCCTGACTTACCCTCGCTGGGTAAGTCCCCCAGACCTTGCTGGTCTGCATCAACGTCCTTTCTTTGTTTCTACAAGACTTGCCATTGCCAAGGCTTGTTGGGTCCAATCCGGTCGCCGACACCCCTGCAATCGACAGACGTCATGGGAGAGCTCGAATCCAGCTCCTGGTTGTCGTCGACGCCTCCTGGACCTTGTGGCTGAAGAGTCAAGACGACCATCAACCTACCTGAAGCACCCGACATCAGTGGGCATCTGCTCATCGCCTTCCTGGTCACTGGCTAGTGACCCAGACTCTGTCCCCTCTGCTTTCAGGTTCTTCAGATCTTCGATCCACCCTTGGTCGCCAGCAGCACTTTGCAGCAGATCGCCATTGAAAACGACGACAAAACCCGACCCCGAAAGACACCTATGCACCCGGCTTCCCTGGGTGAGGTAACTCGATTACTCCAGTGCTCCCATGGGTATAGACTCTAGAACGACCTAGTTCTAAAGGGTTTGCTCCAAGTCCTCCTCTAAGTGTCCTTTTTCTTTAAAACTCCAACCGCGACATTCCCCATAGAAGTCAACGGCGGCTCGCGGCTGTGTTCTCAAACTGCACGCGTCCCCCGTGGGTCCCCTGTGTCACTACCTTGGGTGGTTCCTTGAGGGCCAAGCACTTCTACATGCTCTAGGCCATGTGTCTAGCTCAGTCGTGGTTCTTATACCACTTTATTGGTATATGGTTTGGTACGCCCCTAGGGCCCAAACGTGTATTTGTGCTATTACTGTGTTTAAATAACTTCTAACTTATGTACTTCGAACTCTAGCCTCATAAAGAGACTAGAGGGGTGTGTTTAGCAATAAATACATATATTTTGAATATATACCTGGTGTGGTGCTCTTTCATTTGATCACTCAAGAGATTATAGACTGGTAAAACAAGCTGCTTTACATTCCTTCAAGACTTAGCCTGAAGGCTGCTCTCCATAGCAACCACTAGGATATCTTTCAATAAAGGTTGTCTTTAACCTATCTCCAATAAGGGGTTGTTTGGACTGGTGCAAGGTGCCCACTATAATTAGTGGACAGCATATACCAGGCCAACTTCTCACACCAGAGCTCCTGCCGTCCTGAAGTTTGTAGGTGCCCTTCCTAAGTGGCAGGCCCAGAAATCTAAATGGAAGATTAAGAAAGGGTTGTGTTCCCCGGTGGGGACACCAAGGGGACATGGTCCAGCCAGTAGGGCTGGGTCCCCTAGAAGTGACCAAGGTAGACCCACTCTTAATCTAGAGGACAGGATAATTGGAGGTAGTATCCTGCCCGATGGGTCTCCCCAGGGTACCACTCCAGGGAGGGGTTGGCATGGGTCCAGCACCCCTGGAGGGGTCCCCCTCGTGGGGGGATCCATGGAAAAGCATTGTTGGCTCAGGGGGTGGTGATCAAGAAGTCCCCCTGGGGGTAGGAAGGCGAAGAACAGGAGGGTGTCCCTGAGGTAGAGGGCCTGCGTCCTGGTTCTATCGCCCGAAGCCGGGAAGTCCGTCAAAGTAATGATTGGTCTCCCCTGGCTTTTGGCTGGGAGGGGGTTGTGTAGGACTTGGCCTTTTTGGTTAAAGTTCCCTAAACTTTTTGCTTTCCCCTTAGACCGTTTTCCTGACCTAGAGATGCCAATTTAGATGCTTTGGGTACTTTGCCACTGCTGATCAGTGTCAAAGTACAGGAGTTCCCTGTGTAAAATGTATGGTGATTGGTTGGCCATTATTGGTATGTTTGCCTTACTAGTAAAAGTCCCTAGTGATGTGCACTGTGTGTGCGAGGGCTAGTAATGCCAGGGCGCGCAGAGAAGAGAACTCAGGCCTTCAGTGTAGGGACTGCGCACAGAATGCTAAGTTAGCAAGTTGTCCTGACAAGTGCAACCACTTGTCAGGCCTGACTTTCCCTTTTACATACACATGGGGCACCCCTGTGGTAGGTCTCAGGTAACCCCTGGGCAGGGTGCAGTGTAGGTAAATGGCAGAACATAAACTGAGGTGTGTGTTATGTTCTGGCAGTGAAAAACTCTCCATTTCGTTTTTCACTGCTGAAAGGCCATTCTGCCCATAGGACAGAATGGGGGAGGCTAGGTGTTGTATTTGTCAGCCTAGTTACCTGTCAGTTTATAATGGAGAGGTGAAGTTTGGTATGTGTGAACTCACAGTGTCATAATGCATCTTTCTGTAAAGGTGGTTTTTTCACTGTGTGTTTATAAAGCACTTTTTTAGAAGTGGCTGAGTATTGTGCTCTGAGCATTTCTGTGTGTCTCTGAAATGTGGATTGTCTGTCTGGAATTGAAAGGTGAGAGGAGCTGGGAGAGTTCTTGACCCAGGGAGGGGTTGAGATGGCACCAGGCTGCCCTGCATCTGGAGAGTAGGGGGAGGAGAAGCCCAGGAGTTGAAAAGGCCTGGGCTGGTGCTATAAACCAATTGACCCATCTCCTGCTGAGTGATTAAGGATCCAGACCCCCAGTATCAAAGGGAGAGAGGTGACACTGGGAGGGAGACACCCAGAACTGATTTAGGGAGGGGTCAGGGACCCCTGAGCACATACAGACTTCAAAAACAGTAAGGGGTATAACTATGAGAGCTGAAACCCCTGAACATTGGAATGAAACAGATATGGATTGAGACTGAAAAGGCTTGGACCCATTCTGTGGTCAAGAGGAACCTCTGCTAAAGAAGGAACAACTGAAGAGACTGTGGTGGATTGGCCAATCCTTGCTTCGTGGTCTGGGGCTGGTCTGCAGTTTGCTGTTCTAACTAAGGAAGAGGCTGTTGGGACTGTGCTTGGAGGCACTGGGTCCCCCTGCTTGAAGAAGACTGTGCTTTGTGCTGTGTCTTGTAACCCCAAGGGCCCGAGGTGAGCTGGCTCCCTGTTTGGAAATACAGGATCATAAACGTTTCCGGAGAAGTCCCAAGCAATGCGGTGTGCGTGTGCTTTGTGCCGCTTGAGACCCTCAGAAGTTGTGCCGTGTGATCGTGGGCACGCAGGAGTAAGCTAAGTCTAAGACACGCAGAGTGCGTGTCGTGGTGCAGGCCAAGGCATTGGTGAGGAGCGTCTGGTCGTGGAGTGCACAGGGAGACGAGGCGAGGCTCGGATGCGCAAGTGTGCGTGTCATGGTGCAGCCCGGGTGCTAGTGAAGAGCGCCTGGGCCTCGTGTGCACCAAAGGAAGCAGCAAGACTCGGACACGCAGTGTGCGTGTCGTGGTGCAGTCAGGGAGTTGGTGAGGAGCGCCATCGCTGCACCAGCCAAAGAAGTGAGTCTCGGACACGCTGGGTGCGTGTCGTGGTGCAGCCCGGGTGTTGGTGAGGAGCGCCTGGGCCTCGTAGGCACCAAAAGAAGAAGTGAGTCTCCGACGTGCAAGGGTGCGTGTCGTGCTGCAGCCAGGGCGTGAGGAAGAGCGCCTGGACATCGTGTGCACCGGGAGAAGAGGTGAGACTCGGATGCGCAGGAGTGCGTGTCGTGGTGCAGCCAGGGCGTGAGGAAGAGCGCCTGGACATCGTGTGCACCGGGAGAAGAGGCGAAGCTCGAACGCGCAGGGTGCGTGTTGAGGTGCAAGCGGAGCGTTGGTGAAGAGCGCCGGATCGTCGTGAGCACCAGAGAAGAGGCAAGTCTCGGACGCGCGGTGTGCGTGTCGAAGTACAACCTGAGGTGCTGGTGAGGAGTGCCGGGTTAGGTTGTGCACCAAACTGAAGTAAAGTCTCCACAGTGCTGAGGGCGGGTCTCGGTGTGGACCGAGTCCGCCGGAGTGAGGACCAAGTCATCGGGCCCTTGGAGTCCATCCGTAGCGGCCCGGACCGGCAGCCACAGAAGAGCTGAGCCGCCGGCCCGAGTCTGCCAAAACCCGTGACGGAGTTCTGGATCAAGGCCCAAGTCGCTGACGTCGGGGAGGAGAGTGGGATCGCGCCCCCCCCAGGTAACGTGGATCAATTCCTGAGGTTGGGTGTGGGCCCGGAGGGACACTCTCTCGACCACCCGCTCAGTCAGCTGCGTGAGCCGTTGCTTCGGCTCGGATCCCGGCCCGTGATGACCCAGGACGGGGCAGGACTGGGGCCGGAGTGGGAAGCAGTACTTTGTTTGTCATCATTTGATCCATAACGGGGGCACTGTTACTGGAGCACGTAAAACTGTCGTATTACACAATTGCTTTATTGCTGCTAACGAACTATCGAACTGTCGTATGACGTCTGACCTCATTTGTGCCTAACGAACTTTATGCTTGGTGCGCTACGCACTGTGTTATTTCTCCCATGCATATTATTTGATTGTAACGTGGCGCATTGTATGATTTCCTCAGTGCACAGTATCTGAGTATAACGTGGTGCAGTTTATTATTTCTTTATTGCACCGTACAGGATTGTAGCGTGACACATTGCTTTGTTTCTTCCTGGTACAGAGCATGCTGGTGGTGATACGCATTGCATTATTCCTTCAATTGCAAAGTACATGACTGTGGCGCTACGTATGGCATTATTTCTCTGTTGCACAGTATAAGAGAATATCGTTACGCATTGCAGTATTGTTTCCTTATGCAACGTGTGTGTTTCTAGCAATACGACTGGTCTAACCTATTGGGAAACAGTTAGAGAAGAGCTTAACTGTTGGTTAGACGCGGTGGTTGGGATTAGAACCTACCAACCCACCGGAAAGAATACTACCCATTCTTATATGTTGATTTTGTATCGTGTGGTTGTATCGTATAATTTCTTATATAAAGATTATACTCTTTTTATCAATACTCGTGTGGAGTCTATTTCTGATGACATCATGGGGTTATTGTGAGCGTGGTTGCACATACTGAACACTTGTGCCTTGGAGATAAGCCTGGCTGCTCGTGCCAAGCTACTAAGGGGGTGAGCAGGGCTATCTCAGACGGTGTCCTTACTTAGCCTAACGTTGAACCGAGGGGTCGAGGGCGCAAGCCTCCAGCATTTGGTGGTGGCGGTAAGCGACAGGGACCTCCACTTCCAACTCTAGGCACCCAAAACAAAGGGTATTGGTTTTATCTAGGTTGGCCCGTGGGCTATGCGCCATGAAGCAGTCTTCCAGAAGAAAGCTGATACTACGATGAACACCCACTAGCCTATTATCCATAAGTATCATGTCGTAAAACAAAGGACCAATGTGTTTAAAGCTTTAGTGGAGATCTTGAGCAACTCATGTCCTTAGTTCAATCACTTAAATATAAAATAACGTGTTGGGACGGAAAAGTCTTTCGCATGGTGATAGTCCTGCACCCCTGCCCTGGGTGTCCCAACTGTAATGATGTCTGGATTGCTGACGATGATTTTTGTTGGCTAGGGCAAACTCGGACCATACAGCTATGCCATGAGATAGACCTGTGTTACGTATTATAGTCCTTTAGCACTGGGAGGGGCATCCAAAACACAACCCTCATAGTGATGAAAGACTACTGTCTTTACTAGGAGTTAATCAGCACGCATGTGATTGTGGCAGCATACCATGTAGTGATCAGTAGGATTTAAAAGCTTCTTTTTACCTGTGTCACTGGAGTGAGGCCTACAGGCTCACTCTTTTAAAGCCCTGCTGCCGTGTGCTTAACTCGCCCTAATCCTGTATCAGGATGGTGCGTAGCGTTGCTCATTCATTTGTGTTATACATGTGCTGAATATTTGTCTGCCTGTGATTGGTATAATACAGGGATAATGCAGTGCTGTGCAGTGAGTGTATGTTATATGCATGTGCTGGGTGTATGTGTTCCTGTGAATGGTAAATACATTAAGGATGTAGTGCTGTGCAGTGCATGTATATTGAATGCAGGTGCTGGGTATGTGTGCCTGTGAGTGGTGCAATACATGGAAGATTCAGGGTTCCATTTTGGGAGACCCAGGGCTGACTGGAGGAACATGAGGAGTAGAGGTAGAAGAATCCCGGAAGACAGATTTATGGATTGCTGAGTTCTTGTAACCTGGGTGGGACACACTTGAGGAAGAGAGAGCCAAGTTCTTCAGTACATTTCAAAGGGTGATCTTTGATTCAGAGAGAAGTCACTGGAAAGGGGTCTGGGCACATCTCAGGAAGGAGATGAGTCTGATAAGAAAATCATAAAGTGTAAGACTGAGGTCCTGGGGTAAACGTTTGATACACATATCACTGTGGCCTCATCCAGTTGCGAACCTCTAGTCACTTCCATGGCCTGATTGTGGGGCTATAAGATTTGGAGTTGCTCCTGCTGTGAAAGACTGCTTTCTGGAGGTAGGAGAGTGTAGATGAGAGGGCACTTCAGAAGTAGAAAACCCCCAATATAAATTTCAAAGACTCAGTGCCTGATTCACAAAGGTAAACTTTCGCTTTTGTGTAAGTTTACAATTGTTTGTTATTCACAGAGGGATTTACTAATAGTATCTCTATGACTGCGGAGTCTCCACACATAAAAAGACCTCACTCAAAAAGACCTATCTTTTATGTGCGGAGACTCTGCACTTGTAAAGTTACTACTCGTATCTCCCTCTGTGAATAGCAAACAATTGTAACTTACACGAAAGTGTGCGTTTACCATGGTGAATCAGGACCTCAGATTCTAATTCACATTTGGTGTCTGGAAATGGACTATAAGAAGAAGAACTTGAGACTCCCAAAATTGTCAACTTCCAAGCAGCAAACCAGGCTAATATTGATCGTTTATCCTTCCTGCACATAAACAATCATCCCTGCAGCGCAGGCACCCTTGCAACATGGCGGCAGGGTTCCTGCGCCAGCGCTAGGCAGATTTTTTTGCACCAGGGCTAGGGTAAACACAGGGAAGCACTGTATTCTTGTGAACACGGCGCATCCCTGCTTTTTGAAAATGTTGGAGTGCTGCGCTGCTAAATTGGGCGCAGCTCCACGCACCGACATTTTCTTGTGAATATGTCACTTAGTTTGTACCTTGGGAGTGGAGCAGCGTAGTTTAGCTCCATCCTTTTACATTTTTTTGGCCAAATATATGTATTTTTACACTTGGCCTTATGTACCCATGTATTGCATTAATACTAATGAGAAAAGGTGCACGGAAGGTATAGAAAGTGCATCTATTGTGTCTTTTGACATATATGTGCGTGCATATTAACGTTTTTTTTCCAGAAACATCTGGACTGCTGATGTTAATCGTCTATTGGTTGAGATTGTAAGTGGGGCGCTGAAATGCATTTAATGCAGTACATTTGGCAGGGATTAATGAGAAGTAATCAAATGTGTGCTTAATGCTTCCTTATAAATTGTGACCAGTTGTTGTTTTCGCTTAATAAAATGTATTCGTATATTGTGCCAGATATATGAGTACAAAGCAAACACAAGGAGATGATGGACGGAGCGCTGAAACTTTCCAGACACTCACCCCCAGTCACAGATCTGGGTTGAATTCATCATCGTTCTTTAGCTCACTCCGTCACCCCAGTTCAGACACAGCTATATGCAAATCAGTCTTTACCCTGTGCCTCATGGGAACAGTCCAGCCCGAACTGCCAAGCCATGTCTTCCCTGGACCCGAAACAAGCATCCTGGGACCGGTTTCGGGCTAACAGCCCTCATCAGCCAGGCTAGTTTGAATCCAGTGGCAAAGTGAGCAAGGGACCCACGTCTGGGCATACCCTGCCAACTTAGGGCGAACAAAGCAAACACAAGGAGATGATGGACGGAGCACTGAAACTTTCCAGACACTCACCCCCAGTCACAGATCTGGGTTGAATTCATCATCGTTCTTTAGCTCACTCCACCACCCCAGTTCAGACACAGCTATATGCAAATCAGTCTTGACCCTGTGCCTCATGGGAACAGTCCAACCCGAACTGCCAAGCCATGTCTTCCCTGGACCGGAAACAAGCATCCTGGGACCGGTTTCAGGCTAACAGCCCTCATCAGCCAGGCTAGCTTGAATCTAGTGGCAAAGTGAGCAAGGGACCCACGTCCGGGTATACCCTGCCAACTTAGGGCGAACAAAGCAAACACAAGGAGATGATGGACGGAGTGCTGAAACTTTCCAGACACTCACCCCCAGTCACAGATCTGGGTTGAATTCATCATCGTTCTTTAGCTCACTCCGCCACCCCAGTTCAGACACAGCTATATGCAAATCAGTCTTGACCCTGTGCCTCATGGGAACAGTCCAGCCCGAACTGCCAAGCCATGTCTTCCCTGGACCCGAAACAAGCATCCTGGGACCGGTTTCAGGCTAACAGCCCTCATCAGCCAGGCTAGTTTGAATCCAGTGGCAAAGTGAGCAAGGGACCCACGTCTGGGCATACCCTGCCAACTTAGGGCGAACAAAGCAAACACAAGGAGATGATGGACGGAGCACTGAAACTTTCCAGACACTCACCCCCAGTCACAGATCTGGGTTGAATTCATCATCGTTCTTTAGCTCACTCCGCCACCCCAGTTCAGACACAGCTATATGCAAATCAGTCTTGACCCTGTGCCTCATGGGAACAGTCCAACCCGAACTGCCAAGCCATGTCTTCCCTGGACCGGAAACAAGCATCCTGGGACCGGTTTCAGGCTAACGGCCCTCATCAGCCAGGCTAGCTTGAATCTAGTGGCAAAGTGAGCAAGGGACCCACGTCCGGGCATACCCTGCCAACTTAGGGCGAACAAAGCAAACACAAGGGGATGATGGACGGAGCGCTGAAACTTTCCAGACACTCACCCCCAGTCACAGATCTGGGTTGAATTCATCATCGTTCTTAAGCTCACTCCGCCACCCCAGTTGAGACACAGCTATATGCAAATCAGTCTTGACCCTGTGCCTCATGGGAACAGTCCAACCCAAACTGCCAAGCGCTCCGTCCATCATCTCGTTGTGTTTGCTTTGTTCGCCCTAAGTTGGCAGGGTATGCCCAGACGTGGGTCCCTTGCTCACTTTGCCACTGGATTCAAGCTATCCTGGCTGATGAAGGGTGTTACCCAGAAACCGGTCCCAGGATGCTTGTTTCCGGTTCAGGGAAGACCTGGCTTGGCAGTTCGGGCTGGACTGTTCCCATGAGGCACAGGGTCAAGACTGATTTGCATATAGCTGGTTCTGAACTGAGGTGGCGAAGTGAGCTAAAGAATGATGATGGATTCAACCCAGATCTGTGACTGGGAGTGAGTGTCTGAAAAGTTTCAGCGCTCCGTCCATCATCTCCTTGTGTTAGATATATGAGTACAGCACACTATAGTTTGATTTTCATTATTAAAGATTTCATTCATTGGATTATATATAGGTTGTAGAACTAATATGCCTTTAAGTAGAAATGTTAAGTTAGCAGCCGGATTGTGGTTTTTTGCCTGACCAAGTTTTTAATGGCCTTTTGGATAAAATGAGTGAAAATTTCACAGCCAGCTTTTAACCTCTGAAATTGATTATTCAATGTTTATGATGTACTGTGGTTGGATGTGCAATTCTGTCGTAGATTCTAAGTTTTGCCACTGTCCTTTTTCATGCACTTTAGATAGTGGTCCTGTGCTTACCAAATTTGTGGTTTTTATATTGATTTTTTTAACTAATATTCAGATGGAGCTTTTATATGTTATGATAGTTTTATTTATTGTTATTTATATCTGTATTTTTATGTATATGTGTAATGTTGGTTTTCTTGTTTGTCTATACTTTTATGATCCACATTGATCGAAATAAAGTTCACTGATGATGTTAAGTTAGCACGATTGTGGACCTTAAGCTTGCAGTCGAGTAATTTAACCTTAACATGAAAGTTGTTTTTTGCATGTTTTGATTCTCTGCAGGTGCAGACCAAAGGCATTGGTAAGTTAGTGAAAATCCACATTGTATTTCACAAATAGTGAGATGAGGAAGAGCTGGCAATGTCAAATGATTTTAATGAAGAACACAGGGAGTGTTACCCGTTGGTACTATCAGACAAAGGGAGGAACAAGAACACTTTGAAAGCAGAGACTGGAATATGGGAGTAGTGTTCAAGGCGCCAAGTTATTTTCTGGGAACTGGAAAACATATTATGATGTGTATGAGGTCATGTTTTCTCATATGTTCTTTGTGCATTTTAATTAGTGAACCCACCTTAGGTTTAGTCAAATTCCCTTTAGACTTGGAGAGGTACAGACCACTCTTGACATCTCTGATTGTGTGCTTCATGCTATATATTATTCTTTACTTATAAAACTTCTCCAGAGGTTCTGATGCTGACACTTGTCTTGCTGCGTTGCTTCAATAGGGCTTCTCCTATCCTTAGATTAGTGTAGGGTTAATAGATGCTGCAAATCTTTTCTATTTATGGGGAGAAGGATCGAAACTATTCCACAAGTCATCAAATTATTTTCTTTATTGCAGCTACTGAGATCCTTATATGTTTTTTGCTAACCCCTCTTCCTCTCATGCTACTACAAAGGTCTATTGACCAAAGTCGAATTGGAAGAAGCGTCCCAGGGCATTCTCAGGAGCTATGCTACAACTCTCAATGTTTTCCTGCAGATTGATGGTCAATATTTTGGAAACAACTTCCATACAGGCCCAAGCATTCATAGTTAGTGATAATTAGAAGGCAATTAATTTGTTTATATACTGGCACTAATAGGGACCTCCCATATTCCAGCAACATTGGGGAGAGGAGTTGGCCTAACGGCTAGGGCGGTCGACCTCGAATCTGGGGAAATGGGAAACTGGGTTCGAGTCTCGGCAATGACGCTGAACATCCTGTGATTCTGGGCAAATCACTTAATCTCCCCGTGCCTAACAAAAATGAACGTGTCCTCATGTAATGCAACTGGTGCTATGTAAAGCGCTCTGATACCCGATTCGGGTCAAGTTCGCACTATATAAAAAAAAAAACACTGCCGGTTTCAAGTATTGCCCTAAACAGTATCATCAGCATGGGAATCCACCACTCATTATATCTCTTCAGGGCACTATGGGACAGACCCCGAGGTCTGAATGCTTTAGAATTCGTTATCCCCACAATTGTATTGCAAATAACTTCATGATTTACATCTACAGGAGTGCGGACATAGAGAACTATTCCTGAAGCTGACCCTTCAAATTGGAAAGGAAACAAAGTTTCAATGCATTGGGCACAGGATGCATTGAAGATTCCTAGGCCTGGGTTTATGCCAATGTCTTGGCCCACCCCTTTAGCCATTCTCACCCAAAACTGATGATATTTTTCCTTACTGAGGATGAAGGTCTTGGATCAATTCCTTTAACATGTCACTTATGTCTTGTGTTTAATCAGATTTTTGTAACAATGCCTATCTTTATGGGTAAGGGCCACATAATCACTATACTTCCTAGGATGTCTCTTACGCTGACACGTTTTACGTAAGGGATCCCGACAGGCAAACCTCAGTTCAGCATCAGGCCATGGCAGGTTCTGTGTTAAAATGCTTGAACCTGATATGCTCATCTGATCCTGTTCCATCTACCACTGGAATGAAAAATCATGTTATTAATACTTGTGCTTGATAATTAGAGCTAACATGTTTGCATTGTTTGGTCGAATATATGGTTAAGAATCCATAATCATTATGGAGACAGGTCCTATAATTATCAGCAGGTCATTATTTACATTTATATGTATGCTGTCATTGTTCTTGCACTTGCAGCTCCACCAAATTATGTTTGAGTGACGTAGTAGGTAAAAAACGATGGACCAGAATACAGTCTGAGATATCGATAGTGGCTGAAATGACCTCAAGCGTTCCTTTCATCACCTTCTTGTTTGTTGCAGTAGATGTCCCAAGTGCGCAGCTGTGCTCGGACATGGGTCACATGTGCAATGTGCCATAGGACTAAAGCTATACTCTACTGATGAGACCTAAATTAGGTCAAAACTAACTTGGGGTTGCTTGTTTTCCCATTTGAAAGAGACATGGCCTAGAAGTTCATGGGGGACTGTTCATTATACAGGTCTGAGACTGATTTAAATATGGCTGGTCTCGGTCTAGAATGGCTTAGTGGGTGAAAAACTATGAACTGGAATGCAACCCAGAGCAATGAAAAGTTGCTGAGATTAATTTAGCATTCCTTCCATCACCTTATTGCAGTAGACACCTGAATTGCAAAGTATATGCCGAACGGATGCTGAGACTCAAGCTATACCTCACTGGCTAGAATTAAGCAGGTTGACATCGTAAAGGGGTTACTTGTGTTTAACTCTGGAGTTAGCCTGACCTCGAAGATCATGCAGGAGTGTTGCTTTTTAAGCAGAAACAAGAGTGATTTGCATACAGCACTTCTATGTCTAGAGTGGCATAGTGCATGAAAAACAATGGACTGGACTGCAGGCCGATCAGTCACCAGTGATTAATTCAAGCATTCCTTTCATTACCTTGCTGTTTGCTGCTTTCAACGTTACATGACAGTGAGGACATTTTGACTACAGTGCACTGGCCACTATAACCACTTTCAAAGTGGGACAGAAAACACAGTTTTCTAAAAACATTAATACAGATGGCCTGTCACATATGTATAGTTATTGGTCGAAGCTGTTATGCCTTGTGATCTAGTGACGTTGTCGGGATATTACCCAAGTCACCAGTAATGACTCTAAATCCCTTGACAATAAGTATCTTCATAACGTCAGTACCTCTAAATTCCCCAAAATTTCCAATCAAATGGTGAGAAGGACTTAACCCAACACTAGTATTTTCCTTAGAGACATCACAGTGGATGTAAATGGCCGTGCATTACAATCAATTCTATACATTGTCAAGTAAACTCCATTCTTTTTGGCAAGGATATAACAAAGACTTAAAAGCTCCTCCAGAGCCAGATTATCACTTTGTCTCCCTGTCTGAAAAATGATTGTTGATCACTGACAGGACAGGTTATATTGAGATGCGTGGTCAAAGTGAACATTGATTATCTCGTCATCATTCTCTACATCTCCTCACCTTCATATCCATCTATTCATCCACCCATCATTCTCTCAATCCATCCATCCCTACTTCCGTTCCTACCATCCTCCCAAGTGAAACAAGTGAGTATGAATGAATGTAGTGAAGTCTTTGTTTCATTTGTTCCATACCCCAAAGTTACATCATTTTATTGGGTTTTTTTGCAGTGGATTTTATGTTTTTATGTTTGGAGACCAGTGTCTTCGATCAAAGCCACAGGGGCCATTGACAACATTTTAAAGGTTTTACGTTAGTCAAACGGTATTCAGACAGAATATTGAGTTGGAAATGTCGAATTACACAAATATCGAGTTGAAAATATCGTGACACAGAAATATCGACAGCAAGAATATCATTTTCAAGAATATCGAATTTAAAGTAAGAAATATCGTTTAAAAAAATATAGAAGTCATTAATATCATTTGCAAAAATATAGTTGTTTAAAATATCGATTTTTTAATTAGTGTTATGTATTTTAGTTTCCTATTTAAATGTGTGATGTGTGTTTTTTTGTATAAGTATTGTTTATGTTTTTTAATATATGTGTTAAATTTTTAGTAGTTATCAATATTATTATAAGTAAATTTTGCGTTTTTTAGTTCCGTAGCGTGTTTTGGGTTTATAGGGGAATAGGGTGGAAAGTAATTTAATTATAATAAATTATTGATTATTTTTTATTTATTGATATTTATTTATTTGAGATTGTATAGTGTTAATTGTGGGAAGTAATTTATTTGTAATTAATTATTAATTGTTTGTTAATTAAAATTATTTAATGAATTGGTAATTAATTATAGTAATTGTGTCATTTGTTTTAGGTACGGGTTGTGGGGTTTATAGGGGTAAAGGGTGGGAAGTAATGTTTTATTTATTAATAATTAGTTGTTAATTTATATTAATTAATTGATTTAAAATTAATTATGGAAGTTGTGTAAATAATTTTAGGTGTGGGTTGTGGGGTTTATAGGGGTGAAGGGTGGGAAGTAATTTATGTTTACTTAACAATTAGTTGATCATTAATAATAATTAATTAATTGATATTTAATTAGGGTATTTGTTTTGTGTGGGTTTTACTGTTATTGGGGTACAGTGTGGGGAGTAAATTAATTTTACTTACTTTATAATTAGTTGTTAAATACGATTAGTTTTTTAATTGAAAATAAGTTTTAATTGTATAATTTGTTTTTTACAGTTAAATTTTAGCAGCGGGTTGTGGGGATTATAGGGGTAAAGTGTGGGAAATCAATTCATTTTTATGCGCTTTAATTTGTTTTTTAATTAATAATATTTCTTTAATTGGTAATTAATTATGATTTTGAAAAAAAAAAATAGATGTAGGTTGTGAATTGTGTGGTGTTGTAGGGTAGGAAATAAAAAAGTAAATTCATTTAATAATTAATGTTTTTGTTTCTAAATAATTTCTAATTAAAAATATTTATTTGTTTGGAAATTAAATTTTATTTGATTTAATATAATATTTATAGGTGTTTGTCATATGTATTTAACATTATAATATGTTTTTTAAATTCTTTTTAATATTAAATATATTTGTATTTTAATTTTTAACATATTTATATATTTTTTAATTTATTTTGTTTTTTAAATATTTTTGTTGGTAATATTTTGCTTGTTTTTAATTTTGAACTGACTGGAGTGGGATCCCGCACTTCCAGCACTTTCCCTATTGTTGCACTCACTGGATTGGGAATAGTAATTTTTACCCCTCCGCTATCCAACACTTCCCCTACTGTTACAATTATTGGAGTGGGAATAGTAATTTTTACCCCTCTGTTATATAACAATGTCCCTACTGTTGTACTGACTGGTGTGGGAATAGTAAATGTTAACCCTCCGCAATCCAACACTTTTCCTACTGTTGCACTGATTGGAGTGGGAATAGTAAATTTTATCCCGCCACTATCCAACACTTTCCCTACTGTTGCACTGACTGGAGTGGGAATAGTAATTTTTACAACTCCGCTATCCAACACTTTCCCTACTGTTGCACTGACTGGTGTGGAAATAGTAATTTTTACCCCTCCGCTATCCAACACTTTCCCTACTGTTGCACTGATTGGAGAGGGAATAGTAAATTTTATCCTGCCACTATCCAACACTTTCCCTACTGTTGCATTCACTGGAGTGGGAATAGTAATCTGTACCCCTTCGCTATCCAACACTTTCCCTACTGTTACACTCACTGGAGTGGGAATAGCAATTTTTACCCCTCCACTTCCCTACTGTTGCACTGACTGGTGTGGGAATAGTCATTTTTACCCCTTCGCTATCCAACACTTTCCCTACTGTTGCACTCACTGGAGTGGGAATAGTAATTTTTATCCCTCCGCTATCCAACGCTTTCCCTACTGTTGCACTCACTGGAGTGGGAATAGTAATTTTTACACCTATGCTATTCAACGCTTTCCCTACTGTTGCACTCACTGGAGTGGGAATAGTAATTGTTACCCCTCCGCTATCCAACACTTTCCCTACTGTTACACTCACTGGAGTGGGAATAGCAATTTTTACCCCTTCGCTATCCAACACTTTTCCTACTGTTGCACTCACTGGAGTGGGATAAGTAATGTTTACCCCTCCGCTATCCAACACTTTCCCTACTGTTACACTGACTGGAGTGGGAATAGTAATTTTTAGCCTTCCACTTTCCCTACTGTAGCACTGACTGGAGTGGGAAATTTAAGTTTGAAGATTTTTAAATAGTTTAATGTTTTAATGTATAATGGAATTTTTAAAAATTATATTTTATGTTATTGGTACATATATATATATATATTTGTAAATTTGTATATAATTTTAAAATTATAAAATTAATAGTTTATTAATTGTTTTAAAGTAAATATACATTAATTATTATGTAAGTTTATTTGTTATATTTTTTTTTAATTTATTTAAATCTACTTTATCTTTTTATATTAATTTTATTATTTAACATATTTAATATATATATATATATTTTTATATACATATAAAAATTGATATTTTGTACAAGTACATTTTTTACATTGATATTTTTTCCCAATATTTTTGTACTTACCTGTTTACGTATAGGGAGTCAATATTTTTGCATTCTATATTTTTTCAACGATATTTTTTTCATCTATATTTTTGTAGTCGATATTTTGTCAGTGAACCATAGTTTGTCTATACTGCCATGTGATATCCACAAAATACCCCCCACTTTACCACTGCTAATATGGGGACATTCATGATGCCCCTTATTAAGCACTCAGAAGTTGCCGTGCGTTTGGTTGTATCACCAACTGATTAAGGAGCAGATACGACGATAGCTTCACACAAGCCATTTCCCATAAACCCACAACTTGACTTAGCATTATTACACTCTGCACTTACAGGACTTTAATCATTATGTGAATCTGTGGATCAAGTGATATAAAAATTGCAAAGATGCTCCACTTTCCCCACATCGTTCATTGTTACATCAGAAGTACATAATTGCTTGTTTCATAGCCTTTTCTGTCTGTTGCAAGGGTCGTAGCATTGGTTATATATACCTGGGCTCAAATTAATTAACGCTTTGTGCCGTTTGTGTGTCAAAGTGACACAAACTTGGCACAGAGTGTTGGGGTGAGATTTACTAACAAATGCAAACCAGGATTAGTGTTGGAAAGTATGCCACAGTAATGCGAAATTGTGCTATGCGTTGATTTGGTTGAAGGGGGAATTCCATGTTCAAAATAATTTATTGAATTTTATAAAATGAACAACAGACAATACAAAAAGAGCACTGAAATAAGTACAAAGAAGAAAACAAAATAATATTGAAAAGAGAAATGTACTTATATAATGACAATTTGAAAATACATTTTAAAAGAAAATGAATACATGAATAAACTGAATTGCCATTGCATGAGAATCTTAATAGAGCTACTACTTTCAATTTCAAAGTTCTTAAATAATAATAAATTATATATATGTTGATATTTGCATGATTTATTGTGATCTGATGGTTTTAAACTATGCTTTTTATTGTGCTTTTATGGTCTGGTGTTTGTGGCTGAATAAAGCTTGACGATATATATATATATATATATATATTATCTACTGGCGGTCGCCAGTAGATAGTTATAGTTACAACCTATTATCCATAGGAAATCCGCGACATTCTATTTGAAATAACTCTCTTGCCGGTTGACGTATCTTCGCAAAATTTTCAAACTTTGTGGGCGCTCCGGTCCGCTCCTACCCTGAAAGTCTCGGGGGATTCGTCAAGCGGGGGCCGAGAAAAAGGGGGTCCCAAAACGCGTTTTCCCCATGCAATTTTCCATAGGAAACTTTAGACACGGCTACAGCCCGAACTGCTGAACGGAATTACACCAAATTTGGCAAAGAGGTAGTTCTTGGTTCAGAAAGAACCCTTTTGTTAAATGGTGTAAATCCGTTCAGTAGTTGCTGAGAAAATCAAAAGTAAAAGTACATATATATCTATGGCCGCGTCGGATTCGCGCACCCTCCCGATCACGAGCTGCATGCTAATTGGCTGTCAACACTCCAAATCAGGAAGTGTTGGCAGCCATTTTGTCCCTCGGTAGAACCGAGGGACAGAAACAAGTGTGCAAAGCGCACAAAGGGGGCAGGGTAGAAACAACCTGACCCCCTAGTTCTGCTCAGGGGGTCCCACAAGGACCCCCTGGGCAAAAATTATTTATTTTTATTTTTTTTAAATCGGCAGGATGCGCTCAGGGTGCACAAATCCTGCCGAAAAAAAAAAAAATCGAAGCGCGGTCTCCCACGCTTCGATGTTAATTGGCCCCCGGGTGGGCCAAGTCCCGGGGGCATGCTGGGGGGTTAATTTTATGTGTGGGGGGCCTCTAAGGGCCCCCAAGCCCCGGGGACCACCACCCCCGGGGCTTTATGTATAATGGTGCGGGAGGGCTCTGAGCCCTCCCGCAGCCCCGGGACCGCCACCTCCCGGGGCTTCTTTTTTTATTTTGAAAAACCTGTGTGGGGGCTCCAGCCCCCACACGCCCGGGGACCACCACCTCCCGGGGCACTAAGAAAATTACAATGGGGGTCCGTTTTGGACCCCCAAGCCCCGGGGACCACCACCTCGCCGGGGCTTTCAAAATGTAAGGAGGGGGCTGCGCGGCCCCCTCCTGGAGCCTGAGGTGGCCCTGGGGACCGCCACCCCCAGGGCCGGCTCCTGCAGTGTCCCGGGTGCCTACCCCGGGACACTGCTGTTTGCAATGACAGGACGGGAGCCTCGCGGCTCCCGTCCTGTCATTGCAAACTGCTTTGGATATTGGAAGAGAGAGCAGGAAACCTGCTCTCTCTTCCAATATCCAAAGCTGATTGCTTTCCACATGGGGAGCAGCATGTTAGCTGCTCCCCATGTGTAAAGCAATGCCGGCTCCCGTAGGACACGGGGAGCCGGCGGGACTGTGGGGGTTTGGGGACCCCCACAGTCCCCAACGAGAGGCCAGGCCCCGGGGGATGGGGTCCCCGGGGCCATAAGTGGCCACGGAGGGGGCCACGCAGCCCCCTCCCCAAAGGTAAAAAAAGTTTAAAAAAAAAAAAGTGCAAGGCCGGCCCCGGGGGATGGGGTCCCCGGGGCCTTAAATGGCCTGAGGAGGGGGGCCACGCAGCCCCCCTCCAAATAAAAAAAAAAGAGGCCATGCCCCGGGGGATGGGGTTTCCGGGGCCAATACAGGCCCAGGGAAGGGGGGCCACGCGGCCCCCTTCCCGTTTTTTTTTTTAATTTTAATTTTAAAAAAAGGGGTAAGGCCCTGGGGGATGGGGTCCCCAGGGCCTAAAAATAGGAAAAAGGAAGGGGGGCCACACAGCCCCCCTTCAGGGGAAAAAAAAAAAAAAAAAAAAAAAACGATCGGGCCCGCAGGCCCCGCCCCCTTCCTTCACCACTCTGCAAACGCGCCCCCTGGCGCGTTTGCAGAGGGGGAACGAATTCCCCTTGAGTACTGGGGTCCCTGGGGGCCAACTAGCCCACCAGGAACCTCCAGTATGCGCCAGGGGCTGCCTTGCAGAGAGGTGTACAGAGGCCACGCCCCTTTTTACACCTCTCTGCAACGCAGCTCTGTGGCGCTTTTTGGAGGTATATGGTGGGCTAGTTGCACCCCAGGGACCCTCAGGATTCAAGGGGAGTTAATCCCCCGACTTAAAACGCGCCACGGGGCGCGTTTGCACAGTGGTGAAGGGAGGGGGCGGGGCTTCAGGTGACATGTGTGCAAACAGGCCCCGTGGCGCGTTTTAAGATGGGGAATTAAATCCCCTTCAATCCTGAGGGTCCCTGGGGGCCAACTAGCCCAACAGGTACGTCCAGAAAGCGCCACAGAGCTGCGTTGCAGAGAGGTGTAAAAAGGGGTGTGGCCTCTGTACATGTCTCTGCAACACAGCCCCCTGGCGCATACTGGAGGTTCCTGGTGGGCTAGTTGGCCCGTAGGGACCCTCATGATTCAAGGGGACTTAATCCCCCAACTTAAAACGCGCCACGGGGCGCGTTTGCACAGATGTCACCTCAGGCCCCGCCCCTCCCTTCACCATTGTGCAAATATTCCTCTAAAATCAGCCGAAATACGAATTCCGATTTACTCACCTGTTATCAGGAGAGACCTCAGTACTGTATCTTTCAGCCCAGTACTGGTCCTGAAAAGTAATTTTAACCGTACTTACCAGTAACTTGAATTTCCTTCCATAGGCTAACATTGACTGGTTTCACTTGGAAATTCTTCTAAGTGTGGAGTTTTGGAACTTTAAAATATTCCTCTAAAATCAGCCGAAATACGAATTCCGATTTACTCACCTGTTATCAGGAGAGACCTCAGTGCTGCATCTTTCAGCCCAGTACTGATCCTCAAAAGTAATTTTAACCGTACTTACCAGTAACTTGAATTTCCTTCCATAGGATATAATTGCCTGCTTTTTGCTGAAAAAGTTTCTAAGTGTTGATTTTTGAAACATACAAATATTCCTCTAAAATCAGCCGAAATACGAATTCCGATTTACTCACCTGTTATAAGGAGAGACCTCAGTGCTGTATCTTTCAGCCCAGTACTGGTCCTGAAAAGTAATTTTAACCGTACTTACCAGTAACTTGAATTTCCTTCCATAGGCTAACATTGACTGGTTTCACTTGGAAATTCTTCTAAGTGTGGAGTTTTGGAACTTTAAAATATTCCTCTAAAATCAGCCGAAATACGAATTCCGATTTACTCACCTGTTATCAGGAGAGACCTCAGTGCTGCATCTTTCAGCCCAGTACTGATCCTCAAAAGTAATTTTAACCGTACTTACCAGTAACTTGAATTTCCTTCCATAGGATATCATTGCCTGCTTTTTGCTGAAAAAGTTTCTAAGTGTTGATTTTTGAAACATACAAATATTCCTCTAAAATCAGGCGAAATACGAATTTCGATTTACTCACCTGTTATCAGGAGAGACCTCAGTGCTGCATCTTTCAGCCCAGTACTGGTCCTGAAAAGTAATTTTAACCGTACTTACCAGTAACTTATATTTTCTTCCATAGGAATCCATTGTCTGGTTTTCAGCAGAAAAGTTTCAAAGTGTCGATTTTCACAAACTACAAATATTCCTTAAAAATCGCCTGTATGACTTAAACGCATTCTTTCAACTGTTTACAGGAGATGCACCAGTGCTGGATCCAGGATCCAACACTGAGTAAGAAAAAGTAACGATAACAGTTTTTACCTGCTAAGTGAATTTCCTTCCATAGGATAACATTGGTGATTCTATGAGAAAAAGTTTCTAAGTGTCAACTTTTAAAATACAATAATATTCCTTAAAAATCACGACTGTAACCAAAACGCTTTTACTCAACTGTTTACAGGAGATGTACCAGGACTGAATCTAGGATCCAGTCCTGTGGTTAGAAAAGTAATCCATAAAGTAACTAATTGCATTTAACTAGAAATTCACATTGAGCTGAATGTTGCATTGTGTTTGAAAATGTGGTGCCCATTGCAACAACTGTAACTACTGTACTTAAAAGTCTATTGCCTATGTGCAAAGTATTTAAACTAAAGTAATTCATTCTGAGAAAGTATTTTTTGTAATGTAATGTATAATGTAATTACAATGTAATTTAAAAAATAAAATATGTAAAAAAAAATTCAAAAAATGTAATAAATCAGTATGAAAAAAATTAATATAACAATTAATACATTTAAAAATTGTCATTTACAAAACCTTTGAAATTCACTGAAAAAACCGTAGGTTTCAGACATGTTATAGTTAGGAATTAGCATTTAAAAAACCTTTGAAATTCACTGAAAAAAACATAGGTTTCAGATAAGTTATAGTTAGAAATTAGCATTTAAAAAACCTTTGAAATTCACTGAAAAAAACATAGGTTTTAGGGTCAGTTATAGTTAGTTGGACATTGCACTCATACAAAACCTGTGAAATTCCCCCGTTATAGTTAGTTCAGCTAACTATAACTCGCGCCCCCGCAATGCACTGCTTATGACGTCACATATTACATCACTCATGACATGGTCAGTGACATCACTGATGACATCACTGATGACATCTCAAATGACATCACTGATGACATCATCCACGTGATAATCTGATGCACCTCCTCACACCCTAATATAACCTTTGATACACCCAATCTAAATTACAGACTGCCATTCGCAAAACCATAGACACTCCAACACCAATAACTACATACCCACTCACTGATTCTTAGGTCTACACACACACATCCACTCACTCACCCGTACAGTCACTCATACTTATGGTCACTCAGTACAGGACAATCATATGCACTCTTACTCCTATATAGACACTCAAACACCGCCACTCATCCATAGAGGTACTCACACACCTAGTCAGTCATGCAAATAATTAAACACACTGCCATTTACTCACCTATACAGTTATACACACACCAGCTCACTTAATCATACAAATACTAGCACATTGTTACGCTCTTATACAATCACTGATACAAGCACACACTCATCCATACAGCCACTATCACAATCACTCACTCTCGCTTATAGCTATTTATATACTCCAATACACATATATACTGCCTTTCACATATGTAGTTACTCACACATGTACCACTGGGACATACATTCACTCACTAACACACTCTTACACACACTTACCCACCCATACAGTCTATCACAGATGCACTCTTGAAACCATCCACCCAGTGAATCACCCACTCACACATCTATGCACAGTCGCACACACCCCATCCACACAAACAATCAGGCACCCATACAGCTACTCAGACAAGCATTCAATAACTCATATAGACACTCATGTAGCTATTCACAAACACATGCAGCCACTTACACAGCAACAGACGGATACAGACATTCACACAGTTTAGTCACTAACCCATGCATTCAGTAAGATACGTTTAATCACTCACTTATAGAGTTAGTCACGCACCTACTAAATCATCCATTCAGACACTTATACACCCACTCATTCTTCAATACGCCTTTCCCTATATATATTAAAAATATTTAAACTTTACAGAAACACACAGTCACTGGATGATGTCATCAGTGATGTCATTTGAGATGTCATCAGTGATGTCATCAGTGATGTCACTGACCATGTCATGAGTGATGTAATATGTGACGTCATCAGCAGTGCATTGCGGGGGCGCGAGTTATAGTTAGCTGAACTAACTATAACGGGGGAATTTCACAGGTTTTGTACAAGTGCAATGTCCAACTAACTATAACTGTCCCTAAAACCTATGTTTTTTTCAGTGAATTTCAAAGGTTTTTTAAATGCTAATTTCTAACTATAACTTATCTGAAACCTATGGTTTTTTCAGTGAATTTCAAAGGTTTTTTAAATGCTAATTCCTAACTATAACATGTCTGAAACCTACGGTTTTTTCAGTGAATATATATATATATATATATATCTCCAAACCAACAGAACTCCTTCTGGAACCTGGGCCCGTGGGGAGGTGGTGCGTAGAACCGGCGGAGCCTGCCGGTAAACAATATCCCACAAAGTTCAAAAGGTAAGACACACACTCAGGAAATGCCACCAAGTGGAGGTTTAATGGACTTCAGTTGTAACGCGTTTCGACAGACGAGCTGCCTTGATCACACAACGAAAGAAAACAGTGGAACCATTACATATCCTTGTACAGATATAAACAAAGGACTCAGTTCGACATAGCTGACAACACTACCCAAATGGGGTGGCCATCTTGGAACGTATAAAAGTCACTGGGATATACTGCAATGATACAATCTAATAGATCATAGCACAGTGCTTAATGCATCGTATTATATCATAAGTATATGGATTTTGGATATCTTTGCCAACACCTCCGAACTCCATTATGCAGATGTAATTTAAGGAAAAAACATGTTATGACACCGAGGGGGAGGTGAAGTACTGTGCGCCATAGTGGCATAGCCTGGTGCTTAATGCATCGTAATATATCATAAAGTATATACATTTTGGATACCTATGCAAACAACTTTGAACTCAATTACGCAAATGTAATTAAAGGAAAAAACATGTTATAACACCGAGGAAGAGGTTTAGTACTGTGAGCCATAGTGGCATTTTTGTCATATCAGTAAAGTTGCAATACACAGAGGCTAGTGCTTGAGGGCACAAGGGATCCAGCATGACCTACAGAAAAGCTAATGTTATCCCGCTGGTTAATATAACCACGGTTAAACTGCAAAGATATAGTTCATAACGTGAAATACATGCGCCATGTGGCGGCGAACTATGCCTAAGGCACTCCCAAAGGTAATACATAAGAAATACAGTAAATTTTGAATGTACAGAAAATATCACATATTTCACTAACGTGTACTAAAATGGTAAATTACTGCAATAAAACAATAAAGAACCAAGGAAAATCAATCAATCTTATCTCCCAGATGCAAGTGCCCATGAGTGAAGAGGAAGAAAAGGGTAGGGAACCCGTGCGCCAACTCCCTCCGCCATCGGTGGGCCCCTTCATTTCCTAAAAATAAGAGCAAATATACGTGATTAAAAGATGAAAATCAGTACAATGATCAAATCTATGCAATTACAGTTACATTTATAGATCTATAGATTTGTCAAGACAGGTGGTGAAGTAGAAAACTTAAATTAGTCATCATGAAGATTGTATCGCTAACTCCTCATCAAGATTATGTCCCCCCGGATGCTTGGTTTCGAGCTCCAATATACACTTAGATTCATGTTTGCAGAGCTTCAAACTCGGTTGCCACCCCAGGGGCCTGTGTGGATTTGCTCAATTGCAAAGAAACTTGAGAGGGAACTGTTAGATAAGTGGTACTCTTGGCAATGTCTGGCAATAGTATAATGTGTGTCTCTGTTGCTGATTGCTCTTATGTGTTCCAAAATCCTCTTCTTGACCATGAAGAGACTGTGCTGATTATGAAAGCGGCAGGATCCTCACGTACAGCCATAAATATGACCACATGTATGAATCACAACCAGGGGAGCCCAGTATGAAAGTGACAATGCAAGAAAACAAAGAATCACCTACTGCTGAAAACAGCGATACAGATACTGAATCGTCAGCGACTACAGATAGCTCAATGTCTGAAAACAAGGTTATAACTAGACCTACCACTTTTTTAGATGATTACCGGCTCCTCGGAAGGGGCCGGCAAACAATGAGAACTACACCCACACTGACAACCCCAATGAGGGGGAGAGGACAACGCGGCAGAGGAACAACAGCTCGTATTTAGAAATATCTGAGGAGGGCAAAAGGAAAGAAAAAACATTATTATGATATATATCCTTTAAGTAAAAAATGCCAGCTTTTATCCAGGATTGTCAAAGGTTTGTAGTATGCTCAAGGGTAGTAGCATTGGTTATATATATCTCTGTAGACCCATAGATAGTGTGAAGGCTTACAAAAAGAATTTAGCCTGTTTAATGCGATCAACAGAAAAGACATACATAATGGCTTTAGACGATAGGTACACTAACATGACATGAACTACTGACAAAAAGAGCGACGGGTTAGAAAATGCTTGGAAGAAGGAAGAAAATGATTTTTAGAAAGAAGATGGTTTACCCTAAACTGATACCTGACAGCCAATACAAAGGGAAAATTTGTGTGTACAGAGAACAGACACCCAAAAGGACTAGACATGTAGGGATTAGTAGTTGTGAACACACATTCAAAATAACAGGGGGATCTTGGCAAATTTTACAGGGGGACAAAAATGCTATTCCAGGAGTTTATTACATTTGTTGACAGAATGCTTCCTTCTGACTGCCAGCCGATTAGAAAGGAATCTGTTATTTAGGCATACTAATTCCAAATACCATGTGAAGAGTTTAGATGCATTAACATTAACGCCAACACACAGGCCGAAGTGCAGTACAAACCCATAAACTGGGCTAGAAGGAGATATATTTGGAGCTTTCATTCCACCTTTAGGCATCATTTTAAATGGTGAAAAGATTAGAAAGTTGTCAACAGTTGTCGACAAAATGGCAACGAGCACATCTGGAGCTTTGCTTGTAATTAATACAGAATTGATTGTGATACAGTCAATGGTTTTCAGGACCAAATTGCACTAGACATCTTTTTTGCAGAAAAGCGCGGCGTCTGCAAAATGCTTAAATCAACCCATTGTACATACATACCTGATGCGAGTAGGGAAGTAGAAGGCTTCGCAAATAACATTTCAGGTTTAGAACCTGAATTTCATGAATTGGAAACACCAAGTTTGTTTGAAAATTTTAGAAAGGGAGTTGTCACAATTAGGAAATGGTTTTCAACAGCAGGAATGGGTATATTGAAGGCTATTTTAATGCCATTCGTAATAGTGGGGCTTTGTCTAATATTTCTTTACACACTGTTTTTGAGCTGTAGATATATATTTCACAAGAGAAAGGAAAGATTGGAAAAGAAATGTATGAGAAGAATTTGGGTTTGAGGAGCATTACAAATGACGATTATATGAAATCTTTGAAATTTAGGGGTCTAAAAAGAAAGAGACAAACCTCAACTGATAATGAAAGTGCACTCTGAAATAGACTCACATGAGAAACCCAGACATGTAATGATTAATAAAACCACCAGACGGGGGATTGTGGATGTTGAAAATCTTTGATGTAATTAGCCTCATGACAATGTAGAAATGTTCCTCAACATTAACAAAGAAAATGTGTGTCTAAATAGAGGTTAGGAAGATGTGCTTTTATTAAATCTGCAAAATGTGAAAATGCTAATTTTTACAGAAAGCTCTCATTTCTATCGTTCTCTTACTGTTAGGTCTCAAACTTATTTTATTCTTCCCTTTCGCTTTAATAAAAATAAATGCTTTTTGTAAATGCTGATTTAACATTATAATCAAACTGAAGAACTTGACATCTTCGTGAAATGTGCGGTTTGCTGCAAAATGTATTTCCTTCTTTCCTCACACCATATGACTTCAGCATATTTTAGATAGCTTCCTCTGTCACATGCTTATAAATAACAAGTATATTAATGACAGAAAATGCTTACTATAGATTTGAGCCTCATGATCTAACCAGGACATGCTAGATATTAATGTTTCCCTTTCATAGAACAGTCCATTGATACACAGTGGAAATTGAACAGTTAACAGAGTAGGCTTGCAAAGGTTCTCATGGGAACCTTTTTTAAAGTAACTCTTAGTAATACTTTGTAGCAACATTCAAATAACAACTTGTCGGCGTGAACATTTACAGTGGGAATCGAGAATCGAGAGAGAAGACGACAGACCATCGAAAGATCCTTTCCTATTGGCTAGCAATGATTCAACAGTGTAAAGTTTGCAACATGTTTTGTGCCTTTCTATATAGAACGTCCTCCTAGTTAGAGAGTTAGGGGCCGATTCCGATCTCGGCCGGTAGGGCTCCGAATCGGATTCTGCTTTACCGGATCCGATTCGGAGCCCTATTTCCCGACCGAATCGTACGTGCGTCCGGGTGAGCGAGTACGATGCGTGCGCTCGCGAAATCTCCGACCGACTCGTTCGCAGGACCCGACCGCTCCGACCGACTCGCACGGGGACGACTCGCACCGCGCAATGGAGACGTTCCCCGGCTGGGTAAGTACGATGCGCATTGCGACCGCTCCGACCGACTCGCGCAGTCCGGCTCCAAGGAGCTGTCAGAGCCGCACTTTGGGGGTCCGTGTCGGACCCCCCTGGAAGCGTAGGCACGCGAGTCGCACACAGGGGGGACCCATGGGTCCCCCCTACACGTGCATATACGGTGCGACCCGCATCGACGCGAACACGCTGTAGGGGGCGCCCTTGTTCGCGTCGTGCCCATTGAGTCAATGGGAGCCCGTGTACGCGTCGTACGACTGGCTCCCATTGACTTCAATGGGAGTCCGACCGAATCGAGTCCGATGGCATACGTGCGCATCGTACTCATTCGGTCGGACTGCTAGAGTCCGATTCGGTCGGAAATCTCTCCGGGTCCGGCTCGGTCGGAGAGATTTCCGGCCCGAATCGGAATCGGCCCCTTAGTGTGATGCATTCTATGCACATCTCCCCTGCCTAGGCTGTGCTATTCTTGCCCGAATTTGCTGTGAGATACAGCTAACAGTGATTTTCTATTTCCTGATGCCCTTTTTGAAGACTTTCTTCTAGTTGATCATAGCTAATGTTGTGATTATTTATTTTAACTTGTTTTAATGGTTGATAGTGAGCCTGTTAGGGAACTCAGCTGAGTGTCCAGAGCTACTCTTTATGAGGAATTCGACCCTTTATAGCTTTTGTCTATTGCTCCAAAATTTCTCTTACTATTTTCCAAAAGGAAATCTTTATGGTTTTTTTTTTAGGGTAGGTTAGGTCCTTTAGATTAATATAGGGACAAATTCCTATACGGAACATGCTGTTATTTTGTATGCTGTCTCTAATCAAATTTATTTGGGATATTTCTGTAAACAGACTTATCTGACTAAGCTGAATAAAAAGCAAAAATACAAACTGATCTATTAATGAGAAAATAAAGTTTTTGAAACTGTATCAAACCTCTCATCATTGGCTGAACCATATAAATGCTGTAAGTTAATGATTTATTTGAAGATGTATTTGGGTTGTGCTCCATTCTAACATGGTGGCAAAGATTTGTCGACCTGAAAAATTAGTGTGGAAATTGGAAATATCTTTAGTAAGTTTCATGGTGATGATGTAAATAAAATTTTCCTGGGATTTCTGCACTAGCAATGTTTAAGTTTTAAATGTCCTGGAAGTAAAATACTCTTAAATTCATTTTTCACTGATGCAAGGCCCATCTCTCCCAAAGGATAACGTTGGGATTGCCTTATTACATGTTATACGGACTCAAAAACCAGATACCCGCTAGACAAGGGGCAATGGCTAAATATTACTGGCGGATGAGAGAAGCCGAAGATAATACTCTGGCCCACTTCTGCTGGGAAGAGATAGAAAAACAAGCCAGGCTAAAGAATTCAATTTTTTCCATCTTAAAAGAGTCCCTCCTGGCCCTTCAACTCGAGGAAGCATGGCTCACAATCATCACATACTCCGGATTCAAAACAGCAGCGAATAACGCAATTAAACGGGTCTCTTTGCTAATGGACAAAACTACCTTCGCCATGAAAAGTCACGCATGGGGCGTGATACAATCATATCAGTCGCTGAAGCCCCAAGCGTACCTATCTGAACACTTCTCACAGCACAAAAAGCACTTTTTGACGCTGCTGCGGCTGGGCTCTTTTTCTACGAAAGACTTAATTCCGAAATGGATATGTAGTTGGCCGACCAAAGAATGCCGCCTCTGCGGACAAGGAGAAGAGTCATTGCTACACCTTCTATGTATTTGCCCCTCATTACTAGAAATCAGAAAAACATTGCTCTGTGAGTTACTGAGGAAGGCACAATTAAGGACATGTAGAGGGGCAGTCATACAATGTCTTGGAGGCTCGTCAATTCAACTATCTTGCAGAGCCATAACCTTCTGGCTAATAGCGGCAAAGGAACTGGACAAAAAAAGCAAATGAACTAACTGGAGTAGTCCAGAATTGAACGGCCCGCTTAATTTTCAAATAGCACCGCCATCTTGCATTTTACTGCTTGTAAATGTTTAAATAATATTTTATTTCACAATCTGATATTTTTAAAATTACCACTTGTCGACTGCTCAAGCACCTGATAGCGTTATGCACGTACTTCTAGTATTGGCAAAAATGTCTTCAATTCAATTTACAATGTATTATGGTGGTTTGTATACCCTTTTATGATTTTTTAATGAAATCAAATAAAGTAAAGTAAAGTACATGTTATACGTGTAATTTCCAATTGGAAAGGATGGGACCCTCAAATTTGGTGCATCTGGAATCAAAATTTAAAAACACCACTTGGTGAAGTTGGTTTTTAAATTGCAATTCTGACAATGTCACTTTTAGAAAGTTGGGATTTTTTTTACTGTAACCATTTAATGCCTTCTGACTGTCTCTGAAATACACTCCTGGGGTGGGTGACAGCTGGCTTCCTGCATTCCTTCTAGACAGCCACACACAAAGGAAGGGTTTCTGTGAAAGAGTGGCCATCTGCATGCTGATGGGTCATCCTGAGTTGGATGGGAGGGAGGAGCTGATGCCTACATCTGAAAGGGCTGAATCCTGTCCCCACACAAGGGAATGCATACCCTATGTAGTGAGTCTGGAGCCAGGGCAGGAAAGGCAGCGTCTTGTGCACTTCAAAGACATCTCTTTGAAGTCTCCCTACTTCAAAGGTCCAACTGGGTATAAGTACTAGACTTCTGACACCACCACATAAGAACACTTCTGGTACTGAGGACAATCTACCAGAAGAAGGACTGCTGTGCTGCCAGGAGTGACTGCTACTTTGCTGAACTGCTTTTCTGTGTTGGCCTGCTGCCTTCTGCTTTTTGCCTGGGAGTGAGAAGGGCTGGACCTGCATCTCTACATTCCAGAACCAAATTATCTCCAAGGGCTTGTTGGCTTGCCTCCTGTTTCTGAAGTCTCAGAGACATCAAAGACTTCACCCTGCAACCTGCAATCAACACCTGGACTCTGTCTGCTGTGAGTCTTGCTCTGCCAAGGGGTACTAATCCAGCCCTGGTCCCTTGGAAGTGAATTTTCAGTGCTGTAACCCAGATAATCCATACATCGACAACGTTACACCGATCGGATCAGGTGCATTTCCTTAGACACTGATGCATCGCCATTGCTGCATGAACTGGGCACATTGCATCGCCAACAGTGTGATGTATCGTCCCCGGTTTCTGACGCATCCTTGACTTTGCGTGGCTCGGTGCCAATGCACCGCTTTGTGCTGCAAAGTACAGCCTAGCAGTTCAATGATGACACATCGCCCCAATGTTCATTGCATCTTTACTCTTGACGCATCCTTGACTTCGGCGCAGCTCGGAACTGATGCATTGCCCTTCTGCGTGATTAACAGTGATGCATTCCCTCCCTTGCTCCACGCATCGCCATCGGCATCGCCGCAACCAAGGTACTGTTCAGCGGACCAAGGCTGTTCCCTGTACCAGACCCACGCTCCATCCCGGTCAGCCTGAACCTTTGGATTTGCACTAGTCAAGCACGACCTGATAGCCCCAGTTGGAGATATTTCTTTTTAAGCACAACAAAACTGTTTATTCTTTAAAAATTCATCTCTTAACTTCATGCTTATAACAGTTTTGTTGTTTTCATCTTCTTTTACTCATAAAATATTCTCTATTTTTCTAAACTGGTGTGGTGTCCTTTTTAACAGTTTTTTCACTGTGTTACTGTGTGTTGTGTGCACAAATACTTTACGCATTGCCTCTTAGTTAAGCCTGTCTGCTCTGTGCCGAGCTACCAGAGGGAGGATGAACACAGGTTATATTAGAATGTGTTACTGAATTACCCTGACTATGATTTTAGTTCCTGCTTAGACAGGGTGCATTCCTCTACAAACCAGAAACTCAATTTCTAACAGTAACTTTGCTGCATACACTTTTACAAAAATCAAAAAGTTTTGACTAACCCAGGCCTAAAAAAGCCATTGGTCTGGCACTGGCTGCTAGCTTTGCCTTTGAAAAAAAGTCAAGAAAGAATGGAAGAACATAAGGAAGGAATGTAGGAAGGAAAAAAGGAAGGAAGGCAGACAAAAAAGGAAAAAAGGATAATTAAAAAAGGAAGGATGAAGTGCAAAAAAGGAAGGAAGGCAAAAGGAAGGAGGCAAAAGAGAAGGAACACAAAAAGGAAGGTAAAAAGAAGGAATGAGGAAAAAGGCAGAAAAGGAAGAAGAAAGGAAGACATAAAAGAAAGAAAGTAGGAAGAAAAGAAGGCAAGAAAGAAAGATAAAAGGAAAGAAAGAAGAAAAAGAAAAAAGCAAAGGCAAGAAATAAAGATGCAAAGAGGAAACAAAAAAGAAAAGATGGAAGAAAAAGGAAAGAAAGCAAAAAAGATAGAAATGAAACAAAGAAAGGAAAAAAGGAAGATGGCAAAAATTCAAGAAAAAAGGAAAGAAGGAAAAGCATAAAGAATGAAAGAAGGAACCAAAATAGTAAAGTAGGTAAAAAGAAAGGAAGAAGAAAAGAAAAAGAAAGAAATGAGGAAAGAGAAAAAAAGAAAAAAGGGGAAAAAGAAAGGATAAAAGAAGGAAAGACAAAAGCAAGGATGGAAAGAAAAAAGGAAAAAAGAAAGAAGGAAGGAAAGAGGGTTCACATTATAAAATGTTGGATACTAAAACCTAAATTAAATCCCACCTAGGTTTAAAGAAAACTGATATGCTGCAAATCAAACATGATAAAGTTTGTTTTTCATCCTGGGGAAAGTTTATTAAAGAACTATTGGTGAAACCAAGTCCAATGCATAGTATGGTATGCTTCAAAAGTAACTTACAACAGCATTACAAGGAGAGAGGAACTGATAAACCTGGAATGTGCCCTTTGCTAATTTCTCACAACTATTACATCAGGCAACACTGGCACTCAAGGGAGCTACCTTGTGTGGGGATGTCCACCTGGTGAAAGAGCAAAATGCAGTCACTCAAAGTGGCCTTAGCCAGAGGCTTAAGTAGGCTGACCCATTGCCCCATGCTGTATGCTGTAGTGGGGGAAAGCAAAATGAGAATGACACGACAGGCCAATGGGTGTAGAGAGGTGGCTGAATCCCCTTTTAAGTAAGTATATTATATATATTATTTTGATAAAATCAAAAGGACTTGGCTAATGCCAGACCTAACAAGCACAGACAAAGCCAATAGGTTTTGCATAAGTGAGATATATTGGCTTTGTCAATGTTTTTTCGAGATGTTGCACAGCAGCACAAGCTGCTGTGCAACATGGCATAAAGTCCAGCAAAAAGTGGTGACATAGCGTCATAGCCATTTTTTCTTTAATTTGACCCATGTTGTACAGCAGCCTGTGCTGCTGTTCAACATGTCTAAGAAAAACATTTACAAAGCCAATAGCTCTTGCATAGGTGAAACCTATTGGCTTTGCCAATGCTTGCTTATTTATGTTTGCCTGTGTGGGGACGCATGATGGTAGTGCGGACAGGTGGCAGGAGGGCCACACATTGGCAGCACGTTTCAAAAAGTTAATGCCATGTGAGGGCTCCACACGACTCCCTGCTTCGCACATTGGCATTTGCACAAGTGACGTTTTTGTTTGCGTATTGCGGAACTAAAATGCCCAATTGTGGTATCTAGTATTCAGTGCCATGCATCTTTCCTACTTCCCTGCCTTGCTGCTCAGCCAGAGTGGATGTGTTGTGGAATGCTGGTGCATGTGAGGTAATGGAATGTTGGGGATGCCTGGTGGATGAATGTCAGTTGGGAGTATGGGCTGAGCAGCAAGGGAGCTGCTCCTGGTGGGGCTCGAATTATATTCTACAGAATTACCTTATGATCTACAATAAACCTTCATCATCTATATACACCTCGGCTTCAATGGACTTATTTATATTACCACATTTGGCGACGATCTGGAAAATCTACGTGTACCTGATGGATTACAAATTTTAAATTCTGAAGAAATCATAAGGCTACTACAAGAATCCTTTGAAACTACAACCTTTGAACTTTAAGACAAGGTAATGAACTGTTTAATTTACAACTACAGCTACGCACCTAAAAGCATACTGGCACCCCTGAGAGCCCCACCAGTGACCTCTCCATCGGTCGCCCTCTTCCCAAACGTGCCAGTTCCTGCTCCTTCAAGTTTGCTGTGTGATTTCAGCTAGTTTCTGCACTTCTACTTTTCCTGCTACCGTGCTGACAGCTGTGTTCCTGTTCCTGCCTTCAGCCTTGTATTTCCTTTGAGCCAGCGTGACCTGCCACTACTGTACAGCAACCGGAGACAAGCAGTACGTAAAGTGTTTTAAACAGTGACTGACAGTGAGTACTTCATCTACAGAGACTGCCCGTGTACTTTAATGGCCATTTCAGAAGAGCATCACCTACTTAATCTTCTGTGTTTTACTGCCTTCGCTGTGCATTTCAACAATTTCTACAGTTCTAAAGGTGAAGGAGACCCTCGTCTTACTCATCGGCTTTGGCAGTCATCCAGCATTTCTTTGCGTGGATTTGAGACATCGGTAGTGAGTACTTTCATATTTTCCATTTTTACATTCTCTCCCTGGTGCGCTTTTGCCATGGCAGTTGAACCGCCGCTGTCTTTCATTTCAAATTGTCACGAGCGGTCCTCTGCGCGCGCTCTTACACCATGTGCCTTCTTACCTTGCCTCAGCCTTTTGTCCTGTAGATCCTCTGTGACGTCGTTTCTTCCTCAAGGATCTGTGCTCATGTGGTGGTTTTGATGCACGGTGATGCCGGGAGCCATCCGGCGCGGCGTCACCAGTGCGTGCCGCCATCTTACGTTTGGCATTTTCCATTGAACTTATGTTCAGCTCCTAGCGGGATACACGCTTTGCCAGTCACGTTTTGTTCTCTGTTACGGGACAATAAAGTTAATTTAATGACGTGAACTGGTGTTATTCTCTGAATATGGAGTCGATTGCTGCGGAGTGAGGCGCTGTTTTTTCCAGGCACTGAGGGGTGAGTCATGCATGTGCGACTTTTACTATAAGCTAGTCTCGATCGCATTTAATTTTGGAAAAGAAGAAACCGAAGTTTGCCACAGTTTGCCTACGGGGGATCAACCTTCCATTTGTGAAGATGTTCTGTACTATTCCTTTTACAGGCATTCGGATTTTCCATACCGTTTTTAATACATTTGCCTTCACAGTTGGGTGCAGTAAAGGTATTTACCTTTCGATGCAGGAACGCTTTGTAGTCATTTTGGTTCCATCTTCCGTAATTGATCTTCGTTCCGGAACTGCATTCACCTAACTTTGCTCATCATCTTAAGCTCATGGGACTTCAATGTAATTTTTAATTGGTTCCTTCAGTGGTCATGGACTTCGGGTGAGGAGTCACTCACCGGAGAGTAGTACCAGTTCTTTATACTCCCTTGTTTTTAATGTCATTGCTTTATGATAGTATTTTAGTCTATTTGACTTTCACGTCACCGTTATTTTCCTTGCATGATTGGTTACATTACAGTCATTTTTATTTTTTTTGTCAAAGTTTACTTAAAGGAATTTTTTATTGAGATATGCTTCATAATAGCTTTCTGGCTATGTGACTTTTCATGTCACCTACATTCCCTGTTTTATTTTACATTACATAACATTTAGTTGCTTTGCTTTAAAGTTTCATTAAGGGATCTTTTCTCTGAATTGAGGTTTGTATCTATTGGCTATGTGACTTGCCATTGTTAACATGTCACTTTGTGTGGACTCGTCACTTATATTCTTTGCTATACATTACTGTACTTTTTAAAAGTTCCGCATTTGACCTATATTTTTAGTGCAGGTAATATTTCTTTACATGAATTTGTTTGCAGGATTCCTGGAGCTCTTACTTACATTTTAGTGCACGTTACTTTTACTTTACATGATTAGATTGCAAGATTCCGTTATGTGGGATCTTTACTGAAATTAACTAATGAATTTTGTCAGCCACAGTTTTCAATTTTGCGCAAAAGTCCTCTGTGGGTCTGGCATTTGAGGTTGCCCTCAAATTTCTTTTGTCTGTACTCCTAGCGGGTGTTCTTCTCACCCTTCTCCTTTGGAGATCCTGTTTGCTTTATATTGTTGGGAGTATCTCTTGTCTTTTCTGGTTGTTGTTTCCACCTTTTAATATTTTGTTCTCAGTTTATCTTCATGCTAGTCTGGCCAACTGGTGTGTCGTGGTGAACGCTTTAATTTCTGTTCGTTCTTCTTTTTAATTCAGTTTTGCTGTGTATTGTAAGAATTTTGCCTTATTCTCATCTTGCTTCTCCTTTTAGGTGTTTTCTTTGCCTTACACTACTTCTTCCTGTTTCCAGTAAAACTTTAGCTGTTATTTGTTTGCACTTTGCATCCTTTCTACTTATTTTCCATTGTGCCCTGGAAAAGGGGAAGATGTGTGTTCTACTTATTTTCCTGGTGCCCTGTAAAAGGGAAGAGATGTGTGTCATGATTTCATCTTATGTATTTATTGATTGTCTTCCCGTGATTTCTTCTGATGTATTTATTGATTTCCTTCCCATGATTTGCTCTGTGCTGTCCTGTTTATATTACGTTATGGGCAGCATGTTATTTCTTGTTGTTGATTTCGAAAGGGGGAAGATGTGTGGTATCTAGTATTCAATGCCTTGCATCTTTCCTACTTCCCTGCCTTGCTGCTCAGCCAGAGTGGATGTGTTGTGGAATGCTGGTGCATGTGAGGTAATGGAATGTTGGGGATGCCTGGTGGATGAATGTCAGTTGGGAGTATGGGCTGAGCAGCAAGGGAGCTGCTCCTGGTGGGGCTCGAATTATATTCTACAGAATTACCTTATGATCTACAATAAACCTTCATCATCTATATACACCTCGGCTTCAATGGACTTATTTATATTACCACACCAATCAACTGCAAAGACCATACCTTCAGATAGCCTGTTCCACAGAGTCACCGTTTCCCAAGGATATTTAAATAATCTCTCCCTACGGTAAGTGTTTTGTTTTCATTACATCAAGAAGTTTTTGTTTCTGTTTTTTTTTTAAATCTTATTTGAACTGCTGATGTTTTTATCTACTTGCCTACTTTTTATAATAACAGGAACTGAGCACCTGGAATATATCTTCAATTTGGACTGACTGTATGTACTTTATATCAGTATTTAGAACTGAGGATGCCTGATACTGCGCTTTAAACACAACATATTGGGTGTGTTTGAAAGTGCTGTGAAAAGATACAATTTACACATTTTCTTACTTTTTTTAGGTATTTAATTGGAGCAGCAACAATGGGAGTGTGGTAGCTAACTTAACCTCCTCTCTGCTTAAAAAAATGAACATGTCCTTGGGTAATCTAACTGCTGTTCATGTAAATCAATCAATCAATCAATCAGTATTCTTATAAAGCGCGACTACTCACCCGTGAGGGTCTCAAGGCGCTGGGTGGAGGGGGGTTGGGACTGCAGTTCAGTCAAAGAGCCAAGTCTTTTTTTGTTTATATTTCTTTATTCACATTTTCTTAAGTTCACAAACAGGGTTAACACATATGCAGCCATGAGTTAAATTAAGACCAAGAGACATATGGTCGAAGACAACAACATGTTAAGAGTACAGGTGTGTGGTCTTACCTGTTTGCTATGGTTGAGGTCACAGCAGTAGGATGGCAGCCGGGGCCGAGGGAAGGCTTGTGTGCAGTGACGGGACAATATTATGGTTGCTGATGACCTCGTACTGGCTCAGATGTGCATGAGGGGAGGGTTTTGGGGGTTTAATTTGGGTCACGAAATCTCAGAGTGTGTTGAGTTATGTGCCCACGCTATTCACTGTTCAGCTGTGTCTGCCGTTAGAATACTGGTTGTTGGCCCTTCACCCAGGCAAGGAGCGCATGTGCAGGTGTGTAATGGGAATAAAAGTGCAGGGGAGGTGTGAGAGGGCCTTCTCATTGGTGATATTAGTGGTTGTTAGTTTCAGGTCGCATGTCTGATGCAGGAGAGCAGGGTGTCTGGTTGGAGTTTTGTAAGTCTCTGAGCATTGCATCTCAAGCTGTTACCAGTGGGCTTTGGTGTAGGCCTAGTGCATCCTCATGGAATAATGCTGCACTTTTTGCTTGCGCCAGTTGAGGAAAGAACGGTGCTAGGCTTCCCAGGGGGGGGATCTGTTTGTTTCCAACGCCTAGTGATCAGGCATTTGGCAGTGATCAGGCCTATGTCAATGAAGCGTGACGATGCTTTGTTCTGTTTGGATCTATGATACAGACCCAAGATGCAGGTCGCCCATGTGTTTTTCACTGTGCGTTCAGTGCAGTTTGCGAGCTGGGTGGTGACGATATACCAGTAAGTGACCAATGCAAGGCAGTCCCACAACATATGTAACAGGTTTGCATTCACCTGGTGGCAGCAGGGGCAGTGAGCGTCCGTGCGGTGGAAGTATCTGTTAATATTCTCCTGTGTAAGGTACGCTCTGTGTATTATGTAAAGTTGAATGAGACGGAACCGTGCATTTCTGGGTATGTGAACTGGACCCTGTGGTATAGCCTCCATGTTTTATCAGTACTGGGGTTTTGCAAGACAGTGTCCCAGTGATTTCTGAGTGAAAGTAGCTGGTGCGCCGTGTGCATATGCAGTGTGCAGTGAGTCAGCGAACCACTTGATTAGCCTTCTCCCTGTTCCCATAGTGTGGATATATTGTATGGTATGGTGTATTGCTGGTTCTTGCGACACGTCGCCCCAGCACTCTCAGTTCTGCTATTAGGGAAGCGTAAAGCAGGACCTGCCCGTGAAGGAGTCCTTCCTCCGATGCTAGTGTCAGGAAAGGGGTCAACTGTCCATCCCTGTATAGGTCTCCCAGTGTTTGTAACCCTACTGCTTCCCACGTGGGGAGGTCCGCACTGGTAACATAATTTTGCCCTCTCGGAGTGCCTAGCAGAGGGAGGGCAGGTGCGTATGGAGTGTTGTTTTTGGTGAGAAATAAGGTGTGCTTGAAGCATCTGTGGGCCACTGGTAATATTAGTTGCTTCCGGGTTTTGTCCCAGCTTCCCGGGTGAAATAGCATCAGAATGGATGAATTCGACCAGGCCTGATGTCGTGTGGCCGTGTCCTGCATATGTTGACCGCTCATCCATCTGGCGATCCACTGGAGTTGAGCTACCAGATAGTAGTGCTCCATGTGCGGCACTGCAAGTCCCCCGTGGTCCACCGGAAGGTATAGTTTGGATAGTGCAACTCTGCAGCGAGAACCATTCCAGATGAACTTGCGCATCATGGTCTTGAGGGAGCGGAACATTGTGGATGAAAGTAAATCGTCAGATTCACGAAGGAATATAACAATCTGGGTAACACCACCATTTTTAGTAGGGCAATGCGGCCCATTACCGTTAGCGGTAGAGTGCGCCAGAATGACATCTGCGATCGTGTGGCTGTTATCATGCGTGTGACATTGCCGTCTAGTAAGTCATCGGGATGATGGTATATCCTGATATCGAGATAGCAGAAACTATCTGGTTGCCATCAGATTTGCTGACCGACGATAGATAGCCCTGGGTCTGCTGCAGAGGGGTTAAAGGGGTACCGGCACGATTTGGTCCAATTGACTCTGAGGCAAGACAGTTATGCGAACTTCGTGAGTGTGGTGTCAATGGTACCTCGGGGAGCCTCGACACCTCTGACATATAGCAATAGGTAGTCCGCAGAGAGCGAAATTGCATGCACTGCGTCACCGAGCGGTATTCCCCATTCCGCTCCCCCAAGCCGGATAGCGGCCGCTAGCGGTTCCATGGCTATAGAGAATAACAGGGGTGACAACGGGCAACCCTGTCTGGTACCGCGTCTAATGGGTACTGGATTGGACAGATAGGGCCTAGTTTTCACTCTTGCTGAGGGCAGGGTGTACGGGAGCTTGATCAGGTGGAGGTAGCGAGGGCCCAGGCCTCACCTGGCCAGTACAGGTTACAAGTATTTCCATTCCAATATGTTGAACGTTTTCTCCAGATCTAGGAGTAGGCACCCAGATCGCGGCCATTGCTCTGGGGCGTATCTGACCACACGAAAAAAGCGGCTCATGTTTAGCGACGTGCTACGGGCTTGGACAACCCCATTCTGGTCAGTGTACACCAATGCTGGGACCAGAGGGGCTAGTCGTTCTGCCAATATTTTTGCCAAGATTTTGTAATCGGTATTGAGGGGAGCCAATGAGCGGTACGAGCCCAGCTGCACTAAGTCGCGATCTAGGTTTGGTAGGGAGACCAGAAGGGGCTCAGGCAGTGATGCCGGCAGTTGAGATTTCTCCTGTGAGGTCTCAAAGAGGGCCAGAATGTGGGGGGCCAGGTCTGTGGTGTACGCTTTATAATATTCGGCCGACAGGCCATCAGGGCCAGGCACTTTCCCGGTGGCCAATGATTTAACCACAGATTGTATCTCAAGGAGAGTAATTGGCTCATCTAGCTGCTGTGGTATGATAGCAGGTAAGAGGAGGGGAGCAAGAAATTTCTCCAGATTGCGTGAGTTCGGTACTGCGTGTGAGCTATAGAGTGTTTTAGAGTGCGTTATGAACTCAGCATGTATGTCTGATTGGGTGTAGAGTATGTTCCCTGTGCATGAGCGCAGTGTGAGAATTGGCTGCTGCATTACTGCCTGATTACCCATGCCAGTAGGCGGCCCACTCTGTCCCCTGAGGAATAGGCACGCGCAGAGTGGGCAGCGTAGTTTAGGCAGCACAGTCTCTCCAACAGCTCTGCATGTTTGTGCTTTGCCTCCACTAGGGGGTGGGTTTTCACAGGGTCAGACACTACTGCGGTTTCCAGCTGGAGAAGCGAGCGCTCTATGTGTGATACCTCTTTATCTAGCTGTTTGCGGATGCCCCAAGTCAGACCCATGCAATGACCCCGGATCACTGCCTTGTGTGCATCCCATTCCGAGCCCGCATCTGTTCCCGTGCCAGAATTACCATCAAAATATGTTCGTATGGCTAAACCTAAGGATTCCCAATAGGGGGGTCTTCCAGGGCAGTCGGTTGGAGACGCCAAGGGCGTCTGGTTTGGTCGGGGCTGGGCCACTTAAACTGGATGAGATCGGGGTTATGGTCCGAGTGTGTATGCCCCAGGTAGTCGGCATGGTGACAGTCGGAGAGCAGTGTTGCCGACCCTACGAAACGGTCAATACGAACGTGTAGGTTGTGGAGGAGAGAGAAAAATGAGTAGAGTTTGGTCATTGGATGCTGGGCATGCCAAATGTCCGTCAGGTGCCAGTGAGAAAGCCAGTCACGCAGTGTTTGGGCATTTGAGACCGCGGTTGTGCGTGTGAGGGGGGAAGGATCTGTCAAGGGATGTGTCAAGCAGCGCATTAAAGTCCCCACCTATAAGCCAGGGTAAGGAGCTCCAGTGTGCTAGGGTAACTGATAGGGATTGCCAGAATGGAGTTTGCTCGGACTTAGGGGCGTATATCGCTCCAATTACCATGTGACACCCATCTAGGCAGCCACATATAAAAACGTAGCGTCCGTCCTTGACTATCAGAGATTCATCAGTATGAAATGGGGTGCCCGGTCTTATCCATATTAGGACTCCCCTGGCGTGTGCAGAGTAGTCTGTGGCAATCACCTGCCCATGCCATCTACGGTGGAGCCGTTGCACTTCTAGAGAAGCGAGGTGCGTTTCCAGCAATAATGCTATGTGGATTGAGTGTCGCTTGAGATAGGCATATGTGTTATAGCGACGTGCGGTAGTGAGCATCCCCCTCACGTTCCAAGTGAGAATGTTAGTGGACGACATTTTCTAATGAGATATCTATGAATGTCGTTATGGCCTACTCTTGGGGAGGGCCACGTAGTGTAACAGGATAAGTAGGCAGAGAGTTGCATCCGCTGAGGTGTGTATCGCCTGGGCATATGTGTCTTAAAGTTGCAGTTGGAGATTTTGTAGGAGGAGAGGGAGGATAACGTGTGGACCTTTGGAGCAGGGTAGGAAGGAGTAAAACGTAGGGCAACTGAATTGGGGCACAGGAACAACATGTATCAGCCCAAACTGTGGGGATGTAGAGTAAAACTAACCCACTACAACAGATCAACTTAGTTGTTCGGGGAGGGTGGCAATGCAGAATATCAGGGGTTTCGGAGGTGTCGTGTGGATGCCTGTGCTGCCGGTCCCCACATGTCGCGTGAGAGCGTCTGCAAGACAATATATCAGGTGTGTTTGTGTGAGGCCAAAGAGACCCCTGGGTGCCCGTGGGGGATCTTTGCGAGTGTACAGATAAGGGCAGGTAAATGGGCTGTGCTGGGGAGTTAGAGGCAAGTCAGATATAATACATTTCCATCCCAGCGCGGAGGAAGAGCAAAGTCTTTAGAACAGTTCATCTGCTGTGCGTGGCGTGACAGTTAGAGGCAGGCTGAACTCTTCTCCGGAAGGTGAAGCCACAGTGGAATTGTCCTCGCTGAAGGGCTTGAGAAGGAGTACTGGTTGATGCTGTTAATGTTCACTCAAGAGTAGCCATTTGACATGTTTCTTGAAAGATGCAGTGGAAGGATTGGATCTGATCTCGGGAGGAAGAGCGTTCCATATTCTAGGAGCAAGTCCGGAGAAGGCATGATTGTAAGTTCTTTTCTTTTTGAATTTGGGAGGTTTCAAAAGTAGGGTGGACATACTTCTTAAGTTCCGACAGGAGCCAATTTGTAATTGAGGAGGCGAAAGAAGAAGGGCGAGGCCACGAGCCAGGTGGAGGCCGCCTTGCCAGCACAAGGTGTGCCCTTTCGATTGTGAATAAGGGGGAGAGCGAGCCTGGAGGAAGCAGGTCCTGTAGCCAGTGTTCAGCGTACTTCACTGCATCAGATCCCTCCACTCCTTCAGGCAGGCCAATTACACGGACTCTATTCCTGCGAGAGCGGCCTTCCGTATCTTCAGCTTGCCTCTCCAACAGGTGGACTCTTCTGGTCAGGTCACGCATCTTGGCTGTTGTGTCTTCAATGATAGGACAATCTTCCACGAGACAGAACTCCATATCTCGCACTTTGTCTGCTAACTTGCGGTGGTCATCGTGGAGCAGGGTGAAGTCTGCGGTGATTTTGACAATGCGATCTTTGAGCGAGGTCCTGGTCTGAGCTAATGAAGTACCCAGCTTCTCCACAGCATTTAATATGGAGTCTAATTTGGTGTATAACACCAAAGAGGACTCAGGGTCTGGATTAATTAAGATCTCCCCACAGTGGTGATATGGAATAGGAGCCCGGCTGCGGTGTGGCCGAGGTAGGGGGGCCTCGCTGCTGACCCATTTCTTGAGGATGATCCAGACTGTTGTCCAGAGGGAGTATTTTACGTGGTTGGTGGTTGGTGGGGGTCAGGTGCTGCGTATAGCCTCCTGCTTTTATAGCGAGTGTAGGTGCTCATGATGGGATGATAATGTTACATGTTGGCTGACTCCTTCGCTGATCTCACCGCCTGGGATATGCCTCAGTTTGTCTTGATCCCATAGGCCTGCTGGGGCACGTGCAGAGGCTGCAGATCTACACCAAGCAGCTAACCAAGCGAGAGGGGGGGAGATGAGGCAGGGGATGAGGGAACAATGGAAGAGGCCGTCTGTAGTTTTGTATGTCCAGCAATTCGGGTCTGGCTGGATTGTGCGGTAGGATCCTGTAGCGGACGGTGTCTTGTGTCTGCGTGACCTGTAAGGGGATGGGCCTGGGTCCGATCTGACCCCCGTGCTCAGCAGGGCCGCCCCCAGGTATTGTGTCCCCCAAGTGCGGCAGAGGGGGCTCGAGGTATCAGGTATGCAAAGTGCAGACGTCAGGGATAAGGAATGTCCCCCAGGTAGTGGTCTCAGCCAGGCTCCTCAGTCAAAGCGGGACCAGGCCCAGCACGGATCGTATGCCCAAGGATCCGTTCACATTTCTCCCAGCATGCGGGACTCACAATGGGCTTGGGGGACTGTCCAGGGTCCAGCTACAGCGGTGGGACAACCTCAGCAATGCTGACCAGTAGGGGTGGGCAGTCAGGCCACCCGTGGCTCTGCCGTGCGGCAGGCAGGACAAGGCAGCCCAACAGGTAGTTACTTGTGCTCTGGTCTGGGCTCGGTCAGGTCCCCTCTGCCACCCACTCCATCTAGCTCCAGGGAAGGGATGCTCAGCTGAGGTGAGGCCAGTCGCCACAAGCAGGGCAGACCTGGGCCCGATACGACCCCCGGATCTGATGCCTCCTCTTCACTCTGCACCCCGCACGGGGCCCAGATCTCTGCACTGGCAGCCAAACGGTTGTGAAGACCAATGGGAGTGGGAAGGCAGGGCTCCCACGGGCACCGTCCGTAGGACAGGCTAGGCAAAGGCTGTCAGCGGGTCCCTGTATGCAGTTTGGGCCCAGGCCTGATACGGCGTCTGTGCTTTGCCAAAGTCCTCCAGCCGCGGAGGCAATTACTGCCCACCAGGCAGCAAGGGGGGCCTGACCTACCGTCTGGCTCACCGTGGGTCAGGATGCAGAGTGGGGCAGCTCCGCGGGTCCTCCGGGTGTCTGGCTGCCAGCTAGCCCGGCTGGAGGGGAGCCGTCGCAGTGGTCGGGGCTCGGCCACCCGTCGGGTCCCTCACCAGGATGGTGCCAGGGCAATGATTCTGGAACCGGTGACCTCCTCTCACAATCGCGGCAGGTTAAGTGCGGCAGGAGCTGGGCTGGGCGGGGCGTGCCGCACAGCGATTCCGCGAGGTCTCGATCATGCGAGGCCTCTAGCCCCAGGTCAGCCTCACCTTCGGGAGTGCAGAGCGCCAGAGGCCCACTGGCCACCTGGGAGGGGCACCAGGTGCCCTGCTTCAGCCTGCAACGGAGCACATGATCCCCTCGCGGTCCCAGTTGATCCCCAGCAGTAGTTTCATCCTCGGGGCACTGTTGGGGTAGCGGATGGCCTTGTAGGCGATGGATCTTGGGCGGGTTAATGGGACTGGAGCGCGGAGTGCATTCAAGGCATGTACGCCATGTTGGGCAGTTAGCCACGCCCCCATCAAAGATCCAAGTCTTGAGGTCCTTCCTCAATTGAGGCAGCGATAGTGATTGCCTGAGGTGCAGAGGCAGGGAGTTCCAGGTCTTTGCAGTGAGGTAGGAGAAGGATCTTCCTCCAGCCGTGGTCTTGCGGATACGTGGGATGATGGCCAGGGCCAGTTGGGTGGAGCGGAGATGTCTGGTGGGAGTGTAGAAGGAGAGGCTGTGGTTGAGGTACGTAGATCCATCGCTGTGGAGGGCTTTGTAGGCATGCGTGAGAAACTTGAAGGTCATTCTCTTGTTGACAGGTAGCCAGTGAAGATCTCTCAGGGGGCTGGTGATGTGTTTGCATGGGTGACCATTTTGATGGACTCATTGGGGATCCACTTGAAGATCTTCCAATGGAGGTGGAGCGTGTGGAAGCAGGAGGATGAAACAGCATTGATTTGGCAGTTCATTGAGATAGAGGAGTCCAGGATAATGCAGACGTTTTGTGTGTGGTCTGAGTGTGTGGCAGGGATTCCGAGGACTGCGGGCCACCAAGAGTCATCCCAGGTGGAGAGGGAGGAGCCCTGTATGAGGACCTTTGTCTTGTCTAGTTAAGATTGAGGCAGCTGTCATTCATCCAGGTGGCGATTGCCACAATCCCGTTTTTGAAGTTGCTCTTGGCAGCTGTGGGCTTGTCTGTGAATGAGAGAATCAGCTGGGTGTTGTCGGCATAGGAGACATTGTTGAGTCCGTGGCTTCTGACAATGGCTGCAAGCGGGGCCATGTAGATGTTGAAGAGGGTGAGGCTCAGGGAGAATCCCTGAGGCACTCCGCAGCTGATCTCTGTGGGTTCTGAGTTGAACAGTGGAAGTCTGACTCTCTGCGTTCAGCCGTGGAGGAAGGAGTGGATCCATTCAAGGCTTTGTCGCGAATGCTGGTATCGTGAAGTCTTGCACAGAGAGTGTGGTTGGAGACGGTGTTAAAGGCGGCTGAAAGGTCCAGGAGGATGAGGGCTGCAGTTTCGCCTCGGTAGAGGAGGATGCGAATGTCTTGTGTTGTGACGAGGAGAAAGTTCTCAGTGCTGTGGTTGCTTCTGAAGCCCGATTGGAAGAGGTCCAATGTTGTTTGTTTCGATGAACTTGGACAGTTGGACGTTGATGGCTTTCTTAATGACTTTGGCTGGGAAGCTGAGCAGAGAGATGGGTCTGTAGTTCTTGAGCTCCGTCGGGTCGGCAGAAGGTTTCTTCGGCAGGGGGTTGATCTCTATGTGCTTCCAGTCTTCCGGGAAGGTTGCAGACTCGATGGAGCAGTTGATGGTGCAGCAGAGTTCGGGTGCGATGGAGGTGCCGGCTCTGTTGAAGATGTGGTGAGGGCAGGGATCCGAGGGGGCTCCGGAGTGGATGCTCTTTATGATCCTGAAGGTGTCATCAGAGATGAGGGTAGTCCAGTTGGTCAAGGTCTGCTGGGGGCTGGAGTAATTGGGTGCAGTGGTTGTGGGTGGGGTGGGTGAATCTTGGGTTGTGAAGCTGTCATAAATGTCCTTGATCTGTCTGTGGAAGAAGGTGGCGAGGTTGTCGCAGAGGTCTTGGGACGGGGGATGTCTGCTGTCTTTGTGCTGGGTTTGGCAAATTCTTTGACCACAGCGAAGGGTTCTTTGCTGTTGTGTGCGTTGGCGTCAATGCAATCCTCGATGGCTGCTTTCGTCGTTGTTCTGATGAGGCGGTGGTGTGCGGTGATGGAGGATTTAAAGGATGCGTGGTCTGCCATGATCTTGCTGCTCTTCCATCTTTTCTTGAGCCCCCTGCAGGTGCGCCTGGACTTTTGGAGGGTGGAGGAGAACCAGCTGGCTTTCTTGGAGGGCTGCTTGCCTGAGGGTTTCTTGAGGGGGGCCAGTGTGTAGGCGCAGTCAGAGATCCAGCGGTGGAGGTTGCTTGCTGAGGTGTTGGCATCCATGGATCTCTGTGATGGGGTCTTGCTGAGGGAACTGGTGAGCTCGTCTTCGGTGACCTTGTTCCAGCTTCTGCGAGGATTGCGGTGGGCATGTTGGTGTACAGTGGTTTTGGAGAAGTAGACACAGTGGTGGTCGGTCCAGTGTGGCTTGAAAGTGTGGCTGATGGAGATGTTGTTGCTTGCGGATAAGATGGAGTTGAGCGTGTGTCCTGCTGAGTGGGTTGGAGAAGTGACCAGTTGTTTGAGTCCGATGGTGGCGAGGTTCTCCAGTAGGGATGACGTGTTGTGGTCTTTGAAGTTATCCAGGTTGAAATTGAGGTAACCGAGGAGGATGTAGTCCGTTGAGGCAAGAGCATGGTGAGCGATGAAGCGGTTATGGCTTTGCTGAAGGGGGGGAGGGTCCTGGAGTTCTGTAGATGAAGGTGCTGTGGAGGGTGGTGTTCGGGTTGGTCTGGATCTGGAAGTGGAGGTGCTCCATGTCGTGTGAGTGATCGTCGGAGCTGGTTGTGATGTGGAGAGTGTCTTTGTGTACAATAGCAATGCCTCCTCCCAGTCGGTTGACACGATCCTTGTGGATGATTTTGTAACCGTCGGGGATGGCTGTTGCAATATACGGGGTGAGCTGGAGTTCACCCAGGTTTCTGTGAAGAAGGCGACGTCGGAGGAGATGGAGCTGAGCAGGTCCCATATCTCCATGGTGTTTCATTTGAGGGAGCGAGTGTTGACTAGAACACATCTGAGGTGGTCGGTTCCGTTTCTTGAGGTTCGTGCGGTCGGAGGGTCTGCTGAGGCTGATGAAGGTGCAGTTGCAGGTGAACGGGCCTTGGGTTTTCTTCGGTGACGCGAGCTGGCAGGCAGAGAGGCATCCGATGTTGAGGGCGTGGAGTGTGTTGGTGTCGTAGCAGTGAATGGTCCTAGGACCAGGGTCTGTGGTGCTGGGCACAGTCCAGGCGCAGACGGGCGCAGACGGGCTTGCCTTTAGGGCGCCTTCAGTGAGCCTGCTGTGCAGCCGCACAGAGGCTGCCATTAAGTAGTGTGAGGGGATGGGCTGGACTGCTGGGAGGTGGGAAAGTGGTGCTGGAGGGGGCGGGGTTACAGGGGACAAGCAGTGGCAGGGATACGGAGAGAGAAAAGGCGCAAAAAGTGAAAAGGTGCAGAAAGAGAAAGAAGGGGACAAAAAAGCAGAAAAGATGAAAGTAAGGTAAAAAAGAGATCAGAGGAGAAAAGGCAGAAAGTGGAGAGACAGAGGGCAGAGCAGCAGCTGAGCAGAGATGCTCCCTCGAACTCGCAGATCTGCAAGGGTCAGGGGAAGCAGCTACCAGGCGGAGCTGTGCAGGAAGGGAAGCAGTTCATTGACAAGGTCAGTGAGATTGCTCCTTTTACCACGCAGCGGCCGCCATTAAGTAGTGTAAGGGGGAAGGCTGACAGCTGGGAGGCGGGAAGCAGGAAAGCAGTGCTAGAGGGGGGCAAAGCTGTGGGTGACGAGCAGCGGCGGGGACACAGAGAGGGAGAAAGCGCAAAAAGTGAAAAAGTGAAGAAAGAGAAAGAAAGTCATAAAAAAGCAGAACATATGAAAGTAAGGTGAAAAAGAGATCAGAAGAGAAAAGGCAGAAAACAGAGAGATAGAGGACAGAGCAGCAGAAGAGGAGAGATGCTTCCTCTAACTCGCAGACCTGCAAGCATCAGGGGCAGCAGCTACCAGGCGGAGCCTTGCAGGAAGGAAAGCAGTTCACTGAAAAGGTCAGTGAGAATGCTGCTTTCATCTCAAAGCCGCCACCATTAAGTAGTATGAGGGGGAGGGCTGGACAGCTGGGTGGAGGGAAAGCAGGAAAGCTGGGTTGGAGGGGGCGGGGCACGAGCAGTGGCCGGGACATGGTGAGAGATAAGGCGCAAAAAGTGAAAAAGTGCTGAAAGAGAAAGAAAGTGAGAAAAAAGCAGAATAGATGAAAAAAAGGTGAAAAAGAGATCAGAGTTGAAAAGGCAGAAATCAGAGAGACAGAGGGCAGGGCAGCAGCAGAGAAGAGATGCTCCCTCGAGATCGCAGATCTGCAAGGGTCAGGGGCAGCAGCTACCAGGCGGAGCTGTGCAGGAAGGGAATCAGTTAACTGACAAGGTCAGTGAGATTGCTCCTTTCACCGCACAGTGGCCACCATTAAGTAGTGTGAGGGGGAGGGCTGGACATCTGGGAGGTGGGAAAGCGGGAAAGTGGTGCTGGAGGGGGCGGGGTCACGGGGGAGGAGCAGCGGCAGGGACACAGAGAGAGAAAAGGTAAAAAAAGTGAAAACGTGAAAAAAGAGAAAGAAATAGACAAAAAAACAGAAAAGATTAAAGTAAAGGAAAATGAGATCAGAGGAGAAAAGGCAGAAAGCAGAGAGACAGAGAGCAGAGCAGCAGCAGAGATGCTCCCTCGAACTCGTAGACCTGCAAGGGTCAGTGGCAGCAGCTACCAGGTGGAGCTGTGCAGGAAGGGAAGCAGTTCACTGACAAGTTCACTAACAAGGTACCCCAATACCTTCTGATCACGATTTTGCTTTATAAAACTGCAAAAAAAACAAAAGCAAGACGAGTAAGGTGCGAGGGAAGTCAGAAGGGAGCAACAACACAAGGGACATCTGGAGGAAGGAGGACAAGCAACAACAGGAGGGGAGGGTGGGTGGAAGCTCACTTAATCGCCCCTACCTAAAAAATTAACATGTCTTTGGGGAATGTAACTGGTACTCATGTAAAGCACTCCAATATATTCCGGTCGGGTTTTCACTTTATAAATCTGCAAAACAAAAAAGCCAAAAAACCCCAAAACAAAACCAACACGAGGGAGGTGCAAGAGAAGGTGGGAGAAAGCAACAACACAAGGGACAGCGGGAGGAAGGGGGACAAGCAACACAAGGGGGGTGGGAGATGGACTGCAGACAAGCACTCTCAAAGTGTGCATGTCAAAATGTAGAAAAAAGGTAACTGCAAGAGTGTGCGGTCAGTGGAAGGACACTAGCCGCAGACAGGAAGCTGCACTATGCCCATGCTCCCCAGCAGAAATGAAGTGCTGGGAGCAAGCAGGAAGGAGCAGGAGGCTCTCACCAATCGAAAGCAAAGATATTAGAGTGACGTTGAAGCCAACCAATGATAAGTGATGGGTGGGGTCTGAGCCAGTTTTTAAGTTTTTTTTGTTAACAATAGATTTCACTGACAGCAAATGTGCGCTGTTCAGGCAAAACCTGAAAAAGATGTGCCAGAAAAGGCATTGATGATGATACGGAAGCCTTAACATAGCAAAGTGCCTAGCATCATGGACACCAACAAGGGGAAGTAAACAGAGTAGCTATCGGAAAGGTTTTACTTGAGATAAAGCAGCTTAAACATAAAGACACATTGACAAAACCATTAACTGTGGCTTTAGTTAAATGATTATGCCTCTAAATTGCTTGGCAAATTTGTGTGTTTGGTTGTGTGGATTGGTGAGTGGATGAATGAATGAGTGTGTGCATGGATGAGTAGATGGATGAGTGAATACAGGGACGGATGCCTGGATGACTAGCTACTATGACGGGTGCATGGCTAAGTGAGTGTATGGGTGTATGAAAGAAGGATGCATGAATGAGTGAATGCATAAAATATAGAGTGGATACATGGATAACCGAAGCCAGAGTAAAGGTGGAGGCGATGGTCCAGTTGGCAGTTAAAAGCTTTCTCCCCTGTGGCTGCTGCTGATCACTCACACCTCCATGAACTCACTCTGTGCACTTAGTCAATTATCCATTCATCCACCTATTGACCCATTGTCTAATTCATCTAGTGTCGTATCCATACAACCACGCACATGTCAATAAAAAGAACTTTCAGGTATAAAAATTTAGGCCTATTGTTTTTTCCTTGCTTTTTCTCTGGTGTGCAATGTCTTAAGCACTCTGCTTGCTTCCTCATATTTATACACTATTCCTTTATAAGAATAACTATCTAAGTAATAGCAGAAACACCATAAACAGGACTTTTATCAGCCTGGATGGCTTAACCTCCAACTTTGCACAGCTTCTTGTCTCCTCTTTTAACAGGATATAGCACAATGCTATACATGCCCACATTGTGTCCTTGACTACCTTTTCGTATGCCTTGGCGGCTTCACAAACTGTGAATCCTAATACACACCTCTAAGCAGTCCATTTGCTCAGAACAGCACTTGCCTGTGCAACCCAACTTCCTTACCCCTAGATCCATTATCTATAAGTTTCATCCTACAATGGGCATTACACTGACATTAATGTTGCACAATTTACTTTGTTTCTAGAGTGGGAAAACGTCAAGCCCACCCTTCAAGCAAAAATACTACTTTGATAATTGCGTGTGGTAAATTCTGCATAGCATCTCCTAATTCATTAAATGCAGAAAAGGTTGCAGTGACATAAAAAGAGATGGTGGCATTGACATACCTAGAGTTGAGTTTCTCATGCCAAGTGTTAGACCTGGCACCATTGGCTTGGGTCTCCCTTCCATTTTTTGCTTTTGCCTCCCGTGTTTTTGCTGTATGTCGGACTCCGTTTTGCTGGTCTAGATGCTTTGGGCACTTTGCCACTGCTGTTCAGTGCCAAAGTGCAAGTGCTCCCTTTGTAAATTGTTGTTATGGATTAGTGATTCCATGATTGGCATATTTGATTTACTTGTCAGACCCTAGTATAGTGCACTGTGTGTGCCCAGGGCCTGTAAATCAAATGCTGCTAATGGGCTGCAGCACTGATTGTGCCACCCACAGAAGCAGCCTGTAAAATGTAACTCTGGCCTGCCATTGCAGAGCCTGTGTGCAGTCTGGGACTGTCATGTCGACTTGGCAAGTGCACACACTTGCCAGTCCCTAAACCTTCCCTTTTCTACATATTAGTCACCCCTAAGGTAGGCCCAAGGTACACCTGTGGGCAGGGTACGTTGTATTTGAAAGGTAGGACATGCCCTGATGTGTGTGGCATGTCCTGGTAGTGAAATACTGCCAATTTCGTTTTTCACTATTGCAAGGCTACCTGTTCCCATAGGACAGAATGGGGAGTTTGTTTATAACATCTTATAAACATAACTGGCCCTGGGAACAAGGTAGAAAAATAAAGTTTAGTATGCCTGAACTCAGAATGTTAAAATGAATCTATTAGTGAGGGTGATTTTTACATTCTGTGTTTGAAAATACCACTTTTAGCAAGTAGGTATTTTCTTGCCTAACCATCCAGTGTGCCTCTGCTAGGTTTGTGTATTGCATGTCTGGATTTTGGATGACAGGGGCTGGAGAGGGGCAGCGGCTCCAGAAGTCTGATGAGTCAGGGCTGGGCTGAATAGACCTGGGCTGCATTTAGAGTAGGGAGCTGAGATTTCCTTTCACCTGAATGGGCCTGGTCTGCCTTCAACAATGCTGTCTCCACCTCCTGCCAGGAAGCTGCACCAGTGAGGACAGAACTGGTTTGGGCTGGGTACAAACCCTCTCTGCCTTCAGAGAACAAAGGATTTTTGTGTATAAAAAGAGGAGCCCAGACCCCAGACTTTTAGATCACTTCTGGGAAATCAAGAGGAACCTTTGCCAAGGAGAAGAGCCAGAGAAGCTGAGGAGGAATACTGCCCCTGTGCTGTTTGCTCTCTGGGGTTGGCCTGCAGTGGCTACTTGATGCCAAGAAAAGGAGAAAATGTCTTTGCTGTTTGCTTTGTCACCTGCTTGAAGAAGACCTCCAAGGGCTTCAAACTGAGCTTGTCTCCTGTTCTGAAGTCTCGGACAGAAAGATTTCACCACCAGCTCCCCTGAATTTCCTTACTAGGAATTCTAATCTGTAAAGAGGTACCTGCTGCTGTTCAGGACCTCTACAGACTGTTTTCCACTGGGAGCTGGAAATTCGATGCAACTTTAAAGAAGCGAGACACATCCGCACCTGTTTCCGACGCATCGTCGAAGAAACCATTGCAGCGCCTGCCGCGGCTCGAGAAATCGCCACACACCGCATCGAGTGCACCGATCTTCGAAGTTGGAGATCATCACACCGAGTTCAAAGCAAGGCCTGCTGTGCGGCTGCCCGAGTTCACGCATCGTCATCGGATCGTCACATCGCATTGAGGCACCAAGTCTGTCGCATCATTGGGGGACGCAGTAAGAAACCGACGCATCACCTCCCCATACAGTACGAAACCGACGCATCACCTACTCTCCGGTAAGGAACCGACGCATCACCTCCCCTGCGCTGCAATAAGGAACCGATGCATCACCTCCCACGGAGCAAGGTACCGATGCATCACCTTCCCTGAGTCTGATGAACCAACGCATCACCTTCCCTGCGGCCTGTTTTGTTTGTTTGCGTGATGCATCCCAGGTACTTTGTGAGAAAAGTGTTGCATCTGCAATTTGCTTTGAACTGGACTATTTCTACCATCTGAAAGTCATATTTTTATTACTGTATTGTGCATTTTTGTCGTTTGGTCTTGTTTTGGTTTAGATAAAGATTACTTATTTTTCTAAACTGATGTGGTGTCCATTTGTAGTGTTTTCACTGTATCACTGTATGTGTTCACAAATGCTTTACACACTGCCTCTGAGATAAGCCTGTCTGCTCGTGCCAAGCTACCAAGGGGATGAGCAGGGGTTATTTTAGGAGTGTATCCCCCTTACCCTGACTAGAAGCAAGGGTCCCTATTTTGACAAAGGTGCCTACCCTTGCCAACTAGAGACCCCCATTTCTAACATTGGTGGTCAGCGGTGAGGATCTGGACTTGCATTTGTGACTTACATACAGTGATTGCTTGGTAGAGTTTTTTTCCTTGGAATTTTTTTTGCATCTTGAGAACTGCCAGTTTTCACCATGAGTAAACCAGCATCCATTGCATCTGTGGATATTGAATTTGAAGAGGAGAGGGTTGATACCTACACTGTGCCACTTAAGGCTGTCTGCAAAAAATGTAAAATCTCTGTGAGAGGCCTTACAAGAAAGGAGGAATACCAAAAGGCGCTGAGGGCCTGGTTGGAATCAAGGAATGCCAGTGAGCATACCGAAGAGCCTATGGTGGAGGGAGAGAATATAGATGGGCAGCAGGAGGGGGTGTTGGGCCTGACTGAGGGGAAGTTGCCTTCCAGGGTGGGCAGCAGTGTTTCTTCAAAAGGTCTGCCTCCAGAGGAGTTGGAGGACAGGGAGAGAAGCAGAGTGCATGAATTGGAGCTTGCTAAGCTCAAGCTGGGGAGCCAGGGTGACATAGAGAATAAGAGATTGGAGTTGAAGAGCAAGAAATTGGCCATGGAGGAAAAGAAGATGCTTTTAGAGCATGAGAGAGGGTTGAGGGAGGTGGATCTGAAAGCAAAGAGTTTAGAGATCAATCCCTCTGGTGGCAGCACACCATCAGTGCCTGGGGAAGGAAAGGTATACATTCCCAAAGATGTTATCAAAGATTTCATGAAGAATGAGGACATTGGGCAGTGGTTTAAGGCCTATGAAGTAGCGATGAGGTCCCACTGGGTCCCTGAGAAGGATTGGGGAGCAAGGTTGTGGGGCCGCTTTGTCAGTGAAGGGAGGGAAACGTTGCTGAACTTGACCACTGAGGATCAGATATCCTATGCCCCCATGAAGGAAGCCTTGATAGCCTGGTATGGGTTGACCCAGAGCTTTATAGGCAGAAATTTAGAAACTGTAAGAAGCTGGAGTCAAGTACTTGGGTGGAGTATGTGTCCTATTTTTGCAGAGCACTGGATGGTTGGGTGAAGGGTAGCAAGGTGAATGATTTGCAGGGGCTCTATGATTTGGTTGCATGGGAGCACTTGTTAGATAATTGTTTTCCAGAGCTACACCAGCACTTGATTGACAGTAAGCTGACTGATCCCAGAAAGCTTACTGTGGAGGCGGACCGCTGGGTCAGCACCACGGTCCAAAAAGGTCATGTGGGAGACTCCGCCAAAGGTGGGCAGGGTCCCCAGCAGAAGAGTGGGGGGGACAAGGGTAAACAGAAAGAGTTCCAAAAAGGGCCCCAAAGTAATCCCCAAGGGAACCAAGGTAAGAGTTCCCAGCCTCCCACTGAGAAGAAGCCATGGGTCCTGACAGGTAAGCCTGTTCAGAGAGGTTCCAAGGCTTGTTATGGTTGTGGTCAGGTGGGCCACTTCCAAGGAGATCCTAGGTTTTCCAAAAAGGTTACCACCGCACCCACTGGTGCACCGCCCCGGGAAATGGCTAGTGTAGCCTTGGGGGAGGAGTCGGGTGCCGAGGATGGGTGGGGTCCCGCAGAAATGTCCCTGGTCTCTTTAGGAGACAGTGAGATGGTCCCAAGAGCTAATCTGCCTGATGACACTAAAAAGTACAGACAGTGGGTGACCATCAATGGCCATAGTGTGGAGGCTCTGAGAAACACCGGAGCCAGTGTGACAGCTGTCAGTTGTCGGCTGGTGTCTGAAGAGCAGGTGGTCCCCAACTCCTTCTACCCAGTAGTTTCCGCTGACAATTCAGAGTGCCTCTGCAAAGTGGCACAGGTTCCCTTTGAGTGGGGGGGGGGTCTCAGGTACCTTGAAAGTAGCTGTGAGGCCAGCCATGCCTGTTGACTGTCTGCTAGGCAATGATTTGGAGAGCTCCCCTTGGGCAAAGGTGGAGCGGAGGTCTCATTTGGAGATGTTGGGTCTGCCTGAGTGGGCGTGTGTGACCACTCGGTCCATGGCAGCTGGTAAGGGCATTGAAGAGGACCTGCAGCCTGAAAGAGTGGCCCAGGTGCCTGCCAGAAAGAGAAGAGGCAGGAGGCACTGGAAACCGGCCCCGAGGTTCCCACGGTCCAGGAGGAGGCAAACCGAGAGGGGGATGCCCTGGAGCCTACAGGGGAACACGTGGCTGAAATGGGGGACCTGCCTGAGCTGACCCATTGGCAGCAGGAAGGAGGCCCCTCCAGGGAGGAATTCTGCCAGGAGCAGCAGAAATGCCCTTCTCTTGTTGGTTTGCGGCAACAGGCTGCAAACCAGGCAGCAGGTGATCAGTCTGGATCACATTGGATATACTGGGAGAATGGTCTCCTGTATTGCGAGCCTAAGGTTGCTGAGCATGGGTCAGCCTGTGTGCTGCTGGTACCCCATAGCTTCAGAGCCTTCCTACTGGGTCTGGCTCATGATGTGCCTTTGGCAGGACATTTGGGGCAAGACAAGACCTTTGAAAGGCTTGTCACTCACTTTTACTGTCCCAAAATGTGTAAGAGTTCTGATACTCACTGTAGGTCTCGCCAGACTTGCCAGGCAAGTGGTAAGAGTGGGAGGAAGTGTAAAGCTCATCTCCAAACTTTCCATGTGGTCAGCACCCCCTTTGAGAGGGTGGGTATTGACATTGTGGGGCCTCTGGATCCCAAGACAGCCATGGGTAACATGTTCATCCTGGTCTTGGTGGACCATGCCACCCGGTACCCGGTAGCCATCCCTCTCCGGACTGTGACGGCCTCCGTGGTGAGTCGTGCATTGATGGGGATTTTCTCCCGTGTGGGGTTCCCCAGAGAGGTGGTGTCCGACCGTGGTGCCAACTTCATATCGAAGTATATGAAGTCCCTGTGGCAGGAGTGCGGTGTTACATACAAGTTCACCACTCCTTACCACCCCCAAGGTAATGGGCTGGTTGAGAGATTCAACCGGACCCTGAAGGGCATAATTATGGGTCTGGGTGAACCCATGAGGTGTAAGTGGGACATCCTCTTACCATGCCTTTTGTTTGCTTACAGAGAGGTGCCCCAGAAGTCCTTAGGGTTCAGTCCCTTTGAGCTGCTGTATGGCCATCTTATAAGAGGACCTCTGAGTCTGGTGAAAGAAGGCTGGGAGAAAGCTCCCAGTAAACCTCCCCAGGATGTATATAGCTACATGCTGGCCTTCAGAAACCAAACTAAGCTCTTCAGACAACTCGCTCAGGCGAATTTGGAAGCCAGCCAGGAGGAGATGAAACGGTAGTATGATCAGAATGCCACTCTGATCAAGTTTCAGCCTGGACAAAAAGTATGGGCCATGGCCCCAGTGGAGCCTTGTGCGCTCCAGGATAAGTGGACCGGGCCGTTTGAGGTGGTGGAGCGCAAGAGTAATGTCACCTACTTGGTGGACTTGCAGTCTCCTAGGAACCCTTTGCGGGTCCTGCATGTGAACCGCCTGAAGCCCCACTTGGAGAGGTCCGAAGTGGGCATGCTCCTAGCAACAGATGCTGGAATGGAAGAGGAGACTGAGCCTCTTCCTGACCTCCTGTCTGCAAAGGAGCACAATGGGTCAGTGGACGGTGTATCACTCTCCCCCGCCCTGACTCTTGAACAGCAGAGTGACTGTCGCCAATTGTTGGGACAGTTTGCTGCTCTGTTCTCCCTGACCCCTGGTGTCACTGAGTGGTGTGTCCATGATGTTGACACTGGGGACAATCCTCCTGTAAAGCACAAAATTTACAGAGTGACTGACAGGGTCAAGGCTTGCATCAAGGAGGAGGTCTCCAAGATGCTAGAGCTAGGGGTGATTGAGCCCACAAACAGCCCTTGGGCCAGCCCAGTGGTCTTTGTCCCAAAGGCTGCCGCACCCGGTGCCACACCAGAACTCCTGTTCTGTGTGGACAACCGAGGGCTCAGTTCAATCACCAGGACTGATGCGCACCCCATCCCCAGAGCTGATGATCTCATAGATCGGTTGGGAACTGCCCGGTAACTCAGCACGTTTGACTTGAGGTCTAAGTACTGGCAGATTGCCTGAACTGATGGGGCAAAGGAGAGGTCAGCATTCTTAACACCAGAGGGGCACTACCAATTCCAGGTGATGCCCTTTGGGTTGAAGAATGCCCCTGCCAGCTTTCAGAGGTTGGTCAACCAGGTGTTGGCTGGACTGGAAGATTTCAGTGCCGCCTACCTGGATGACATCGCAGTGTTAAGTGCCACTTGGGAGGAACATCTGCACCACCTCTGGGATGTGTTGAAGGCTCTGCAGAGGGCAGGCCTCACGATCAAGGCGAGTAAGTGCCATATCGGGCAGGGTTCTGTGGTGTACTTGGGACACCAGGTAGGGAGCGGCCAGGTGGCGCCCCTACAGCCCAAGATTGATACCATTCTGGCTTGGGAACCCCCCAAGACCCAGACAGAGGTGAGAGCCTTTTTAGGACTCACAGGGTATACAGGAGATTTGTCAAGGGATATGGCACCATTGTTGCCCCCTTGACAGAGCTGACTTCCAGGAAGCAGCCCAAGAAAGTGAACTGGACTGACACCTGCCTGAAAGCTTTTGATGCCCTGAAATCTGCCATGTGAACGGCGCCCGTGCTTAAGGCACCCAACTTCTCAGAAGAGTTCATTGTGCAGAAAGATGCTTCAGAGCATGGTGTGGGGGCTGTGCTCTCACAGCTGAATGAAGAGGGCCTAGACCAACCTGTAGCCTTCATTAGTAGGAGGTTACTTCCACGGGAACAGAGGTGGAGTGTGATTGAGTGTGAGGCATTTGCTGTGGTCTGGGCGCTGAAGAAGCTGAGGCCCTGCTTGTTTGGGACTCACTTCCAGGTTCAGACCGACCACAGGCCCCTCAGATGGTTGATGCAAATGAGGGGTGAGAATCCAAAGCTGTTGAGGTGGTCCATTTCCCTACAAGGGATGGAATTCACGGTGGAACACCGCCCTGGTACAGAACACGCCAATGCAGATGGTCTGTCCAGATCTTTCCGCCTTAGTGAAGAGAACTCCCAAGAGGGTGGGTAGTTCTCCCCACATTTCAGCTGGAAGGGACACGTGTTAGACCTGGCACCATCGGCGTGGGTCTCCCTTCCATTTTTTGCTTTTGCCTCCTGTGTTTTTGCTGTATGTCGGACTCCGTTTTGCTGGTCTAGATGCTTTGGGCACTTTGCCACTGCTGTTCAGTGCCAAAATGCAAGTGCTCCGTTTGTAAATTGTTGTTATGGATTAGTGATTCCATGATTGGCATATTTGATTTACTTGTCAGACCCTAGTATAGTGCACTGTGTGTGCCCAGGGCCTGTAAATCAAATGCTGCTAGTGGGCTGCAGCACTGATTGTGCCACCCACAGAAGCAGCCTGTAAAATATAACTCTGGCCTGCCATTGCAGAGCCCGTGTGCAGTCTGGGACTGCCATGTCGACTTGGCACGTGCATACACTTGCCACTCCCTAAACCTTCCCTTTTCTACATATTAGTCACCCCTAAGGTAGGCCCAAGGTACCCCTGTGAGCAGAGTGCGTTGTATGTGAAAGGTAGGACATGCCCTGATGTGTGTGGCATGTCCTGATAGTGAAATACTGCCAATTTCGGTTTTCACTATTGCAAGGCTACCTGTTCCCATAGGACAGAATGGGGAGTTTGTTTATAACATCTTATAAACATAACTGGCCCTGGAAATAAGTTAGAAAAATAAAGTTTAGTATGCCTAACCTCAGAATGTTAAAATGCATCTTTTAGTGAGGGTGATTTTTACATTCTGTGTTTGAAAATACCACTTTTAGAAAGTAGGTATTTTCTTGCCTAACCATCCAGTGTGCCTCTGCTAGGTTTGTGTATTGCATGTCTGGCTTTTGGATGACAGGGGCTGGAGAGGGGCAGCGGCTCCCGAAGTCTGATGAGTCAGGGCTGGGCTGAATAGACCTGGGCTGCATTTAGAGTAGGGGGAGGAGATTTCCTTTCACCTGAATGGGCCTGGTCTGCCTTCAACAATGCTGTCTCCACCTCCTGCCAGGAAGCTGCACCAGTAAGGACAGAACTGGTTTTGGCTGGGTACAGACCCTCTCTGCCTTCAGAGAACAAAGGATTTTTGTGTATAAAAAGAGGGGCCCAGACTTTTAGATCACTTCTGGGAAATCAAAAGGAACCTTTGCCAAGGAGAAGAGAAGCTGAGGAGGAATACTGCCCCTGTGCTGTTTGCTGTCTGGGGTTGGCCTGCAGTGGCTATTTGCTGCCAAGGAAAGGAGAAAAGGACTTTGCTGTTTGCTTTGTCACCTGCTTGAAAGAAGATTTCCAAGGGCTTGAAACTGAGCTTGCCTCCTGTTTTGAAGTCTCAGGGACAGAAAGGCTTCACCACCAGCTCCCCTGCATTTCCTGGCTAGGAATTCTAATCTGCAAAGAGGTGCCTGCTGCTGTTCTGGAACTCTAGAGACTGTTTTCCGCTGGGAGCTGGAAAATCGACGCAACTTCGAAGAAGCAAGATGCATCCGCACCGGTTTCCGAAGCATCGCCGAAGAAACCGTTGCAGCGCCTGCAGTGGCTCGAGATATCGCCGCAAGCCACATCGAGTGCACCGATCTCCGAACCGAGATCATCGCACCGAGTTCAACGCAAGGCCTGCTGTGCAGCTGCCCGAGTTCACGCATGGTCACCGGATCGTCGCATCGCGGCGCCAAGTCTGTTGCATCATTGGGGGACCCAGTAAGAAACCGACGCATCACCTCCCCACGCAGTAAGAAACCGACGCATCTCCTCCTCTCCGGTAAGGAACCAATGCATCACCTCCCCTGCGCTGCAGTCAGGAACCGACGCATCACCTCCCCCGGAGCAAGGATCCGACACATCACCTTCCCTGAGTGTAAGGAACTGATGCATTGCCTTCCCTGCGGCCCGTTTTGTTTGTTTGCGTGACACATTCCAAGTACTTTGTGAGAAAAGTGTTGCATCTGCAATTTTCTTTGAACTGAACTATTTCTACCATCTGAAAGTCATATTTTTATTACTGTATTGTGGATTTTTGTCGTTTGGTCTTGTTTTGGTTTAGATAAAGATTGCTTATTTTTCTAAACTGGTGTGGTGTCCATTTGTAGTGTTTTCACTGTATTACTCTATGTGTTCAGATATGCTTTACACACTGCCTCTGAGATAAGCCTATCTGCTCGTGCCAAGCTACCAAGGGGGTGAGCAAGGGTTATTTTAGGAGTGGACAAAGGTACCTGCCTCTGCCAACTAGAGACCCCCATTTCCAACACCAAGCCTTACTGCTAGGGTCCCACACGGCTGAAACTGGGTTTTGGACTGCTCGAACTCCTGTTGAGAGAAGTGTCATAACAATTGACAATGTCCCTTTTGTTGTAGGGTCAAAAGTGCTTTGCATGTGGTTGATCCCTGCCTGGAATCTCATGGGCGGCCTATACAAAGAAGGAATGGAATGTACTGTACCATTTACCAGTGAATCAGAATATTTCAAGCCTTTTTGTCCATCACTTGTGTGCCGCATAAAATATCTAAATAATACTGCACATGCCTTTCCAACAACAGGAAGGCAGGTCTCTGTGGTTCTCTTCTCACTCATTTGGTGCTTTCATACCATAAAACAACGACTTTGCGACCTGTAAGTAATAAGAGCAGTGTTCTAGTTGGCACAGATCATCACACATAGGGCTACTGGAATGATGCGGCAGGGGAGGGCCAAATTATGTAAATTATGTGTAAAAAAAAATCAAATTATGCTGTGCATTTTGTGATTGTATTGCTCAATTACTTTGTCATTTTTACAATTGATAAAACCAGCTGGGCATTGGTTGCGCCTCATTAGTACCAATTTAACACCTAAATATAATAATAAATAAAAGAAAGGTGACCACTCAACTTTGACAAAGGGCCTTCCACTGCGCTGCAACATGTGTCACTGCGTTTTTAGTAACGTTTGGATCATTTGAACCCAAAACAAACTTTTTTTAGTTAACCCTTTCACTGCTAGGCCTTTTCCACCCCTGTGCTAAACCTTTTTTTGGCTATTTAGGGTAGTTCGTGCTTAGGCCCCTGTAACCTTTTGACCACATAAGGTATCCACGCCACATTTGCGTCCTTTTATTCCAACATCATGGGCATATTAAAGGTACCCAGGGTTTGTTGATTCCCCTGGAGGGGACCCAGAAATTAGCCAAAAATACAGCTAAATTTTGTTTTGTTTTGGAAAAATGGGAAAAAAGTGCTGCAGAAGAAAGCATCTGTTTTTTTCCCTGCAAATGTTATCAACAAAGGGTTTGTGGTGCTGAAGTAACCATCTTCCCAGCTTTAAGGTACTGACAGACATTTGTCAGAAAACCACATTTTTTTTACACAGTTTTGGCATTTTACTGGGACATGGCCTATTTTTGCTATTTTTTGTGCTTTCAACCTCCTTCCAGTTAGTGGTAGAAATGGGTATGAAAACAATAATGGATCCTGGAAAGATATACATTTCAGAAAAGTAGACAAAATTCAGAATTCAGCGAGGGGTCATTTGTGCAGATCCTTCAAGTTTTTTTATAGAAACTAACAGTTGAAAATAAGAAAAAATGAAAATGAGTTGAAAAAACAGCCATTTGTGCCAACATTTTCACCTGTAACTTCTTCTAAGTATGACAGATTTTTTAAAACAATATGCCATTACATCCGATGGACCCTTCTAGTTGTGGGAATATATAGGACTTATAGGTTCACCAAGAACCTGAGGAACCCAGAGACAATAACTGAGCAGCGTCTTCCAATGGATTTTCATTGTGTACTGGGTATATAGCAACTCATTTGGTAAAAAATAAAGAGTGAAAAATAGGTATGAAAGACACCTATGTATTTCCGAAATAGGAACAAAATATAGAGTTTACAAACAGTAGCTATTTGCACATCTCCGAAATTGTGAGTACCCATACTAGCATTTGAATTATAGGACATTTTTCAAAGTGACTTCTTTTTTACACATTGTCTTACATTTGGAAGGCGGAAATGCAACAAAAGTCAATAGGTAATAACAGTTGCTCTACAATTCTGTGTTCCCCTAAGTCTCCTGATAAAAATGGTACCTCACTTGTATGGGTAGGCCTAGTGCCTGCAACAGGAAACGGCCCAAAACGCAAGGTGGACACACCACATTTTTACAGTGAAAACTGACCCTTTTTTTGCAAAGTGCCTAGCTGTGGATTTTTAACCCTAGCTCTGTCGGCACCTAGGGGAACTTAGCAAACCTATAGATTTATGAAAACTAAACACCCAGGGGAATCCAGGATGGGGTGACTTGTGTGGCTCTCACCAGGTTCTGTTACCCAGAATCCCTTTCAAACCTCAAAGTTTGTATAAAAAGCACATTTTCCTCACATTTCTGTGATGGAATGTTCTATAATCTGCGTGGATCCACAAAATGTCACCTACCAAGCATTCCCCAACATCTTCCAATAAGAATGGTACCTCAGTTGTGTGGTTAGGCCTAGTGCCCACGACAGGAAATGGCCCAAAACGCAAGGTGGACACACCACATTTTTACAGTGAAAACTGACCCTTTTTTTGCAAAGTGCCTAGCTGTGGATTTTGAACACTAGCTCTGCCGGCACCTAGGGAAACCTAGCAAACCTTTATATTTATGAAAACTAGACACTTAGGGAATCCAGGAAGAGGTGAATTATGTGGCTCTCACCAGGTTCTGTTACCCAGAATCCCTTGCAAACCTCAAACTTTGTAAAAAAAACACATTTTCCTCACATTTCTGTGATGGAAAGTTCTGGAATCTGCGTTGATCCACAAAATTCCATGCACCCCGCTTTCCCCAAAGTCTTCCAATAAAAATGGTACTTCACTTGTGTGGGGATGCCTAGTGCCCGCGGCAGGAAACGGCACAAAACGCAACGTGGACACACCACATTTTTACAGTGAAAACTGACCCTTTTTTTGCAAAGTGCCTAGCTATAGATTTTGAACCCTAGCTCTGCCGGCACCTAGGGAAACCTAGCAAACCTATACAGTTTTGAAAACTAGACACCAGGGGAAATCCAGGAGGGGGTGACTTGTCTGGCTATCAGCAGGTTCTGTTACCCCGAACCCCTTGAAAACCTAAAACTTTGTAAAAAAAAAACACATTTTGCTCACATTTCTGTGATGGAAAGTTCTGGTTCCTGCGTGGATCCACCAAATTCCACCCACCCCGCATTCCCCAACATCTTCCAATAAAAATGGTACCTCAGTTGTGTGGGTAGGCCTAGTGCCCGCAACAGGAAATGGCCCAAAACGCAACATGGATTCACAACATTTTTACAGTGAAAATGGACCCTTTTTTTGCAAAGTGCCTAGCTGTGGATTTTGAACCCTAGCTCTACCGTCACCCAGGGAAACTTAGCAAACCTATACATTTGTGAAAACTAGACACCCAGGGGAATCCAGGATGGGGTGACTTGTGCGGCTTTCACCAGGTTCTGTAACCCAGAATCCCTTGCAAACCTCAAACTTTGTAAAAAAAAACACATTTTCCCCACATTTCTGTGATGGAAAGTTCTGGTTCCTGCGTGGATCCACCAACTTCCATCCACCTGCATTTTCCCAAAGCCTCCTGATAAAAATGTTACCTCACTCTTGTGGGTCGGTCAAGTACTCACGACAGGCAAGGGCCCAAAACGTATTGTGAAGACATCAAAATGACCTATCATAAAACGACCTGGGGAGTCTAGCGAGGTATGGCGTGCATGGATCCCCCAACGTTTCCCTACCCAGAATCCCCTGCAAACCTCAAATTTAGCTAAAAAAACACATTTTCCTCACATTTCCATGATGGAAAGTTCTGGAATCTGCATATGTCCACAAAATTCCACCCATCCCGTATTCCCCAAAGTCTTCCGATAAAAATGGTACCTCACTTGTGTGGGTAAGCCTAGTGCCTGTGACAGGAAATGGCCCAAAACGCAACATGGATTCACAACATTTTTACAGTGAAAATGGACCCTTTTTTTGCATAGTGCCTAGCTGTGGATTTTGAACCCTAGCTCTACCGTCACCCAGGGAAACTTAGCAAACCTATACATTTGTGAAAACTAGACACCCAGGGGAATCCAGGATGGGGTGACTTGTGCGGCTTTCACCAGGTTCTGTAACCCAGAATCCCTTGCAAACCTCAAACTTTGTAAAAAAAAAACACATTTTCCCCACATTTCTGTGATGGAAAGTTCTAGAATCTGTGTGGGTCCACAAACTTCCACCCACCTGCATTTTCCCAAAGCCTCCTGATAAAAATGTTACCTCACTCTTGTGGGTCGGTCAAGTACTCACGACAGGCAAGGGCCCAAAACGTATTGTGAAGACATCAAAATTACCTATCATAAAACGACCTGGGGAGTCTAGCGAGGTATGGCGTGCATGGATCCCCCAACGTTTCCCTACCCAGAATCCCCTGCAAACCTCAAATTTAGCTGAAAAAAATCACATTTTTCTCAAATTTCCGTGTGGGAAAGTCGTAGGATCACCAGGCTGGCACAAATTTCCTGCCACCCAGCATTCCCCCAGGTCTCTCCATAGAAATGGTACTCCACTCGTGTGGGTGAGCAAAGTACCCGCGATAGGCAAGGGCCCAAAACGTATAGTAGAGACTTCAAAATTACCTATCATAAAATGACCTGGTTTGGAGGGGGATGCACCTGGTTTTCTGGCACCAGGCTCGCGGCCATCAAGGGAAACCTACCAAATCCGCACATTTCCGAAAACTAGACACCCTGGGGAGTCCAGGAAGGTATGGCGTGTGTGGATCCCTCAACGTTTCCCTATCCAGAATCCCATGCAAACCTCAAATTTGCTGAAAAAATCTAATTTTTCTCAAATTTCTCTGTGGGAAAGTTGTAGGATCACCGGGCTGACACAAATGTCCTACCACCCAGCGTTCCTCCAGATCTCCCGAGTAAAATGATACGTCACTTGTCTGGGTGGGCCAAGGGGCTGTGACTGGGAAGGACCAAAAACATAGGGATTAAGGGTAGAGCACAGCGAATTCGAAGCGCTACATTTTTTTAAAAATACGTTTTAGCCAGTTCTGCATTGGACAGCCACACAAGTGAGGTGTCATTTTACTCGGGAGACCAAGGGGAACGCTAGGTGGTAGGATATTTGTGCGGGCAAGGTGATCCCACAGAAAAACGTGTGGAAAAAGTGATTTTTTAAGCTAAAATGTAAGGTTTGCAGGGGATTCTGGGTAGGAAAACGTTGGGGGATCCATGCAAGCCATACCTCACTGGACTCCCCAGGGTTTCTAATTTTCAGAAATGTGTGAGTATGGTAGGTTTCCCTAGATGGTCGCGAGCCCAGGGCAAAAAACCCAGGTGACCACCCTGCAAAACCAGGTCGTTTTATGATAGGTAATTTTGAAGTCTCCACAGTATGATTTGGGCCATTTCCTGTTGCGGCCACTATGCCTACCCACACAAGTGAGGTACCATTTTTATCGGGAGACCTGGGGAAACATTGGGTGGTAGGAAATTTGTAGTGGCCCGATGATTCCACAACTTTCCCACATAGAAAAGTGAGGAAAATGTGATGTTTTTTAGCTACATTTAAGGTTTGCAGGGCATTCGTGGTCCGAAAATGTTGGGAGATCCACAGAAGCCACACCTTTCTGGCCTCCCCTGGGTGTCTACTTTTCAGAAATGTCTGGGTTTGGTAGGCTGCCTACATGGCCACTGAGCCCGGGACCAAAAAGGCAGGTGACCCCATTGAAACTCCAGGTTGTTTTGTGATCGATAGATGAGCACCTGTATTTTTGGTCCCGGGTTTGAATACATCTAGGGGAACTTAAAAAACCCAGACATTTCTGAAAACTAGAGACCCGGGGGGGTCCAGGGAGGTATGGCTTGCGTGGATTCCCCAATGTTTTCCTACCCAGAATCCCCTGCAAACCTCAAATTCAGCTGAAGAAAATCACATTTTCCACATATTTCTATGTGGGAGCATTGCGGGTCACCGGGCTGACACAAATTTCCTACCACCCAGCGTTCTCCCAGGTCTCCCGATAAAAATGGGATCACACTTGCGTGGGTGGGTCAAGTACCAGAGACAGGCAAGGGCCCAAAACGTATTGTGGAGACATCAAAATTACCTATCACAAAACGACCTGGTTTTGCAAGGGGGTCACCTGGGTTTTTTCCCCCGGGCTGGGCGGCCATCTAGGGAAACCTACCACACCACATTTCTGAAACCTAGACACCCGGGGGAGTCCAGGGAGGTATAGCTTGCGTGGATCCCCCAATGTTTTCCTACCCAGAATCTCCTGCAAACCTCAAATTTTGATGAAAAAAATCACATTTTCCACATATTTCTGTGTGGGAACATTGTGGTATTGATAGGCTGACACAAATTTCCTACCACCCAGCGTTCCCCCAGGTCTCCCGATAAAAATGGTACCTCACTCGCGTGGGTGGGCCAAGTACCCGCGACAGACAAGGGCCCAAAACGTATTGAGGAGACATCAAAATTACCTATCATAAAACGACCTGGTTTTGCAGGGTGGGCACCTGGGTTTTTGGCCCCGGCTCGCAGCCATCTAGGGAAACCTAGCAAAGTCACACATTTCTGAAAACTAGACACCCTGGGGAGTCCAGTGAGGTATGACTTCCATGTATCCCCCAACATTTTCCTACCCAGAATCCCCTGCAACCCTCAAATTTAGCTGGAAAAAATCACTTTTTCCACACATTTTTGTGTGGGATCACCATGCCGGCACAAATGTTCTACCACCTAGTGTCCCCTTGGTCTCCCGCGTAAAATGATACCTCACTTGTGTGGCTGTCGAATGCAGAATTGGCTAAAAACGTATTGTTTAAAAAATGTAGCGCTTAGAATTTGCTGTGCTATACCCTTACAGGCAAATGCATCAAAGCTTTTTGCGATCGCAAACGGTGCGATTCGCAAAAATCGGCCATTTGCGATCGCAAAATTAGCTTTTGCGATGCATCAAGGGTCAAGGCCCTCGCAATTTGAGAATTCACAATTAATTGCGAGTTCTCAAATTGCGATTGCATTTAAGGAATCGCAAATTGAGATTCCTTAAATGCAATGCATTAAAGTAAAAAAATAGCGATTTCGCTAATAGGGGGCGCAAATTACCATGAAGTTGAACTTCATGGTAATTTGCAAAAACTGTGAAAAATGCACTAAAGTGCATTTTTCAAAGTTCCATTTTACACACACACATGCCCTTGGGGCATGTGTGTGTGCAAGAAGTACTCATATGCAGATATCAGGGGTGCAACAGGGTGTCCTTTTGACACCCTGGCACCCTTGAAATGCATTCTCAATTTGCGATTCTCTAATTGAGAATCGCAAATTGAGAATGTCTTCCCATTCATTCCTATGGGCCTCTAGGCCCATAGGAATGAATGGGAGGTATTCCTTAATTGCGACTCGCAATTTGCGAGTCGCAATTAAGGAATGTTTAGAAATCGCTATTTTTAAGCGATTTCTACATGCATAGGCTTTTGCGATTCCTTAATTGCGATTCCTTAAAAATCGCAATTAAGAAATCGCAAAATCCAACATTGATGCATGTGCCTGTTAATCCCTATGTTTTTGGCCCTTCCCAGTCACAGGCCCTTGGCTCACCCACAAAAATGAGGTATCATTTTACTTGGGAGAACAAGGGGAACGCTGGGTTGGTAGGACATTTGTGCCGGCACAGTGATCCCATAGAAAAATGTGTGGAAAAAGTGATTTTTTTCAGCTAAATTTGAGGTTTGCCGGGGATTCTGGGTAGGGAAACGTTGGGGTATCCACGCAAGCCATACCTCCCTGGACTCCTAAGGGTGTCTACATTTCAGAAATGTGTGGGTTTGGTAGGCTTCCCTAGTTGGCCGCGAGCCCAGGGCCAAAAACCAGGTGCCCCCCCTCTGCAAATCCAGGTCGTTTTATGATAGGTAATTTTGAAGTCTCCACAATACATTTTGGGCCCTTGCCTGTCGCGGTTACTTTACCCACCCACACGAGTCAGGTACCATTTCTATTGGGAGACCTGGGGGAACGCTGGGTGGTAGGAAATTTGTGTCAGCCTGGTGATACTACAACTTTCCCACACAAAAAGTTGAGAAAAAAATGATTTTTTTTTAGCTAAATTTGAGATTTGCAGTGGATTCTGGGTAGGAAAACTTTAGGGGATACACTCAACCTATACCTCCCTGGACTCCCCAGGGTGTCTAGTTTTCAGAAATGTGTGGGTTTGGTAGGTGTCCCTAGATGACCGCCGACCCCGGGGGCAAAAACCCAGGCGCCCCCCTTGCAAAACCAGGTCATTTTGTGAGAGATAAATTTGATGTCTCCTCAATATGTTCTGGGCCCTTGCCTGTCGCAGGTTCATTGGCCCACCCACGCGAGTGAGGTACCATTTTTATCGGGAGACCTGGGGGAACGCTGGGTGGTAGGAAATTTGTGTCAGCCTATTGATACCACAATGTTCCCACACAGAAATATGTGGAAAATGTGATTTTTTTCAGGTAAATTTGAGGTTTGCGGTGGGTTCTGGGTAGGAAAACTTGGGGGATCAACACAAGCCATACCTCCCTGGACTCCTCAGGGTGTCTAGTTTTCAGAAATGTGTGGGTTTGGTATGTTTCCCTAGATGGCCACTGAGCTCGGGACTAAAAAGGCAGGTGACCCCCTTGCAAAACCAGGTGTTTTGTGATAGATTGGTGGGCACCTGTGTTTTTGGTCCCGGGTTTGGAGGCATCTAGGGGAACCGAAAAAACCCAGACATTTCTTAAAACTAGACACCTGAGGGAGTCCAGGGAGGTGTGGCTTGCATTGATCCCCAACCTTTTCCTTCCAAGAATCCGCTGCAAACCTCAAATTTCGCTAAAATGTCATATTTTCCTCTAATATCTGTGTGGGAAAGTTGTGGGATCACCGCACAGCGCAAATTTCCTTCCACTCAGTGTTCCCCTAGTCTCCCGATAAAAATGATACCTTACTTGTGTGAATGGGCCGAGTGCCTATGATATGGAAGGGCCAAAAACGTGTGGAGATTGAGGGGGGCCCAAAGCGGGTGCAAAAGGGAAGTTTGTTTATACGTTTTTAGGCTGACGCTACTTTGGGCACCCACACAAGTGAGGTATCATTTTTCTTGGGAAACCATGGGGAATGCTGGGTAGTAGGAAATTTGTGCCTGCGCGGTGATCCTACAGCTTACTCACACAGATACGTGAGGAAAATGTGACTTTGAAAGTAAATTTGAGGTTTGCGGGGATTCTGGGTAGGAAAACGCTGGGGGATCCATGCAAGCCACACCGCCAGACAAGAGTCAGTGCACGCACACCACCATCCACGCACACCACCAGCCAAGCGCCATCCATGCACGCCGCCAGCCAAGCGCCATCCAAGTACACCACCAGCCAAATGCTATCAATGCACAGTCAGCCAAGGAATATCCACGCACACTGCCAGCCAAGCGCCACCCACGCACTCCACCATCCAAGCAGCTAAGCCGGGCCAGACTGGGAACAGCAACCAGCCCTGGCAGATTGCTGATCAACCGGCCCTGGGGTAGGAGGGCGGGTGGGGCGTGCTAGTAAAGAGCACCGCTCCCGCTTTTGTTACTGGGGCCCGATATTGCAGCATGGCTGCAAAACCGGCCCCCAGTGACAAAACTGCCCCCCACGGCCACAAAACGGGGAAACGCCCAGGGCCCGCTACGGCCGGTCTGGCCCTGCAGCCATGCACCATCCATGCACACAGCCAGCCAAGTACCAGTCCACGTACACTACCAGCCAAGCACCACTCCACGCACACCACCAGGCAAGCGCCAATCCACACACACCGTCATCAAGCGCAAGTCCACCCACACCATTAGCCACACACACGGCCAGCAAAATGCCAGCCAAAGGTCAGTACATGCAAACCATCACCCAACCTCCAGTTTACACACACACAAACTCTCCCTGGTTTCTAGTGATTTTCTGCCCTCACTTGGGTGCAGATGAGAATAGAAATATCACGGAAACAGCCAAAATGTGAGCCTAAAAAAAAGAGATCGACTATGGGTCTTCTCACTGGCATGCCCATAAACATATCCCTGGTGCCTAGTGGGCTATCTACCCGCTGCAGGGGGCAGATAAGGGGCTATTGCTCCGATCTGCCTTCCGGGGGGCAGAAAGCCTTTTTTGGTCGTGCAGGGATTACAATGCCCATTCTCGGCAGCCCCCACCCCTATGTATAACAAAAAAAATCCCTGGTGCCTAGTGGGGTTTCTGTCCCCCCGGGAGCAGATTAGGGACTATTGCCCCCATCTGCCTCCCTGCCTCCCAGGGGGAGGCAGAAAGTCTGTGGCATTTTTTTTGGGGGGGTGGAGGCATTGGCATGCCCATTTTGGGCAGCCCCCACCCCTAAAAACAATTAAAAAAATAATCCCTGGCAACTAGTGGGCTTTCTGCTCTCCCGGGGGGGGGGCAGATTGAGGGCTACTGCCCCCATATGCCACCCAGGGGGGGCAGAAAGACTGGAATTTTGCAGGAGAGGGTAATTGGCAAGCCCCTCTTGGCCAGCCCCCACCCCTAAATTCAAAGAAAAAAAACCCTGGCATCTAGTGGGCTTTCTGCCCCTATCTGCCCCACAGAGGTGGGCAGAAAGACTGTAATTTTATTGGGGGGGCATTGGCATGCCCATCTTGGGCAGCCACCACCCCTAAATTCCATGAAAACAAATCCATGGTATCTAGTGGGCTTTCTGCCCCCCGGGTGGGGCAGAAAGACTGAATTTCCCCAAATAATTTTGAGGGGAGCAATGGCCCTTGCCCAAGGTGCCGCTCCCCCCTCCCCCTCCCTGCTGGCTAGTGGATGGATCCCTGCTTGGGGATCACCCTCCTGGGGCGATCCCCAAGCAGGGATCCACTAGGGAGGGATACCATTGGAAAGGGGAGATTCTCCACCTCCAATGATACCTCTCCTGACTTTCTACGTGCTCGGGGGGCTGAGATAGCCCCCTGAGCAAGTAGAAAGTGAAACTGAAATCGGCTCATTTAAGTTTCGGTTTCCTTGCAATGACGTCAGCGCGACATGCACGCTGATCGTCATTGCACAGAAACCAAACACACAGCCTCAGGAGCTGGGGAAGCACTTCCCCAGGTCCCGAGGCTGTTGGGGCAAAAGGGAATCCCTCTGGTGCTCGCACCAGAGGGATCCCCTGTGCTGTGGGATCGGACGGCCGGGGGCCCTCCTATGCACATGAGCACTGGTGCATCGGACAGCTCCCGGCCGTCCGACGCACCAAAGGGGTTAAAATCTGCAGATTATGCATCAGATGATGGATTATGTGGCAAACATGACAAATCTATAATCATTCAAAAAACGCCATGACAGCACAATCGCTTAATTCCATTGGCCCTGCTTATAGCACATATTTATATCTAATTGTACATAGAGGTCCCACAAAGAGGTTGTACCTTGCTTTCAGAGAGCAGCAAAATTGCATAATCCTTCTTTTTTCAATTACAGATAAAGCTCTAGCAAGGCAGAGTGTGTTTTTGTACCTGCATACAACACTCACTTAACACAGTGGTCAATAGCCTCTTATCTTATCTCCTGGCTGAGGAAACTGTCAGGAGCACTGCAGACCTCATTGGACGCGTTCTCCAAATTGTCACATACGTTTGCGTACATGTCAGGACAGGACAGGAGGTTCTGAGGGCGAAGCTTGCTTATGCGTTGTTTAAACATGACACATGCACAAAAATTGAGAGCGAGAAAGGTGATGACCAATAGTTCAAAATGTACTAGATGCTCTTGCTATGTCATTCCTGCACCCAGTAATTGGCTGATGGCATGGGAACGCCCATGTAACGCCCCCTTGGCGCTAAGTACTGCAAAGCAGTGCTTCCCCCTGCTTTGCACTACTTTTATGATACTTTCCAGCACAAAACTAGTTTTTCTGGAAAGTAAATTCCCAAAAACTCCTTTTGTGATGCTAACCCAGAACAAAGTGTTTCAAAATCTACCCCAGAGACTGACACACACAGCCATTTAACAGAGGCTCATCCGCACTCCCAAACAACACTGATATGGTCCATCAGCAAACAAGCACACTTAGGGGCCGATTCCGATTCGTGTCGGTAATTTCTCCGACCGAGCCGGCCTCGGAGAGATTTCCGACCGAATCGGACCCGTGCAGTCCGACCGAACGAGTCCGATGCATTCGTATGCCACCGGACACGAGTCGGTCGGACTCCCATTGAACTCAATGGGAGCCGGTCGTACAACGCGTACGCGGGCTCCCATTGCCTCAATGGGTGCGAGGCGGACAAGGGCGCCCCTACAGCGAGTACGCCGCGAAGCGCTCGCGGCGTACACGCACAGGTAGGGGGACCCATGGGTCCCCCTGTGTGCGCCTCGCACGGGTATGCGTACAGGGGGTCCGACACGGACCCCCAAAGTACGGCTCCGACAGCGAGTTCGAGTCGGACGGCGCGAGTCGGTCGGAGCGGTCGAGGTGCGCATCGTACTTACCCGGCCGGAAAACGTCTCCATTGCGCGGTGCGAATCGTGTCCGAGCGAGTCGGTCGGAGCGGTACGATCCGGGAACCAGTCGGTCGGAGCGGTCGGGTCGCCCGGACGAGTCGGTCGGCGAATACGCATCGTACTCGCTCGCCCGGACGCGCGTACGACTCGGTCGGAAAATAGGGCTCCGGATCGGATCCGGTAAAACCGAATCCGATTCGGAGCACTACCGGCCGAGATCGGAATCGGCCCCTTAGTAGAAGGGCAGGGGCAAATAAAGGCGGAGAGAAAGAAGGATGCTTTTTTGGATGCAGGTCTTATATCCACTCATTATTTACAACTTTAGCTAATGAAATCAGATTTGAGTTAGAGAAAGATTGGCGTCAATGCCTAATAAATCCTTGGCCTTTCCTTTAAAAAATCTATTTTAATGGGTGATGGAATACATCAATCTCCTTGCGCAATCTATCTCTGCCATCTCTGAATAATCACCTGTCGGTAACAATGCAGTACTGACTGACTGTCTACATTTCTAAACCACACATCACCTAAATTATGTCTCTCAGTGCGAATCTTTGGTGGCAGCCGCTACCATTTGGAACACATGAGTTTTCAAGGCTTTTCTAAAGGACAGCATAGATTATATTTCCGTCAGCTGCAGAGGGACAGGATTCCAGAATGTGGGTGCCTGGTAAGAAAATGCTCTACCCTCTTTGGAAAGAAACGTGAACTGTGACTTCTGTACTAGGTGGATACGTGAATTTCTAAAGTCGCTACAAGGAAAATGGGTTTGAATTCTGCTAGTGAGATATTCTGGGCTAAGTCAAGCAGACATTTAAAAACTAGAATGCTTATACTGAACACATTATTTTCTTTTACATAGTGCTCTCATTCATGGCTTTATCCCACCCATCATATACCCCTACTGAAATTAGAGTCACAGACAAATTGAGTTGGAGTAGGACGTAGCAATGTTTACTTCATAAGAACATATGCTAAGCAGGATTACACAAGAGCACATGACATTGACCCATGCACATCATGAACATCTTGAAACAGATATCAGCATTGGAAAGTTGTACACATGGAGCCACTAAACGTCAAGCTGACAAACCGAGCTCTGGTCCTGTGGGATCTCTAGCCACACAGGCAGCCTCAGCACATGCATCTCAAATTATGTGTGCACATCACACACCCTGCAGCAAATGTGGGGAACAAGATCAGCCATGAAGGAAATGTGATCTTACTAGAGGTCAAAGAGCTCGATACCGAGCAGACACGATTTTTTGGTGGTGGGATTACCAGTCCACCCTCAAGATACCCATCTAGGGGTGTTTCAAACGAATCTCTGTTCTATGGCATTTACCAGAGATGGCATAACACTGTCTGCTTGCTTGCTCAGCACTCACTGGTGACCACACCAGTGCCTTCTATTGCTGGCCATTCAGAAGACCCTAGTCGGTAAGAGCATACAACACCCCGACATTGATTGATATTTAGATTTCAAGCACACCTAGGTTGTGATTGAAAGGAGGATGTACAATACATTGGTAGGTTGACTGGGCTGTGCAAACACCATACCTGGTGTCCATTGCCCCCTCGTCAGGGGTCTACCATACCCCTGCTCTACCCCCATGCAATATTTCCAGAGTAGGTCTTCCTTCCTGCATCCATTTGTCACCCTGAAATGGTACTTTATAGCCTGCACTGCTTGCAGACAAGATTAGATTTCTTCTGCTCAGTCAGTGATCATAGGCTGAGTCTCAAATTAGCATGAAATTAAATAGCAGAACCAGTGAGTGAGCTTACCTACAAGGAACTTTGATTACTTTTTCATGGCTAGCATGTAGCACACCTCGCTGTTCCTCAAAGGATGGGGCACATAGTTGAATTGAGTTTGAGCGGAGCGGTTACCAATCATCTCCCCCACACCCCTTCACCAAACATGCTGGACCTCTGCTTCCATGTTATGGCTGCACTGCTAACAAGTAGGTACTCTGTAACCATGACATAACCATGTAAACACCTTATTTGATGATGACATCCCAACTCTGTCAGGCACTTATAATGAACAAGATTCTTCCTTTACGCTCATTGCTCCATGGTGAGATATGACTGGCGCCCTGTGAGCAAACTGTTACTCTCAGCTAACTGGGCTAGCCTCTGTCTGTGCAGGACTGTGATAGGCTATCAGCACGTCTTCCTTGCCTAAGGAGATGTCTTCAGAAAAAACTGGGTGTTCCTGAGCTGCCTATGTAGTGTGCCACTAATTAAAAGCTCTTCATTGCCACTGACTTCCTAAAATGAACTGTGAGAGTGCTTCAAAGTACCTCAATACACTAAACTTCTACAAATGGAGTAACTGTGCTGTTTTACGGCCGACTATTCCAAATAATTTGTCCACCTTTTTCAGCAAGGCAAATCTCTGCCATGTTAAGCAGGATCATAGGGTGGGTTCGCCCAGCTTTTGGGACCACCATTTAAACAATAGCCACCATTGGATAGCCTCCCTTTCTTGTACAGATAGTACTGGACTAGCTTTCCCACTAATTGTCAGCATAACTCCATGTTGGAAGACTTATCTCAGCCTTTGCTATTATTGGTTCACAACTATGGGAGATATACTCAGGGGCATATTTATCAATATGTCACGCAGTACAGCAAGCCACCATGTTGTTCTGCGTTACCGGAAAGGTCAGGAATGGACTGTATTTAACATAATACAGCACATTCCTGCCTTTTCCCAGCACTGGCGCACAATGTGCTGCCTAGCGCCAATGCAGGCACTCTTGAACCATGGTGTAAGCAGGATTGGTTTTGTGCAGGAAGGGACACCTTCCTTCACAAAAAAAAACCCTGAGGCATGTTCCTCTTCCTATGTGAGCTGCAGAATTTGCGCTGCGTTGCATTACTCTGGATTTATCAAGCCACCCAGGGCCACGCAAGGAGGCCTTGGGTGGCTTGATAAATCACATTTGATGGTTAAAACATGCCCAATTACACTACCAAAACATAGTTTGTGAAAAACTCATGACATCACCCTGACAACATAGGATAGGATAGGATAGTATTTATAGAGCGCACTTATACCCGAGGGTGTCAAGGCGCTGAGCAGACAAAACACAAAGGCAGAAACAGAAATGCAACTGCAGCCAAATTAGGATGTGAAGAGCGAAGTTTTCAGATTTTTTAAAAAACTGGATAAGAGCCCACGCTGGAGATAAAGGTAGGCAGGGCGTTCCATAGCTTGGTGGCCGCTACCGAGAAGAAGCGACCACCCCATCTGGATCTGCGGAATCTGGGAGTCACAAGTTTTTTTTCTGAGGAGAATCTCAGGAGCCTCCCTGGGGTGTACCATTGAAAAAGGGTTTTCAGTTGCAGCGTACCCTTGCTATGCATGTAACATAGGAAAACACTGCCTTTTCTCAAGATTGCTTATGTGAATTATGAAATTGGCGGGGCTGCTTAACAACCTGAAACATAAGCATTAAGGCACATATCATCCCCTAACTGCAACCTAGAAGCAGTGGTCGAAGTGGGCAGGATTAGCAGGGCACGGCGTGACCCTACTTCTTTTATTCAATAGATTCCGTTCCCCTACTTTTTTTTTAAACATGCGTCTCAGCACGGCAGAAATAGCGAAGGCCTATAGATAAGGCTCTGCGTTTATGACCGTTCAGGGATGGGCGGGTCGGGCAGAGAAGGAAAAGGACTCTGTCTCTTCTTTCCTGCCCAGAGAAGACAAGGACAGTGTCCACTTCTGCTCTGCCGCTGGCAGCTGCCCCTCCTCTTTCTTCCTCTTATTCCCTCTCTTTCTGTCTAGCTCCTCCTCACTTACTGAAAACCGCACCTTGAAGAAACGGTTCTTACCCTCTCTTTCCTTCTTTCGTTTATTTGCTCCCCTGTGAAATGGATCCAAAAAAGAATTGCCCACCTTTTGGGACCACCATTTAAACAATAGCCACCCTTGGATAGCCTCCCTTTCTTGTACAGATAGTACTGGACTAGCTTTCCCACTAGTTGCCAGCATAACTCCATGTTGGAAGACTTATGTCAGCCTTTGCTATTATTGGTTCACAACCATGGGAGATATACTCTGGGGCATATTTATCAATATGTCACGCAGCACAACAAGCCACCATGTTGTTCTGCGTTACCAGAAAGGGTAGGAACGGACTGTATTTAACATAATACAGCACATTCCTGCTTTTTCCCAGCACTGGCGCACAATGTGCTGCCTAGCGCCAATGCAGGCACTCTTGAACCATGGTGTAAGCAGGATTGGTTTTGTGCAGGAAGGGACACCTTCCTTCAGCAAACAAACCCTGAGGCATGTTCCTCTTTCTATGTGTGCTGCAGAATTTGCGCTGCGTTGCATTACTCTGGATTTATCAAGCCACCCAGGGCCATACAAGGAGGCCTTGGGTGGCTTGATAAATCACATTTGAGGGTTAAAACATGCCCAATTACACCACCAAAACATAGTTTGTGATAAACCCATGACATCACCCTGACAACATAGGATAGGATAGTATTTATAGAGCGCACTTACCCAAGGGTGTCAAGGCGCTGAGCAAACAAAACACAAAGGCAGAAACAGAAATGCAACTGCAGCCAAATTAAGATATGAAGAGCCAAGTTTTCAGATTTTTTAAAAAACTGGATGAGTCCAGTAAAGGTAGGCAGGGCGTTCCATAGCTTGGCGGCCGCTACCGAGAAGCAGCGACTACCCCATCTGGATATGCGTAATCTGGGAGTCACAAGTTTTTTTGTGAGGAGGATCTCAGGAGCCTCCCTGGGGTGTACCATTCAAAAAGGGTTTTCAGGTGCAGCGTACCCTTGCTATGCATGTAACATCGGAAAACACTGTCTTCCCTCAAGCTTGCTTATGTGAATTATGAAATTGGCGGGGCTGCTTAACAACCTGAAACATAAGCATTAAGGCACATATCATCCCCTAACTACAACCTATAAACAGTGGTCGAAGTGGGCAGGATCGGTAGGGCACGGCGTGCCCCTACTTCTTTATTCAACAGATTCCGTTCCCCTACTTTTTTTTTAAACATGCGTCTCAGGACGGCAGAAATAGCCAAGGCCTACAGATAAGGCTCGGCGTTTATGGCCGTTCAGGGATTGGCGGGTCGGGCAGAGAAGGAAAAGGACTCTGTCTCTTCTTTCCTGCCCAGAGAAGACAAGGACAGTGTCCACTTCTGCTCTGCTGCTGGCAGCTGCCCCTCCTCTTTCTTCCTCTTATTCCCTCTCTTTCTGTCTAGCTCCTCCTCACTTACTGAAAACCGCGCCTTGAAGAAACGGTTTGAAGTGATGCCCCCAACATCAAACAGCAGACAGGAGACTCAAAGCAGGTAGGATGTCAGGAGAAGTTTATTGTACATCCATACATAAGAGACCTCAGCCACCAACAGCTAAATCAACTGCCAAAACATTGAAGAACAACATTCTCTCACTAAAGGGAACATTCTAAATTACATCATAGCCTTGCAACCCTAACAAGGGCAGGTTGCATAACACATGGTACAGGATACCACATCACCTTCCCCCTTATAGCATAAACATAGACATTTTAAAAAAAATTAGCGAACACAATCTTGCAAATGACGAGGAGTGATTCTCATGCGCAAAGATCTCCTCCTCACCGCTTGAGACGCGGGACAAGCCGCAGGAACATCAGCGCTTTCAGAATCATGAGGAGAACACTTGGCAATCCTACCAAGATTCCATTTCTTATAGTCACTGGTCTTGACAGCATTGTTAAACAACGTAATGATTTGCAAAGGTTTACCAAACTTGGAAAAACCGAACACCCTTCCTTGGTAACTTCACTCTGACCCAGTCACCAACACTTACAAGTGTCTTCTTTGCAGCCTTTCTCACATCAAATAATTTCTTCCTCCTTTCCATACACTTCAACTTTCTTTCTTTCCATGCACCAGTACTTTCAACATTACTGTCAGCCATTTTCCTACCAGAGGCCACCCACGACGGAATCATGTCCGTGATGGCCGCTCTACCTTTAAACAACCTAAAAGGAGCCACACCAGTGGATGAATGTGGTGTAAATCTGTACTCGCGGACTTTTCTTTTGATCACAGCTTCCCAATCATCACCAGATACTACAGTTAACTGCATGGCTTCCTTCAGTATCTTGACAAATCTTTCCACAACCCCATTGCATTCAGGACGGTATAATGCAGCCTTTTTATGTCTTATGCCTCTTTCCTCCAAAAATTTCTCAAGGGAATGAGAAGTAAACTGGACACCATTATCAGATAACAAAGACATGGGAAACCCTTCTTGTTCAAAAAGTTCCTCCAAAAATACCATGACAACTTGAGATTCAACAGAATTAACAATCTTTACCTCAGGCCACCTTGATTACAAGTCCACACATACCAAAACATAACGGTCTTGAGACCTCAGCTTCACAGGCCCTAAAATATCAATGGCGACATCAACCCACGGACCACAGGATTGCTCCCTGATAATCATTGGCTGTGTCCTACACTTCAGCACTTTGTCACTGCTAGCACATTGGGAACAATTGCAAACTATTCTCTCTATGTACATATCCATGGCTGGCCACAAGTAAGCTTCCCTGATCCTTTCCTTGGTTTTTGCTATCCCCATATGGCTCACATGAGCATTGGCCACCAGCTTATTTTTCAAGTTGTCAGGAACCACCAACTTACTTCCACGCATCAAAATACCATTCACCAAGGTCAATTCATCTTTAACATTCCAAAACCCTTTGAGATTATCATCACAATTATGCTTGTTACCCCACCCATCTCGTACTTTTAACATAACAAGTTTTAAGATATTGTCCTGATTGAGACTTTCACTCCACAGCTCTTCTGAGATGAAACCTTCAGTAATGACACAAACATTCACCTCCTCCTCAAAATCTACTCCAGAAAAGAACTCACACTCCTCAGACAAATCAGAAATTTTATTTTGACCACATAGCCTGGAAAGACAGTCAGCCAAAATATTTTTTGAGCCAGGTAAGTAAGAAACATTGAATTAAAACTCTTGCAAGGCAACAACCCATTTTTTTATTCTATGAGAAACAAAATCAACACCTTTCTTGCAGAAAACACCTTTAAGGGCTTTATGATCAGAGATCACTTCAAAGGGTTTTCCCCACAAGAATTTTCTTTGTTTGCGAATGGCCCAGTAAACACCAAGGGCCTCCTTTTCCACCACCGAGTAATTACACTCAGCCCCTCTCAAAGGCCTAGAAATAAATAAAATGGTCTTTTCAGAGACACCGACCTTCTGTAGTAAAACAGCACCCAATCCTTTGGAGCTTGCATCCGTCATGAGATAGGAAACTAAAGAAGGATCAAAGCTCGATAAAGAAGGTGCATCATTCAAGCATTGCTTGACACCATCAACCTCTTCACTGCAAGCATGACTCCAAACAAACTCACACCCTTTTTTCAGCAGACCACGCAAAACATCAGTTTTTGGTGCAAAGTTGGGAACAAACTTATTGTAAAATTCTGCCATCCCTAGGAATTTTACCAATTTTTCTTTATCCTTGGGATAGTCTAAGTTAGAAATAGCTTGTACCAAGGAAGGTTTAGGTATGATACCTGAACCAGAAATTAAATTACCCAGGTACTCAATTTCTCCAACATTGAACTTGCACTTCTCAAACTTCAGTGTGAGACCAGCAGCAAGAACTCTTTCTAAGACCAGGGCTAACCTTTCATTATGTTCTTCTAGATTAACGCCATGAACTAGTATGTCATCTTGATGCACTTTAATCCCAGCAACACCCTTCAGAACCTTCTCCATCACCCTCTGAAACACAGAGGCTGCTGAGATGAGACCAAAGGGCATCCTGAGGAACTTGAAAGTACCAAAAGGTGTTATAAAAGTCGTGAGGTCTTGGGAAGCTTGATGGAGTTTGACTTGATGGTATGCTGAAGAAAGGTCCAACGTTGAAAAATGCTTAGCTCCACCCAAGGAGGACAACATTTCCGTGATGTTAGGAAGAGGATAATGGTCAACAATAACCTCTTTATTCAACTCCCTCAAATCAATGCATAGCCTTGCCTCTCCATTGGCTTTGCGAGCCATTACAACTGGAGAGATCCACTCAGTTGCCTCCACTTCTTGAATTATCCCATTCTTAACAAGCTTATCCAACTCATTCTTCATACTGTCTTTTACTAACAAAGGTACACCCCTGACTTTTGCTTCCTTGGGTGTAGCATCTGGCTTCGCCGCCAACTGTAACCTGTGGGGGACTTCAAGCCCCAGAGAGCCCTGCTGCACGCGCCTGGAGGCGCTGTCATCATTGTTGTGCGCCCAGGGGGGCATACTTAACGCCTCGCGGCACCCGCTTCGCGGGAGCCGCTTCGCCGCCAACTGTAACCTGTGGGGGACTTCAAGCCCCAGAGAGCCCCGCTGCACGCGCCTGGAGGCGCCGTCATCATTGTTGTGCGCCCAGGGGGGCATACTTAACTCCTCGCGGCACCCGCTTCGCGGGCGCGCGCCGGGCGAAGCCCGGGCCAAGGGCGGGCCCGTCCTTGCCCGTCAGTGCCAGGAAGAGGCAGGGCAGGGCCTCCTCTCGAATGTTTAGGGTTTCATCTCTAAATTTGATCGGACTTAAAGGTACTGTGATCCACCAACCTGAGTGACCAACTGTACATAATTGGTTGGAGGCCACGTGTGTTACCAATTATAGGTGACTTTAAACAATTTGCTATTTGCACATTAATATCTTGCTACCAGCACTTTATAGGTCCCTGTAGCTCGTGTACCAGGTTTTCCTCTTTTTAACTTTTGTATTTTGCACTTGGCGCTTTGCTCGTATTCTTAAAAGTATTTTTAAATAGTTTTAAATTGTATATGCATAGTTTGCGAAATATGGTTATTTATTTATTCATTTAATATCTGATGACAATTGGAACCCAGTGGTAGCATTTGCACTTTTCCTCTTTAGATCTTAACTTTACCATAGGAGAACGCACATTGAACTTTATACTCTTTGTGGTCAAGTTAGTAAACAGGCTGCGTACTGGTGGATCTCCGGTGGGGATATTTGAGTTTTAGACCCACAGTTGTAGTAGTAGGTAATTAATTGACTGGCACTATGGGGAAAAGAAAGCAAGTGGCGAGTCAGATATTGAAAACACCAAGTAAGCACAGGAAAGTTAACATGACTCTGCTAAATTACTTAACAGGGGCAGTCGGTGACATTGAAAGGCAGATAAGTTCTGTGGAAGAAACACTAAATATTGATACGGTGGATTCACCGTCAGTATTACAAAAAACAATAGATAGTACCATGCCAAGGGTAGTAGTGGCTGCTGCGAAAGATCTCCCAATTGTGCAACGTAAAAACGGCTGTATTCAGGAAATCTCCGATGGTATTCCTCTCAGGGAATTGGATAATGATCACTCACCCCCCCCGAAAAAATCCTGTAAATCGCCAATTTTAAGGAAACTTGATAAAACCGTAGAAGGCACACGTATAACCCAACCGACTCCTACTCCTACTTCTAGACTAACTATAACTCACCCAAGAAAGTTACAGGGAAAATTGCAGGGTGCCAAAAATAAAACACAGAGGGATACAGCCAGTGTAGGTGTACCGAGGGGGAGGAAAATTAGCAACGCATCTCTATGTGAGCCAGTAAACCTGCCCTCGGTCATTAAGGACCTAAATGAGTTTGTTACAAAATCTATTAATACTCTTGCGGGCAGATTGGACAAAATAGAAGTAGGTCTAGAGAAAGTCCTAGCAGCCCAGAACAAGGCCACACAAGTAAGGGTCGTAGAAACACAGAAGTTACTGGGTACGTCTATATGCCCTGAGAAGGGTGTTTTAAAAACCATTCCTCGATCAGCAAAGGGTTCACAAGGTGAAACTGAACAGGGCAAGCCATATGAACCTCATCCAATTATAACAGTAAGCACGGAAAATAGGACCCCATCAGGGAGAAAGGAGCGTAGACTAAATGAGACGGGAGGGATTGGCCAAAAAAGAGTTGAAAGACCGATAGGAGGGGAAAGTACTAGTACAATAATTAACAACACCCCTGGGGTGATGCAAAATGCAATAACACTTAACCTGCCACCGGCAGCTGCACCGTATACTGTTATTTTAGCCAATGTTCCCTCTCTTCCTGTGTCAGAAACGGAAACCTGGCATGCCCTAAGAAATAAAACTATACACTGGTTGGGTAATAGGATAGGTCTGACCAGAGCACTCTTTGGGGAATTTAAGATGGTGAGGAGAATTAATTGGTTAGGAAAAAACAGAAAATCTTTTGAAGGCGATTGCATTGTCCTCTCGTTAGGATCATCTGCGTTGGTAAGGGAAATTTTATTGAGAGTACAAAATTCGATCGCTATCAATACTAGTATTCAAGTACTCCCATTGGACTATTTTTATCAGCCACCGTGTCCAAATAAACCTGAAAATCATGGGCCCTATAGACAGGCCCTGGATGGTCCACTTTATAATTTAGCAGTGTCAAATAGATTCGGGCCGCTAACCACTTTAGATGAAAATGATTGACTATTAAACTGCCAGAACTCGTCAGGAATTGAAACTGGAAATGATCACAGTGCTGAAATTCCAAGTGTATCTATCCTGTGTGGCACAACTTATGACAAGCCAGAAGATGAGGGGGAAAATAACCCTAACAGTGAGGATTCTATTAAGGCAGATTATATTGAAATAACTGACCAAGCAACGGGATTATGTAGAATCCTGTTCTGGAATATAGCGGGCTTAAGGAATAAAGTGAATGATCTGGTCTGGTTGAATTTTATTAGCAATTTTGATATACTGTGCATACAAGAGACATGGGTCATCGATGAAATACACATTAATGGATTTAAGACATTCCATACACAAGCTATTGAATCAGCGAGTGGCAGATCAAAGGGGGGAATATGTGTATATGTCTCAAATTTGTTAGGGGCACATAACATCGAGATGGTTAGATCTGAAATCTATTATCAAATTGTTTTAATACATATGGCAGCAAATTGAACATTGGCTTTGATCAATTTTTACAATAATGTGGAAAAGGGGCAATTGGGGGTCATTTTAGGGAAGCTCAGCGATGACATTAGTAATTTAAAACAAAAAAGCGAGACTGAAATTATCCCTATTTGGGGTGGGGATTTTAATGTTGGTCTGTGCCCATTGGCTGAAATAGGGAAATGTGGACTAACTTTGGAAGACGATGACCCTCCGTTTCATTTTTTCCATTCAGACAAAGGTGAGCTGTTTAATGAGATTATGTATAAACATGACTTTGGTTTCTCAAACTGCTTATGTTCTCCAAGAGTGGAGTTTGGTCATACATTTATAGGTAGAGGAGCTGAATCAACTATAGATTTTATTATTATACCAAATCGACATGCATGTTACGTAAAAGGGTATAATATTCACCAAAATGTTATGAGTGACCATCTGGCAATAAGTGTGAAAATAGCAATTCCAAACTGTTCAGCAAGGAAAACTTGTAATACATTAGCATGGGTGCAAAATATAGAGCTGGGTAGACTAAACGGCTATGCTATTCGCTGGGCGAGCCGGGACCCTATAAAATTAAGTAAAGAAATAGTCACAAAGGCATTAGACCCAATTTTAATATGTTTAAGTGATAATCCATCGCATGAAAACGTTTTAAAGGCTTTTGCTTCTATTACTGAAATTGTAAAAATACGTTGCAAGCGGAAACTAAAGGTACACGTAACTCCAGACAGGGATGGTTTGATAATAATTGCACAAAAAGTTATTCTAACCTAAAGAGTGCCCTACATAGACCAAGAGGAGATTAGGACCTGTAGAAAGCTTTATAACGAAGCTAGGAAAAACAAGATAACCGAGTTAAAAGAAAAGGCCTGGAAGAACCTCAGTGATGCTTCACTAAGCAGGGACAGCTCGAAATTTTGGCTAGCTGTGAATGCCCCATTCCTCAATCATAGATTAGATGTACCATCAATTGAGGTGGCGACAGCGGAAAAAACGTGGGTGGACTTTTTTTCAAGTGTTTACTCGAGGGCCACTGAGGAAGTAGTCCATAGCCAAGACACTGAGTGGACGCACCAGAATTTCACGCCAATTGATTTTGATATTTCATTGCAAGACGTCATCATGGCCATAAATACAAGTAAGAGTGGCAAGGCTGCTGGCCCGGATGGCGTACCAATTGATCTCTTTAAGTCGAACTTGGAGATGTGGGGCCCCATTCTTACTCGGGTTCTAAAAGCATGTTGTGAAAAGGGATTTATAAGCACATGGTCAGAATCAATTATAGTTCCTATTTTTAAGAAGGGGGAGCGGGAAAATCCTGCCTGCTACCGCCCAATATCTCTGTTAGATTCACTTATGAAAGTAGCGGGCAGGATTGTTTTAGACCGGTTGCAGGTGTGGGCGGAAGATGAAAGTATTTTAAGCGATGTACAATATGGTTTTAGATCTGGTTTAGGAGTCAATGAGCAAATCCTTAACCTTAGTATTTTAATTGGAAAATATACGCAGGCAAAAACAGGAAAATTTTATTTGGCATTTGTTGACCTCACAGCCGCATTTGATTGCGTAATTCATGATAAGCTGTGGGGCGTTCTTAGTGATTTAAAGGTTGATCCTGTTTTAATCCAGTTTTTAAGGCAGCTATACTGTGGTGCCACCGCAAAAGTCCGTTATGGACTCAAGGGAGAGTGTACTGTGCCATTTAAAGTGGAGAGGGGTGTAAGGCAAGTGTGTGTTTTGGCACCACTCCTGTTTACACTATACACGAATGCCTTGGAGCAGGAGTTGGTGTCACATGTTAGGGATTCACCACATGTTAATAACCGCCCTATATGCTCTCTCCTCTATGCCGATGATGCGGTACTTATGGCTTGTACCCAGATCGGTTTACAGAGGGCTCTCACTTTTTATGTAAGTTTTATGGATAATCTCGGATTAAAAATGAATGTTAAGAAAAGTTTTATCATGTCATGTGGGAGAGGGAAAAATAAGAATAGAAGTTACTATGCGGGGGGGAGTAGGGTGGAAACTATTAACTCTTTTTGTTATCTGGGGGTCCTTTATAATCGAACTGGTTCTTGGGCAACAGCAATTAAGGCTAGGAGCCTTCTGTTTATGAAATCCACCGCAGCTTTAATAAACTTTACAAAAAAATTGGGGAGAAGGCCACCAGAAATTCTTCTAAAAATGTATCAAGCAAAATGTGTGAGCATAGCAGTTTTCGGGGCAGGCATTTGGGGCTTTCAAGAATGTACATCGATTCAATATATAGAAAATGCTTTTTTTAAATTTATTTTAGCGGTCCCAGTTAGTGCTCCTGTTTTTAACTGTCACAGCGAACTAGGTGTACCATATATTTCCGATCTAATTAAGGTACAACCGGTGCTGCTCTGGCATAGAATATGGATCTCTGCTAGCACTGGCTTAAATAGGGAAATAATAACTGATGCAATGAGACTAGAAAATGGTTCCAAGATCCCATGGTTAAAATACGTAAAAATATTTATGCAGGATATCGGACACCCAGAGTTTTACTTTTTACCCGAAAAAATGAATTCTATTACCCGGAAGGATTTTAAAAAAATCTGTATGACCCACTTGGATGAAAACCGGTTAACCTTGGAAATGAGTAAACCCACGGTGGCTCAGCATCAAATAATAATTGTAACTTATGCTATCCAACCGTATCTGACATGTATTTTGGGGGGATATGATAGATATTTACTAACAAGATTCCGATTTGGAACCTTCCATCGTCTAATTAGTCTCCCTGATTTAAACAATTGGTCGAGGGAACTCTGTCGATGCCCTTGTGACAATATTTCCCCACAAACAACAATACATGCAATTTTAGTGTGTAAATTTTATATTAATGAAAGGCGAAGATGGGTAACAGCTTTATTAAAACAAGGAGGATGGAGACAATGTCGCCCTGCTTTTTATATTTACAGATGTTAGGAAATATTTACTATATTGGTTCCATGGTGGGCTTCCTAAAAAGTGTGCTTAGAACTAGGAAATCTCTTTGTATTTAATCGTCAGATACTAATCATATTAGAATGACTGTGTTGGGAGCTGGGATACATTATGTACAATAATACAAGTTTTGTTTGTGATGTATTTGGAATCATTTATTGTTTAAATGAATTTGTAAGAATTTTTTAGGAATTGGTTAGTATTTTATGTATTTTAACAAGTGCTAAGATATTGGATGTAATGTTTTTATGCTTGCTTTTATGATTTTAATGTTTAAAATCGAATAAAGCTCGTTTTGAATTTGAATTTGAATATGATGAATATAGTTCTTGAGACAACCCAATTCTTTTTTAAAAACCTCTGGAAATCTTGCAACCCAGATATCAGTCCTTTCATTTACTGCTTTAACAGAGGGTAAATCCTTCAGACACACAGAGGGCGTCTGATTGGGGTCTAAATACACATAGAGATCACGCTGGTGAAACCAACTAATTAAAGAGTCCCCTTTCATGGAGACATAGATCTTACCAGGAACAATTCTCCCTTTATTATTATTATTATTAATTTAATTTATAAGGCGCAACAGCTACCCAAAAAGGGTTTCCCGGTGCCGACCAGGCCAAGGAACAGATATCAGCTTAATGATTATTGGTTAAAAAGCCAAGTTTTTAAGGATTTGCGGAATTGGACATACACTGTTTCATTCCGAATTGATGTAGGGAGGGAGTTCCATAAGGAGGGACCAAGATATGCGAACGATCGGCCGCCCATCCAGGAAAGTCTGACTCTGGGCACAGAACATTTCCCTTGGGTGGACGAGCGAAGACAACGAGAAGGCACATAGGGATGAACCAAGGACTGCAGATACTGGGGGGCCACACCTATTTTGATTTTGAACATATACTCAGGGCTTTGAACTTAATTCGGTTCTCCACCCTGAGCCAGTGAAAGTCACGCAGGTGACCGGAAGCAGAGATAGCTCTAGGAACCTGGCAAAGTAATCTTGCAGCAGAGTTCTGAACCATCTGCAGCCTACGAGTCACCTCCTTATTGGTCCCCAGATAAAGAATGTTACCGTAGTCCAGTCTAGAGGTGACAAGCGCCTGGACTACTGTTCTCTGGGTATGCACCGGCAGCATCCAAATAATCTTTTTTAGCCATTTCAAGATGGTAAAGCATGTGGCAGCTACCTTAACAGCTTGATGTTGCATAGTTAGTGAATCATCGATGATGACACCCATGTTACGAACTTGGCGGGAGGGCTGAGGAAGAGCACCCATCTCACTAGGCCAGTGCTGGGGGCCCCAGAGATCCTTGTTTTTTCCCCAAAACCAAGACCTTGGTCTTCTCTCCGTTGAGCTTGAGGTAATTAGCCTGCATCCATGAGGCAATTTTACCCAAGCCCAACTGGAGGGGGAAGTCTCAGCCGCCCTCTCCACTGAAAGAGAGAAGATAATCTGGCTGTCGTCCGCATAAGAGAACAAGGACAGCCCAGCTTCTTCGGCAACATCAGCCAAAGGTCTGACATATAGATTGAATACTAGAGGGCTGAGAATGGAGCCCTGAGGTACCCTATAGGGTGAAGAATGGGTATCAGAGCTAGCTGCTGGGGAAAAGACTTGGAAGGTCCGATTGGCAAGAAATTAAATAAGCCAATTGAGAGCTGAACCACAGATGCCCAATGATCTTAAGGTTTTCACTAACACGGTGTGAGACATCGTGTCGAATGCTGCGCTTAAATCAAGCAATATAGGAGCCACCGTATCTCCAGAGTCTAGGTGCCCCAAAAATACCCCAAGAGGTCAATGATTTCTCCTCCATAACCTCTGGGTTTGATGTCCGGCTTAACCAGCTTGACTTTGTTCAAAAGTTGTTGATCATAAAAAACCTTGGGAATGAGGGTGATCTTTGCACCAGAATCAAAAAGCATTCTTACTGATTGATCATTTATAAATACCTCCTCAAAGGGACCCTCATTGCTTGAATTATTGACCTGGCAAATCTCAACAACCTCGATGTCTTGATCATAAATGTCAACTTCCCTGACCTTTTTTTGTTCATTTTTAGATCTACAGCATCGTGAGAAATGTCCCTTTTTACCACAATTGGAACACAAGACCTTCCATCCAGGACAGTCTTTAAAGTTGGCCCTGGTCTTAGAAAGAGTTCTTGCTGCTGGTCTCACACTGAAGTTTGAGAAGTGCAAGTTCAATGATGGAGAGATTGAGTACCTGTGTCATTTAATTTCTGGTTCAGCTATCAAACCTAAACCTTCCTTGGTACAAGCTATTTCTAACTCAGACTATCCCATCCTCGTCGCCAAAATGAAGTGATGCCCCCAACATCAAACAGCAGACAGGAGACTCAAAGCAGGTAGGATGTCAGGAGAAGTTTATTGTACATCCATATATAAGAGACCTCAGCCGCCAATAATAAATCAACTGCCAAAACATTGAAGAACAACATTCTCTCACTAAATTACATCATAGCCTAGCAACCCTAACAAGGGCAGGTTGTATAACACATGGTACAGGAAACCACACGGTTCTTACCCTCTCTTTCCTTCTTTCATTTATTTGCTCCCCTGTGAAATGGATCCAAAAAAGAAAAACACTTTTGCTGGAAATGTCGTCTTTTTCTGACATTTTTCTATTCCAAAGTGCAGCCTCGGGACGGAGAGAAATAAAAGGTTCAAAATATGAAAAATAAATACATAACTAAATAAAGCATGACAGAGTGGTTGCAAAGTGGCCAGATTGATTTTATTCACACCCAAACACATTAGCGTCTCTTTACAGAGTTTGCCAGTGAATCGCTACTTTTGTTTTCTCGTCTTTCTTTGAACAGCATTGTTTTCCCTGGGTGGGGAAGTGGTAGTGAGGGAGTCCATGGCGTAGGTGGTCATTGGGGGGCACCAACAAACATTGTTGCACAGGGCGCCCCCAGCGCTAAAGCCGGCCCTGCCCTTGAGGCCGGTCTGCCTCACCCATTGGTACGGCCATTGGCCTTGTTTCAGAAGTAGTAGCTGCAAATCACCAGGGACCTGCAATGCAGGATTTGCACACACATCAAATTACGTTTACAAACTTCACAGTCTCTCTGCTTCATGCACAAGCACTTTTAACTTGTGCTGCCTGCTGTGGGGCCACTGGAAATATGTAGCAATGGGGGACAAAATTATGCTGCAGTGTTGACTAAATTATGCAGCAAAAAAAAGGATGCAGCGTAATGCAATATATTTTCCGATACTTTATTATTTTGACATTTTTACACATGCGAACAGTCTCTGCAAAGGTTTTGTCTCATTAGTACCAGAGTAACATACAAATGCAGCAGTGAGTAAGGTGAACAGGCAACCTTTGCAAAGGGCCGTCCACTTTGCAGCAACACAAGTCACAGTTTTTAGTAACTTTTTATCCGTTTGTGCTACAAACAATTTGTTAGTTAAAACTGTAAGATTGGCGTGGCTTGGCGCCCAGCGGAAATGGCGGCGCACGGGTGAAGCTCCCGGAGGATTCTCGGAGCAACCCACTCCTAAGATCGAGATGTGACTCGAGGAGGACGGCGGAGAGCAGATGAAGGTTGGGAGAACAACCTGAAGCCTTCGCTACCATCATATTCCACCAGCAAGTACATTTAAACCGATGATTTGTTCTCTGTCACAAGCGCATTCTCGCGGCCGCCATTTTGAATTTTTGCCGCGATCGCGGACTTTTTTTCTCTGCATCCCGAACTTATATTAACTTTTGAACTGATGTTCCCAGTATATCCTACCACCTAATCGTTGATGGAAGACTCACCATCTCATTGAATTAGGAAATTACAGTGAGTACAAACAAGATATTTAGAAGTTCGTGGAAGAAATGCATGGTGGCCATTTTAGGATATCTGAGTCAGCCTTCACAGAGAGCATTGGTTTTTCGGCCCATGTTGCTGTAGAGAAGTGAGCGCGACGAGTTCACTACTATATCCACAGACTGTTTTTTGATGCACTCAGCACAATTCAGCTTCTGATAAATGTCTGGCTTCTCTTCAAGACAAAGAGATATATTGTTGAGCATTGCTGCAATAAGTAGATGAGGATGTTCTGAGGTTCTTGCCAGCGCTGACTTCAGGTTTTATAATAGGTCCTCAGAAGGAGGAGTGCTCCTTTAACTCCCATACTGTTGACTGGTGGCGGAGGGGCTTGTTCAGAGGTTTATGGGCAGAACAAAAGTACTCAGTTCTTCTAGCTCCAAGAAAAACATTTATATAAAAAATTCAAGAATCTTCACCGAATTTTCTAGGCTTGAGGAGTCTTTGCTATCCTCACCTCGACAACTAGGAACAACTATGGATCCTTCCTCCGGCCCTACTGGGAAATCTCTCACCAAGCGCCTCAGGAAGGACCCTCCTTCACCACCCAAGTCAGCCTCGCCTGTATCGTTGGAGTTGCTGCTTGAGGAAATCAGAGCCCTCCGACCCTTTATGGAAGAGACTAATACCAAGCTGCAAATTTTAACAGATAATTGGTCCCAACTGGACACGAGAGTTACAGCAGTTGAAAATACTGTTTCTTCCCTAAAAGACACATGCGTAGGTGTTTCTCAGCTGCATTCTCAGGTCTCCACACTTCAGAAACAAGTTGAGGAGCTTGAGAACCGTAATAGACGGAACAACCTACGCATTTACGGTCTGGGAGAAGGACTTGAGGATTCGGACTCTCTCGCTTTCTTTAAATCCTTTCTCCCTAAACTACTTCACATGCCAGAGGGGACTCAACTCAATATTCAACGAGCTCACAGGTTAGGTCGGATTCCATCTCAAACTAGTTCTTCACAGAGGCCAAGAGGAGTCATCTTATACTTCTTAGAATATACAGATTTATTGAAGGTGCTTGCGGCGGTCAAAGCTTTTCCAAAAATCACATGGTCAGGTTCGTCTTTATTCTTCGCACAAGACTATGCTAAAGCTACTGCCAACAGACGCAAAGCTTTCCTGAATATGAGGGCGGATCTACGTTCCTTGGGGGCCAGATACGGCCTCTTCCATCCCTGTCTCTTCAAAGTCACGTATAACAACAAAACAACGGTGTATGAAGATCCGATACGTTTACAAAGCTTCATTAACTCTTGTAAAACAGTCGATATGGATTCCTCTGGACCCTCCTCTTCATTTAACACTTGACTGATTGTTTCTTCTTTTTTTTTCCCTCTCCCAAATTCTTCAGACTCTGGTTACTCAATAGTAATACTCCGCCATCTTAGAAGTGCTTTTTAACAGTTGGTGATATATCTGATACTGTTACTATGATGTTACGGAACGAGTCACGTTGTTTAGTGTTTACAGTTGGTTCTCCTGTTTCTGTTTTATGCGATGAATGTTTCACGGACATGTTCTGACGCTTCGCCTAATCCTTGATTGTTATTGTCTCCACAGGTTTTTCTACTCGTGTACCGTGGTTTTTCCTTGATCCTCCGTTTTGTTGATCCCGGTTGTGTTGCCTATTCCATGTGGTCCCATCAATCCTCCCGTATATCCTTGATCCTTCCTTTGTAGGTATGTTTTTTTCCCGCATTCCCTCAAGTTTGTTATTGGGTATGTCTTTCGTTTTTAGGCTTTTCTTTTTCATTGCTTGCATCTTTTCACTTGCTGGTGTCTCATGTATTATTAACTCTTCTTACTTCTCTGTATCTATCACTTTTTTGGTCATTATAATTCTGCTTATTTCTATTTTCACATTTTCCTTTCGCCCACTTTCCAGATTTCTCTCCTCTCTCATTCTTGTCTTCAACTCACATTTCACGCTTTTGTTACTCGATATGTCTATTTTTCTTAACTTTGAAGTTGAATCAACTGCTCTTTTCCTGTTTTGCCTTTCTCTTATTTCATATTGCTACTACAATGAATTGGACTTATGTTTCACAATATTAGTACAAATTGTTTTTAATTACTTATGTCATTAAAATTGATCACTTGGAACGTTAGGGGATTAAACTCTCCCATCAAAAGGCAGAGAATCCTTACCTACTTAGCCAAATTAGAAGCCGATATTGTATTCTTGCAAGAAACCCACCTCTCGGATGTTGAATCATTAAAGATGAAAAGGGGCTGGGTGGGGAGGTCTTCTTTTCCCCTGGTGATGGCAAACGTAATGGAGTGATGATAATGTGCCGTAAATCCCTTTCGTTTACATTTATGTCCCAGGATTCAGATGCTGATGGTAGATGGTTGAATGTTAAGTTATCTTTGAAGGGTGTTCCAGTCTCTCTTCTTAATGTCTACGCCCCTACATGTGGAGAACCTTCCTTTTGGCCCACACTGACTAAGCAAATCACCCAACACATGGAGGATAATTTCATTTTGGCGGGTGATTGTAATCAGACCTTTGCTCCGTTTATTGACAGGAATTCCAAAGTTTCCTTCATTCCCAACAAACCCCATAGATCTTTTGTGCATGCTATCAATCAACATAAACTCTTGGACGCTTGGCGTCTTTGTAATCCGACTACCAGAGAGTACTCTTTTTATTCCCCTTCCCATCAAACTCAATCGAGGATTGATTACATATTTGTCTCTCACAACATCTCACAAACTCTTACAAATGCAGAGATTGGTCCCATCTTATTATCAGATCACGCACCTGTCTCGATCGGCCTCGATATTTTACCTAAAGTTACAGGTCCCAAAAGATGGCGCTTTAACAATGCCCTCCTTCTAGACCCAAAGTTTACTGCCTCGTTTACTACCTTTTTCGATGAGTTTTTCGAGTTGAATCAAACACATTCCATACCATTTTAAACTATATGGGTTGCTTTCAAAGCCACAGCGAGGGGTTTCATAATCGGCTTTGTTGCAAAGAAACAAAAACTTTTCCGTAAATTAACTAAAGATCTCCTTCAAGATATTAAAAGATTGGAGCATTCTTTCTACACCTCACATTCGAAAGATTGTCTCACAGCTCTTATAAACGCCAAAATGCAATTTAATAAGAAATCAACGGAGGATGCTTCATTATATTTGTTAAAGTCCAGTGCAAAATTTTACGGGGGCAAAAATAAGGCTGGGAAACTATTGGCTAGTTATTCAAAAGTTAAACACAATAAGCTGAATATTGAATCCATTTACGACAATAGTTTAGACCTAAAATTTAAAGATGATGACATTTTAAATGAATTCTCTCTCTTTTACAAGTCTCTCTACGCCTCTGAAACACAACCCTCTGACAGTTCCCTTATGCACTTTTTCTCTGGTATTCTAAAACCTCAAAACACTTTGCCAAACCTATCTTCCCTGGAGTCCGATTTAACATACCAAGAATTGTTAAAGGCTCTTCAACATCTCAAAAGGGACAAAGCACCGGGACCAGATGGTTTTACCGTAGAATTTTACCAACACTTCTCTAAACTCATAATGCCCAAATTACATTCTCTATTAAATTCTTTTAGTACATTAGGTAGTTCCCCGGGTTCTTTCTCAGAAGCTCATATTTGCCTTATTCCCAAAGAGGGCAAGGATTTTAAATATTGCAAGAATTACAGGACTATATCCCTGGTTAACATAGACTACAACATTTTTTCCAAAGCATTAGCCATACGATTAGGCTCCTACTTACCTGATTTATTGGGGAAAGAACAATCTGGATTTGTCAAGGGGAGATTTATTACTGACAATACGAGACTTCTGTTTAACGTCTTGTCTAAATCCTCCCATTTAAAATACCCCTTGCAGCAATTGCACTAGATGTCGAGAAGGCGTTCGACAGAGTTGAATGGACCTTTTTGTTTTACACTCTCAAGTGGTTTGGCTTTGGCCCTAAGTTTACTTCCCTGATCTCTCTTCTCTACTCCAATCCTCCTGCGGCTGTATGTGCCAACGGCTTGATCTCACCATTTTTTGATTTAGGGAGAGGAGTGCGTCAGGGATGTCCACTCTCCCCTTTCCTTTTCAACCTGGCTTTAGAACCTTTTCTCTCCAAATTACGTCAAAATCCTGACTTATATGGTTTTCAATCATTTAATTCCCATATTAAATTTGCAGCATATGCTGATGATATTCTGCTTTTCATGTCCAAACCAGACCTACTTTTTTGGCGGAGGTACAGGCTTACTCTAGTATCTCCGGATATAAATTGAAAAACGATAAATGTGAGATCTTGCCCTTAACTAAGTATACTTTCAAGTCGGATTTTTGTGCTTCCAACTTTACCTGGAGTCCTCATCACATTAAATATCTAGGACTACACGTGACCTCTTCAATAGCTGATACGGTTGCACTTTGCATGACCAAATGCATACAAAAGGTTTCGGACTTAACCGCTAAATGGCATCCCCTTTATCTATCCTGGTGGGGTCGTCTAGACACTATAAAGATGATGTTGTCGCCTATAATTTTATACACCATTTCTAACATTCCAGTCCCTATTCCTAAATTTTTTTTTAAGAAGATCAATTCCACACTCTCTTACTTCCTATGGAGTAACAAGAGATCCCGAATGTCTTTATTTAAATTAATTCGTCCCAAAACAGAAGGTGGGGTTAACTTCCCAGATTTTCAGACATACCAGACAGCTTTTCTCCTACGTCAAGCATCCCTTTGGTTACTTGAATCTACAGACGATTGCCCTTTATGGACTATAATTGAGCATTTCTTTTTATCCCCTTTCTCTTTTCACGAATACCTTTCCTTCTCACGCAGACCACAGGCTTTGTCTACTCCCATAATCAAACTGACCTCGAAGCTTTTGGAACCCACACTTGTTTCCACACACAATACCACGGATTTATTCCTCAATTCCACAATTTGGCACAACAAAGATCTGACTATTTGTAGTAAACCTTTCTACTGGAAGACTTGGCGACAGAGGGGTTTGATTTGGATTCATCAGTTATTTTCACAATTAAACTTTTTATCTTTTCCCTCTCTTAGTCAATTATTCAACTTACCTGCCTCGAGCATTCACAAATATAGATTACTTAAAACTGCTGTGATGGACAAATACACTCAATTATCCGCCACACCCACTACTCTCACTTCGTCAGACCCTCCCTCTAAACTTTACACTTTGTTAAAAACTAGACCCAAAGCTTCTATTATATATAAGTATTTACAGGGCGGGGACATTGATAGGCAGAAATCTAAAACAGAGGAGGCATGGGAACGTGATTTCACGTCATCATGGCCAATCTCCTTTTGGAATAAAATATGGTTTAAACTGCGTAAATCATCCAGGGCAGCTAACACAATACAGACGCGGTTTTTTGTGTACAATAGACTTTTACTTACACCGAGTGCCATGAGCAAAAGATTTGCGACTGTGTCAGACGCTTGTTGGACATGCTCATCTTGAAATGCTGATTTATTTCATATGATATTTTTATGTCCTATTGTAAAAAATTTCTGGAGGCAAGTGTGGTTTCAAATTAATTTAATTTTTGGAACTAAATTTTCTTTTTCCTTTATTCATGTTTTCTTAGGTAGTCTTTCACCTTGTTGGGAGAATGTTACACTTAATGTTAAAATTATTGACTTGTTATTAGCGGTTGCATTTCAACAGATCACCGTAAATTGGAAGGATTTCTCTAAAATCTCCTACAAGGCATGGTGGTATGCTGTTTGCCATAATCACAGGTTGGATACCTCCTTTGTTTATCCTATACACATGGCAACGAAACGTTTGGATCTGTGGTCACCTGTTACAGTATATCTAGACGTTTGTGCCAAACGATGCTTCCAATTACAACCATCCCAGCAAGAAGTTCTAAAACCCCCCTGAACCCCCTATATGTTCCTACATTATCTATTAATTAACTACTTATAAGATTCATTCGTATTGTTTAGATCTTTCCAATTTTACCCATAAGTCCGGTTTCTTATTCTCTACTGTAGCAAAATTTATTGTAATGAAATGTATTTAATGCTATGAGTTCTGTATTGACACCTTTACTTCTATTAATAAAATTTTCTTTTTTAACTTTAAAAAAAAAAAACTGTAAGATTATGCAGCGGATGATGTATTTTGTGGCAAATATGGCAGAGCCATAATTATATAGAAAACATTTGCAAACTATGATATTTTGCCATTCATGTTTGAACTGCTCTTGTGGAGAAAGGGAGGAGAAGTGCTAATGACAGAAACTGCATGGCTCGGAGACAAATGGCTTGTGATTCCACTTTTAAGCATATTTGGGACATTCTGTGTTTGGAAACATATCCCACTTTGTGAATGTATTTAAATGTCAATAACTCATATTAAACCTTAAATAATCATGTGTATCCATTGGTTCAATTAAATAACATAATAATCTGTAACTGGTCAGTGAAATGCCAAACAAATACTAAATATTGGAATGTTTTGCACATTCTGGCCACACCTCTGACTCTGCCCACTGATCCAATCCTTGGGTTATTCCCGCCCTCTGATTCTCCGCCCACAGTTCCCCTACTTTTTTTTCCCCACTTTGACCACTGCCTAGACGTAACACCTGTGTGCTCCACCCCGTATTTCCTAGACTTTTAAGTTGGGGGCAGTCATCTAAATCATGTCCTGACAATTGATCTGGAGCAAAATTGGGATGACCCATCTGCGGGGAGGGGAAAGCAAACAATCCTAGCAGAGTTGGAATATGCCATTCACACAAGGACAACCTGACTGAAGCAGTAGTGAAGTGAGCCTATACATAGATAAAAAGTACAAATGAAATGTTTCTTCCCAGAAGGAGTACTCCACTACTTCGTGTATTAGAGAATTTTGAAGATTACCACTCCTCAGCTCTATGTGATGCCCTAACAAAGCATCTATTGCTTGATAGGTCTCAAACTGGTTGCCATGACACCCTGACAAAAAACTCCATATTGGCCTAGGTAAACCTTTCTACAGGCAAAGGCAGTACAAGAACTATCTAGATAACAGAAGGTTCCTGTGTGCGTCTGATACAGGGGACATAAAGAGAAATGATATAAAATGAGCAGTGATGACAGCTGTAATCTCATTATAGTCCTTCTTCTTCGTAATGAGTTGAGGAAGCAAGCTAAGTGCCAGAGGTACACACTAGCTACAAACTGTTCTCAACTTCTCAACTATTTAGCGTGCCAGTTTCACTCCTTCATATGTACGGATATTAACTCTGGCACCTGGCTGCAACTTTATGCTTTAAGTAGGCAACCCAACTGAATATACTTGTTTTGACACTACCCTATTCGAAAGCGCCTTGTTAGGATTTTATAAGAAGTGACTCACCCTTAGCTCATAACACTTCTAATTAACCAGGCAATAAGGGTATCCCTGGTGGGTGAGCTTCCTCCCTATTCCATGCAGATAAACCGGTAAACCACAACCTTTTATTGTAGCAGTCACAAAATACCTTGCTAGGATGGTTTACTTCCTGGCAGTTAACATAACAAGAACGGCTGTTCGCTTGTTCGCCTTTGCTCAATTCACTAAAGGCTAGAACATCGACTTCGAAGCTAAGGAACCGGGTTCGAGTCTCGGCAGGGAGGTTCAACAACCTGTGATTCTGGGCAAATCACTTACTCTCCCGATGCCTAAACAATAGTAGTTTCCCTCTGTAACGCAAGTGGGCTCATATAAAGCGCTCTGGTACCTTCGGGTCGAGTTTGTGCTCTATAAAACTCCTCCCAAAAAAGCCCTGCGAGTTGCGCAGGATATTAGGAGATGTTTTTTATGGAGCGCCTCCGCCTGCTGCCCTTTTACCGTCTTAAAGAAGAAATGAACTGCTAAATGAATAGGGAGTGCCCAAGACCAATGGAGTGAGGGACTGCTCAAACCAAGAGACATCGCCTACGGTTTCCTTTTAAAAATACTCTTTACTAAGCAGCACGTCAGATGTTTGTAAAGCACAGTAATTAGAATATGTTGTTCTTATAGTAGCTGACTAAAGGTACCCACTGTTACCGAGTGGAAAGGTTAGATGGCTGAGTTGGCTATGGCAGTATTTAAAATCCGTATTCTGAGTATAAATACCTGTCACACCTGGAAACATTTCAACTTGCCAAGCCATGCAACTTCATCCTGATAAGCTGTCATTCAACCGCTTTCTTACTGTGAGTAATAACTGCTTTCTAAATGCCTTACTGGCCAGCGCTAGGTGAAAATAGAATATACAGATCTTGCCCCTTGTTCCGAGCATGCCTGGGCGCCTCTGTCGCCTGACCACTGCCATCCCCTATGAACATCTTGTATGCAATGACATGTGTCTTAATTGCTTGAGGTCACATTCATGCCTGGTGGTCGCTGGATGTATGAAGGAACCACACATTCCGTTGTAATGCACGCTGTTACAACGCACCTGTTACAACGCAAATGCCATTACCACGCTTAACCTTTACTACGCATACTTTTTGTTGTCAAAGCATGAATTGTGAATGGTAAAGGCGTATGCGTGGTAAAGTTTTCACCAGTAAATATAAGTATTTTACAGGTAAGTATAAACCCTTTCTATATATATACAAAAGGTGTTTATTTACCAGTAAACTACGTACATTTTCATTGTAAAGGCATGCATGGTAAAGGCATATGCTTGGTGTGAAAGATGGGCGGAAAATAAATCTGGGAGGCCGTATGTGTCTCAATTTTGGCGTTTTTATTACAGGAAGACAATGTTCCAAAAGACAGTGCACCGAAACAACAACAAAAAATACTATTCTTAGTTCTGGGTTATTGGTTTTAGGTTCTGGTCTGTCAGGTATTTTTCGTGCCTTGATAATCTTCTCTTTTTCTTTTCTTCTCTTCGGTTTCAGGTCCGGACTCCAGTGGTGTGTTGTCCCCGGGTCGTCAGGAGAGAAGACAAGGAAAGCAAGGTAAGTAAAAATGGTCTGTCTAGTAGTTCGTAAGTGACAGAGACCATCACCACACCCTATGAAACTGAACCTCTTTGTTCTTGAGCTTTCACTGTTTAATCTCTTGAAAAAGAAAGAAGGGGGGATAAAATAAAATTGAAAAAAAAATAATAAAAAGAAAATATGCAGTTTAATTCACTGGTGTGGCTATACTACTTATGTGCCTTTGGTCCTCTTATGGGTCCTTGTTAGTGTATCCCTCGAGTCACCTATCTAGACTCTTTCTCTTGGGGTCATACTATCTTGGGTTTGTATTATATTAACCCTTCACTTTCCTTCTTGGTTTCTATTACCGGTATTCACATTCAAGACTCTCTTTGGTCTTGGGAGGCATGGAATGTGTCCAGGGGACTGATTTGCACCCCCTTTGATGATACCTCCCAGCACCTGGTAGATCTTGTGAAGGAATAATGTCTATTTTATTTTAAATTGTTGGTGCCACTACCTCGAAGGGTTGTACTAATGTACCATCTTGCCAAAGACTGTACCAATGCACCTAATGTATGTCTGACTATCTGGAAATGCACTGCACTTTGTCCCTTTTTTGTTTTTACCTTCCCTGTTTTGCTTTATTCAATAAAAAGAGTTATAAAAAAAAAAAAAAAGACTCTCTTTGGTCTCTATGTATTTTTGGACCTCTCTTGTGCTAGTCCTTCTCCCCACATCAGTTCAACACTTTCAGGCCTTTTCTATATGCCACTTCCCCACCCCGTACTGCCCCTGAAGCTCCCTCTCCCGTCCACGTACCGTGAATGGCCGCATGAGTTGCGGTGGGGAAATCAAGCTTCCCGGGGCGACCACCACTCTTTGCTCCACGTCTCAGGAGCTTCGTCGCCCTCACACGTTATCCTCTGCTCCCCGGCTGCTGGAATCGAATGTCCGTCTCTGTCCTCTGGTTCGGCGTCTTCGCCCTCCTCTTCTCCGCCGCGCTGAACCTCTGCTCCGCCCTCTTTTCTCGAGTCTTCCTGGTTCCGCCTTTTTGCCCCCGCCTCCAACCCGAGCGTCTTTCCTTCCCGGACCGTGCTTCCTGGTGCTTGGTCCTGCCCGGCCACGGGTCCACCTATCTTCGTCGTCGATGTTTTTCTTCCGTCTAGGTTAACTCTTTCCTCTTTGTCCTTACAGGAGATGGGCCATCGGAGCGGTTCTTCAGCCTGGAGAGGAAAAGGTGTTATGTTAGGGAAGTTGGGTTGGGATTCGGGAGGTGGATTGCGTTGGTTTCGAGGGGTAGGCTTAGCCCTTCCTTACACCCCCCCACCCTAACTGTCTTGCTTGCAAGGGGGGTTTCCATGAGGTAGTGAGACAGATAATCAGCATTAAGCTGATTTTTCCCTTTCCTGTGATGAGTACTGAATCTGAAAGGCTGTAGTGCTAAGAACCATCTTAATACTCAGTCATTGTGCCCTTTGTTGTGGGATAGCTACTCTAATGGAGCATGATCTGTATATAATATGAATTCCCTACCTTCTAGATAATATCGTAGGGCCTCAATAGCCCATTTAATGGCCAGGGCTTCCTTCTCTATTACGGCATAGTGTCTTTCTCGTGGAAACAATTTCCGGCTAATATATATTACCGGTCTCTCGTTTCCTTGTATGTCTATTTGGGAGAGAACTGCTCCTTAACCGTGCTCTGATGCATCAGTTTGTAAAATGAACGGTTTATTGTAATTTGGGCTGAGAAGGACTGGTTCGGATGTGAGGGTGCGTTTTAGTTGATGGAAGGCGCGTAAAGTTGCAGGTAAAGGATTCTTTAGTTCTTTTTCAGTTTTTCTGTCCTTCTTTAACAAGTTCTTCAGGGGGGCTGCTATTTGGGAAAAGTCTGGAACAAAGCGTCTGTAATATCCTAAGACTAGGAAGGCTCTTAGGTCCTTCTTTGTCTTTGGAAAGGGTAGATTTGCTATGGCTGCAACCTTTTCTTTTTGGGGTTTTATGTAACCCTCCCCTAAAAGGTACCCCAGGTATTTTACTGACTTCGCAGCTATGCAGCTTTTTGTTGGATTAATTGTTAGTCCCCCTTCCTGTAGAGCTTGAATAACCCTAGTTAGATGTATCAAATGTTGTTCCCAAGATGAACTATGTATAATAATGTCATCTATATAGGCAGCTGCAAACGTGCTACACGGTCTTAATATTGTGTTCATAAGTCTTTGGAAAGTCGCTGGGGCCCCATGTAGACCAAAGGGCAATACGGTAAAATGGTAGAACCCCCCAGGCGTGGAAAAGGCTGTCTTTTCCTTGTCTTGCACTCTTAGTGGCACCTGCCAATAGCCTTTGCAAAGATCGAGAGTGCTAATATACTGTGCTTCACCCAACCTTTCTATCATTTCATCCACTCGTGGGAGTGGGTATGAATCAAATTGTGATATTTTATTAACCTCACGAAAGTCAATCCAGAACCTTATTGACCCGTCGGGTTTAGAAACGATAACAATTGGGGAGTTCCATTCACTGGTGGAGGGTTCTATAATCCCCATTTTAAGCATCTGTTGAATTTCGTTTTCAACAGCCTCTCGACGAGATTCTGGTATACGATAGGGTCGTTGGTTTACCTTTTTCCCCGGAAGAGTGTGGATTGGGTGTTCTATGATTGATGTTCTCCCCGGAATGAGATTTCACGATTTCGCGTATCTGGCTTAACTGGTTCTTCAAAGTAGGAACATACTCAGGCAAGGGTTTTCCTGTTTCCCTTTCCTCTTCCCACTCTTCCTTGAGCATATCTAGCAATGTACGGGGTTGTCTTCCATATAATAATTCAAAAGGGGAATATCCCGAACTTTTCTGCTGTTTACACCAAATAGCAAAAAGGGCAAGAGGCAACATATTTTCCCATTTGCGCGATTCCAGATCCAATAGATTTTTTAATGTTATTATCAGTGTGGCGTTATATCTCTCCACTAACCCATTTGTCTGCTGGTGATAAGCGGATGTCCTTATTTGTTTGATATTTAGCTGTTGGCACACTTGTTTTAATAGTTTGGAAACAAATGGCGTGCCCTGATCGGTCACGATTTCCCACGGGAACCCTACTCGAGAAAGGATGTTAATCATGGCCTTAGCTATTTGGGTAGCATTCGGCTGTCGTAGGGCTACTGCCTCAGGGAACCGGGTTGCTTAATCAACCAGGACAAGGGCATATCGACATCCGCTGCGGGAAGGAAGAAGAGGACCAATTATATCCAGGTCCACCCTTGAGAAGGGTTCTTCTATTATAGGAAGAGGATTTAACAGGACTCTAGAAGGCGGGCTTCGGCTGTTTTTTTGACAGATCGGGCATTCCTTACAGTACCTACGTACTTGCTCATAGATTCCTGGCCAATAGAATTTCTCTAGTATAGCCTTCTCTGTCTTTTCCCCTCCAAAATGACCCCCCAGCAAGTGACTATGAGCCAAAAATAACACATTTTCCCTATACGAGCTAGGTACTAACAGTCGTGGGATAAGGTCCCTCCCCCCTTTTCGGTACAGTAAACCCTTGCTTATAAAGAATTGGGGACATACTTGGGCTGGGTTTTCTATGGGAGTGGCTCTATTCCAGGCTTCTCTCAGAGTTGGGTCTTACTTCTGAGCAGTTCGAAACCCTTGATCCGTTTCCCACATGTTTTCTTTATCAGTCTGAGCAAGGGCCACCTGGTTCCACTCTTTCTTTTTCTTCTTCCTCTGTCTACGGCTTTTCTTAGACTTGCTTATTGGCCATTCCTCATCCTGTACTTGAGAAAAAGGGGCTGTCTTCCTCCATTCCTCTCCTTCTTTCCAGGTTTCCTGCAATAAGCTGTCCATATATGGATAATCTCTTCCGAACACCAGGAGCTCGGGTAACCTTGGTATCATTCCTACCCGCATGGGTACTGGTCTTATTGAAGATTTGTGATGGACCTGCACTTCGGTAGTGGGATATCTCCTATTTTCCCCATGTACACACTGGATATTTACCATATCGGCCATTGTCCGAGTTCCCCCAGGGACCGCCTGGGGTTGCATGACACTCTGTATGTATCCAGTGTCTATTAAAGCTTCCCTGGGTTCTCCATTGACGGTGACCCGATGGTGATAGCGAGGGTTTGATTCTTCCCGTGTGCCGTACAATACCCTTGTAAGGCCCACATGCATTGGCTCCTCTTTTTGTGGACACACACGTGCAATATGTCCATATAGTCTGCAATGAAAGCATTGGGGTCCAGGAGGGGGTGGCGGGCGGAGAGAGGGGGCCACAGGACCCGGTACCATAGTAACAGTCTCTGGCTTCCTTGATGGTAAGTTTTTTTGACTGTTGGTCGGGACTCCCCCCGAAGGCTTCCAATTTGTCTCTTTCCTGCCTTTTTGTATCTCCTGTGCCGGATAACAAGCACTAGCTATTTCCACCGCTCTTTCTAGGGTTACTTTTGCATGTTGTTGGACCCATCTTTGTATGGGAGGGTGTAGGGAAGAAAGATATTGTTCCAAATAAATCTTCTCTACTATCTCTTCCTTGGTTGAAGTTAAAGGTTTCAACCATCGATCCGCCAGGTCCTTCACTCGGAAGTACAAGGCTCTGGGTGTTTCTTGGGTTCCTTCTTTTATCTGCCGTATCCTATATGTTTCATCGTCCACTCCCATTCTTTCAAGGATGCTTTTCTTTACCTCTTCGTAAGGTGTAAGGCCAAGGGGATTAGCGGCTTGATAGGCAGCTTGAAGGTCACTGGAGAGGAGTGGCCCGAGGTATTGTCCCCATTTTTCCACAGGCTAGGCCGCTGACCTCGCCATCCGCTCAAAATTCGCAAAAAAGAAGTCTGGGTCTTCTCTTGCAACATATTTTTGCATTACTACCGAAGGGAGTGCTGCTGCCTGTGGCCTCTGCTGGCTGAGCACATCTGCTAGTCTTCCCATTGTGGACTCCTGGGTTTGTCTTTGTTCTTTCAGGGTCCTATGTCATTTTTCCCTATCTTCCTCCGCGACAGCCAGAAAACGTTCCATAATCCTTTCTAGTTTTTCCTGGCCTTCCGCCATTTTGTACACGATGGCCTCCATCCTTTCTGATCCCACTTCTAACACCACAGTTGTGAGGGATGGGCGGAAAATAAATCTGGGAGGCCGTATGTGTCTCTTAATTCTGGCTTTTTTGTTTTGCAGGAAGACAATGTTCCAAAAGACAGTGCACCGAAACAACAACAAAAAATACTATTCTGAGCTCTGGGTTATTGGTTTTGGGTTCTGGTCTGTCAGGTCTTTTTCGTGCCTTGATAATCTTCTCTTTTTCTTTTCTTCTCTTCGGTTTCAGGTCCGGACTCCAGTGGTGTGTCATTCCCGGGTCGTCAGGAGAGAAGACAAGGAAAGCAAGGTAAGTAAAAATGGCCTGTCTAGTAGTTCGTAAGTGACAGAAACCATCACCACACCCGGTTGTGTATGAAACTGAACCTCTTTGTTCTTGAGCTTTCACTGTTTAATCTCTTGAAAAAGAAGGAAGGGGGGATGAAATAAAATGTAAAAAAAATAATAAAAAGAAAATATGAAGTTTATCTCACTGGCGTGTTTATACTACTTATGTGCCTTTGGTCCTCTTATGGGTCCTTGTTAGTGTTTCCCTCGAGTCACCTTTCTAGACTCTTTCTCTTGGGATTATACTATCTTGGGTTTGTATTATATTAACCCTTCACTTTCCTACATGGTTTCTATTACCGGTATTCACATTCAAGACTCTCTTTGGTCTCTATGTATTTCCGGACCTCTCTTGTGCTAGTCCTTCTCCCCGCATCAGTTCCACACTTTCAGGCCTTTTCTATATGCCACTTCCACACCCCGTACCGCCCCTGAAGCTCCCTCCCCCGTCACGTACCATGAATGGCCGCAACTCTCCTGAGTTGCGGCGGGAAAATCAAGCTTCCCGGGGCGACCACTACTCTTTGCTCCACATCTCAGGAGCTTCGTCGCCCTCACACGTTATCCTCTGCTCCCCGGCTACTGGAATCGAATGTCCTTCTCCGTCATCTGGTTCGGCGTCTTCGCCCTCCTCTTCTCCGCCGCGCTGATCCTCTGCTCCGCCCTCTTTTCTCGAGTCTTCCTGGTTCCGCCTTTTACCCCCGCCTCCAAACCCGAGCGTCTTTCCTTCCCGGACTGTGCTTCCTGGTAATTGGTCCTGCCCGGCCACTGGCCCACCTATCTTCGTCGTTGATGTTTCTCTTCCATCTAGGTTAACTCTTTCCTCTTTGTCATTACAGGAGATGGGCCATCGGAGCGGTTCTTCAGGCTGGAGAGGAAAAGGTAAGGGTATGTTAGGGATGTTGGATGGGATTCGGGAGGTGGATTGAGTTGGTTTCGAGGGGCAGGCTTAGCCTTTCCTTACACTTGGTAACAAATATACAGGTAGGTATAGACACTTTTAAAATATATATGTATATATATATATGTATATATATATGTATGTATGTATGTATGTATATATATATATACACATAATTATGTATATACATATTGAAATATATATGTATGAAGGTATATATTTACACACACATAAATACATATCAACGTGCATGTGTGTGTGTATATATACATATAGCGCTGGACACTCATGCAAGCTGCTAGCCCTGTTTTTCATCTCTTTGACCTGTTGCAGAGTCTGCGGAGCCTGGGAAGTACTACTCGGAGTCACTTTTTCAAGCGCTGGTAGCGCTAAGGGGAAAGCCGACACTCTTCTCATCCCATCCACTGGGGACTCAAGGTTCCAGATCACCCTTCTTTCTTCCCACCTGAAGCCAGTAAGCAGTATTTAACCAAGGTGCAGCCCAGCTGTGTGAGCCACGCCCAGGCAAAGCCTGGGCCAAGGGCGGGCCCCTCTGCGCCCGTCCACAGCAGGCCGTGATCGGACCGGGCTCCCCCTCTAACCCCTGGAGAGTCAGCACGTAAATTCCCAACGAGTGAGTGTTATAGGTAATCCATCATAGTTAAAAGGAAAGCCAGCCCCATCAAGAAGAGTGTGCTGGGAAAAGATGGGCCAGCGCCTAGGAAAGTCTGGGGTAAGTCTTCTATTTTAACTTACATATGTTCAGCTGTGGGAGCATTGTCTGAACAAATCATTAACCTTGCGGAGGAGCTGGCCTCTCATGCACAAGCCCATGGCTCCACCAGTACCTCGATACTTGAAGGGGATGTTAACTCTAGTCCTGACCTGGTGAAAATTGGTTCCCAAATTGCCCCGGATAATATCACAGAGATATGTTCTAAGGGCCCGGCCCAGTTACAAGTAGAGATACACCAACCCCCGTCAATCCTTGAGCAGCCTGTACCAACTCTTAAATGAAAACGTAAGGAGAAAACTGGACCTAAACAGCGTGTTTTTACATCTCAAAACAAAACAGGGTATCTCCCCGATGAGGTGAATCCAAATGGGGGAACTGGTAACTGGCACAACTCCCCGAAAGGATTGAAAAGATGATAATAGTTTTTTTGGAGCATATTTCTCCAGGTTGGATAAGATTGAGCAGCTAATAACAGAGCATTCAAGAGCTGCCCCGTTGAACTTCCATAGCTCACAGAGAATTATTCCAGAGGGTATGCTTGTCAAGCAGGTTGCTCATATTACAATAGAGGGGGAGGCATTTGCCCAAGGCCCCCTGGCATTGATACCAATATGCCCATAACTCTTGGCCAAGCCCCACACCCAATGATTTCTCATGAGATGGGTGACCCACAGGTTATGGAAAGAAAGAATGGAGAGACCCTGCAACAGCATAGCCAACCTATGAAGCATTGGAACTCTAATCTTGTCGGGCCCTTATTTTATCAAAATGACTCTATTAGGCCCAAAACCTTTAATACCATTATCAACTTGCCTTCAGAGGCAACTCCTTATGTTGTGGTTTTGGGTAATGTCCCTCAGATGCATCCCAATACCACCAAAAATTATTTGCAGCTAAAAAAACAAGGTAACGAATTGGTTGATGGTCCATCCATCTATGGGGATCCATCTTGGGGCTTGGATTAATATGGTGAGATGCGTACATTGGATTGACAGTGTCTGAAAGCCCTTCTCATGAGACTGTGTAATAATTAATTTTCATTGAGCTGACATTGCAGGCTGTGTCCTCACTTGATTAGATGAGCAAGGAACACAGTTATCTCCCCTTCCGATGGATACTTTTATACAGCAGGTGTGTCAAAACTTGGGCTGTTTGCCTTCTCAATCCCCTATAAACCGGAATTTAGGCCCACCGGCACAGTTTATGTTGGATACATCAAATCATTTTTTGCCACTAAATTCCTTGGATTTATGTGATTGACTGACTGTGCCCAAACCCCTTACGGGTCCTCCATTGGGACTTCGTACCCCATCTGTTGTGGCTTCACTGCAAGGGGGTTTCAAAAGGTTTTTGGTTTATAAGTTGGAACATTGCACATCTTAAACCCAAACTGTGTGACCCAGTGTGGATTATATATGTGAAGCATTTTGATATTATTTGTCTACAAGAGACCTCAGCATTGTCCAGCTGCCATCTTGTGGGGTTCCAGTCTTATTGTATTTCAGCACAAGATTCTCGAATGGGGTGGGCAAAAGGTGGCTTAATTGTTTTTATCTCATTACCAGTCAAAGGTGTCGTTAAGAATTTAGATACCGGGTAATCCCAATATACAAGCTCTTATACCTTCAATTGCGAGGGCATCAAAAACCCTGCTGATTCATTTTTATTAATTTGGGGGGGAGAACCTGGTTCCAGCTTTTACAGGTAGAGGCTCTGCCTCTTACATAGATTTTATTTTTGTTTCGCCACCCATCTTCTCTCAAATTTTAGAGGTCAAAATTGAATGTAGCCCCTATAGCGACCATAATCCCAACTGTATTTCTCTTGATTTGGGCGACACCACAATGCAGAGTTCTGGAGGACCTGGGCGGATATTGAAGCTTTCTAGCCAGGGAAAAAGGCTAAGATGGTCCCAAGTATCTCCTGAGTGTATTAGTTTGACCCTTTTTACCTTATGTCCTATGGAGTTGACATTGTGTTTAAGTGGCTTTTTTCCCCAGGAAGACTCTGGATGCCTTCTCCCATATTGTCTGTGTTGTTTCTAAATGCCTTAGTCATCCCTCGAGATCTAGAGGCCGCACCGGCCTGAAAGGGTTTGGCAAAGGGTGCTCAGCAGCCTCGGGAGAGTTGAAAAAGGCCCTTAGGGCATCCCCTAGGGTTGCCTCTGATGTGGTTTGTTGTCGAAGTAAATATAAAGCTGAATTAAGTAAGCATAAGAATGAACTTAGAGATGCAGCATGGGGTAATATACTTGACCCATGTTGCTTAAAGAATAGTGTGAAGTTCTGGTCTGTGATTAACCACAATTGCTTGCCCAGTTTGATGCTCCTGCTCTAGTGCACCTCATTGGGGCAGATAGTTGGGTTGCACATTTTAAGGGGGTTTATAACGGGGAGTTATTCTCAGTTAACTGTGAGGAGGCAGAGCCACAGGTAGGGGTATCCCATTTAGTATTCACCGAGGCGGAAGTAAAAAAGGGAATTCTGGGTTTATCTAAACAGAAGGCTCCCAGACCTGATGGGATTCCCCCAGATTTGTATCTGAGCGACATTGACACATAGGCCCCTGTGTTAACCAATGTTTTAAATGCTGCTGTGAAGGTAGGGCCTCCCACATCATGAGCCTCTGCAGTTATAGGGCCAATATCTAAAAAAGGGATAGAGACAGACCTTTGTGCTATAGATCTATTTCCCTTCTCGATTTGGTTGTCAAAGTATTTAGGGGGGTCTTGCTGGACAGACTATCAACTTGGTCACGGGATCAAAACCTTTTCTCAGATCTCCAATATGGTTTTAGTGGTGAAAGATCTACCATCAACCAATGTCTGAATCTTTGTTCAATTTTGAATAAATATACAGTGGCACGGAAGGGATCTATTCAGTTAGCCTTCATGGACCTAAAAGCGGCTTTTGACCGGGTTAACCAGGACAAACTTTGGAGAATAATTATGGACATGGGGGTAGGCCATTACATAATTTATTTTTTGAGGGATCTCCATGTCCATACGAAGGCCTCGGTCAGGTATACTTCTTAAGGTCACCGAACAGAGAATTTTAACACTAAGGTGCCGATTCCGATTCGGGTCGGACAGCTCAAAAAGAGCCGTCCGGACGCTTACCTCCCGACCGACCCGTCCCGGGAGCCGGTCAGTCCTGCCGATCAAGTACGATGCGTGCATGTGCTGAAAACTCGACCGACACGAACTCGCCAAATAAATACTCAATTCACCCTACGACCCGGTCCCGTAAACGCAGAATCGACTCGCACGGGGGCTAGGTCAGAGCTGTTTCCGGCCGGACAAGTACGATGCGCACTTCCTATGCGCCGAGCGAGTCGACACGTACGGCACGTCACAGCATCCGGAAAAGCTGCATGAAAGGAACGATTCGCGCCACAACACAATCCCCGGACACGAGACGTACAAGCCTGCAACTGGGACGAAACGAACCAACGACTAGTGCAGACGAGACGGTGTCGACATGAATCCCATCGCACAGGTCATACCGATCCTCTACATCCATGGACTGATCCGGAACAGACGCCAACGATGGAGACGGTAAGAGACACCCCCCCCAAACAAACAGCCGACACGTACCAGTAAACCTGTGACAAACACCCAGGCCCCCCCTTGCCCATCACCCCCACCCATAGGGGGCCTCTTGCCTGTCACCACTACCACCCCCACCCATAGGGGGCCCCTTGGCTGGGACTACTCTCACCCCCACCCATAGGGGGCCTCTTGCCTGTCACCACTCACACCCCCACCCATAGGGGGCCTCTTGCCTGTCACCACTCCCACCCCCACCCATAGTGGGCCTCTTGGCTGGGACTACTCACACCCCCACCCATAGGGGGCCTCTTGCCTGTCACCACTCACACCCCCACCCATAGGGGGCCTCTTGGCTGGGACTACTCACACCCCCACCCATAGGGGGCCTCTTGCCTGTCACCACTCCCACCCCCACCCATAGTGGGCCTCTTGGCTGGGACTACTCACACCCCCACCCATAGGGGGCCTCTTGCCTGTCACCACTCACACCCCCACCCATAGGGGGCCTCTTGGCTAGGACTACTCACACCCCCACCCATAGGGGCCTCTTGCCTGTCACCACTTCCACCCCCACCCATAGGGGCCTCTTGGCTGGGACTACTCACACCCCCACCCATAGGGGGCCTCTTGCCTGTCACCACTTCCACCCCCACCCATAGGGGCCTCTTGGCTGGGACTACTCACACCCCCACCCATAGGGGGCCTCTTGCCTGTCACCACTTCCACCCCCACCCATAGGGGGCCTCTTGCCTGGGACTACTCACACCCCCACCCATAGGGGGCCTCTTACCTGTCACCACTTCCACCCCCACCCATAGGGGGCCTCTTGCCTGGGACTACTCACACCCCCACCCATAGGGGGCCTCTTGCCTGTCACCACTCCCACCCCCACCCATAGTGGACCTCTTGGCTGGGACTACTCACACCCCCACCCATAGGGGGCCTCTTGCCTGTCACCACCACCAATAGTGAACTGTGTGAGTACCACTACCAATGCCCACACACATAGGATGGGTGATGTGTAACACATACCCCATACCCCAACATAAGGACTACAAACCAAAGGATATCCACAACAACCTCATGACCACAACATGTAGTCTGTGTACAATACCCACCACAGTGAACATGACCATGTACACACAATGTAACTCACAACACGTGTCTGCAATACCATAGTGTGGCTAACACAAGCCAAGCCTCACATGAGCACTACAGTAATGTCCTCAACACCCATCACTTGAGTGTACAAAAGGTAACTGTGTGGTACTAAACAGCAGCATATGTAGAGCACTGTGCTAATGGGGTCTCAACCCCCATCAGCACAGTGACATGAAGGTAAGTGTGGGGATCACACATGCAGCATATGTAGAGCACTGTGCTAATGGGGTCACAACCCCCATCAGCACAGTGACATGAAGGTAAGTGTGGGGATCACACATGCAGCATATGCAGAGCACTGTGCTAATGGGGTCTCAACCCCCATCAGCACAGTGACATGAAGGTAAGTGTGGGGATCACACATGCAGCATATGTAGAGCACTGTGCTAATGGGGTCTCAACCCCCATCAGCACAGTGACATGAAGGTAAGTGTGGGGATCACACATGTAGCATATGTAGAGCACTGTGCTAATGGGGTCTCAACCCCCATCAGCACAGTGACATGAAGGTAAGTGTGGGGATCACACATGCTGCATATGTAGAGCACTGTGCCAATGGGGTCTCAACCCCCATCAGCACAGTGACATGTGGAAGGAAAGCTGTGCCATATGTTGTCCATGCAGGCCACCAGCATGTCAGCAGTATACTTTGTCACACAGCTAACATATACCACACATTGGTGGCCCTGGTAACAGCAGCCTGGGCACGGGAGGGTCCCCTGAGTCAACTGCACAGAGTCAACACACATGTAGATGAAGTAGCACTGAGGACACAGATGAGTCCATCCACATAGATGCATACACTTGCATGTCCATTGGAGATGGCCACACAGTCAGTGAAATGGGCCAATTGAACCATGCTAAGGCCAACAGGTGTGCATGTGTGTAAGACACTGATGAGACATTGCTAACAAAAGTTAGATAACACATTTCCAAAGACCATAATCATGACCCCGTCGGATTGCTGCAAAGGATGACATGGATACACACCCCAACAGGACATACCCCCATGGGCCACATGGTCTCCAGCACAGTGACACTACATTTCCCAGCCATGGAATACACCATCACTGGAGCAAGGGCATGTCAAGTATCAACAACATCATGTACATCTGAAGCAAAACCACTAGTGAACAAAAAGGAGCTTTTATTCAGCCGAGTTATTTGTGAAATGGAAAATCAAGAAGAAAAACATGAAGGCCTATGGCCAGTCCATAAACAGACCCAACAGGGTCAAGTGTCCAAATGCCACATTTGGCATGCCTGCACTGCCAACGGAAGGGGACATACCCCTGGGAGGGGCATACATAGAGGCCATCCAGGGACCGCAGGTACAGGATCATGGGTCTACAGAAACAGGCAGGGAAGGGCTGGTGGGTGCAGGAGCGGCAGCTGCAGCGGAGGAGTCTGACAGGGTGGGTGCCGGCACGACTGGGGGGCACATGTCAGGATCAGTGGGTGCCGGCACAACTGGGGGGCACAAGTCAGGAGCAGTGGGTGCCGGCACAACTGGGGGGCACAAGTCAGGATCAGTGGGTGCCGGCACAACTGGGGGGCACAAGTCAGGAGCAGTGGGTGCCGGCACAACTGCAGTGGGCAGGTCAGAGGGAGTGGACACGGAACCCACTGCAGTGCCCAAGTCAGACAGGGAGGGCAGAGACTCCACTGCAGTGCCCATCCCCAGGGGAGCAGGAAGTGGATCCGGTGATGTGGGCAGGACGGAGGGGAGGGCACGCCCTCCACAGCAGTGCCACACACAGGCTGAGTGGGGTGTGGGGTGCTGGAAGAGCAAGAGGCAGGTGGGGAAGGCCTGAGCATCTTGGGGATGCGGTAGCGGTGGGTGGGTGAACCTGGGGCAGGGTGTGGTGGTGGGACCTGTGGAGTGGGAGCCTGGGGGATGGCGGGTGGAGACTGTCTGGTGGAGTGTTGGGCCGGTGGTGGGGTCTTGCTCTTCCGTGTGTGGGGGACCTGCGGCGTGGTGTCTCAGCCTGCCTGCGCCTGGGGGAGGGTGTCTGGGGGCGAGGGACACCCCTCTGTGTGGCCGGACCCCCTCTTCCCCTTGTGTGCTGGTGTGGATGGATCAGTGGGGAAGAGTCCGAGGTCGACCAGGAAGAGCCTCTTTGCAGCTGGGGATGCAGTTGAGGCAGTGGAAGGGGCCGTGGAAGGGGCTGTGGAGGGTGAGGCATTGGAGGACTGCGGAGTGCCTGTGGATGCATGTGTGTGTGTGTCTGACCCATCCCCGGTGAGTGTATTTTCAGTCCCCTGAGTATGCGTGCGTGCATGTTTAGACTTTGGCTTGGGGGTGTGTGTAGTGCCTGGGTCTGTTGTGTGCAATGATGGTGCAGGTGTGTGTGTGAGTTGGACAGGTAGGGTGCTGGGAGTAGGGGATGGGGCAGGAGGGGGAGGGACTGCTGGAGGAGGGACACTGCTGCCGTCAGTGAGGAGGCCATGCCCTGACTGGTCCTCTGTAGGGCAGACATGGATGATGACATGCCCTCCATGTACGACACCAGCTGGTTCAACAGACCCATGTGCACATGGAAGACACGCAGCATGGATGACTGCCCCACATGGATCTGCCGCAGCAGGTCGACAGACTCCTCACTCAGGGCTGCAGGGGACACAGGGGTAGGGGTGCGGTGCCTGACTGGAAGGAGACATGCCCATGAACACGGGCGCCTCCACGGACCTTAGATGTGGGAGCCATGGGGAGGGCAGTGATGGTGGGGGTGGGGACAACCTCAACAGGTGTTGGATGGTGGCTGCTGCCACCCGCCTCCACAAGGAAGTCCCCGTCACTGCTGCTGTGGTCCTCAGCTGCGGTGGTGTTTGCCAAGGAGCCCACAGACTCACTCCCCTCGCCCTCCGTGCCACTGGGTCCCTCCGACTCCTCAAATTCCGACCCAGTCTGGCTCTCTGGCTCCCCCTGGTCCGTGGAGCGGTCTCCCTCTGTGTCCGTGTCTGTATCTGCACAGGGAAAATAGAATGAAAACACATTAGTCATCTGCACTGACCACACACACCACAGAAAGTACAGCACATCAGTGGCCAAGTGCGGGCATCAATCAGTTGAACTTTGCTAGGAGTGCTCACACAGATTTGCATAGGCCAATGGTTAGTCTGAGAGTCGAGCATGGCATTCACATCCCTCCTGCCCTTGCACCCATCTGTCTTGCGCATGTAGGATCCCTACACCCCACTGCAGACACATGCACCACCTACCCATCACTTGACAAGACCTGAAAATACGTAGTGGTCTGTCAACATGCACACATCACATCTGCTGACAATGGACCTGTACATTTGCCTGGACGTAGGAATGGCCAGTGTTGCATCTGAGAGGCTGGGGCTGAGTACATGCACCAGACATCCTGATCCCCGCAAGTCCTGCATACCTTGGCACAATGGAGTGCATGTTGCACATGACACACTCCTGCTGGATCACCCCTAGGTAGTGTAGTCCCATGGCTCAGCCATGCCTGTGAGATCATACATCACAGTCTCCAGTCACAGGGGGCAGGGCAGCCCTACAACAACTGTCACCACTGTGTCACATTCCCAAGACATGGGGCCTGCAAACTCTGTAGCTGACAACTACACATGACCATCCACAGTAACAACAGCGTCTGGATTCTGATATGCCCACCCCAGATCCATTGGACGCATGAGAGACATGGGACAGGGCACTCTGAAGCTGAGCAACTCGCACTCTGCTGTGAATGACACCCAGCTGCTGGAACTACCCGGTTGCAGGCACCATTGTGCACGGTCAAGTCATCACATCCATACATGTCACAGAGGTATTGTCTCACATGGGCACATCTCAGATTGCATGCTGACCCCAAACCCATGTACACACCAGTGGGCCTGACAACGGTGCCACAGCACAATGACACAGGGGCAGACACCTGAGGGAACTGTTCACCTGGCACAAAGTGCCAACCGAGACACGGGAGTGGGAGTACAGACTGTAGCATGCCCTGGACTAGCCATGACTGTCCTGCTCCACGTGGAACAGGTGATAGCCATGGACAGTAGGCAGGTGGCTGTGCATATGTGACACACTTGAGGTACATGCTCCAGAGGCCCCAACAGTTCACCCAACCAGCAGCATGGGTGTGTGCCGAATGCCACAGGCACATGTGGTGAGCCCGAGCTGTCAATTGGCCACATGACAGGAGTACATGCAGATAAATACCAGGACCCTGGCATGTACTGTACAATGGTCCCACCCTTGAAGCACAACACTGAGTCCCCTGAAGCAATGCTGGCCCACATCCCATGCACCTTCACATGTAAGGGCACAGTTCCCACGTGACACTATGCCCAGACAGAAACAGCAACACCTGGCAAACAGATGAGAAGGGGGCAAGTCACCAGAGAGGGACATGGGTCCTGGACTAACTGAACAATGTACTGTTGAGGTGTTACCAGGCCAGAGGGGGCACATAGCATGTCAGACACAGCACACAGTGCAGTCATGTACTCACCCCCTCCTTGCTGCTGTCTGGCCTTCAGCTGCCCATCCAGGTCCGGGAAGACCACCGCCAGGATCCGGAGCATGTGGGGGGTCAGGGTCCGGTGTCCGCCCCTCCTGCGTGGAGGCGACAGCTTCAGCTGGACCCGTGCGATCCTCCGGGTCCAGCCCCGAAGGTCCTGCCACCTCTTCTGGCAGTTGCGGATCCTGCGCCTGTAGACCCCCACGGATCTCACCGCCCGGACGATGCTCCTCCAGATATCATGCTTCTTCTGGGCAGCAACCTGTGAGGATGACAAAGTGCAGAGGACATTACTACACTGGCAACATATTAGTGCAACACACAGGCAGTCACACATGTGGGCATCAGCAAGGCTAATGAGGTACACAGGTGGTGCAACTATGGTTGAGGGACCGGTGTCCAGCACTCACAGCTTTGAGACATGGCCTGGGAAGGGGACCTAGTGACAATACACCTTGCACTGCACTGCAACTGTGCAGTACATGTGGGTGCCCCATTTGTGGCAAGAGCAGTAGTCAGTGGGCAACCAAGCCACTGGTGTACACACTAATGCTGCTGCTGGTCAGACCAGTAGCACAATTAGCAAAGCAGTGGACAGCACCCTCACCTGCTCCCTGGTTTCCCATAGAGCTTGGTGTACTGCGGCAGGAGCCCGTCCAGCAGGGCCTGGTTCTCCTCCTCACTGAAGGCTGGGGCCCTCTCCACAGTACGTGCCATCATTGAAGCCAGAGGAAGCAGAGACAGCAGCAGTGATGATCTTGATGTGCTCCAGTAGCATGTGGTGCAGGCAAGTGGGTTCTCTGGGGGCCAGGCAGCCTTATATCTGTGCTGTGGAGGCATGTCTGCCCTGGGGTACAAAGGGATAGGTCCAAAAAGCTTGCATCCTATGAATTTGGCCAATCCATGGGATAGCACGACTCGTACACGCCTTCAGCATCATTTAAAACATCACCTCCATGACACACTGGCAATTGCAACAAGGTTGTACGACTCCAACTGAATTTCCTGCACACGCCTCGTTCAAATTTCAGATCCGCGTCCATCACCATGACAGCTCATGGCCAATGAGGGTGCAGGGCCCGGCAAATGACTGTACTACGCGGATTTTGAATGGCAACACACACCCGTCTCCATCAGATTCAATGGGCAAGACGTGCGCGCGGCTCGCCCATACACGACGGACGCGTCACACGCGTCCGTCGCCATTGTAATGTATGTCCCTGACATGCGCGCGGCTCGGCCATACACGACGGACGCGTCACACGCGTCCGACGCCATTGGGATGTATGTCCCTGACATGCTCACGGCTCGGCCATACACGACGGACGCGTCACACGTGTCCGTCGCCATTGTGATGTATGTCCCTGACAATGCGCACGGCTCGGTCCATACACGACCGACGCGTCACACGCATCCGTCGCCATTGTGATGTATGTCCCTGACATGCGCACGGCTCGGTCCATACACGACCGACGCGTCACACGCGTCCGTCGCCATTGTGATGTATGTCCCTGACATGCGCACGGCTCGGCCATACACGACGGACGCATCACACGCGTCCGTCGCCATTGTGATGTATGTCCCTGACATGCGCACGGCTCAGTCCATACACGACAGACGCGTCACACGCGTCCGTCGCCATTGTAATGTATGTCCCTGACATGCGCACGGCTCGGTCCGAACAAGTTATTTGGGTTTTGGGGACATTGAACGTGTCGGTCAGCCTTGCTGTCAATTCCTGACAGATGTCATCCTCTGTCACTAGCTAGGGACTATGGGGCACACCAATGGCACCACTGCCTGTGCCACAGTGTGTCCCCAGTCATGTATGGCTGCCTCTTATGTGTGTGTCTGGGGGCACAGGATGTGTTTGGTCGTGTGCCACTTGTTGACAAGCACTCCCAGGCTGGACCCGGATGTGGGTGGACACATACATGTGTGGTGTGCCCATTGCCACAGGGGGTGCAGCAATGCAGTACAGGACATTGGCAATGGACACAGTCCCAGCCAGGATGTGCGTGTGTGTCGTGTCACATGTACCCTGTCTCATCAGTGTTAGTAGCTTCAACGCAGGGTGAACCAGTGTCGACATTGTGATGTCCATACACTATCTGTGTGCATGTGGTGTGATCTGTCAGTGATCCAATGTGAGCTGATCCACACATCACATTGGTTTGTACATGCACAGTGTTGTTGTGTGGGGGTGGCACAGACACCTACATATGTCCACTTGTGGCGACAGGGCACATGGACTGTGGCTAACATGCTTGTTGTGTGTAATGTCAACGATACGTCACATCATGCCTGTGTAACTGTCAGTCAGGGAGCTGTGATGTGGAGAAAATATCTGTCCTCACTAGTCACTGTGGGCTTTGTGTGGTAGGTGGCAACAGGGCAGATGTACTGTGCTAGGGCCCATTGCTTTGTCATGGCACAACAGGGGCCCTGTCATGTGCACATCTTGGGCTTCAATGTGCGTTGATGCCATGTATGGGACATTAGTGTCTGTAACCTGTGGCAACCACCTCAGCTCATTGTGTTATGTGTTTGTTTATGATGGGCTGTGTTGCTGTGGCTTTGTGACATTGCTGGAGGGTGTGCCTTCATCCTTTGTTTCTGTCTGTACTGCAGGGCCCCAAATGTACCTAGGCCATTCCCGGACCTGGCAACGATGGTGGAACGTGAGTCCATCAGAAAGTACCGTTTCACCAGGGCAAGGATTGAGGAGTTGGCAGGGCAGTTGGGCCCACACCTGCAACCTGGCCGGCCATACCCGACGGCACTGACCCCCAAGGTGAAGGTGATGGCAGCCCCTCATTTCTTTGCGACGGGTACCTTCCAGTACACTGTGTCTTCTGGTGGAGGGATGTCGCAGACAATGTTCAGTCGGGTGCTTCGGGATGTGTCGGAGGCCATGTTACATTTCCTGGACCTGTACATCTATTTCCCCACACCCCAACGACTTGCAGACATAAAGGGTGACTTCTATGCCCTGGGGAGGATGCCAAATGTCATAGGCTCCATTGACGATACACATGTGGCTTTGGTGCCACCACAGGCACATGAGCTGCCATACAGGAACTGCAAGCATTTCCACTCCATCAATGCTCTGGTGGTTTGTTTGGCGGACATGACAATCTCCCATGTGTGTGCCCGTTTCCCTGGGTCTGCGCATGATGCCTATGTGATGAGGAGTAGTCGTGTCCCTAGACTGATGTCACGGATGCAGAATCTACGTGCCTGGCTTGTTGGTGTGTACTGACTTTTCCTCATTGTGTGTGCCTGCCAATTGTGTGCTACCTGTTTTTCTCCAACTCCTCTAATGTGCATGTGTCTGTATGTAGGTGACTCTGGATATCCCAACATGCCATGGTTGCTGACACCCCTGAGGAACCCTGTGACACCAGCCGAGATGCGCTACAACCAGGCACATGGTCGTACCAGGAGGGTGATAGAGCGGACATTTGGACTCCTGAAGAGCCGCTTCAGGTGTTTAGACAAGACAGGAGGTGCCCTCCCATATGCCCCTGCTAAGGTGTGCCGGATCATCATCGTAGCATGCATGTTGCACAATCTGGCAGTGCGAAGGGAGTTGCCCCTCATCCAGGATGACAATGACCAACACCCGCCACCTGTGGAGGATCCTGGCCTGGGCCAGGATGCCAGTAGCGATGATGAGGCTGCGGAGGATGTCCGCACACAGCTCATCAACAACTTCTTCTCCTGAATTTGAGTATACAGTGATGTGTTGTAAATGTGTTGTGTGTGCATGTTTTGTGTGTGTGGTGCACCTTGCGTGTGGCTGTGTGCTACTTGTGTGGATGCCTGCAGTGATGTGTCCATCCAGTTTACCTGTACTCCCCACCAGTTGTGTGATGATTAGTATTTTGGGGTGGTGTAGTCTGTGATTTGTGTTTGCCATGTGTGTTGCAGTTGTATGGCGTCATGCAGTGTTAACAATTGTGTTTCTGTCTGTCCTTCACAGGGTACTGTGGCTGTTGTTTGGTGTACAGAGACCCCTGATGCCCATGCTCCACTGCCAGGATGGAGTCGTTAGTGTCCCGACGAGTGATGTGCCAGGCACCCCAGGACTTCCGTAGTTATCCACTTGGTGACCGTGTGCCCACTGTCAGGTGTTGCTAGCTTGCATGTGTGTAATAAGGGACATGTGGCAATTGCCTGACAATAAACTGTGCTGCACCTTCTGATGTGTGTTGCTTGTGCCTACACATCAGACTGACATTGACGTACTGCACTTGTGGGCCTGTCACCACTGACTCAGGTTGGCTGTGTAGTTTGTGCATACCACAGGCTTGCTTGTCAACATTGATGTTGGCAATGAGTTGGTTGGACGTGGTGGGCATGTGTAAAGTAGACCTGGTGGTGTGTCTCCCACATATGTGGCACATTGGCCTGACTGACATGACAGTGTACTCATCACAGTACAGGTTTGCATGCACAGTGTTCTTCAGCACATCCAGATCTACATGCCACTGGCAACCTCTCAATCACCACAGAGTCACGTCTTGTGTTTAGGTGAATTTATTAGCACATAAGTGGGGATGGTGCTCAGGATTGGGAGTGTTGTCCGTTGGCTTTAGAATCCAAAGTTCACAGATAACAAGTTAGGAGTGTTGGTAGATGAAATGTCTAGAGTACAGTCCACAGTCGTTAAGCACATTGTTCCAACTCAGACCCTCCATGTCATGTGGGGAGTACGATGTCGTACAACAAGGTGAACGGTTTGCACACAAAGGTCACTGTCCAGAACAGGTGTTGGTTTCCTGGGGGATGTGCATGGGCATCTTCGTCTCACTTGTTCCTCACCGGACAACCCCTCTTCTTCTTCTCAGGGGGAGCCTCACCTGCAGGCTGCTGCCGTGCACGGGGGCTTCCACCAGACCCCCCCTCACTCCCTGTGGCAGTGGCAGATGTTGTTGCCCGAGATGTAGTCGTCGCTCAGGGAGGTGGGCTCAAGTTGGTGCTGATCTGGCGGAGGTAGGTCAACATTTCCCGGTGCACCACTGCTATATCTTCCATGGTATCCCACTTGGACTCCATATTTGACAGGTGTGTTTCAACACGGGACATGTGGGAGTCCAAGCGGGCATGGTGGGCAGCCTGCTGTTCTTTGATGTCCGTGAGGATCCCCACTACCTGGCTGAACCCTCCGGTGCTCTCCTGGTACGCATCCATGATGCGTTCCAGGTGGGTGTCATCCTGCAGACCCGCACCCTCAGTGGAGCCTCTGCTCGGCCTCCCACCCCTCCCACCACCCCTCGCCACATGGCCAGCACCTGTGGTGTTCCGCACAGGTGTCACAGGGGGACCTTGGATGTTGTTGCTGTTGTCAGGTGCCCTGGTGCCCTGTGACTCTGTGCCGTCTGATGGTTCGGTGGGTCTGTCCGTGTTGGCAGGGGTGGCTTGTGGTGTATCAGCAGTTGCAGGGGTGGTTTCAAGGGGGGCAGGTGAATGTTGCTGAGGGGCAGCATGAGGGCCGAGACCGGAGGGGCCAGCTTGGGTGTCGTCCGACGAGGTGTGAGACTGTGCGCCACCGGAGCCAGGTGGGTCCACCGGAGCCTGGGACTGGGACTCTTCCTCGTCTGTGGTTGAGTCCACATCTGCCCCTGTGTTTGGAAGGAAGACACAATGTTAGTGATGTATTCATGGACATCAATGGTTCATTCACATGACATTGGCCACTGTGGTTGGTGTTGCATGCCTGTCCATTGCATCATCCTACTTTGTCACTGCGGGAGATTTCCATTAGTGTGGTGCATTCACCTGACACCCTGAGGCACTTTGGTTGTCAAGTCTAGCTGTCTGCCTGCCTGGCATCTTAATTGCACACTGGATTGTACTGTGCCATTCCTGCACTGGTGCTGACACATGCCTGACACAGGTGTTTCATCCCTGTCAACATTTGTGCTTTGACGCTGGCATCCTTGCAAAGGCACCTAGTTTGGGATCTCTGTTTGGGGCATGTGTGATGCCAGTTTGTGTCAGTCAATGTGCATCACATTAGTGTGTCTGCACAACCTGGTCACAGTCCAGCATGCCCGGGTTGTCCTGATGTTCTCTTCTGTGTTGTCTGTGTCCCCAGTCCACATCCCATTTCACACAGGTGATGGTGTCACTGTTGCTAATGGAGTTGTGTGTGAGTTTTGTGTTTGCACACATGCTTTGTGATGTCAATGTCCTCCATGGTGGTATGGACTGTTCGCTGCGGCTGTCTTTCTTTACTAGAGTCGTGACCAGAGGTGTGTGTTCGGTTGCTTCAGCTGTGACTTGCATGCCTGCTCCAGTGCAGCCCATGTTAGTCCTTGTGTCCCCAGTGTCCATGTCAGTGAGTGCTGTGTGGTGTGGATGATGCCTACAATACTGGACAATGTCTGCGTTTCATGTGGCTGACAACGGGTGTTTGAGTGTATGTCAGCATGCTACAGTGTGAGGGATGTTGGTAGGTCCATTGTAGTCAGTCAGGTGTCCCCTGTCACTGCTGTGTATGTGAGTTGCTGTGTGTTTGTATCTCTGTGGTAGGTCTGCATTTCTGCACTTGTCAACTACAATCCGCGCCTACCCGTCCAGGCCAAAGGGGGTCCCTGGGACACTGCATCCCCGGAAGTTGAGTGCAAAGGTACATTTGCAATAGCTGGCAGTGTGACTGTGATTGGGTTGGTTGATGCGTGTGTGTGACTAGCAGCCTACTCATACATTGTATCCATGTGTCAGCCATCTTGCCCTGCTCTTTGGTTTGGCAGTGTGTGTTCCCAGGGCTGCTGTTAGTTTTGCTGGATAGATGTGATTTGCAGCTGCCTCAATGGTTTTCAGTGTCATTGCAGTACCTCCTCCTCCCCCAGGGGCCAGGCAATTCACACAGAGACATGCTTCAATGTCGGTGAGTGTGGGTTGATGTTGAGGTTGTGAGTCAGTGGTGTAGTGGTGGTTGTACACAAGTGCCAACAGTCCCTGTACGTCACACAGCAGTAGCCAGTATGGTGGGTCTTGGGTGTTGTTTGCATGAAGTGTGGGTAAATGCCTTCTCCCAGGTGAGTTGTGTGGAGTTTGTGTTGAGGGGTGTGTGACAGCACATGGTGGTGGGCATGGTTAGAGCTGGCAGTGCTTCTCCCTCCATGGCCAGATGGGCCACTATTGTGTATGCTTCCCTTGCAGGGAGTGGCAGTTGACTTTCAGGATGTCAGGCATCAGGGTCCTGCATTTGGTATGTGCACATAGCCCATCAGGGCCTTGTGCTCCCCACAGCAGGACCCAGTGTCAGCCATCTTGAGGGTACATTTCCACTGCCTGTGAGGTGCGCATGGTTAGAAGTGGTGTTGTTGGTCCATTTGTGAGGGGGACTATTGGCTGTGACTACAACTCCCATCATGCTTTTGGCTACACTGACTTCCCCAACATCCCCGAGCTTCCTTCCTGTGGGTCAGGTTCCCTGTGAGGTGGTGTGACAGTGGTGGCAGACTGTGTGGCAGTGTCTGTTGGGGTTTTGTGGCACTGAGTTGCTCTGATTTTTGCTAGGTTTGTACACGTGATGACATAGTTCAATGTTGGTATGAGATAGCAGGTGTTGTGTTGCTGTGCCAGGCATATGGCTGTAGGGATGACTTTGTTTGTGTTACTGTGGCTTTGTTGACGGAAGTTGTTTTGCCTGTCCCCTTGACGGTGACATGTGTACATGGCCCCACAATCTTGAGTCTCTTATTTGTGTACTCACCAGGCTCTGGGATGTCAGTCAGACCATGTATGCTCTCCGGTGGTAAGATGGCCTGCACCTTCTCCTCCCAGGACCGGAAGTAAACGGGTTTGGCAGGGGGCCGCTGCCGGTGTGCTTGCTGAGCTTATGGTCCTTCTCCAGCAGCTTCTTGACCCTCCTGCGCACGTCATACCACCTGTTCTGGCAGTCGTCCTTTGTGCGCAAACAAGGTGCTTGTGCGTTCACCTTGTTGACGATTCTCTCCCACATCTTGGCCTTCTGGGACATGGGGGTCTTCTGTACCAATGTGCCAAACAAATGTGGCTCTACTCTGATGATTTCATCTACCAACACTGTCAACTCACTATCTGTGTACTTTGGATTCTTATTGGGGGGCATGGTGGTGGTGGTGGTGGTGTCGAGGGTGGTGGGTTGGTGGTGGTGGTGGTGGTTGTGGTGAGGGGGTGGATGTGGGAGTTGGGGTAGTGGTGTTGGGGTGGGGGTGGTAGTGGTGAGGGGGTGGATGTGGGAGTTGTGGTAGTGGTGTTGGGGGGTGGGGGGAGGTGGTGGTGGTGGTAGTAGTGGTGAGTGGGGTGGATGGGGGCATTGGGGTACTGGTGTTGGGGGTGGTGGTGGTGGTGGTGGTAGTGGTGAGGGGGTGGATGGGGGAGTTGTGGTTGTGGTGTTGGGGGGTGGGGGGTGGGTTGGCGATGGTGAGGGGTGAGTAGATGGGGGTTTGGGGTAGTGGGGGGTGGTGTTGGTGGTGAGGGTGGGGTGGATGGGGGGGGTTTGGGGTCGTGGTGGGGTGGTGGTGGTGGTGATTGGTGTGTGTGTGTGTGAGGGTGCAAGTGAGGTTTGTGGGTGTGTGTGTCTGAATGCTGTTGGTGAGATGGCAATGGTGTGTGTCAGCAGAGTTGTGTGTGTGGAGGTTCTCAGGAAATGGGAATGGCTCATGGGAGTGATTGGTTGCCTTTAAATATGTTGAGTTGTGGGTGTGTCTCTCTTAATTGATTTTATTTTTTTATATATATTTTCGTTGTCAGTGCTTGTTTGGTCCTTTTTTTGTGTTTGGTCAGCTGTTGTTTGTGTGTGTGTACGAGATGTTCTTCTGACCGTGCCGGACGCTGCTGGTGAGTCGTACAGGCTTCTCCGAGCCTTTCACGCTGTTGTTATGCTGTGTTGTGTATGTCGTGTGCGACTCGGTCAATGGGCGTTCGACTCGGTCGTGGGCGTTCGTTTCGCTCGCGGGAGTTCGAGTCGGTCGCGTGCGGAGTCCGTTGGTTTGAGTGTTTGTATCGTGTGCGTGTCAGTCGTGCGGCTTGTGCTCCATGCGAGTCGTTCTTGTTTCCCGCGTATGGCATCGTACTTTGCAACTCGTACGTCACGGGTACGTGTCGCTCGGCTCCGTTCCGGGAACGTGTCGGACGGTACTGCTCGAGGGCTTTTTCCGGCCGGAGGCTATTTTTCCGTACGGCTCGGTCGTCCGGTTCATATTCGGGAGAGTCGGTTGGAATTCACAGGCTTTCCATCGTACTGCGCGGGTCGTACGGCGGCGAGACGTGTCGGTCGGTACTTTATCCCGGGACGTGTCGGTCGGTTCACTTTACAAACGGAATCGGAATCGACCCCTAAGCGTGGGGTTAGGCAGGGGTGCATTTTGGCCCCCTTTTTATTTACCCTATATCTTAATAAACTTGAACAATTTTTGGTAGAGGGAGTCGTAGATTGTCCAAAAGTAAAAAAATCGGCCCTTACCCGTTCTTCTCTATGCGGACGAAGCCATGCTTATGGCCAAAACAACCAGGGGTCGCCAAACTCTTGTTAATTTATTTGCAAGTTTTATGAATAAATTGGACCTTAGTACCAATGTAATTCAGTAGGGCCTGCACCCGGGAGATGGCGGTCCCTAGGGATGAGAAGACGAACACAGCCCGAGAGGGGGTACGTGCGGCCCCCTCCCACTTTTAATGTTACTTTGGCCCCTGGAAAGTAGTGGTCCCCAGGGCCCGGGGATCCGTGCGCCCCCATTACATTTAATTTAGCCCCAGGGAGGTAGTGGTCCCTGGGGCTGGGGGGTCCATGCAGCCCCCCAGTTCATTTTTTCTATGTGGCCCTGGATAGGTGGTGGTCCACGGGACCCAGACGGGTCTGAGTGGAACGCTCTTTATTTACACATAAGTCCTGCGGAGGTGGTGGTCCCCGGGGCATTTATAAGCCCCTGGAGGGGGGCCCTGCACCATCTTCATTTAATTCCCTCATGGCCCCGGGATCTGGCCCACCCGGGAACCTATTAGTAAAGAAGCACGGGCCCATGCACTTCTTTTTTTAAATATTTCAGCAGGAGCCACAGAATACCTGACCCTCCCCCCCAGAGGCCTAGGGGGTCAGGGTATTCCTACGATGCCGCCTTCTCTTTTTATGTTTATTTTTTGAGACTTGGCTGAAGCTGAATCCCAAGATGGCTGCCAACGCTTTCTGGTTTGAAGTGTTGGCAGCCAATCATATCTCAGCACGAGATTGGGAGAGTTCGCAGAGCCTTTGCACACGTATATATACAAATTGGTTTTTCTCTTAACATCTCAAAAACTACTGATTGGATTTATGGCAATTTACAAAAAGGCCGCTTTCTGGACCAACAGCTACCTTTCTGACAAATTTGGTGTAATTTGTGCTGTAGTCGTGTCTAAAATCTCTATGGGAATTAACATGAGGAAATCATGTTTTGGAACCACTCCTTTTTCTTGGCCCTTGCTTAATGGATCAAGACGTGTTACAGCAAACAAATGATGGACAGAATGCTGACAATGCAAACATTCTCCCCCAGTCAAAAGATCTGGGTTAAATCCATCGTTCTTTTGCCCACTACGCCACCTCAGTTTGGACCCAGCCATATGCAAATCAGTCTTGACCCTGTGCCCCATGGGAACAGTCCAGACCAAACTGCCAGGCCAGGTCCTCCCTGGACCGGAAACAAGCATCCTGGGACCGGTTTCTGGGTATGTCACCCTTCTTCAGCCAGGCTAGCTTGAATCCAGTGGCGCAGTGAGCAAGGGACCCACGTCTGGGCATACCCATCCCACTTAGGGCGAAAAGTGTTACAGCAAACAAATGATGGACGGAATGCTGACAATGCAAACATTCTCCCCCAGTCAAAAGATCTGGGTTAAATCCATCGTTCTTTTGCCCACTACGCCACCCCAGTTTGGACCCAGCCATATGCAAATCAGTCTTGACCCTGTGCCCCATGGGAACAGTCAAGACCGAACTGCCAGGCCAGGTCCTCCCTGGACCGGAAACAAGCATCCTGGGACCGGTTTCTGGGTATGTCACCCTTCTTCAGCCAGGCTAGCTTGAATCCAGTGGCGCAGTGAGCAAGGGACCCACGTCTGGGCATACCCATCCCACTTAGGGCGAAAAGTGTTACAGCAAACAAATGATGGACGGAATGCTGACAATGCAAACATTCTCCCCCAGTCAAAAGATCTGGGTAAAATCCATCGTTCTTTTGCCCACTACGCCATCCCAGTTTGGACCCAGCCATGTGCAAATCAGTCTTGACCCTGTGCCCCATGGGAACAGTCCAGACCGAACTGCCAGGCCAGGTCCTCCCTGGACCGGAAACAAGCATCCTGGGACCGGTTTCTGGGTATGTCACCCTTCTTCAGCCAGGCTAGCTTGAATCCAGTGGCGCAGTGAGCAGGGGACCCACGTCTGGGCATACCCATCCCACTTAGGGCGAAAAGTGTTACAGCAAACAAATGATGGACGGAATGCTGACAATGCAAACATTCTCCCCCAGTCAAAAGATCTGGGTTAAATCCATCGTTCTTTTGCCCACTACGCCACCCCAGTTTGGACCCAGCCATATGCAAATCAGTCTTGACCCTGTGCCCCATGGGAACAGTCCAGACCAAACTGCCAGGCCAGGTCCTCCCTGGACCGGAAACAAGCATCCTAGGACCAGTTTCTGGGTATGTCACCCTTCTTCAGCCAGGCTAGCTTGAATCCAGTGGTGCAGTGAGCAAGGGACCCACGTCTGGGCATACCCATCCCACTTAGGGCGAAAAGTGTTACAGCAAACAAATGATGGACGGAATGCTGACAATGCAAACATTCTCCCCCAGTCAAAAGATCTGGATTAAATCCATCGTTCTTTTGCCCACTACGCCACCCCAGTTTGACCCAGCCATATGCAAATCAGTCTTGACCCTGTGCCCCATGGGAACAGTCCAGACCGAACTGCCAGGCCAGGTCCTCCCTGGACCAGAAACAAGCATCCTGGGACCGGTTTCTGGGTATGTCATCCTTCTTCAGCCAGGCTAGCTTGAATCCAGTGGCTCAGTGAGCAAGGGACCCACATCTGGGCATACCCATCCCACTTAGGGCGAAAAGTGTTACAGCAAACAAATGATGGATGGAATGCTGACAATGCAAACATTCTCCCCCAGTCAAAAGATCTGGGTTAAATCCATCGTTCTTTTGCCCACTACGCCACCCCAGTTTGGACCCAGCCATATGCAAATCAGTCTTGACCCTGTGCCCCATGGGAACAGTCCAGACCAAACTGCCAGGCCAGGTCCTCCCTGGACCGGAAACAAGCATCCTGGGACCGGTTTCTTGATATGTCACCCTTCTTCAGCCAGGCTAGCTTGAATCCAGTGGCGCAGTGAGCAAGGGACCCACGTCTGGGCATACCCATCCCACTTAGGGCGAAAAGTGTTACAGCAAACAAATGATGGACGGAATGCTGACAATGCAAACATTCTCCCCCAGTCAAAAGATCTGGGTTAAATCCATCGTTCTTTTGCCCACTACGCCACCCCAGTTTGGACCCAGCCATATGCAAATCAGTCTTGACCCTGTGCCCCATGGGAACAGTCCAGACCGAACTGCCAGGTCAGGTCCTCCCTGGACCGGAAACAAGCATCCTGGGACCGGTTTCTGGATATGTCACCCTTCTTCAGCCAGGCTAGCTTGAATCCAGTGGCGCAGTGAGCAAGGGACCCACGTCTGGGCATACCGATCCCACTTAGGGCGAAAAGTGTTACAGCAAACAAATGATGGACGGAATGCTGACAATGCAAACATTCTCCCCAGTCAAAAGATCTGGGTTAAATCCATTGTTATTTTGCCCACTACGCCACCCCAGTTTGGACCCAGCCATATGCAAATCAGTCTTGACCCTGTGCCCCATGGGAACAGTCCAGACCGAACTGCCAGGCCAGGTCCTCCCTGGACCGGAAACAAGCATCCTGGCACCGGTTTCTGGGTATGTCACCCTTCTTCAGCCAGGCTAGCTTGAATCCAGTGGCTCAGTGAGCAAGGGACCCACATCTGGGCATACCCATCCCACTTAGGGGCGAAAAGTGTTACAGCAAACAAATGATGGATGGAATGCTGACAATGCAAACATTCTCCCCCAGTCAAAAGATCTGGGTTAAATCCATCGTTCTTTTGCCCACTACGCCACCCCAGTTTGGACCCAGCCATATGCAAATCAGTCTTGACCCTGTGCCCCATGGGAACAGTCCAGACCAAACTGCCAGGCCAGGTCCTCCCTGGACCGGAAACAAGCATCCTGGGACCGGTTTCTGGATATGTCACCCTTCTTCAGCCAGGCTAGCTTGAATCCAGTGGCGCAGTGAGCAAGGGACCCACGTCTGGGCATACCGATCCCACTTAGGGCGAAAAGTGTTACAGCAAACAAATGATGGACGGAATGCTGACAATGCAAACATTCTCCCCCAGTCAAAAGATCTGGGTTAAATCCATTGTTATTTTGCCCACTACGCCACCCCAGTTTGGACCCAGCCATATGCAAATCAGTCTTGACCCTGTGCCCCATGGGAACAGTCCAGACCGAACTGCCAGGTCAGGTCCTCCCTGGACCGGAAACAAGCATCCTGGGACCGGTTTCTGGATATGTCACCCTTCTTCAGCCAGGCTAGCTTGAATCCAGTGGCGCAGTGAGCAAGGGACCCACGTCTGGGCATACCGATCCCACTTAGGGCGAAAAGTGTTACAGCAAACAAATGATGGACGGAATGCTGACAATGCAAACATTCTCCCCCAGTCAAAAGATCTGGGTTAAATCCATTGTTATTTTGCCCACTACGCCACCCCAGTTTGGACCCAGCCATATGCAAATCAGTCTTGACCCTGTGCCCCATGGGAACAGTCCAGACCGAACTGCCAGGCCAGGTCCTCCCTGGACCGGAAACAAGCATCCTGGCACCGGTTTCTGGGTATGTCACCCTTCTTCAGCCAGGCTAGCTTGAATCCAGTGGCGCAGTGAGCAAGGGACCCACGTCTGGGCATACCCATCCCACTTAGGGCGAAAAGTGTTACAGCAAACAAATGATGGACGGAATGCTGACAATGCAAACATTCTCCCCCAGTCAAAAGATCTGGGTTAAATCCATCGTTCTTTTGCCCACTACGCCACCCCAGTTTTTGCAATGGATCAAGACAGCAGCTGAAGTGAGTGTCATACTAATTTTTTTAATTGCATGAGGATTCGTCAAAGTTATTGGCAAATGAAAAAGTGCTCTTCCTGTGGAAACTAGGTCCTAACTATAACTACCTACTGGTGACCACCAATAGGTAATATATCTATATCTATCTATATCCATCTACATATATATATATATATATAGTCCACCAAATACCACTCCAAACTGCCGAACTCTTCCAAAAACGGGTGCCTCCATCGTGAAAGTGGTATTTCATGCAAAAATCTTCAAACACAAATTTCCACAAAGGAATTGGAGCACTCAGCGAGTTCAAAGTATCCAAATAACTTTTAATCCAAGCAGACGCATTTTGGCGATGATGCCTTTATCAATGCTTTACAACCAAGAAGTGTTTGATCCTAGTCCTTTAGTAGATGTTCTCCTCGCTGCCATTGGACACACACTCGTGGCTGTAACATCAAAGATTGTGATTGGTACATTCAAAAAATCGTCATTCCAGCAAGTAATTGCAGCTTTCATTGGTTTCACTAATACTGCCAACACACTTGTATCCATCATTTCAGTAATGTTATTCCCCCCACATTGGATGCAGAGTTTGCAGCATGCCGAATTTGTCATTATACTGTCCACAACAATTAATCAGCCACTTTCATCCAGCAAGGTAAGGAACACTTCATGGAATAAAATTGTTTCAAAACTGCAACCTTCGTTAAACTGCAATGTCAATTCTTTCATTGGTTTTGAAACAATTTTATTCCGGGGCTTGTAACTAAGCCCCATTGAGTCCAACATTTACCATTCAAGTGCCTGTGGTTTAGCTCCCCTTAGTCCAATGCTTCACAATGATGGCTATTGCAGATGTACATTTTAAGTAATGTGCTAAAAGTGCACATTCAGCAGTGACATTTCCTCACTACATACCTCAGCTATTTTAAATATGGATGTCCTAACAACATTTGATTCATTTCCTCAAACACCATGTGCATCATAATCTTTTTCAAGCCATACCTAACTTTGGTGCATTCCCTCAACATAGTGTTCACCTTCTAGCTTTCGGTATTGCTCATTGTCCACGCTCCAAAATTCTTAAGCTGCTTCACAATTTGTCATTGTTTTCCACTTTGGCTTGTCCTGTTGGATAATCTACCTCCAGCCCTTCCATCGTCCCTTCTTACCTTCTTTCATTAACTTTTGTTTTCCTTCCATCCAATCTTACTTTGCCTATGTTGATTCCCTTGCCCTTCCACCCATCACTAAATCCCATGTTAAATCTGATTGGTTTGCTTTCCAACTTACTCAGTCTAATTTGTTTGGTAATCACATAAAATCATAATTGTACTAAGATGTGTATTACCTAAACCCTTTTCAAAAGTTGAGTCTTTACATCCCTCACGCTCCTATTATTAAACCATGACCTATGTTGCATGTGCACTCAATGTATATCCTGCTCCAATTACCTTACCTTTCACACTCATTTTCAGTCTGTCATCCAGTCGCGGTCCGTGTAGGAGTGCCGGCCGGGCGGTGACGTGGGGCGGGGAGGGCAGGGTGGGGGTAGCAGTACGGATTACGGACCAATACAGGTAAGTAAACATTTAAATCAATAAACGAATTTCGTTGTGAGCGCTGCATCGCCAAATGCGATGCAGTGCGCGCAACGAAATTCGTTTCATTGATTTAAATGTTTACTTACCTATATTGGTCCTTAATCCGTACTTTGCTACCCCCCACCCTGCCCCTCCCCCGCCCCACGTCACGTCACCGCCCGGCCGGCACTCCTACACGGACCGCGACTGCTGTCATCATTCTGTCCAGCTGTTGCCATGGCTTTGTAACTAACAAAAGGTTAACCATCAATGGTTCATAATTCCTGTTTTGTGGGTCACAGTTCCTAAACCCTCTGATTCACAATCGTAGCCTAATATAAAATATTGCCACTGTCGTTAAGTTTCTCCTTTGCCCTTACAATGCCAATCCTGCCACAGATGTATGTATTTGTTTATTGGTAAAGCGCAACATTCATCCTGACGGATATCACGGCGCTGTTTTGCGGGATACATGATAGGTTATATTGGGTGCCTCACACCTACGTCTTAGGAAAAAGCTGGGTTTTTAGTTTTTTCCTAAAAGTTACATAGTCCTCAGTAAGACGCAAGTCTTGGGGTAGTTCGTTCCAGTGCTTAGCCGCCAGGTATGAGAATGATCGGCCTCCTGCTCTTACTTTCTTTATATGTCTGGGCCTGGCTAGTGCTTGGTGTCGTGATCTTAGGCACCTCGTGGGGACATAGAATTCGATTTTATTCTGAAGAATTCTAGGACCCAGGTTATGCAGTGCCTTGTGCGCATGACTCAGCAGCTTGAATCTTGCTCTTTGGCGCATAGGTAGCCAGTGGAGCTGTTTCATGTATGCAGACGCTGAACTAAGTCTGCTTTTGTTGCATACAAGCTTGGCAGCCACGTTTTGCAGCACTTGTAGGCGTGAGAAAAGGTAGTCTGCCATGCCCACATACAGTGCATTTCCATAATCTAATCTGCTAATGAGCAATGCCTGTGTAACCATCCTTCTACATTCTAGTGGGATCCACGGAAAAAGCCTTCTTAGGAGCTTTAACATCGCAAAACCTCTTCCACACAGAACCCGCACATGATCCTGCATGGACAGGGTGTTGTCGATCGTTATACCCAAGTTTTTTGCGCATTGTTTAGGCGCTGGAGCATCTCCCAAGGAATGTGGCCACCAGGTGGCATCCCAGATTAGGTTAGCTCCTCCGAAGTGCAGTATTTCCGATTTACCTGCGTTTAGTTTAAGGCAGTGTTCGGACATCCAGGTTGCCATCTCTGAGAGGCAGTTATTTAGCTTTACCCTGGTGTCCTCATGCCTTTCTTCGATGGTTATCATCAGCTGTGTGTCATCCGCATAGGAGCAGATGCTGAGGCCCCATTTCCTGCTTATTAGTGCCAGAGATGACACATAGGCATTAAAAAGTGTTGGGCTCAGGGAGGCTCCTTGGGGAACACCACAGCTGATGTTTTTTGGTTTCGAGGAGAACTGGCCCATTTTTACCATCTGAGTTCTGTTCCTCAAAAAAGAGTTCAGAATGGGATGTCAACACTCATCTGTCACAATCTCCCATGCTAAATCATGTATAGCGTGTGCTACCCTATGCCCTGATGTTCGTCATGTTGACATTCAATAAGACATTGTGGGCCACAGAAACCAGTCTTATGGGATGAGGGACTATCATCTAGCATGATGCTATGGTGGAGGACATGGCTATTGTCCCACTACCTGGTCATGTGAAGAAATAATGCAGAGCATTTCAAATACCAATAGGTAATCAGTAAGGCAACCCATTAAAAAGGACATCACACACTTTTTAAATGGCAGCATTTTCTTCCATGGACAATTTGTTAACCTGCAACACTCAAGATATCGTGAGACCACAACCTCAACATACCCCTCCAATGTAGTGCATCCATTTCACTGTGTTCAAGTGGTGTGCCACCCTCCAGAATCCCAACTGAGGATACAGAAGCACAGGGGTCATCCTCATATACACCATGATTAGTCCCTGTAACCTGTATCACATAATGTAAGAGGGAGTAACTTAGCTTACATTGCAAGGTTTGTGACATATGGATTACATAACCTAATGTCAGCTCCACAAAACAAGATAACACGTCCACAATGCGCCAATGGTGTCAGCTCAGTCATGCAAATATGTCATTGATAAATTATGTTTGAGCATGAACAACATGGATGCTGTGTATATAAAAGAAAAGCACATACTAACACTTTGCTCTGCATTCAGGTTAGCTCAGCCCTCTTCACGATCTTTGAAGTACATTGACACACCAAACATCATGATGAACCATGTGCCCATCCAGATATTGTCCCTTACATTTATTTAAGCACACTTCATGTTGAATAGCTACAGCTAGGCAATGAGAAAGTAATTCATCCCTGTTGTGAACTCAGTGGCCCAGAAGGTGTTCCAATGGGCAAGAGGAGAGATGACATTCCACACTTCTATGAGTAAGCAAATGAATCACAAACACTGGTACTGCAATAGACATGCTAGACAATGCTGTTTAACATAACACAACTACTGAAATAAATAGCAGACAATGTAAACAACCATAACATAATTGAGAGCAACTTCATCACCCTAGCTCTCATCCAAGGGACCAGTCTGCAGCAAGTACACATCACATTGCATACACACAACACATCTCCTGTCACAACTAATAACTATGTCTACAAGGGCATTTGGTGTGTGTCACAGTGGTAAACAGCACTGCAGGTGCCAGCGCAAACATACAATGAATGCATAACAAACAGTGTCAAACTTATGGTATACACTTGCACCAAGGTGTCTTGCCTTGCAGTGTATGCAGCATACTTGTGCCAATGTTAATGTCCAACCTCCATACACACATAGTAAATAATGTATGATGTCCCAAAAATGGCCAGTTAGCACTAACATGTGAAGATCAAAACTCGCAGGGTCAAAAACATCTGCATTCATGTCCATGCCTGACACATTGTAACTTTTACATCCAGAAATGTAATTTTTTTTGGCACTAATGGAAGTAACTCTCACAGCCATTGCCATGTGTCATGTGAGCGTAAAGATGATGAGTGACAAATTTGTGTTAAGGTACCCATACATCCTGACAATTACACTATGAAGGTATTACAGAGGACTGGGCCAATGGCATTTTAGTGATGTGTATGCTGTAAACAATAGGCAAGTTAATGGCATAGATGCAGGTTATTTGTCTGTACCACACCATGTGGAAGTTAATGTAGAATGCTGCACACTGGAAACAAAATCAAAAAATGTAATCCGCTAACACATCATGATAATAGACTTATGTACCTTTTCTCCATTTTCTTTTACAGCTGACCAAGGCTATGCACTATTGCCATGGGTGATGACACCCATCAAAGTGACATATACACAGGCACAGAGAGACTACAATATGGCACTGGGCCGCACAAGGGTCATAGTAGAAAGAACATTTGGAGTTCTCAAATCAAGGTATTGGTGCCTGGACATTTCAGGAAGGCTCCTTTATTGCCTGGCTGTGGTCTGCAAGATTATACTCATTTGTTGTGTACTACACAACATTTGTGTAAGGACAAATACACCTCTGCCTGAAGACCAAGAAGATATGGAAAATCCTGAGGATGGGCTGGAGGAAGAAGTGGATCAGAGCTAACCTTCCACTTCTGCAGCTGCAACATTGAGGAGGGATGCCATCATCAACACCTTCTTCACATAATATCACCTCACAGTTATATTGCTTACATATAGCATGACACCTATATGTTCACCTCGTGATGTAGTATAATAAACAATCACTTCATCAATATATTGTATGCTTGGTTTGTGACTTTAGAAGGTAAACATTCTGGAAAACCTATGTGCTCCAACCAATAGTGTCACACAGAGCAATCACCTAGCAGGGTATATGACACCAACTAAACAATGACCTGGATTGCTAAAATGTTTTGTGCATCGGAACTACAGAATGCATATGGGCATCATTGTGAAATACAATGTTCTTGTTGTGTTGTGCCCTAAGCCCCTTCAGGTCCATATTCTCATAAGAGTTTATGAGTCAAGACAATGTGTGTATGGTGCATCGATGTAGCTGGGGCCACACTGCTCAAATCTATTCCAAAGTTTAGACAAACTATCTCTCTGTGTACTCTGTGCCACTGGAAAAATGTTTTCTGACACAAGTCACAAAGATACATGACAATTGTGAACAGGATCAACTTGACGTTGGGGAGGCTGAAGAATCAAAGGATAGTTGAGCCAGACTAACCGATACATCAATACAGTGCAGGGGCTGTGTTTTACACTGATCATGCACATATATTCCGCACTTGCAAGTGATACTACCTCCATAGCTGACACATGTGTCACTATAATTACAAATTTGAAATGTCTTGCATCACAAACACTGTGTATGACTCATCTTTCAACACTGCAATAACCTTATATTGCTTTAATTTTAGCAGCTCAAACACTGACACACAAGTTAGCCATGGGACAAAACACATGGAAATCTATGGAAATCACAAAGAAACATTACATGTCAACTGTTCTTGGCTTTCAATTGTTGAATTGACAGAGTTTTCAAAGTCCACACAGCCCCAGAGGCATCATTCTGGACAAGCCTCAAAAGTTCTGTAAGTTGTGCTGAACTGTCCTAATCCACACCTATGTCACAACCAGTTACTGTATTTGAGTGGTGTGGCACGGACCCCATGGACCATGTGGCGTTAAGCCACATTGAGTGCCTTTGCACAAACCAGTGTAAACGTGCACGTCATTGCCTCCACTTAAGCAAATACTCCAATGAGAATCTGTAGTCAACGTTCGCATTGTATGCATTATTATAAATCTTCAATACAAGTAGTGAATGCTTGTTGTGCAAGTTAGTGTGTGTCTCAAGCCCATTACAGTGGTACACACCTTGAAGCAATGTGTTATGCAACAGCCTCATATAGAGCCACACATACAACCTATGGTAATCAGTATGACTACCACTGAAGAATGCATTACCTATCAAACATTATTATATATAGATATGCATTAATGTGTGGAAGGAGTGCATGTCATGAAATATGGTACATGTGCTGATCACCTAGCACTTAGCTGCAATTTTTTTCACACTTTTCAAGTAAGCGTTAATTTTTCCATTCCCACTATGGAAAACACTTGAAAGATACCTGTGTTGACAATGGAAAATACCCGCTAACCCTTTAGCGGCAAAAAAGTTCACACTAACTCACAAAACGGGCCGCAAACAGCCAGGAAGTGATGTCAGCATGCATCTTGTTTCACGGAGGAGTGCTGTACACTTTCACTTTCACTTTTAATCAGACTGTTAGTGTCTAGTGAGCTTTGTGGATATGTTTGGAGGTGTCTGGTGATTCTGTGGTGTGAGAGAGTACTTTTGGTGTCTATTCTGCTGTCCCTACTGTCCCTGTCAAGTCCTGTGTCACTGTCTTTCCGTGTTTTTTGCGTTTTTGAAATTATCTTGTCGGGTGTTTGTCTACGGGCTATATTTGATATATATATATATATAGAGTTGCTGTTCATTTAATTGGGTTTTTCTTTTAATAGTGGTGTTACTTGTGTTGCGGGAGATGTTGTGTGAGAGCAGGGATGTCAGGCGGTCAGAGGAAGCATTTGGGGCTTTCCTCTGGCTTGTAAGATTTTTCCTATCGAGAATGGTTGCGAGTACTGCAGGGGTATTACGTCAAGGTACGGAAAATGAGGTGGGAGCGCATCCGCCATGGATCACTGACATAATATCGGCACTACTAATATCGAGCAACAAAATTATCGACACACCAATATTGACCGAAAGAATATCAACATCCTATACTTATTTAAAGAAATACAAAAATATAAAAATAAAAATATCGCCAGTATAAACACCGATACATCTAATCTCGAAAACAAAAATATTGTAATAAATAATATCGTTATCATTAAATAAACATACAAAACAACAAAAATATCGAAATCAAAAATATAGACCACATTATTATCGTAAACACACAAATATCGACACCTTAAAAATAATAAAAATAACACAACACATAGCATTTAAAATATAAATAATAGTACAAACACACACAATATAATTAAATAACTAAAAATATCACTCTTAAAATAAAACACCACTACAAAATATTTAACATAACTCACACCATCAAATAAATAATTTTTACAAACAAATTAACTAAAAAAAAAAATATTTTATACATTTACTACATTATAATTTACAAATTAAATACTAGCATATTACTAAATATACAAATAATATGAAAAATTAAATTACCTTTAATAAGCTTTTACCAAATAAGGAAACAACTACCAAAACTATAAACCCATACTGAACAACCAATGAAAAACAACTACAAACCGCATAACCAAACCAATAAAAATGATAGAACAATTAAATGAACACTATTTAAACAAATAGAAAATCAACATTAATGTTAGGTTCAGCAAGCTTTATTCAATATGTACAACAATCAGAAAAGCAGTCACAGATATAAAAAATAGATACAATTGCTAAAAAACAGATTTGATCATACAAAAAAGTCCAATAATTACATGTAAAATCAATTCATAATTGCAATACTTTTTCTCACATAAATTGATTTTTGGATATATGACGCAACATAAAAACATATCCCTGGGTCATTTAGTGTAACAAGTAAATTCATAGCAGCATGTTGTTCTCACATTGTATTTTTTAAACAATGGCTTTAAATAAAAACGTCTAAGATACAAGTAAAAATCATAGAAGAGCAAGAAGTGCATAGTGCTCTGTTTGGAATGCTCATCACAAGGGCATAGGGATGTAGGCCGCGTTTTCATTTCAGGAAAAGCAACAAGGTGATGTACTATTCCTAATCTCAGTCTTATTAATACAAAACGGTGTGAGTGCTTGGTGGCTATAGACAAATAGTCTTGGAAACCGCTTCTATCTACAATTGCTTTGTAAAATATATATGTAGTTTGTTTTGCTACAATTCTCATACGGATCTCATTTTTGTGGGCCAAGAAAGTATCCTTTATTTCCTGTTTCGATAAGGCTATCAAATGTTCTGGGTTTTCATGGGTCTTAATCTTAAATAATTAATTGAGTAAATCAGTGATATATTTTAGCCTGGGGATACATGAACTATTGTCCATTTGTAGACAGTCCCTAATGATTGTTTGAGGGAATTTTGTCTCGTCCTAGGCCCAGATAGATCTCCAAAGCATTAACGGTCGCATGGCAATCAGGTCTGATAGATATCTTATTCCCACTTCTTGGTGCGTTATCTCTGTGGAAGCGGGGGGAGGCAAACATAAAAGGTGTTTTAGGAAGGAATTTTCTTCTTGTTGTAATATCTGGCTACAATTATGTCCCGGCACCATACAAGGCAATGGAAGCACATCTAGCCATATATATGTCAATCATGCCCTTTATGCGACGGTCTCCCAATTTTAATGCGAAACGGAAGACCCCATGTGCAATCTTTAGCATCTTTGAACGGACATTAGTTAATTCATGCAACCAATTACCCTTGCCTGAAAAAGTTATTCCCAAGTAGCAGAAGGTATTAACGGTTTCCACTCTGGTACCATCAATAAAAAAGGTTTTATGTTTCTTGGGTTTGGGACCACATACCATAGTATAAGTTTTTGTTTTGTTAATTAACAGCTTCCTACTAATAATAAAAGTTCTAAACTTGTCCATTAGTCGCTGTAGGCCAAGCGGAGTTCTAGACAGAAGCACAGCGTCGTCTGCATAAAGCAGAACCGGTATAGGGCTACCTGCGATTTGGGGTGCATTCGCCTGCACCGACTGAAGGGTTTTGTGAACCTCATTTATAAATAATGTAAAAAGCAGTGGTGCTAAAACGCAGCCTTGGTGGATGCCTCGTTTAACCTCAAAATTTGGGGTGCACTCTCCACGTTGCCAATACTAAACTTTGCATGTCAGTCTCTCATATAACCTCGCGAGAAAAAAGATAATGGATTCAGGGGCACCAAGGTTGAGCAAGGTTGGCCAAAGGACAGCATGATCAACAAGATCAAAAGCACTGCTGAGGTCTGCAAAGCACAAATACAAGCTCCCCTGTTTTGCACATGTATATTTACCTATTAAAAGCTCTAAGTTAATACATTGCTCTATTGTTCCTAGCCCTTTTCTAAAACCATATTATGCTGGTGATAAAATCTCATTCTTGGTGACCCACTCTTCCAGTCTTGCCAATAGTACTCTGCTCATCACTTTTACTGATGAGTCTAAGAGCGAAATGGGACGGTAATTTTTGGCTTCCGATTTGTTCCCATTTTTAAAAATGGGAATAATTACCGATTGGCCCCATGTAGGTGGTGTACCCTCTGTCACGGCTAAATTAAAAACTCTTGTAAGAACAGGTCCCCATAGGTCTGTAACTGTTTTATAAACATCTACTGGGACCCCATCGGGCCCTGGAGCTTTCCCTCCCAAACTTCCATTCACTCCTGCCTTAACTTCATCGAGTGTGATGTTTAGAGGTATAACTGGCCACTTGCATTGTGTTGGACTTTGGAGTCTAGGTACTATTTCATCAGATGGATTAAATATAGTAGAAAAATATAACACCCATGCTTCACAGCTAACATGAGACAGTAATTCTGGAAATGAGTCACTTTTTAAAAATGGTGAATTAATAATTTCCCAAAATAGCTTATTGTTAGCTGTGTCTGCTGCCATTGATAGTTTGTTCCACGCTTTCTCCTGTAGCTCTCTTTTCCTTACTTTAAGGGATGATTTATAATTAAATCTTAAAATTTTAATTAATTTGATGTTCCTAGGTTTATTATTAAGAGCCTGTTTCAGTTGTTTAGAAGCCTGAGTACAAGTATAGTCAAACCATCCCCTACATTGTAGAGTTTTTTCCCTGGGGGGAACAGTCAATATCCCATCAATAATGCTATTAATTTTACAGAAGTTAGTTAACACCATAGTGGGATTAACATCCTGCTTAAGGCAATAGGAAATCTCTGTCCCACATTTTACAACAATGTCATGTAATACTTTTACCTGGTCTACCCCCTCCCATCAGATTCGTGTTCCATTTGGTCTAATCGGGGCGATATTAGCAATAACATCTTGTTGGAATACAGTTTTGTTGCCCCATACCAATATTGACATTATGATACAATTATGGTCGCTAAGTGATAACTGTGCGATCCTTAGTGTAGAGCACAAATAAATAGTACTCGTGTATATTAACACATGATCAATCACAGAAGTTGCATTCCTGCCTATATAGGTTGGTATCAGACCGCCGTTAATGTCACAGGCACATTGTAACAAATCAAGGTCGTACTTTGCCATAGTTGTCTTTAATGCTCCTCCATAATTATTGTGTGGGAAATGTATACAATCGTCACCTTCGTCGTTCTTGTACCCACAGGCTTTGGTCATAGACAATGGGCATATTTGCGTGTTAAAACCCCCGACCCATATGATTGCAAAATTGGTATTACTCGCCCTATCAGATTATCAAGCCCTTTATCTAGCTCAGATACAACATTGCTGCGAGTTGAGTCGAACACATTATTATAATAATTAACCAAGATCACGTCCCTGCCAACTTTGCAGTACAACCACAGAATCTGTGAGTGTTCTCCTATTGTGATCACTCTTTTAAAAACAACTGGGAGTTTGTTTGACATGAGAATTAAAAGCCCTCCTTTCGCTCTACCTGCAGGGGATGGTACTGCCGGTAAGCCATATGAAGTAAACCCTTCTATGTAAACATGATCGGTGCACCAGGTTTCTTGCATACAAATTATATCCTGTTCGTTAATGAAGTCTATCCATCCTAGTGAGTCCTTTTTACTCAATAGGCCAGCTATATTCCACGTAACAATTGTATAACCATTTTCTAATATTTTTCCTGTTTTATCGCCAAAATATTCACATTTTCTTTCTTCATCCCTACTTGTGTATGGGGTCACTTCATGTAAGCTCTTCACATTGAAAGGGGCATCAGGTAGGGCTACTAATAGATTTTTAGCATTTAATACTCCAGCTCCCGTTAACCCGTCTCCAGTAGAGTCATACTCCACATTGGATAAAATGCAGCATTATGTCAGTCATTTTCTTGTAAAGAACTCAGAGCTTGATATATATTTGACACTGATAGTGCATATTGAGAATAAATTGGCAACACAGGGTTCAAACTGGGATGCCCTCGTTCAACTCTCCTATTGGGTACAGGCCTTAAATGTCTAAAGAAAAGGCCAAGGGGTTGTAATGACACATTCTGTTCGAGGTGTAGTTGTGCAACTGCTCTGTCCAGAGTGTTCCTTGCCCAGCTTGGACTTCTAAAATTAATGATTATGCAATCTCCTTTGAGACTCTTAGCTAAGGGGCCAATCCAACTTACTCTTCTTGTTAGGAGTATCTGGCTTGCACCTCCCACTGGATAGCCACAGTTTTTATCTAGCCAGTGGACCACTTTATTTTTTAGGGTATCGTGTGGTTCCATTTGGCCCAGCTTTAACGGGGGCACATTAACCATAACTGCCACATATGGGCAACATTCAGGTGGTAAGTTTATGGAGACGCCAGCTCTTCCCTCAGAGACCCCATGTTCTCCTGACGTTGGGGCATATCTACAAGGGCTTTATCTCCGCTTTTTTGGCTTAAAAAGCCAAAAAAGCGGAGATAAAACTAACGCCCTATCAACAAGAGGGTGCTAACATGCATAATCGCATGTTAGCACCCTTTTTCCCAACGCCTCCCTTTGCATCTCTAATGAGATGCAAAGTGGGCGTTACTGGGCGTACCCCGGATGGACTACGTTGTAAATATCGCCGATGTTCACATCGCGATATTTACAAGGCAGCCCACAGGATTATAGCAGACGTTAAACTTTGGCGAAAACGGCCGTTTTCGCTAAAATCTAACATCTGCTACAATCCTGACTTACCTATGTTAGACATAGGAGGTGGATTATGCTGATACGACCACAGGGTCGTATCAGCAAGGTTATCGCCGTTTTGCAGGGAACATCGCTGGAAAACCAGCGATGTTCCCTGCAAACCGGCGATAACCTCGCTATCTCTGGAATTTTTATCGCCCTGGAGAAACGCGTTAATAACGCGCTACCAGGGCGATAAATTCCAGAGATAGCCTGCGTTAGGAAATACGTCGCTAATCACGGCCAGCGATAATTATCGCTGGCCGTTGATAATATGCCCCTTAGTAAGTTTTGTAGTTGGTCGATTCAACTCAGACATATCCCCCCTGGTTTGGCAAGGTTGGTTATTTGGGATTTGTTGGCTCGGTTGGGGGTAATTTACTGACTCATTACGTCCATTTTTACTCCCTAAAGGTACTTTGTCACGGGGTCCCCCACCTATGTTACTGCCAGTTGCCATACTTGTTGCCATATCGGTGGCAGCTATTACCTGGGGAAGCTGATCAATGGAGCCCCCCTTTGCTACATTCTTCTTTTCCCCAAGGCTGTCACTGGTATTCCTTAGCAAACCACTAATCTTAATTAGTTCACTAGTCAGTTTATCCAATTTATTATAGAGTGGTTTTAACAATTCTTCGATCTTTGTTGCTACAAGAGTTGCAATTTGTGTGGCTTGTAAATTTACATGGGTCCCTTGGTCAATTAAACCATCACTTGCTTGATCTGGCAAATTCTGCGGTGGTCCTTTCTTCCTTTTATTACTCCCTACCGTTACCTGGCTCTTCTTACAATCTCTTTTTCTTTTCGGGGTGGGTGATCCATCAGGTGTATGACGGGGGGTATTAGTCTGCATATGTGATTCTATATATACCAGAGACTATTAGGCTTTCTCTTGTCCTTGAGGCACCTTGTTGCTCAATATGAGTAAATTCCCTTGGTTGTGCATTCTCTTTCTGTACTAATCCACTACCCTCACCAGCCATCCCTTCTGTCACCATGCCTGATCCTAGTGATAAGTGCAAAAAGAGCAATTGATGGACAGAATGCATAACAATGTCATACATTCACCCCAGTACAGAGATCTGGGCCTAAATCCATCGTTTTTTAGCTCCCCACGGAATTCCAGTTTGAACCCAGCCATATGGAAATCATTCTTGACCCTGCGCCCAATTGGAACAGTCCAGCCCGAACTGCCAGGCCAGGTCCTCCCTGGACTGGAAACAAGCATCCTAGGATAGCTTGACTCCAGTGGCATGGAGAGAACGGGACCCACGTCTGGGCATACCCGTCCCACTCGGGGTGACAAGTGCAAAAAGAACAATTGATGGACAGAATGCAGAACAATGCCATTCATTCACCCCAGTACAGAGATCTGGTCCTGAATCCATCGTTTTTCTGCTCCCCATGCCATTACAGTTTGAACCCAGCCATATGCAAATCAGTCTTGACCCTGCGCCCAATTTTTTTGTATTTTGTGGGGGTTTGTAAAGCGCATCAATCATCCCGAGGACATCACGGTGCTAGGGCTGAGTGTAATGCAGTGCAGTGTACTCTAGGATTAACCATCAGCAAGGTCAGTATCTACGGAAAAGAGTGGTTTTCAGCTTTTTTCTGATCAGTAAATAGTCGTCTGTTAGACGTAGGTCAAGTGGGAGGTTGTTCCAAAGGACCGCGGCTGCTTTAGAGAAAGATCGATCGCCCATCTTGACCTTGGTCGTACGTTTGACTGAAGCAAAGGCCAGATGGCGCGATCTCAAGTTACGTGATGGGACATGAAATTCTATTTTGTCGCGTAAGATGTATGGGCCTTTTTTGTGCAGGGTTCTGTGTGCAAAGCAGAGGAGCTTGAAACTGGCTCTTTGGCGCACTGGTAGCCAGTGTAGCTCTTTCAGGCAGTGATCTCCAAAGCATTAACGGTCGCATGGCAATCAGGTCTGATAGATATCTTATTCCCACTTCTTGGTGCGTTATCTCTGTGGACAGAATGCATAACAATGTCATACATTCACCCCAGTACAGAGATCTGGGCCTAAATCCATCGTTTTTTAGCTCCCCACGGAATTCCAGTTTGAACCCAGCCATATGGAAATCATTCTTGACCCTGCGCCCAATTGGAACAGTCCAGCCCGAACTGCCAGGCCAGGTCCTCCCTGGACTGGAAACAAGCATCCTAGGATAGCTTGACTCCAGTGGCATGGAGAGAACGGGACCCACGTCTGGGCATACCCGTCCCACTCGGGGTGACAAGTGCAAAAAGAACAATTGATGGACAGAATGCAGAACAATGCCATTCATTCACCCCAGTACAGAGATCTGGTCCTGAATCCATCGTTTTTCTGCTCCCCATGCCATTACAGTTTGAACCCAGCCATATGCAAATCAGTCTTGACCCTGCGCCCAATTTTTTTGTATTTTGTGGGGGTTTGTAAAGCGCATCAATCATCCCGAGGGACATCACGGTGCTAGGGCTGAGTGTAATGCAGTGCAGTGTACTCTAGGATTAACCATCAGCAAGGTCAGTATCTACGGAAAAGAGTGGTTTTCAGCTTTTTTCTGATCAGTAAATAGTCGTCTGTTAGACGTAGGTCAAGTGGGAGGTTGTTCCAAAGGACCGCGGCTGCTTTAGAGAAAGATCGATCGCCCATCTTGACCTTGGTCGTACGTTTGACTGAAGCAAAGGCCAGATGGCGCGATCTCAAGTTACGTGATGGGACATGAAATTCTATTTTGTCGCGTAAGATGTATGGGCCTTTTTTGTGCAGGGTTCTGTGTGCAAAGCAGAGGAGCTTGAAACTGGCTCTTTGGCGCACTGGTAGCCAGTGTAGCTCTTTCAGGCAGTGGGAGGCTGAACTATATTTCTTTTTGTTGCATATTAGTTTGGCGGCGGCGTTCTGAACCACCTGGAGACGGGAGAAGAGATATTCGGCCATGCCAACATAAAAAGCATTGCCGTAGTCCAGCCTGCTCATAAGCAAGGCCTGTGTCACCATTTTTCTGCAATTCAGAGGGATCCAAGGGAAAAGTCTTTTAAAGAGTTTTAGTGTGGCAAAGCCTTTTCCGCAGAAAGTACGTACTTGATCCTGCATAGATAGGGTATCATCAAAGATGATGCCCAAGTTTTTTGCAGCCTGTTTTGGTACTGGGGCGGTGCCCAATGTCTGGGGCCACCGGCTGTTGTCCCAGATTGTATTGGCGCCCCCGAAAAGCAGGACCTCAGACTTTTCGACATTTAATTTTAGGCAATGCCTGGACATTCACCCTGCAAGTTCTGAGAGGCAGTTTAATAAGTTGTTCCTAGTGTCAGTGTTGGTCAGCCTATTTGCAAGGGAAATCACTAATTGCGTGTCATCGGCATATGAGCAGATGTCAAAGCCCCATTTCCTACTGATGTCCGCCAAGGATGAGACGTATACATTAAAAAGGGTGGGGCTCAGAGTGGCTCCCTGTGGAACCCCATATTTAATGTTTTTAGCAGTGGAGGAACAAGATCCCATTTGGATTGTTTGGGTTCGATCTTTCAAAAAAGATGCGAACCATGCCAGAGCTTTACAGCAAATCCCTTTTTCATGCAGGATTCATAGTAGATTAGTGTGGGAAACAGTGTCGAAAGCCGCCGTAAGGTCCAGAAGGATTAATGCTATGGCTCTTCCTTCATCGAAAAGTAGTCTGATGTTGTCGGATATGGCTAATAGAGTGGCCTCGGTACTGTTGTTGGCCCTGAAGCCAGTCTGAGAGGAGTCGAGTAAATTATTAGATTCGAGGAAGGTGGTAAGTTGTTTATTGACTAGGCGTTCCAGGACTTTAGATAGATATGGTAGTTGGGATATTGGGCGATAGTTTGCTAGATCGTGGACTTCAAGGCCAGCCTTCTTTAGTAGTGGAAAGACCACTGTTTTTTTCCATAGGTCGGGGAAAGAGGCTGACTCTAAAGATTGGCTGAAAATTTTAGTGATATAGGGGCATAAAACTGACCCTAATTGTGAAAAGATAAAATGTGGGCAGGTATCAAGTGGCGATCCTGCCTTGACCTCCATCATAGCTTTAGCTACTTGTTCCTCTGTGAAGGGAGTTAAAGTGTCGAGGTGGACTTGTGCTGAGGGATTGGGAGCCAAAATTTCCCAGTCAATATTTGCATCTTCAGGGGTATTGTCAAAGGACACATAGATTTTCGACACTTTATCAGGTGAAAAAACTGTTAATCAGCTCACAATTCTCCATTGTGGGAGCCATAGTTTGTGCCAAACTGGTTGGTTTGCAAAGTTCTCGTATAACTTTGTAAAGTTCTTTTTGTATAGTAGTTTGTTTTGGCATGTTTTATGGCATGATGGTAGTTTTTCAGTTCGACTAGATAGTTTTGTCTGTCTACGCTGTCTTTGGAGAGTCTCCATTTATGCTCCAAGGATCGGCACTTTCTTTTCTTTAACTTTAGATCTAATGTATACCATTTTTCTGATCGGGGTTTGTTGACTGATTTTCTATTACGTTTGGGGACGCAATGGTTAAGTGATTTCTCGATCTCTTGTTGTAAATGTGCAGCTGATGTGTGAGCAGATTTGTAGTGGAGTGTGGCGGGATCATGGTGGATGAAATGAGTGGAGAATGATTCCTGGGTGACTAAATTCCAGGCTCTTTCACCTGATTGATGTGTTGTTACAGTCTTAGATTGCTTGTTTGGTAGGCTGACTGAAAAGGAGATTAAAAAGTGATCTGTCCAGGGGAGTGGTTTTACCTCATGAATGTTAATAGTTTTTATATTGGAGAACAGTAGATCTAAGGTGTGTCCGGCTACGTGGGTTGGTTCAGAGATCCATTGCGTTAGTTGCATTATTGCCATATCATTTTCAAGGTGACTAACCCCTGGATTAGCAGAGTTTTCATAGTGGAGATTGAAGTCCCCTATAACCAGGAACTGGTTTTGTTTTAGGCAGAGGGGAGAAGTTGTGAGAGTATCTTAGTGCTTAGATCGTGATAAAAGCCAGAGGGGTTGTAGACAACTGCCCCTCCCAGCAGTAGATGATCTCCCTCAGAAACTGAGAAAGCTAAGATCTCGAGTGTGCCTATTTGGGTCGTTGTAGTTGTAGTGCAGGAGAGGTGTTCTTTAAATAAGATGGCTGTGCCCCCGCCTTTTTTGCCCTTTCTGTTCTGTTTTAAAATTTTGTAGCCGAGTGGTAGGGCAGAGACAATGTCAGGCGTGTTATTGTCGTCAAGCCAAGTTTCTATGACAAAAGCCAAATCTGGGCTTAGGTCATCAAGTGTTTCCCAGATCTCAATGCTATGTTTTGGGAGTGATCTAGAATTAAAGTAAATGCAATTCAGGGCTAGGTTACTGGAGTGATGGTTTATATCTGTCTTTATGGTTGTAAAGTGAACCTCTTGACTTCCCCATTTACAGTCAAGGCAAGTGAATGGTCCCTCCAACTCAACAGGGGATGATTTCAAATGGCACATGGTTTTATGCTCACTTCCCAAGTCAAGGTGCTTATCTCTAGAGTAGTAGAGGGGGGTTTTTCCTTTTAAAATGAAAGGGCCAGGGTTTCTGGCCCCTGGGCCCGTTCGGGCGAGGACGGGCGCAGACGGGCTTGCCTTAGGCACAGCGGCCCCGTTTTTGTACTGTGACGTGGCTCCTCCCTCAGCGCTGCTACCGGTGACTTCCGGTTTCGTGCTAGAGCTACGTGTCAGATTTTCGTTCCCCCGCCCTTCAGGTAACTGTAAGTACTTTGTTTCTGCCTCACTAAAATGCCAATACTTTGTAGCCTTTAGTGCAGATTCAGTTTCACAGTACAAGTGACAGTAAAAACAAAATGTGCTAATCGGCGCAGTTAAAAACTGTTTGGTGCTCAAATTCAATAGCGACGGTGCAGATTAAAACTGTTCAGTTCAAATTCAGTTACAACGGTGCAGTTTAAAACTGTTCAACTTTTACTATTTGCTTTGGCTAATCTTACGATGATATACCCCGAAACCGGTCCCAGGATGCTTGTTTCCAGTCCAGGGAGGACCTGGCTTGGCAGTTCGGTCTGGACTGTTCCCATGAGGCACAGGGTCAAGTCTGATTTGCATATGGCTGGGTCCAAACTGGGGTGGCGTAGTGGGCAAAAGAACAATGGATTTAACCCAGTTCTCTTGACTGGGGGAGAATGTTTGAATCATTCAGCATTCCGTAGATCATTTGTTGCAGTTACACTTTTCGCCCTAAGTGGGACGGGTATGGCCAGACGTGGGTCCCTTGCTCACTGTGCCACTGGATTCAAGCTAGCCTGGCCGATGAAGGGTGATATTCCCTGAAACCGATCCCAGGATGCTTGTTTCCGGTCCAGGGAGGACCTGGCTTGGCAGTTCCGTCTGGACTGTTCCCATGAAGCACAGGGTCAAGACTGATTTGCATATGGCTGGGTCCAAACTGGGGTGGCGTAGTGGGCAAAAGAACGATGGATTTAACCCAGATCTCTTGACTGGGGGAGAATGTTTGAATCATTCAGCATTCTGTCCATCATTTGTTGCAGTTACACTGATCCTAGTGATAGGCGGCGCTCCGCTCTATCTATTTCAACATTAATCGCGCTAACTGCGCGTACTAGGAAGGAGTCAATAGTGGTGCATGGAGGGTCAGCTACCAATTTCTGCAATTTACGCTTCACCATTATTAGCTCGCAATATACACAATACCTTGCCCCAAAGAATCCCAAAATAGACAAATATAATTTGTAAATATATGGTTGTGAGCATAAAGTGTCTATATTGCAGGTTACAGGATTCACAGTGCTAAAGTGCAAAGTGTAAAGTGCAGAGTGCAGGGTATTAAGGGCTAAGAAAGCGCCAAGTACTAAGTGCTAGTAAAAAAGAGCTAGGTTCAATAGGCAAAATATACGAGTTATAAGATTCACAAGTGAAAATGAGTTAAAAAACAAGTTAAAAGACACTAATTGTCACTAAATATTCACAAAAGCATCAATGGGGACAATTAAGGTATATAAAATGCAATATTTAAAATAAAACACAGTTTGGCTGAACCGTTGAAACCTAAAAAATTGTGTAGAGAAATTTGTTGGGGCACGACTAAAAGAAGACCAGATCTGGTATCTTGCTGCTAACACCTGCAGCTTATAAATCCTTACGGATCCTCCCTGCTACCAGAGCAGTAGGAAGAGCTTCACCAATATTTAGTTGGGCAGGCACAAAGTAGTTAATTAATCTTTGGGTCTCACTGCCTTTACCGATATGTTCGATGTTTAGGAGTCTCACACGACTTGTATTCCGCCGTATCCTCCTTAAATGTTGTACAGGTATTCAAAGCTTTTTGGCCCCTGAGCCAAAGGGGGTGGCCCTGCCCTGCCTCCTCCGGTCGCGGACGGGCGTAGATGGGCCTGCCCTTGGCCCAGGCGTGGCCCGGGCGCGTCCTGCGCTGCGGGAGTGTTCTGGCGGATTTGAAGGCGCCGGGAGAGTGACGTCACCTCCCGTGCCGTGCAGAGATTGGAGCCTGCTGGGGGACCGAGTCCCACCCCAGCGCTAAAAAGGCTCCGCCGGTGTAGCTGCCTGGGCCCCCTATGCAGGAAACAGCAAGCGTTGGGGCTCCAATAGCCCTGGTGCAAAACCCGCGCTGCGGGAGTGTTCTGGCGGATTTGAAGTTGCCGGGAGGGTGACGTCACCTCCCGCGCCGTGCAGAGATTAGAGCCTGCTGGGGGACTGAGTCCCACCCCAGCGCTGGAAACGGCTCCGCCGGTGTAGCTGCCTGGGCCTCCTATGCAGGAAACAACAAGCGTTGGGCTCCAATAGCCCTGGTGCAAAACCCGCGCTGCGGGAGTGTTCTGGCGGATTTGAAGGCGCCGGGAGGGTGATGTCACCTCCCGCGCCGTGCAGAGATTAGAGCCTGCTGGGGGACCGAGTCCCACCCCAGCGCTGGAAACGGCTCCGCCGGTGTTGCTGCCTGGGCCCCCTATGCAGGAAACAACAAGCGTTGGGGCTCCAATAGCCCTGGACAAAACCCGCGCTGCAGGAGTGTTCTGGCGGATTTGAAGGCGCCGGGAGGGTGACGTCACCTCCCGCGCCGTGCAGAGATTAGAGCCTGCTGGGGGACCGAGTCCCACCCCAGTGCTGGAAACGGCTCCGCCGGTGTAGCTGCCTAGGCCCCCTGTGCAGGAAACAACAAGCGTTGGGGCTCCAATAGCCCTGGTGCAAAACTAAATTACCTTTAATTAGCTTTTACCAAATAAGGAAACAACTGCCAAAACTATAAACCTATTCTTAACAACCAATGAAAAACAACTACAAACCGCATAAACAAACCAATAAAAATGAAAGAACAATTAAATGAACACTATTTAAACAAATAAAAAATCAACATCAATGTGTATTACACCAGCAAAGAGCAGAAGAAACAAAATCTCTGCCGGATTTCTTCTACAACATCACACTTTCACATCCAAAACCTCTAATTCAACTTTACAAAGTAAGTAAAATGTAACACTTATTTGATAATGTTACAAAATAAAACTAAACTAATCTTAAACAAACTAAACAGATAACCTAATGTTATTATAATTCATATCTCCTCTACAGAATATCCAAACTACACTCAACTAACTAAAAAAAATCCAAGAAGTTCCTCCAAAAAAAGTAAGTATAAATCAAAAAGATACTAATCCAACAACTAAAACTCCCAACCCAAAAACCCCACTCACTACCCACACCTCGTAAATACAAAAAATACTGTTAAACAAATAAATTAAAAATATACTTTTCTTCAACAGAAAAAAAACCAAGCACTGCATCCAAAGACCAACAGAAAACATCACAAAATTCAAAAATTTCTACAAAACCAAACATGTAAATATAGTTAAATTTTTTACTTTTTGTACTACAATAAAAACATGTATAAAATATGTAACGTTTTCTATACATTTCTCATAACAGTTCAAATATCAAAATGACTGAAGGTGCAAAATTCATATCATCGCAAAAAGGTAGACTTTTACTATGCTATATGGGGTATGTCTACACCCAAGAAAAACAAACAGGCGACAAGATTAATTGGAAATGCACCAAATACTATTCCAATGAATGTTATGGGAGGGCAACAACAAAGGAAACTACTGTAATAAATGTCAAAGAGCATAACTACCCCCTAATATAGCAGAGATAGAAGTAAGAGATGATTTAGAAACTCTTAAAAAGGCTAGTACTAGCTCTCAGAAACTTACAACAGAAATACTAAAGGACATCCTACCCAGAGTTACTGAACATGTAACTGGACAATTAACCTCCATCTCAACTTTAAAAAGATTAATTGCTAGAACTAAGAAATCTACTACTGACACCCCACCTGCCCCCAAAACATTCAGTGAAGTTCAAATACCACCTGAACTAACTCTAACTCATAACAAAGAACAATTCCTTCTTTATGATAACAAATCTAATGAAAAAAGGATTTTAATATTTGCAACTCCTACAAACCTACAAAAACTTCAAACTTGTGAAACATGGATGATGGATGGTACATTTAAAATATGTCTGATCCCATTTTTTCAATTATACATAATCCATGGACAGTATCACAATAGCAACATCCCCTTAATGTATGCACTGTTATTAAAAAATAAACAACTACCTATGTAGAACTGCTAACAAAAATAAAGCAAGAAACTAATAACTACTACCCACAAAAAATTATCATAGACTTCGAACAGTCAATGATACAAGCCATCCTGAAAAATTACCCTCACACAGCAATACAAGGTTACCACTACCACTTTAATCAAAGCATATGGAGACTGCAACTTTGCATATGAAATAAAAAAACTGATTGCACCAGCCTACGTCCCAATAACAGAAGTTGCTGAACACTACAATTTATTAATTGAAAGCCCCTATTACCAAACCAATGAACATAAACTAAGTCCCCTACTAGACTATTTTGAGGATACCTGGGTGGGAAGACTACATAGATCTGGACACAGAAGACAACCAAAATTCCACATTCCATGGTGGAATGTATACAACAGTACCCTAAACAAGGAAGCAAAAACTAACAACGCTGTGGAAGGATGGCATAATGCCTTCCAACCAACAATGGGAAGAACCCAACCAACCCTACATAAATTACTAGAATTGATCAAAAAAGAACAAAGTTACCAAAAACTAAGACTAGAGCAATCTGTAACACAACTATGTCCAAAATTAACAAAACAAGCTAAAACAATGTATGTGCATTTACAATTCAAAGTAAGGGTCTGCCCAAACACTAAAGGACTAAAATACTTAGAAAACATAGCAAAATCCATACTCTAAAAAATTCCCACACTTACAAAAAAAGCACCAATTTCTAAAGTAAATTCCTAACAAAACTATAAAATTGTTTTTAAGATATAAAGTATAAATATAATGTCAAATAATATATTTGTATTAAAAACAAATGTGACATAATAAAAATATTATATATCTTGAAAAATATTAATAACAAATATAAATAATTTAAACATACTTACGATTTCGTAGCTGAAGAATATCATCCACAAAGCAAGTACAAAATCCAAACTTGTAGAAAATCCAATAAATAAACCCATTATATAAACAAAATGGAAAAATACAACTGTCCAAAACGAACTCCTCCGACAAAATATCCATAGTGTAGAACCAGAAAAAAAAAGAAAAATGGATTGTTAGACCTGGCACCATTGGCGTGGGTCTCCCCTCCATTTTTTGCTTTTTGTCTCCTCTGTGTTTACTGGTGTTAGATGCTCTGGGCGCTGTGCCACGGCCATTCCGTGTCACAGCGCGAATGCTCCCGATTGTAAATTGACTGTATGAATTGATGTTCCCATAATTGGCTCATTTGGTTTACCTGTTAGTCTCTAGTATAGTGCACCGTGCGTGCCCAGGGCTGGTAGAACGAATGCTGCTGGCGGGCCTGCAGCGCTGATTGCGCCACCCAAAGAAGCAGCTTGTAAAGTGGAAAGTCGAATTTTGTATGCCTGAGCTCAGAATATTAAAGAACATCTTTTAGTGAGGGTTATTTCTATATTCTGTGTCTGAAAATACCACTTTGGGAAAGTGGGTATTTTCTTGCCTAAGTCTTCCAGTGTGCTCTGCTGTTATGTGTATTGGCTGTCTGGTTTTGGAGGGACAGGGTAGGTTGAACCCGACCTGGGTCGAGTAGAGAGATCTGCAGCTGGAGTATGGGGAGGGGTGACCCTTTGATCTGAGCAGGGCTACGCCTGGCAAGGTGAATGATGGCTCCCCCTCCCACGGTGCGTCTGATGGCAGACCCCCTCTCCTAAAGGGCAGGATGCCGCCTCATAAACAACGTGCCCCCAGGACCTCCCGAACTGGTTCTGACTGGGTGCAGTGACTTGTGACTTTTGAGAGAACAAAGGCGAGGGAGGTATAAAGATGTGCGCGAAAACCCCCACGAGTGTGTTACTTCTGGATGCCAAGACAAAACTCTGTCCGTGTAACTAGAGGGAAAGGACTTTGAAACTTTCATCCATCTTGCTGAAGCAACTACCCAAGGGCCTGATTTGAGCTCGCCTCCTGCTGAAGTCTCAGGGACATTAGACTTCACCCATCAGCCGTCTGGATTCCTATTTGAGGGGGATTCTACCCGCAGGTGAGGCCTCTGTTGAGAATTCCAAAGCCTCTGGTTCTACTGCGGGGAACGCGGGCTGAAAGTCGCTATCGCTATTGTGGGCCACTGCAGCTGAGGAGCTGTGCCGCTGAGTGCCCGCATTTGCCATCCTACGAAAATCATCGCTATCGCTATTGTGGACCGCTGCAGCTGAGGAGCTGTGCCGCTGAGTGCCCGCATTTGCCATCCCACGGAAATCATCGCTATCGCTGTTGTGGGCCGCTGCAGCTGAGGAGCTGTGCCGCGGAGTGCCCGCATTTGCCATCCTACGGAAATTATCACTATCACTATTGTGGGCCGCTGCAGCTGAGGAGCTGTGCCGCTGAGTGCCTGCATTTGCCATCCTACGGAAATTATCGCTATCGCTATTGTGGGCCACAGCAGCTGAGGAGCTGTGCCGCTAAGTGCCCGCATTTGCCATCCTACAGAAATCATCGCTATTGTGGGCCACTGCAGCTGAGGAGCTGTGCCGCTGAGTGCCCGCATTTGCCATCCTACGGAAATCATCGCTATCGCTATTGTGGGCCGCTGCAGCTGAGGAGCTGTGCCGCTGAGTGCCCGCATTTGCCGTCCTACGAGAATCCTCGCTATCGCTATTGTGGGCCGCTGCAGCTGAGGAGCTGTGTCGCTGAGTGCCCGCACTAGTCACCACTTCCAGGATCTTGTTACCACCTGCGGGTACCGCTGGGTGCCCGCCTTTAAGCCCCGTCCCAGGATCATCGTGAGTGCACGCCGCGGACCGCTACAGCCGGGAGCTGTGGCCGGTGCGAGTCCGCCTGTCATCACCGCAGCTTCCTTGTGAGGCTGCGTGCCGTGCCCCTTTACATCTCAGGTACATTGTGCATCACCGGGTCGCGTGGACTCCGGCCCCGAACTAAGTCCGTTCCACCCCCGTTTCGAGTGCCTTTATTGCTTTTGAAGTGAATCTGTAATTGTGTGCATTGTGGCTCCTTGAGTGCTTTTAGCCTCGTGTTCAGTCTATATAAAGATAACTATTTTTCTATACCTACTTGTGGTGTCCGTTTGTAGCGTCTCTCCTGTGTTATTGTGTATGGTCATAAATGCTTCACACACTGCCTCTGAGATAGGCCTGTCTGCTCGTGCTACATTACCACAGGGTTGAGCAGGGGTTATCAAAGGGTGTAGCCCCCTTACTCTGACTTAGGAAGAAGGATGCCTATTTGGACCTTGGCGCCAGCCGCGGCCAACTAGAGATCCCCATTTCTAACATTGGTGGTCAGCGGTGAGGATCAGGACTTGCATTTGTGATCCACATACAATAACCAGTGTACGCTACTAGTGAGTGTAGGCCTATGCGCAACCACATACGGTTTGATTTTGTTCTATTGTCGATTGTAATTGCCAGTTATGTCTTCAACGGGTAGGCCAACGTCCAATGCTTCGGAGGATCTCATCTTTGAGGAAGAGAGGTTACAAACCTACACTGCCAAACAGCTAAAGTCTTTTTGCAAGCGATTCACAGTCCCTGTTGTGGGTCTCTCTAGGAAGGAGGAGTATCAGAAGGCCCTTAAGGCCTGGGTAGAAGCGAGAGAGTCTGCTAGGAATGAGGGAGAGAATGCTGGAGGGCAGCAGGATGACGAAGTGGATTTAGTGGGAGGTAAAGCACTTTCCAATCCAGGTACTAGTGTGTCCTCAAAGGGTCTGTCTCCAGAAGAGATGGAGGCCAGGGAGAGAGATAGGAGGCATAGTTTGGAGATGGCCAAATTAGAAGGTCAGAAGGACCTAGAGAGTAAAAAATTGGATATTGAGAATAACAGGTTGGCATTTGAACTTGAGAAAATGAAACTGGAGCATGAGAGAGTATTGAGGAAGCTGGAGATCAAGGCTAAGAGCTTAGAGATCTCCCCCTCTGGTGGCAGCATACCGTTAGTACCTACCGAGAGTAGAGTGTATATACCCAAGGATGTCATCAAGGATTTCCATAAGATTGAGGATATTGGGCAATGGTTTGCCGCATATGAGATAGCCATGGTGTCCCACCGGGTCCCTGAGAAGGATTGGGGAGCGGGGTTGTGGGGCCGCTTTGTGAGTGATGGGAGGGATACCCTGTTGGATCTGCCTGAAGAGAGCAGGATGGTGTATGCCCATATGAAACAGGCCTTGATGATGCAATATGGTTTGACCCCAGAAATGTACAGGCAGAGATTTAGAACCTGTAAGAAGTTAGAGGGTACCACTTGGGTCAAATATGTGTCTTTTTTTTGCAGAGCAATGGATCGCTGGGTAAAGGGTAGCAAAGTGGAAACTTTTGAGCAACTGTATGATTTGTTTGCATGGGAGCATTTATCTAGTAACTGTTTTCCAGAGCTACGCCAGCACCTTGTTGATAGCAAGCTAACTAACCCTAGGAAGCTTGCTGAGGAGGCGGACCGCTGGGTGAGCACCCGGGTTCGCAAGGGTCCTGTGGGAGACTTCGCCAAAGGTGGGCAGGGTCCCCAGCAGAGAAGTGGGGGGACAGGGGTAAACCGAGGGAGTTCCAGAGAGGGCCCCAAAGTAATTCCCAAGGGAACCAAGGAGTGGTGTCCCAGTCTCCCCCTGAGAAGAAGCCAGTGCCCCCGACAGGTAGGCCTGTTCATAGGGGGCCCCTTACTTGTTTTAAATGTGGTCAAGTGGGCCACCGGTATTATGATCCCCAGTGTCCCCAGAGGGACCTCAATGTCCCACCCCGCCAGCTTGCTAGTGTAGCCCTGGAAGGGGAAGAGATGGGTGCCCAAGATGGGTGGGATCCCGTGGAATTGACCCTTGTCTTGCTAGGAGACATTGAGAAGGTCCCTAACCCCAAGCTGCCTGATAACACTAAGAAGTACAGGCAGTGGGTGACCATCAATGGCCATAGGGTGGAGGCTCTGAGGGACACCGGAGCTAGTGTGACTACTGTCAGCTCCCGGTTGGTGTCCAAAGAGCAAGTTGTCCCCCATGCATTCTGCCCAGTAGTGTCAGCAGACAACTCTGAGAGCCAGTGTGAGGTGGCTCAGGTTCCCTTTGAGTGAGGGGGTCTCAGGAACTCTTCAAGTAGCTGTGAGGCCAGCCATGCCGGTAGACTGTCTGTTGGGCAACGATTTAGAAAACTCCCCGTGGGCTACGGTGGAGAGGAAATCTCACTTGGAAATGTTGGGTCTGCCTGAGTGGGCGTGTACGACCACTCGGTCCATGGCAGCCAGTAAGGACGTTCAGAAGGACCTGGAGCCTGAAAGTATGGCCCAGGCCCCTGCCTTACAGAGAAGGGGTAGGGGGCACGGGAAACCGGCCCCCATAGTTCCCACAGTCCAGGAAGGAGCAGACCTTGAGGGGGATGCCCTGGAGCCTACAGGGGAACAGGTAGCCGAACTGGGGGACCTGCCTGAGCTGACCCATTGGCAGCAGGAAGGAGGGCCCACCAGGGAGGAATTTTGTGAACAGCAGAAAACGTACCCTTCTCTCGAGGGGCTGCGGCGACAGGCTGCAGCCCAGGCAGCAGGTGATCAGTCAGGGTCACATCTGATCTATTCGGAGAATGACCTCCTTTACAGCGAGCCTAAGGTTGCTGAGCCTGGGTCAGCCCGTGTGCTGGTGGTACCCCAGTGCTTCAGAGCCTTCCTACTGGGGTTGGCTCATGATGTGCCATTGGCAGGACATCTGGGGCAGACCAAGACCTTCGAGAGGCTGGTCACCCACTTTTTTTGGCCCTGATGCGCAGGAGCTCAGATGCTCACTGCAGGACATGTGAGACTTGCCAGGCAAGTGGGAAGAGTGGGGGGAAGATCAAAGCCCCACTCCAGCCTTTTCCAGTTGTCAGTACCCCGTTCGAGCGAGTGGGCATTAACATTGTTGGGCCTCTGGACCCCAAGACAGCCATGGGCAACAGGTTCATCCTGGTCTTGGTGGACCATGCCACCCAGTACCCTGAAGCCATCCCACTCCGGACAGTGATGGCCCCCGTGGTGGGACGTGCACTGATGGGGATTTTTTCCCGTGTGGGGTTCCCCAGAGAGGTGGTGTCTGATAGGGGTACTAACTTCATTTCCAAATATATGAAGTCTCTGGTGGAGGATTGTGGGGTAACTTATAAATTTACCACCCCTTACCACCCCCAAGGGAATGGGCTGGTTGAGAGATTCAACCGGACCCTCAAAGGCATGATTATGGGCCTAGAAGAGACCATGAGGCTTAAGTGGGACGTCCTCTTGCCATGCCTGTTGTTTGCTTACCGTGAGGTGCCACAGAAGTACCTAGGGTTCAGCCCCTTTGAACTACTCTATGGTCACCCGGTAAGAGGGCCTCTGAGTCTGGTCAAGGAAGGCTGGGAGCAATCTCCCAGGAAACCTCCCCAGGATGTGTTTAGTTACATGCTGGCCTTCAGGAACCAGACTCGGCGTTTCAGAAAGCTTGCTGAGGCAAATCTGGAAGCCAGCCAGGAAGAGATGAAACGTTGGCACGATCAGAATGCCACTCTGATTGAGTTTCAGCCTGGTCAAAAGGTTTGGGTCATGGCCCCAGTGGAGCCTTGTGCGCTCCAAGATAAGTGGACCGGACCATTTGAGGTGGTGGAGCGCAAGAGTCCTGTTACCTACTTGGTGGACTTGCGGTCTCCCCGGAACCCCTTGCGGTTCCTGCATGTCAACCGCCTGAAGCCCCACTTTGAGAGGTCCGAAGTGGGCATGCTCCTGGCCACAGATGCTGGGATGGAGGAGGAGAATGAGCCTCTTCCTGACCTCCTGTGTCCAAAGGAGCAAGACGGGTCAGTGGAGGGTGTGGTCCTCTCCGCCACACTGACCCCTGAGCAACAGAGTGATTGTCGCCATCTGTTGGGAAAATTCAGTATTCTGTTCTCCCTGGTGCTTAGTGTCACTGATTGGTGTGTCCATGAAGTGGACACTGGGGACAGTCCTCCTGTTAAGCACAAGGCTTACCGAGTGACTGACCGGGTTAGGGCATCCATTAAGGAAGAGGTTTCCAAAATGTTTGCTTTAGGGGTGATTGAGTCCTCTAGCAGCCCTTGGTCCAGCCCAGTGGTCTTGGTACCAAAAGCTGCAGCGCCTGGTGCCACCCCAGAACTTCGGTTCTGCGTGGACTACCGAGGTCTCAATTCAGTCACAAAGACTGACGCACACCCCATCCCCAGAGCTGATGAGCTCATAGATCGGCTAGGGGCTGCACAGTACCTCAGCGCGTTTGATTTGACGTCTGGGTATTGGCAGATCGCCTTAACTGATGGGGCAAAGGAGAGGTCCGCATTCTCCACACCAGATGGGCACTACCAGTTCAGGGTGATGCCCTTTGGGATGAAGAATGCCCCTGCCACCTTTCAGAGGTTGGTCAACAGGGTGTTGGATGGGCTGGAAGATTTCAGTGCCGCCTACCTGGATGACATTGCAGTGTTTAGTTCCTCATGGGAGGACCACCTGCGCCACCTCTGGGAAGTGTTGATGGCACTGCGAAGGGCAGGCCTCACAATCAAGGCAAGTAAGTGCCAGATTGGGCAGGGTTCTGTGGTGTACTTGGGACACCAGGTGGGGAGCGGCCAGGTGGCGCCCCTGCAGCCCAAGATTGAAACCATCCTGGCTTGGGAGCCCCCCAAGACCCAGACACAGGTGAGAGCCTTTTAGGACTCACGGGTTATTACAGGAGGTTTGTCAAGGGGTATGGCAACATTGTTGCACCCTTGACTGAGCTGACTTCTAAGAAGCAGCCCAAGATGGTGAACTGGACTGACACCTGTCAGAACGCTTTTGACGCCCTGAAGACTGCCATGTGCACAGTACCTGTACTTCAGGCGCCCAACTTTTCAAAAGAATTTGTTGTCCAGACAGACGCTTCCGAGCATGGTGTGGGGGCCGTTCTGTCACAGATCAATGAGGAGGGCCTAGACCAATCTGTAGCCTTCATTAGTAGGAGGTTACTTCCACGGGAACAGAGGTGGAGTGCAATTGAGCGTGAGGCATTTGCTGTGGTCTGGGCACTGAAGAAGCTGAGACCATACCTGTTTGGGCTCACTACCGGGTTCAGACAGACCACAGGCCCCTCAGATGGTTGATGCAGATGAGGGGAGAGAATCCAAAGTTGTTGAGGTAGTCCATTTCGGTACAGGGTATGGACTTTACGGTGGAACACCGCCCTGGTACAGAGCACGCCAATGCTGATGGTCTGTCCAGATTTTTCCGCCTTAGTGATGATAACTCCCAAGTGGGTGGGTAGTTCTCCCCACATTTCAGCTGGAGGGGACATGTGTTAGACCTGGCACCATTGGCGTGGGTCTCCCCTCCATTTTTCGCTTTTTGTCTCCTCTGTGTTTGCTGGTGTTAGATGCTCTGGGCGCTGTGCCATGGCCATTCCGTGCCACTGCGCGAATGCTCCCTATTGTAAATTGACTGTATGAATTGATGTTCCCATAATTGGCTCATTTGGTTTACCTGTTAGTCTCTAGTATAGTGCACCGTGCGTGCCCATGGCTGGTAGACCGAATGCTGCTGGTGGGCCTGCAGCGCTGATTGCGCCACCCACAGAAGCAGCTTGTAAAGTGGAAAGTCCAATTTAGTATGCCTGAGCTCAGAATATTAAAGTACATCTTTTAGTGAGGGTTATTTCTATATTCTGTGTATGAAAATACCACTTTGGGAAAGTGGGTATTTTCTTGCCAAATTCTTCCAGTGTGCTCTGCTGTTATGTGTATTGGCTGTCTGGGTTTGGAGGGACAGGGTAGGTTGAACCCGACCTGGGTCGAGTAGAGAGATCTGCAGCTGGAGTATGGGGAGGGGTGACCCTTTGATCTGAGCAGGGCTGCGCCTGGCAAGGTGAATGATGGCTCCCCCTCCCACGGTGCGTCTGATGGCAGACCCCCTCTCCTAAAGGGCAGGATGCCGCCTCGTAAACAAAGTGCCCCCAGGACCTCCCCGAACTGGTTCTGACTGGGTGCAGTGACTTGTGACTTTTGAGAGAACAAAGGCGAAGGGGGTATAAAGATGTGCGCGAAAACCCCCACGAGTGTGTTACTTCTGGATGCCAAGACGAACCTCTGTCCGTGTAACTAGAGGGAAAGGACTTTGAAACTTTCATCCATCTTGCTGAAGCAACTACCCAAGGGCCTGATTTGAGCTCGCCTCCTGCTGAAGTCTCAGGGACATTAGACTTCACCCATCAGCCGTCTGGATTCCTATTTGAGGGGGATTCTACCCGCAGGTGAGGCCTCTGTTGAGAATTCCAGAGCCTCTGGTTCTACTGCGGGGAACGCGGGCTGAAAGTCGCTATCGCTATTGTGGGCCGCTGCAGCTGAGGAGCTGTGCCGCTGAGTGCCCGCATTTGCCATCCTACAAAAATAATCGCTATCGGTATTGTGGGCCGCTGCAGCTGAGGAGCTGTGCCGCTGAGTGCCCGCATTTGCCATCCCACGGAAATCATCGCTATCACTATTGTGGGCCGCTGCAGCTGAGAAGCTGTGCCACGGAGTGCCGCATTTGCCATCCTACGGAAATCATCGCTTTCGCTATTGTGGGCCGCTGCAGCTGAGGAGCTGTGCCACTGAGTGCCCGCATTTGCCATCCTACGGAAATCATCGCTATCGCTATTGTGGGCCGCTGCAACTGAGGAGCTGTGCCGCGGAGTGCCCGCATTTGCCATCCTACGGAAATCATCGCTATCGCTATTGTGGGCCGCTGCAGCTGAGGAGCTGTGCCGCTGAGTGCCCGGATTTGCCATCCTACGGAAATCATCGCTATCGCTATTGTGGGCCGCTGCAGCTGAGGAGCTGTGCCGCTGAGTGCCCGCACTGGTCACCACTTCCAGGATCTTGTTACCACCTGCGGGTACCGCTGGGTGCCCACCTTTAAGCCCCGTCCCAGGATTATCGTGAGTGCACACCGCGGACCGCTACAGCCGGGAGCTGTGGCCACTGCGAGTCCGCCTGACATCACCGCAGCTTCCTTGTGAGGCTGCGTGCCGTGCCCCTTTACATCTCAGGTACATTGTGCATCACCGGGTCGCGTGGACTCCGACCCCGAACTAAGTCCGTTCCATCCCCATTTCGAGTGCCTTTATTGCTTTTGAAGTGAATCTGTAATTGTGTGCATTGTGGCTCCTTGAGTGCTTTTAGCCTCGTGTTCAGTCTATATAAAGATAACTATTTTTCTATACCTACTTGTGGTGTCCGTTTGTAGCGTCTCTCCTGTGTTATTGTGTATGGTCATAAATGCTTCACACACTGCCTCTGAGATAGGCCTGTCTGCTCGTGCTATGTTACCACATTGTTGAGCAGGGGTTATCAAAGGGTGTAGCCCCCTTACTCTGACTTAGGAAGAAGGAGCACTATTTGGACCTCGGCGCCAGCCGCGGCCAACTAGAGATCCCCATTTCTAACATAGATTACAAAAAAGAAACGCTCCATGAAAACATGAAAAATAAAGGAAATGTAAAATATTTATTAGTTTACTCGAAACTAACACACATTTACTTAAAAAATAAATTAAAACGAACCTGTATAAAAATGACACAAATCCCTCCTGCACAAACATACAGTAATAATACTTTAAAACAAACAAAAACATACTTACTACTCTACATATAATTAAAAATCTAAAACATACTATAACACTAAACTTATGACGCACTAACCGCATTTCACATAAAATAATCTACCTAATACACCACACAACAACAGCCAAAAACACAATGTACAAACACTTAGGGCCCGATTAGGATGTTGTAAGGAAGGCCATCCCAGAGCCATACGGAGTCGGACCTTCCAAACGACTCGTACTAGGATCCGGTTCTACCAAACGACGCAGTACGATGCCCAAAATCCTTCACTTACCGAATGACTCGGTCACTCCGATTCTGTCTTCATTTTCCTATCGAGAAGCCTCCGGAAACGCAGAATGGAGTCGTCCGGAGGCATTTCCCTTTTCTATCCCGAACACCCAAGTATGATGCGTACTTCCTATGCGCCAAATCGGTCACCACAACCAACACGTCAGAGCACCCGGAAGGGGAGTATTTCAGCTCCGAATCGTGCCACAACACGATTCCTGCAATCGAGACTGTGCAGCCGTGTATCCCATCGAGCATGTCATCCCAATACTCTACATCTACGATCAATACTACAACCCCAACCGATGCGGTCGTCACAGATGGTAAGTCAGACACCTACCCCTACACAATAACGCCACTACCCCGCGAAAGGCAAACTAACAGAAAGCAGGGGCGCAACTACAGTTAAATTTCGGGTGGGATGAATACTTGCAGCAATGTAGAGGCAATATTGGGGGGTAATAGTTCCAGCAATTCAGACCCAAAGGGAGGGCTGGGGGGGCTAATACTCCCAGCAATGTCCAGCAATGTCCAGCCCAAATTGGGAGGTGGAGGTCTAACACTACCAGCAATGTATAGGCAAATCTGGGGTTGGGGGGCTAATACTCCCAGCAATGTGTAACCAATGTGGGGGTTGGGCGGGCAAATACCCCTAGCAATGTTGTGCCAAATTGGGGATTGGGGGTAAATACCCCCAGCAATGTAGAGGCAAATTGTGGGTTGGGGCAAATACCCCTAGCAATGTTGTTCCAATTTGGGGATTGGGGGTATATACCCCCAGCAATGTAGAGAAAAATTGTGGGTTGGGTGCAAATGCCCTAGCACTGTTGTGCCAAATTGGGGATTGGGGCAAATATCCCAAACAATGTAGAGGCAAATTGTGGGTTGGGACAAATACCCCTAGCAATGTTGTGCCAAGTTGGGGATTGGGGGAAATACCCCCAGCAATGTAGAGGCAAATTGCGGGTTGGGGGCAAATACCCCTAGCAATGTTGTGCCAATTTGGGTATTGGGGGGAAATACCACCAGCAATGTAGAGGGAACTTGTGAGTTGGGGGGCAAATACCCCTAACAATGTTGTGCCAATTTGGGGGTTGGGGTGGGAAATACCCCCAGCAATGTAGATGTAAATATGGGTTTGGGGTGCTAATACCCCCAGCAATGTGTACTTGAACAATGTAACTGGTGCTCATGCAAAGTGCCTCAATACCTACAGGTTGAGTACATGCTGCATGAATTTTTGTAAAAATAAACCCATAGGTCGTTTTGCAGAAAATGCATTCTTGCACTGTGGCAGCAAAAGTAACTGGCAACTTTGAGGAATGGGCAGAGTGGAGATGCTGGTGCTCTAGGGACTGTTAAAAAACAGATTAAGCCTCATCATCCAGTAAATGGTCCCCAAAAAACCTGTGAAATACTCAGGTGCTGATGCACAAACATGACAGACCAGCCACACACTGCAGCTCGAGGACTGTATGTGTGGAAGCTGTCTCAGCCTGGGCTGACACACACAACAGGGGGGGACTGAAGCCCATAGAGCCCATGGGTGTTGACCTTCATCAGAAAGTGTTCTGCATAGGCTTGGATTGGCTATGGCTGAAATTTGACATTGGTTGATGGGCTGGTGCATCAGGTTCACCTGTGGGCCACGGTTTTTGGACCTTTGTAAAACATACCAAGAGACTGACTACTTCACTAGTCCTCACCAGGCCACTGCAATGTGGTGCAAGTATGTTGTCCGCTCACCAGCTGTGCTGTAAATTGTGGCTGGGGGACAGCCTTTGGAGAATACTCACCTTTGCGCACTGCCTTGCGTGCCTTGACAGAAGCTGTGTCATCTCCCCCACATGCCCATCACTTTCAGGTCATGACAGGTGCAGGGAGGTTCAACAAGTCTCATTTGGACAGTCTAACCTACACACCACCCTCTTGATCAGCAGCAGTGTGTCTTTGTGAAACCTCCCTTGACAGGTAAAAGCACAGAGGCTACAATGAAAGAGATGATCACCGAATGTGTTCCAATTACTTTCAGAGTGCTCGAGCATCATTCTGATCCCAATCCGACTGTGGGTCCCTAGCATGTTGTGCATCTCCAATGAAGGAATGTCATCATCAGGTAGGTATACTTAGCCCACAAAATAGTGTTAGAAACACACTTTTGAGGGTGGAACAGGAATTGCCATAACCACACATCTGTATGTATCACATAGTTAATGCATGTGTCCACCACAACACACACTGAAACATTGCAAGGCAACGGAACTCCAATGTACTCACAAAAGTATGACATTGTGATGCCTCTGTGTACATTAAAGCCCAGACAACACACCACTCCACAGACACAGACACTCTGTACTGATTTCAGTGCCTCCCAATACAACAACCTAGAAGTGGTTGTGTCACATTCGTCTATAAATTATTTTTAGACAAAATCCATCTTGGTTTTGAAAGAAGCATGGGACAACAACAAGGTGGGATAGAGACACCAGGCTTCGACTGTGGGTGCTGCACACAACTCCCAATCTGTATGTGTACACGGTCATCTTTGTAGAATGTCACTCACAACAATTCTGCATCTAGCTCCTCAGGCTGTAGTGTGTGCTGCTAGCAAACATCCCATGTTGAATGTGCAGATTGTGTCCTGCAGACTAGTATGTGTATGCATGATTCTCAGACCGTAGGATCCACCAACAGTGTTGGAGGGACTAGTGCACAGCCTATTGTGTAAGATAAGCTGCCAGCACTGGTGAGGATGCCAGGGGGGTGCCTCAATCTGTGGCTCCCAATATCAACTGACATAGCCATCCTCAAGCCAGGGGATATGGGTACATCTTGTGAGGATGAGGGATATGTGCAGAATGAAGTCTGCTATGTCCCCATTTGGCACTGAAACACTGTCTCCAAATCTATGAAAACACCAAGGAGACCTTCCACAAAGACACATTGCCATCATGCCCTAGGGTAGTGTCTAATATGCAAAATGGGAGCACCCATGGAAACACACAAGGGCTACCCTTGCCAAACCAGACTAGAGTTTGCAAAATATTGACAATTTAAACACTCATTGGAACTGGGTGTAATGCTCCAGTGTCACATGTGTGTCTGCATACAGTGAATTTTTTTTTCCAAAGCACAACCAGATATATCATTACAATGAGTCCCTCTCCTTTGGTGTCCCCATACCGTGAACTTTCAATGTCAGAATGCGAATTACAACCATACGTGTGTAGTCTACTGTGAAGTGTGGGAATGCGTTTCTGGAGTAGTCTGATACCAGGTGGCAAAACAACACACATCATTGACTTTTCACTTGAGGGGGCTATAGCCCTCTAAGCAATGGTCTGTCATCCAATGTTCCAGCATCATGAAATTAGAATATAAGCACCCACCACCTCCATCAATAGGCAGTAAGCAAGGGCAAGAATGAACAATCAGTGACTACAACTACCTACAAAGGGTAACTCCACACAGGTCTAGGATGAGGATTGTGCTGAAGCATTGTGCTGACGGACGCAAGGAGGAGGAGGAGCGAGTTCGGAGGAGCGAGCGGTGCTCAGCGGTTGGCGTCCTGCTCGTGATTAGTTTTACCGGAGAGTCGTGCACCGCGACCGGGTGAACCGTCATCCGAGCCAGGTTCAAGCCCGTGAGCCCGGGAGCCTGGGAGGCCGTGAGGGGGAAGCGAGGGGGAAAGGCAACGCTCCCCGCTTTCTGCGACGTTACAGGCGAAGTTATAGGCACAGAGGGCACGGGAACAGGACTGGTCCAGAGTGTCTGGAGTGAGTGGGTGAAGACTCGGTGCAAAAGGGTGAGTCAGATCAGATATTCTCTGTGTCAATAAGATGCGGATGATTTAATCCCCAGTTAAGCCCCAAGTTATGCCCCAAGTTAAGTGTGGCCCACAAACACATGAACACGCAGTAATATCACACAAAGTACTGATGAGGTAGAACCAGTGGCACTCATCCGCTTACCCCCTCAGCCTTTCCATTTAACTAGCAAGCAGCAACCAGCAACATCAGCGGGCTCATGATAGAGAGGTGTCCATATGTGGGCGAGTTGTGGATGTGCTGCAGTGTTGTCTAGCCAAGTTACTGCTTACTTAGTCCAGCCTAGCCCAGCCCCAGGCATCAGCTTGATTCCACGAATACAGGGGGCCAGATAAGCCACGAAAAGTGGTGCCCAGTCGCTCTATCTCTTCATCCCTGCCCGGGAGCGGGCTGATAAGCGTTCTTTAGCTCCTGCCCTGCTGAGATTACCTTCACAATCTGGGGTCTAAATAAAAACCGACCAATCAAAATTCCAAGCAGCACGCGTCCAGCAGCAACCATACCACACCAATAAAATCGGAAAGGAAACCAGACTGTGGTTCACGTCTCGAGCAAGCCAACAAGACAGTGTGAATACACCAACATGAGATCAGGGAGGATTAGGAACCAAGTGGCGCAAAAAAATCCTAGGTCAAAGCAAAAGCCAAAAGGTGAAACAAATCACTGTGCAAATACATCAAAACCCACCGCAAACTCCTGGCGCTACATTGATATCACCAATACCTTCAGTTTTTTAATTAAATAACCCCAGCAGAATTTCCTTTTCTAAAAAATCCAACAGAAGCCATTTATGCGACGACTGATAAAATAGTAGGTCTCCCTAAACCGTTAACGCCGGAAAAGTATAGCATCACTATAGAGAAAGTTTTAAGCCATGGTGCAGACCAGTGCCCAATGGCACCAACAAGGGATACAAAGTACATTACAAATTCAATGTCAACGGCAACGGACACCGAGCAGGTGCATGCTAAAACAAATCGCTCTGAGAAGAACAAGATAACAGCTTATGCCCAAGTGCATATTAGCAATGTAGTCCACTCCACCCCAAGACAGGAAAAAGAGAATGACAACGCCAAGAAGACTCTTGGCTCAATTCACTCTCAATAACAAATAACACGGATTTAGTCCAGGCGATGAAAACCATCACAAAGCTACCTAACTGTACTCAAACTATTACCCAGCTGACAAGCCAACTGGTAACTCAACAGCAAGCAGTAATTAAAATATCGAGCACCTCAGAATGTCTAACCATCGACGACAACAAACCAGTAAATAAAACTCAAACACAAGATGAAAATCAAAGTAAATTAATCCAAGCGCAAAGCAGTGAAAGTTTACCAATTAGTAGCAACTCAAGGGATCCAAATCTTATATCCCAGCCGAAGGGCCAGGAGGATAAATTCAATTTAAGAACGGAAGAGCTGGCAATCCATCTTACTCTAACAAATACTTTGCAAACTTCAATCAGTGTTTTAAACATGCAGTCACACAAACTTGACATCCAGATCGATCTGATGAATATTATAGCTGCATGCATTTCAGGCATAAATTCAAAACTGGATACACTGACGGAATTAATAACAGAGAACAATAGCACATCTACCCCGCTGCCAGCAATCAACTGCACTTGTGGACCAATAATTGATAAACTCAGTGAAGTTCCAACAATTCTAAAGACCATACTGCAAGAGGGTAAGCGTCCTAACAAAACCCCTGCGCGAAACAACATGGCGGCGAGTGTCATTCCATCTAGGGGTAAAATTACAACTCCCCCAGATGTCTTAAACGACCCTCTGCCAATGCAACCAGTGGTAGTCTCAGCAAAGAATGCTACTGGAGGACTTCCAGCTCCTTCATCCAATCCCCCAGTCAATATAAATCGAGCCCAAACCAAGCAACCAACAAGTGGCAAATTGGATCTAGCAAATATATCTGTCACCAGAGCACTTTCAGCATCATTAGTTAATCCAGTAGTAGCCAAAAATCAACCTATTGTCCAGCAGCAAGTAAACGGCCAAATTGATCGAGCTAATCCCTCTGTCCCCCTTCAAACAAAACGGCAGAGAAAGCGAGCCAAGAAGGCCAGAAAGAGCTGACAGACTGCCAACAGGGCAGAGCAACAGGTGACCAGACTTTTTCCAATCTGTGACTTCAAAAATAAAAAACAAAATTCAATTATATCAGTAACACACCAAGAATTTAAGGAAGATTCTACAAACCCCAACGAGCATCTTGTGACATCGGATTTACCAGATACCTCATCAGGAGATCTAATGGGACCATATGACCTAACCAAAAGTAAAGAGAAGCGTCCTACCGGAGGACCTTGGGAGTGGCTAACACAAAAAGAACAAGTGAAGCCCACGGAAGACACTGAACTGCCGTTCATGAGCAAGGTAAACCTAAGTGAAGAAAACATAAATATTCCTCATCTCGGGCAGAAAAAAACGTGCCGTCAAATAAGTGAGCAGGGAAAGGAAGTACAAGTAAAGAATAAAAAAATGGCAATGGCTCCCCCAGCATCAGATAATGATATCAACCCATTAGAGGAGAACGGGAGGTTGTGTTAGGGAGGTGTCACCAACCAAGTAAAGAACACCTCGAGACGATACTGATAAATGTCAATCTACGCCACACCAGCCCAAAGGCCAATGATCGGAGCCACCAACATGAAGATTCCATTCCCTGCTCGTCCCATTCATCCCCCATTGAAGTTAATGAGCACCAAAGGATCCAGTCTAACCAGATCCTGCTAACCCCACAATACATATCACAGGGGCCACAAGATTACCTAAACAGAGGAAATGTTTTAAATCTACTGGGAGTAATACCAGTATTAAATCACCTGTCCTCACCGGATTTGCTATCTATCGAGTTTATTAGTCAAGGAGTACACAAACAATATGAAACAACTCTCTCAACATGGAAGACAGCAGAGGTCGCCTCATTGATACTAACTGATACATCCCAGTTTGAAGCATGGGGTATCACACTTTCAGTCCCCATAAAACAATGTTACCTCATCCCATTGCTTCACAGGTAAAAGATGAAGCTGGATAATCCAGGTGCAAGCCGAGTTCACTCAGTCCTGCAAAGTGCAAAGGGCAAGCAGGGCACGATTGGGTTAAAGCCAAAGCCACAAGAGAAAATTGTTCAAGAAACTGGTGGAGCCAGAAGGGCGGTAAGACATCTATGACACATAAAAATAAAACCAGCACCACGGTACTCGTCATTAAGCCTTTTATCATGGAATATAGGAAGTGCAAAACATGAACTGCGGGATAATACACCTCCAGACCGCTGGAAGAAGTATGAAATAATAGCCCTCCAAGAAACATGGCTGACCTCCCCAATACAGGTTGCAGGGTACATCCTTCATTTTGTAAAAGTCATAAGATCTCAGTGATACGGCAGACCAAAGGGAGGACTGGCCGTCTATATTTCCACGGCATTAAACATTGCTTCAACCCAAATGCTAGCCACTACAACAGACATGCAAATAATAAAAATGGACCTGGGATCCAACAATGTGGAAGGCACTAATATTCTTTTTAATGTGTATGCTTATCCGATGCGTGAGATCAAAAAAATCCTCTTCAACAATTTGATTAGGGCAATAGAAGAAATAAGGTTTGAGCATCCAGCCTGGGACTTGATAGTAACCGGTGATTTTAATTTGAATCTAATACACACGCCGGACGAGGATGACGACATAATAGCAGCAAATACAATATGGGCAGTTCAACCTCAAGATTGTCCCGCACATAAATGCACCGTTGCAAATGGTCAGAAACTGGTAGTAGATCTAGAACATCTAGGGATGCGTGTACTAAATGGAAGATCTCTACAAGACAAACCTCCGACCTGCACCTACCACGGCCCTAAGGCTCTTTCCATTATAGATTATACAATCCTTACATTGCCACTACTTGCACGCACAAAGGAATTTTCAATCAGATACACTACTGAAAGCGATCACTCGGGCCAACATCTCGTGCTGACAACCTCTTTTCCTAGACACATGATAGCGTCATCAGAACTAGGACCAGTAACATCACTTAACTTAAAACGTCTAAGATGGACAAGTAATTCCCTCTTAAAAATCTCCTTTAGGGCAAAGGAACTGATTACTACTCTTGACGCACAGGAAGGTTTGTTGATAGAAGTTTGGAGAGCATTCCTAACAACATTATTGAATGAATCCCCGCAAACCAACCATCGCAAGCCTTCAGGATGTGACCAGGACAAGCATCTAAGTAAAACAGCAATAAATCTAAGAACAGAACTAAGAAGAAGAATCAAATGGACAAGGGGTACTACAGTGCCCGAAGCAACATGGGATCAAATAAAAAAGCTGAAGAGGCAATATAAGAAACAAATCTGGGAAGACAAAAAAAGCAAAACAGACAACTTATGGGCAAAGATCTTACTCAATGCTAAAAGATCAAACACAAGAGCATTTTGGGAGCTAGTGAATGGCCTCACAAGATCAAAAACGGCAATAAATAACACCTGTGCAACAGAGCCAGCCTGGGTCACTTACACAACCTCGACCTGTTTCATTGCACCTGTCAAAAGGGTTGAAGCCGTGGAAAAATGTAACTGCTCCTCTGCTAAAGCCTGTAACCCATTGATCCAATCATTATCAACAAATTCGATTACACCTGCCACATCAGTCAAAGTAACAAGGCAAAAAATCCAATTGGAGCCACCACAAACAACGGTCATGAAACCTAAAGTACCAGGAAGCACTCCAATCGCCATGATGGCAGTAGACTCACAACTACCTCAACATACAGTAGAACAAACAGCTAAGGTTATTCAGGCAGGCAGACGAGATGGGGCACCAGGTCCAAATGGGATTCCACAAGCAATCTATAAACAGGACCCTAACTTTTGGGCTGTCCCGTTGTCTCGTCTTTTTCACAAGGTGGGTAATACAAATAGCCTGCCGGAGAGTTGGAGAGGGTCAATAATTAACCCGGTACACAAAGGAGGGGATCGAACTGATCCAGCCAACTACCGAATGATCGCCTTACTTGATACAGAAGCTAAATACTACATATCTTTGATTCTATCGGATCTGTTAGACTGGTCAGAGACTAACAACAAAATCCCTCTCAACCAGTCGGGATTCCGCAAAGGCGTTTGCACCACTACCAATCTTCTTGCTCAAGGCTTAATGGCAGACATGAGTCTACGGCAACAAAAGAGCTTTTACCTATGCTTCATAGACTTCAAAGCGGCGTTTGATCGAGTAAATAGTGGCCTACTGTGGCATAAACTAAGGCAGTGGGGACTTCCGGAAACAACACTAAGAGCCATACAGCTACTATATACAGATACTTGCATCCAAGTCAAATTTGCAGATGGCAATAAGCTTACCAGGAAGATCTATACAAACGCCGGATTAAAACAAGAGTGTGTCTTGGCCCCACACCTGTTTAATCTTTTCATGGCTGATCTCTCCCCTAAGCTAGATGAGGTGAATTCACATCCACCATGCCTAGGCATCCTGCCCATCACCCATCTATCTTATGCAAATGATATAGTGTTACTAAGCCACACACGAATAGGCCTCCAAAGGGCGATTAATGAACTGGCGCAATTTGCTAAGGAAAACCTGATGGAAATTAACCCTTCAAAAACAAAAGCCATGATTATAAGTAGTTGTGCTCAGAAACCCCTGCCATTTAAAATCAGCAACACAGACTTGGAAGTGGTTAGCACCTACAAGCATCTGGGAGTGCTCATGCATAATCGACTCACTTTTCCAAAACATAATGAGTCCCAGACAAAAAAAGGAAACGGGCTAATATTCGCTTTCTGCTCAATGGCAAGAACTCTGAAAGGTCCATCGTTTACCCCGCTGCTAGCAGTCATTAAAGCTAAACTCCTGCCCACAGTGGCATATGCAAGTGAAATCCAGTATGGGGAAGACGCAGCAACTTTGGATGCTTTACAAACAAAAGCCTACAAGATAGTTTTCTCTTTACCCCACAACTCCTCAACGGCCCAGGTAAGGTTGGAATTTGGGCTTCAGCAGCAACACGTGCAAAGACGGTACATAACAATAAAAACATGGTACAAAATTTGGTTCAACCGGCAAAATTCAATCAATAATGCGTTGTGGAGGGCCTTAGATGATGACCCCCAGTCTGCCTACACTATGTCTCTACGATCATCTTTAAATCTCACAAATACCATAGGTCTTTGGCAATTGAATCTTTCATTTTCATCCTTTCAGCTAATGCTAAAGAAAGCAGCCATAAAGCACTCATTAATGGAGATAAAACAATTTTAAGCAAGCGATCCCATGCATGGATGGTCCTGCAATTATATACCAAACTGCAACCGGCAATGTATTTAGGTCAGACGTATGCCCCGCATCTAAAAACAAAGTTTATCGCTCTACGCCTTGGATCAATTCCATCAAATGCCGATCAACCAAGCTGGCAATACAAAGGCTCGAAAGCATGCAGCTTATGCGGAGCACTGAAGCAGGATCTAATTCACATATTTGTGTCTGCCCTATTTTAAAACCATATCGCCTTCTGTTATTGAAAAAACATTTTAATATAAGTGGTATTCGCACCTGTAGAGCAGCAATATTAAAATGTCTTGATCCAAATGAGCCACAGCTCAATTGTAACCTGGTGAAATTTTTAACTCTGTATGAAAAATTAGCAAAGTCCGACGTGAGGGTAGTTACGGAATAGCAACTTGGAGTTCACATGTCTTACAATGGCTCTCCTTCTGCCCTGATTCGCTATTATGGTTTTACATCAATATGTTAAAAAGTATAATGAATTGAGGTGGTAAGGCTATTAGTCCCCTCTGAGACTATGTTTCACAAAACAGATTACTTTTTTTCATAATTTGTCAATTTTACGTCTAATTGGGCTATGTAACCGATGCACTCTGAATCAATTGATGTTTTAAAATTTTGTATACGATTCTTTTAAATTTAGTATAATTATCTACAGCATATTGTTATGGTTTTAATTAACTAAAACAATGAAGAATTTTTGGATTGGATTGGTAACTCCACACAGCTGCCCACACCCAATACAGACAAGGCAAGGCTAGGTGGAGGCAAATTGTCCTGTGAGGACAATAGGTTTTGCATATGCCAGTGTACTCAGAGTGGCCATTACAACAATCAGTCATGAACATCCAGTGGCAGACAGCAAGCTGCAGCAAACAAATTCCACATCTCCATATTTAATCTGGCTACTGTTTATGCCTATGTACATACACATTATCTACACATATGTACTTTCCGACATTACCTCATGGCCTGCATGATCTCCACTTGTGTGGCTATGACCCCTCTCATCCACCTCAAAGTACATGCTCATCTGTCAAAACTATCATACACATACAAGCATGTCATAAGCACACTCTGGTGCATCTTGACGGAAAAGTATGTCTGTCCCACAAGCTCCATCATTATACTCAAACACTTCAAAACTGATTCTTCCAATCTCACATTGAACTGCCCTTCTTACATCCGCAACAACATTCACAGAACCACTCTTCATCCCTATGTACACAAGACCTCTCACATACATGACATGTACACAATGTACTGTACTCATCACCTCATCAGCAGACGTTAAATGTAACATGTCAAATGGACCACTCTCATAACCAGTTGCACCCTCAGTAATGTCTTGGACTGCACTCATTTCACAACGTGCAGCATCACAGCCCACTCTGACATGCTCACTTAACATATCACCACATCTCACAACAAGACACTTACATTGCTCAATAAATATGCCCTCTGTCATTCGCATAAAACCACTCACCAACCCTACTCTGCTTTAGTTCTACAGATAATCATTTATGAAACAAATGCATCCACAGATTGAAACACAAAGTACATCAACTGGACAACACCTCACATTTCACCGTTCACCCCCCTAAATTACACAACTTGTGTACACCCTTTGCATACACTTATCCACTTTGTTACAAATGACAAGTTTAACCTTTTCTCACTGTTGCCTTGTCACACCCACATATGACTTCAATGCTCCATACCACCATTGACTTATGCACATTAACAACTATCCTCACTCATTGAAACTGCCCTGTTAGAGACATCTCTCACCGTAGAGGCACAGACTACAGTTCTTCTCTCCTGCCAGAATCAAACCTTGTCTAAGTGGTCATACCCTTATCACAACTTCCTATTCATACCATAATTTTCACAGGATTTAACCAGTAACATACTCAGAATCACAGCCTTGTATGTTTAAACACTCACATTGGGTGAATGTGGATACCTCATGTCTTCTACACAAGAACTGCCTATGAACTCATTCATACCTTACACTCTCTGACAATCACTAAATGTGTCCTGCCACCATGACGTATGAATGTCCACTCCATCCCAAAATTTGAAAGACTATTCACTCTCACCTTTACTCTTATTTAAGCAAGCTTAGCTCATGCAACATGAACCTATGATAATAGATCTACAGCTAGGCCTCATATTCCAAAAAACACATCCTCCCCTGTGTGGCAACTAAGAGCATGGATGTGACACTCGATCCTGTAGCATCTGCACAGTAGACGGACATACATCCTTTCCGTGCACTCACTGTCCACTTGGCTTACCACATGTAGCACTGGGCAATCCAACAGACATCACAGCACTCATAGTTTAGCTCTGTGTGACCTGGAACAGCATTAATCATAGCTTTAAAGGACCCCATTGTCAGTCATCCACAAATTACAAATTACACACAATTCATATGCTCAACTGTGACTGGTGTGTGGTTGTGAATATGAAATCCAAGCTTGGACAAACAAAAAGCACCATACACGTGAAGTCACCAAACAAAAGCAGTATAGCATGACTGACATATAAATGAGAAAGCAAATGAATATTAAGACAACACACACCCTGCCTAACAAGAATCACTTCAGAAAGTGGAGTCCTTTTGAGGCAACAGGTTCAGAAGACTGTGGGAATACTGCTCACCTTTGGGCGCAGGAAATGCATCAGATGAGTACACAGCCATGAAGGGAATTTGCCTACAGTGGCATGCCACCTGTGGCAAGGTTGTCATTGCCACTAGTCTACCAGATCTAAAGAAGATACAGACATGGCTCCACCACTATCAAGTCACATACAAGTATTGTAACATCATTTTGTGTACATGGGTGTGTCCAAAGTCACTGACATGTTGTCAAACTCAATATGTATCCAGGTGTTTTGATGAGACAGGTGTCTGTCTGCACATCACAAACATATGCAGCATGCTTTTCCTAAACTGTTGCACTTAGAGACACTTGCACTATGTTGACATATGAAAGCATGACCTATGCGCAATTGTGTTGTTAAAAAGTAAAGGTTTGTGACTTCTTGTCACACTCATAGCCCAAACTGGTGTGGATGATGACACATATAAAATGTAGACACAAAACTCTTGACAACATACTGTCAAAGGGAACATACTCCATGGACCATATGCAATCCTTGCAATACTAACATTATCGTATACTTACACTACTAATTCTACATGATTTACAGTTAACTAAAACACAATTTGTGGGACACAAAAATCAGAAATAAAAAACGAAACAGGCTTTATTCTGCAAGAAAAGGCAGAAACGCTATATAACAGAATGCCAATGGCCAGCCCATAAATGTTCATATGCCCAATGGGCAAAAACAACTTACCCATCGAATCTTGCCTGCACTAAAACTGCAAGGGGTCACCTCCCCTGGGAGGGGCATCTAGGGGGCATGCCAGGCACCAAAAGGACAAAACTAGGGAGGACTGTGTTGGGTTTTGGGAGGGATGGGATCAGGAGGGGTGGTTATGTCCACTGCAGTGGTAGCTTCTGATTGAGGGGGTTGCGGCTCCACTGCAGTGGTTGGCACTAATTGAGGGGGGTGGGCAGCTGTAGTGTAGGGGTAGATGGAGGGGGTGGGGTGCCTTAAGTATTCTGGGAATTTTAAACTGTTTGAGGGGTTTGTCAGGATTGGGGATGGGACTGGTCTTTTTAGTGGGGGTTATGTGATGTTCCTGTAATTCAGAGCAACTACGACATTGTAGGTAAGTGCACATTTATTTATTTACAGCTCATCCAACGGTGAGTGGTTCATAACTGCCACACCGCCTGGGTTCTTCAAACTCCAGAGTTCTGTCCCAAAGTTCTATGGCTGACCTCATCCTGCACGAGGTACCACGCCACACTTCTCCCTCCCTTACAAAAGAAAGCAGAAACAATCCCAACACCCACCCCCAAACATGACAGAAAAATGGCAATAAAACACATTAGAAAATCCTGTCATGAAAATAAACTATGAGGTGGGAACATTTCCAACCAATGGCATTAAACGACAAAATCCTTAAGATAAGCAGGTTTTCTGACCACCCTAACACTCCTCCTGTGAATAGTAGGAGCACTGCCACGATCAACTTGCGAGCCCGTGTCCCCCAACCCACATCCAACCTGTTGTGGATTAGATAGCCCAGGACATGAAGGTACAGGTGGTTGTATAAGAACAACAACTCTGGACTTGTTCCATATGCGACCATCATGTGTCTTAACAGGATTGTTGAAACATTTGATCACTTGCAACTTCCTTGTGAACCTGGACCAATCTGAACACCCTTTGGGTGCTCTAACTTTCACAAAATCACCCACATTAACAACCACATTTCTCACACACTTGCTAGAGTCAAAATGTTCCTTTCTCTTATGTTATGCAATGATTTCCTTCTCCTTGCATTCTCCCGATGTATTATTAACGCAGCCCTTGTTCCAGAACATCCAACCAGGACACACACATGTTGAAGGAGTTCGTCCCTGGAATAATTCAAAAGGAGATTTGCTAGTGGAACCATGCAGAGAGAAAAGATAGCCAGCAAACCCATTAGACAACACTTTCTTCTAATCCAGATTATTGACTCTCGCCAGCTGTATGCCTTCTTTCAATGTCTTAATCACCCTCTCTATGGCACCATTGGTTTCAGTGTGATACAAAGCAGCTTTCCTATGCTCAATACCACACTCCTTCAAGTAAGATTCAGTCTCATGCGAACAAAATTGTACTCCATTATCTGTGAGTAAAAATCTGGGAAAACTCTCTTTTGAACACCCTCAAGAAATCTGATCACTGCTGAGGATGAAATGTCTTGCACACACAACACTTCTACCCACCTGGAATACAGGTCCATTAAGACAAAAATGTAGAGAGTGGCATGTTCCCCTTTATAGGTCCCAAAATGTCCATTGCAACCTCCTCCCAAGGATATTTTGGAAGTACACAACAAACCATGGGTAACTGATTTGTACTAAGTCCTTTGTCACAAGGTACACACTCCAAACAATCCCTTACCATACACTCAACATCATGGTCAAGAGATGGCCACCAAAAATCTCTCTGAAGTCTTCCCTTAGTTTTCACAATGCCATGTGACCCTCATGAGCAAGTTGTAACACTCTCTGTCTCAGATTCATGGGTGGAATGAATCTCGTCCCTCTCAACAAAAACCCTTTGTCGACAGATAATTCTTCCAGGATTTTTCCCCACTTCGCTTTGTGACATCCCAATTCAGTAGGGCTTAGCTTACCCGAACTCGCAACACGGATGACTTGAGACATCTCATCATCTAGAAGCAACCCGTCCAGCGACTCCTTTTCAGAGATAGTTCCATCAGAAACTTCACACACACTCACCACCTCTTCCTCATCCGTGTCATCTCTCTCGATCACGTCAGATATGATGAGAGTCACCAACCCAGACAAACAATCAGCAGAGTGATTGCTTGCTCCTGGAACATACTGTACATCAAAGCTGAATTCTTGCAAGCTAACTACCCATCTCCTGATGCGTGCAGAGATAGAGTCAAACCTTTCTTTGAAAATATATCAACTAAAGGCTTGTGATCAGTATGAACAGTGAATCTGAAGCCCCATAAAAACTGCCTGAACCTGTTGACAGCCCAATGAACAGCAAGAGACTCCCTCTCTATGACGGAGTAATTGCGTTTTGCATCCCTCAAAGTACATGACATGCAGGCTATCAAATTGTCCTTCCCATTTTGACTTGAATTAACGGAGCTCCCAAACATTTTGAGCTGGCATCACATACCACACGCGTAACCCAGGGTATCGTAGGCTTTCAAACAAGGAGCATCATTTAACTCTCGTTTCAGAGCCGAGAACTCATTGGAACACAGAGTGTCCCATGCAAATTCCACATTTTTCCTTAACAGTTTCCTCATGCAACAGGTCTTGCTGGCAAAGTCTCTAATGAACTTGCTATAATGTTCAACCATGCCCAGGAAAGAAGCAAGCTCCACTCTTGACTTGGGAGCCTCTAATGATTTAATAGTCTCCACAATTTCTGGGCGTGGCTTGATACCAGACTCCGAGATTTTGTGACCCAGATAACTGACTTCTGAAACACCAAATTTGCACTTTTTGGCCTTCAGAGTTAAACCTGCTTCCTGCAACTTTCTCAAGACATTCCTCACCCGGTGATCATTATAACTAGTAGATGCTCTAAAAATGAGAATGTCATCTTGATAACACTTCACTCCAGGTAAACCCTTCAAGATCCTACCCATAATCCTCTGAAACACTGCTGCAGCTGAAATCAGTCCAAAAGGCATCCTCTTGAACCGATAAGTTCTAAATGGGGTAACAAACACAGTGAGGTCTTGTGAATCTTCATGAAGTTCAATATGGTGGTAGGCTGACACCAAATCAAGAGTTGAGAACATCCGTGCCCCAGCGAAAGTCGTTACCATTTCATCAATATTGAGCAACGGAAACTTGTCCACTATCACCTCCTTGTTGAGAGCCCGTAAGTCCACACAAAGACGAATGTCACCATTGCCTTTGCGTGCAATAACAATGGGAGCCAACCACTCCGTCGCTTCCACCGGTTCAATCACTCCACAGTCACACAATCTTCCCAACTCATCCTCCACCGCTGCTTGCATGTGAAGAGGAACTCTACGAACTTTAGCCCCATAGGACAAGCATCTGCCCTAAGCTTGATTTTATGCTTGTATCCTAGTAACTTCCCAATTTTGTTTTGAAAAAGACTACCAAAATCCTTTGCAAATTTTTCATTACTAAGAGATACCTCATCAACTTGGACCTGGGGAACTCTGTTGGGGTGCAAACTTACCCCTAGCTCACTCTGGTGAACCCACCCCAAAAGGTTATCACCTTGGCAGGATACATAAATCTTCCCCGACGTCACTTTAACACCTAAGCTTATATCTGCCTCAAAATATCCAAACATCTCTATCCTTGTTCCTCCATAACCTCCAGGCTGTATGTCCATAGGTAACAAATCCTTTCCACTTGCAGACAAGTCAAGCAATCTTTATTGTTAGATGATGGAAATACGAGAACAGGAGTCAAACTTCATAGAAATTTGCTTGCCATTGATGCCAACCACCTCCAAAGGAAATAAACTATCCCCCACTTGTAGCACAATCTCCTGACAAATTTCTTGAGTCTTGGTTTTAAATCCTCTTCTACTCCTGATACGACAGCATTTACTAAAATGGCCCTTGATACCACAGAAGTTGCAGGTTTGAGACCAGGCAGGACAAAATCTATCATTAGCCATGTGGCCAACCATACCACACCTGAAACAAGTACCATTAAATCCAGTAACTGATTTTTTCTAACCTTTCACCTCAGTTTCTACCTTCTTACCACTCTGCTTCTGCATTCTGACTTCGCACACATCAGTAACCTCTTCCTTTTCCGTGACCTTTGGAACCCTATCAGTTTTAAATTCCCCAGCACACCTCAACATATGCTCAACACGCTTTGCAACAATAAGAACTTCTTCTAAAGGTGGTTCATCTTTCATCCACAGCTCCTCACAAATCTTGTCACTGTTGCAACGCAATACGAATTGATCCCTAATTCTTTCTTCAATTGCTGACCCAAATATCCAATTGGAAGCTAACTTCCTAAGACTAGTAACAAATTCTTCCACTGACTCATTTTGACCTTGGGAGCGTAAACCAAAATGATATCTTTCCAGTATAGTACTAACTTTAGGACGATAGTGACAGTCCAACCTAGCAATGGCTATCTCTAATTCATTCAGATCACGAGCCTCTGTTTGCTGTAAATCAGGGAGATCCTTCAAGACATCTTGCCCCTCAGGCCCCAATCAATGTAATAACAAAGCATGCTTCCTTTCTGCACTTAGATTTGTACCACATACATGAGCGTAATTAGAAAACACCTTCTTCCACTTGGTCCACTTAATAACAGGCTCACCAGGAGAAGATAAGAAGAAAGGTGGTGCAGTAACATTTTGAATTATGACAGTAAGATAGAGCTCTTAGGACCACCCACACTCACACCGACCAAACTGGAGCTGGTAGAGTCGGCAGAAATGGTTAACAAAAACACCGCAGCAAACGCGTAATTCCAGAACAACAATGGACATAAGACTTTGGCCAATGAAATTCACATCACACACTCGTTTCAAAATACAGAACAGTCTCACAGCACTGAGCAAAAAATAAACAAAAATACAAGAGAAGACACTTCTAATAATGGAGTGCTGTTTACATTCACAGTCAAATACTGCTTCAAATCCTTTTAGTCGAAAAAAACCAGCAACTGGAGGGCGAAACTGAAGTTCCTCTGTGATTCCCACACCAAAATGAGGACTTCTCAAGCACTCGGGAGATGAATGCACATTCACGGTTTAGCTGTTATCTTTTCCAATCTCAAATTTTAACAACACGCTCAAGCCAATCACAGCAGCATGACTCAGCGCATGCATGCTGCAGAGAAGAGACGTGCAAGCCAGAGGGCGAATGGACGTTCCTCCACGCTCTTATATGGCCTTGACAACGCTAAATCGGCAATGTGTGCTAGAGGGCGAAAGAGACTTTCCTCTAAGCACCGACAAAGAAGACCGCACGTACCTGAAACAAATCGTGAGACCGGACAGCAACACGCTGTCTCCGCGGCACTCTCCTTATGACCACACGAGCTCCTTGGATGCTCCCGCCAGAGCTCGTCAACACAGCACCGTACACGGAGCCTCTGCTCAGATCGGTGACTCCCTCGACCGCGTTGATGACGACATCAACCTCCGCTGGCAAACAGATCCGGCCGTACAACCGACAGCTACTCGTCTGGTTGAGGTGTTCTACACAGGATCCCGTCCTGCGTCACCAAATTTGTGATGTTCCTGTAATTCAAATGCACTACGACATTGTAGGTAAGTGCACGTTTATTTATTTACACCTCATCCAACGGCGAGTGGTTCATAATTGCCACACCGCCTGGGTTCTTCAAACTCCAGAGTTCTCTCCCAAAGTTCTGTGGCTGACCTCATCCTGCACGAGGTACCACACCACAGGTTGTTTTAGGGACAGAGGTACTGGGCTGGTCTGGTGAATTATGGGTTGCTGGTTGTGATATTTTCTTTTGAGACGGGGTGGATTTACTGGTGGGTGTTGTTTTTTTAAGTTGTTTCTTCTCAGAGGGGCAGATGTTGATACCAGGTCGGGGGGAGGTATTTTCGCTTCTTAGGAGGGGGTGTATAGGATTGAGTAGGGAAGCCACAGGAGCAGCCACGGACAGTGGGATGGGGAGCAACTGGGAGGGTGGAGATGGTAGTGGTGGTGGTGGTGGACTCTGATATAGAGGATCCAGTCGCTGTCTCCTCCACCACCACATGAGAGTCTTCACTAGAGCTGAAATCTGCTTCTGAGCCTGCTGATGTTGTTGCAGATCTGCCCTCAGTGAGGCTCCCCTCACCCTCTCTGCCTCTGGGTCCCTCATCCTCTGACTCATCACTGGACCCAGATTGACGAACAGTTCCCACCACATAGGTGGCACTGCCTCCTCCGCTGGCCGCTGATGATGCTGTGAACAAGAATGAAAAAGAATCACATAAGCCATCCGTATGCACTTGACACACAGGTAACATCACAAATCTTCACAGATCAAAAAAAAACATCATATTGACTACTGCTATTACCTCTTGCCACATTAACATGCATGGCACTTCACTATGTAGCAGGGGATGTATCGTCTTTTGCTCCTGACGGTCTTGTGTCCTGACATACCTGTCTCCTCTCCTGCAAGGGAGTTTAGACATCACAATGGGTATTGGATTTACAAAATTGAATTGAGACATGGTATCCATTATGAAATCCATAGTCATCCTTTTGGGAATCATTGGCTCACATGTCACAGCTCAAATGTCTTCCTTGTCAAAATTAACATTGCGTAGTCATTGCATGAGTCATGTCACACAGATTTGTCCTGTAACTTAGGTTCTCTACTGTCAGTTCACACATCTGACTCTTTTTGCCAAGACACAAAGGTAGTAGGCATAGCTAGGGTGAGAGGCACGTGGCACACTGTCATGTGTCATCTATGCACAGTGTCATGAAGATGAATCAGAATGTTGTGCACATTGTAAACAGCTCACCATTTTCAGATGTGAAAAATGGTCGACACACTTCCAAGTCTGATGACTGCATCTTCACAATGCTTCAGGTAGAACACTATACCAATGGCCCGTATGGGTGCATTGTCTGTACAGACCATTAGTACTGAACCTCTATTCTTCATGAGTCTAGTCAACACTGTGTACTAATCCTGTCTAGACTGCAGAAGTCCCCATTTGTATGGGCCAAGTCTGAATGTCCCTCACTTTGATTAGACATATTGCACACTTTGCACAGCTTACATTGCTCTTATTTTCCATCTCAATTTGTTAACTTTTTCATGAATGATGTACATTTGACATCTCTCAATCTGACAGTTTGTATCATACATATGGTTTACGAAACCATCAAATATGAATACTCAAGAACATTTACACACATGGTTACTGTTGTGAATGTGTATCTAACATCATACCTCACATTTTCAGCCATGTTTCCACCAGTGTCCACCTGTGTTTAACACTGAATGGAATGTGTTGTGACTGTTACAGAGTTAGACATATGGACTCACTCTTTTGAATGGAGAGAAGGGAATATTCCACATAATAATGTGTAAGGCCAGTGTGACATGTGACCAGAGTTAGCATAGCCGTGATTGTCCCATGGGATATATTGGATTACACTGAGCACCACGGCTGGGACCAAACATTGGCACACACACCAAGCAAAACTCACCTAGGCCTCAAGATAGACAACACATTCTGTTGGAATGTATTGCATGGGCTTTCCATACTTGAGTGCTCCAATAACAACATACTTCACAGATTTGTGAAAACCACACTGAGAACAGGCTCACCCATCAGTCAATGTGCAGACACATGTTGAGCTATCACATTACTGCTGAAAGTTGTATCCATGCTCATGTTGTTCTAATCTGTGCTGATCACATAAGCATGGCAGTACTGTCACTACCTTGAACATAACTTACTCACATGTCCCCGAGGAAAGGGGCATAACCAGGCATCTAATGATCCTGCTGCATATACATCTTTTAAAAATTAACAGTGGGTTTGGCTGACGTACGACCTCTAAAAGGGCCAGCAGGCTAAGATATTACAACATGCATGGTTAAAGAAAGCTGTGTGAAAAAGCACATACTCACCCCCTCCTTGCTGCTTTTTGGCTTTCAACCGCCCATCCAGGTCAGGGAAGACCACTGCTATGATGTGGAGCATGTGGGGGGGGGGTCATGGTTCGGCTCCCGCCTCTCCTGCCTGGAAGTGATAGGCCGAGCTGGACTTCAGCGATCTTCTTGGTCCAGCCACGAAGGTCCTGCCACCTCTTGCGGCAATGACGGATGGACACGCCGAGTGTCCAACCCCACTTCGCGCACCTTCCGGGCAATGGTCCTCCACATCTTGGCCTTCTCATGGGGGTTGACCTGTAAGGATGACATGGTGACAGACCCTTAGTTCACATGCAACATGTTTCTGAGTCAGACACTTCTACACATAGGTCATTGTCAGATTGGCAACAATGTCTAAGGGGTAGGCATATGGTATTATGTGCAGTTGTCCTGTGTTCAATGACGTCTCCGTCCCATGAGAACAGTGAGGATATGTTTAACTCAGTACACACACTTCTACAGCAGTGTACCTGCCCAGAACAGTTCCCTACACACTGTTAAACTAACAGAAACACAATTTAGATGCTTGCCGATGAGATTCCTAATGTTAGAGTGCATGGTAATTGCACATGTCCAATGAAAATGCAGTGTAAACATTACTCACCTGCTCCTCTGGTTTGCCAAACAGCTGGCTGCACAGTGGCAAGAGTGTATCCAGCAGGGCCTGGTTCTGCTCCTCAGTGAAAGCTGGGGCCCTGGGCAATGTACGAGCCATTGTAGCTCCCAGAGGATGTGGTAATAGCAGCAGAGAGATGGAGAGGTGCAGGAATGATGCAGGTAGTGCAGGCAAGTGAACTCTCCAGGGAACAGACAGACTTATATCTAAGCAGCAGAGGCAGTCTAAAATCCATGCAGCCAAAGTAATAGGTTCACGTTAGTCGCATTTTCCGAATCTGTTCAAAGCATTACATAGCTTGCAAACGACACGCCTACCGCGTCATTCAAAAACTCATCATCGGACTGCGAGTGACTTTGATACATTGGTGATGGGAGGTTACCGAGTCGGTTTCCACGCGATGAGGCTCCAAACCGAAACGCGCGTCTGTTACCATAACAACTAGAAGCCAATGGCTGTGTCCAAATTGGTTCGGATGCTGCTACTGCGTCCTTTGAATACTCACCCGCATCTGTCGCCATAACAACTAGAAGCCAATGGCTGTGTCCGAATCGGTTCGGATGCGGCTAAATCATCCTTTGAATACTCACCTGCGTCTGTCGCCATAACAACTAGAAGCCAATGGCTGTGTCCGAATCAGTTCAGATGCGGCTAACGTGCCCTTTGAATACTCACCCGTGTCTGTCGCCATAACAACTAGAAGTCAATGGCTGTGTCCGAATTGGTTCGGATGCGGCTAACGCGTCCATTGAATAATCGGTCTGCGGGGCAGACACTTCTGTGATTGTTGTATTTCTGTGCATTATATGTGTGGATGCATTATTTTCAAAATTAAAGGGACCTTCAAAAGAATAAGACACACTCCCATGAGGAGCTAACCTTGATGGGCACATGACACACTGATTTAGAGGCTGATACCAGCATGATGCAAGAGTAATCCATTTACCCGCCTTGGCTTGGCTACAGTGGCAATTATTTTTTGGGGATGTACAAGTGCATTATTTACATATTCACTGCATTTGGTGACTGTGTGACCCAGTGTGTAATCTGTGTGATTTCAGACTGTAGATGTTTGGTGTATAAGTAATGGATAAAGCTTTTACCTTTGAATGAGTAGACAGTGACATTATTCAGCCTCATCAGCTTGTTTTTGTAATGTGAATTACTAGTCTATCTGTGTGTCCCAGACGTCAATGGATGGTGTCGTTACATATGTTTGCAACTTCAACATTGTACATAGTTTGTGTATGTGATTGTATGTGTAATGTAGACATGACAACATTGTGAGACATTAACATTAACTTTGTGAGACGCTGTGTGTATAAGGTGTCACACATCTCTGGCATTACATTATCTGATTCTGTGCACCTTTAAGCCATGTAATTATTCACAAAAATCTAAATGTTGATATATTTTGTGTGGAATTGTGGAGTATGTGATGCTTGATCACATTAGTGATGACAGACACTAGTGATTTTTACACTACAACACTTGAATTGCTGTGTCACCATACCTTGGTAACATGTCTGGGAAGGGTACTGATGCTGTGATATGTAAGTCATCCTTTTTAATTAAAATCTGTATTTCAACTGTTCTGTAGCTTCTGTTGTATTCACATTTCATGTTGTGTTTGTCTCAATGCATGTTGCTTTGTACATTGTGAGCTGACATCAACTGTGTTTACACTCTACACATAGGTATCGCAGACGACCTCCAGTCTAAAGGCCCTTTCCAGACCTACAGACCATGGAAAAACATGATACGATCAGGAAGTACCGATTCACCAGGCCAATAATTGAACAGTTGTCTGAGCAGTTGTCACCTCATCTGCAGCCTGGTCGCACGTATTTAACTGCACTGACACTCAAAGTGAAGGTTATAGCAGCATTACATTTCTTTGCCAACGGTTCTTTCCAATACACAGTGGCAACAACTGGTGGAATGTCACAAACCATGTTCAGCCATTTCCTTTGTGATGTTTTGGAGGCATTGCTCCGTTACCTGGACCAGTACATAAAGTTCCCAACACCTGGAGAGATGTCAGACATCAAGGGGGAATTCTATGCCTTGAGACGGATGCCCCATGTCATTGGCTCGATTGATGGCACCCACGTTGCAATGGTCCCACCACAGGCGAATGAGGTGGTGTATCTCAACCGCAAACATTACCACTCCATCAATGTCCAGGTGGTATGTTTGACTGACATGTCTATCTCCCACGTATGTGCACGTTTCCCAGGATCGGCACATGATGCATATATAATGAGGAACACCATCATCCCCCATTTGATGTCACAGCTGCAACAGGACCGTGCCTGGCTTGTTGGTAGGTGATGTGGCATGTGTATGTTGTGGTGTGTGTTGATTGTATGTCAGATAGTGCTCTGTTATCAAGAACTGAATCTTTTTTCTGTGTTCAATGTAGGAGACTCTGGGTACCCCAACCAGCCTTGGTTACTGACACCACACCGTAACCCAATCACCCCTGCCGAAGTACGGTTTAATGAGGCCCATGGTAGGACACAGCAAGTTGTTGTGCAGACTTTTGGCCTCCTGAAGACAAGATTCCACTGTCTGGATCGGACGGGAGGAGCCCTCCAATATGCCCCATTGAAGGTGTGCAAGATCATTGCAGCTTGCTGCATGCTCCACAACCTGGCTGTACGGAAGGAAATACCACTCATACAGGATGACAGAGACCAGCAGCCACCAGCGAGGGAGGATCCAGGACTGGGACATGATGACAGTGGTGATGATGATGATGACATGGATTTGAGACAACAGCTTATTCACAACTTTTTCACATGAGTGTAAGTATGCAATGAGAGGAGAATACCCCCAATTGTTTGTTGCTGTGTTGCTGGTGGACAATGTGTATGTATGCTTGTGAGTGTCTGAAAATTGTCCTGAGCTTTTTTGTACGATAAGTTTTTGAAATGGACAAGTTAACATGTACAGGGTTACCGTCATTCCTAGCTAGTGTCCACACTGTAAATCTGGTACTTCAGATGACATTGTTTGCAAAATTGAACTGGCTTAGTCGTGGGTTCCTGACTGTTCTATGTTTCTCCTTACCAGGGTACTTTGCCATGTCAACTGCAGAGTTGTGACCTCACCAGACCCCTGATGCTATGACATACTCCAACATTGAACTGTTGTGGAAATCCCTGCCATGCACTTCCTTCTGGACTGATGGTCATTTATTTTTACTTGTGAGCATTTTGTTACTGTGTGATGTTATTTGATATTGGGTTAAGGTGCCAGGTTGTATCAGGAGAATAAATCTGTGCTCCACATTGAGGTGTGCCTTGTCTGTTTTCACACATTCAAAGATTATTCTGAAACAAAACATGTTCCATGATGATCTGGTTCGCTGACAATGATTGTTGATTGCGCTTGCAAATGGTGCTAGTTTTTTAGTCAATAGACTTCCATTGCATCTGTACCATGTCCTACGGGTTGTGTGATAACCTGGTTGTGTCTATCTATCATGATGTGACAAGGTACATTTTCTCACAAGCCAGTAATTAACATTTATGAAGTGCTTTGTTACCAATGTTGATGACACTTTCTTCTTTGCGATTTTCTGCGTCATTTCAATTTGTACATTTGGGATTCAAAGTCACAAAATGAGCTAGTATTTTGTGCAAAGTGATTTATTTTCATGCATGATGTGATGGAATCATCCACACAATGGTGGAGAGCTCAACAAAAAACTACAAAACAAAGTGCAGATAGGGGTTGGTAGTGTTTGTAGATGAGGTATTCCTCAGTAGATCCACAGTTATTTGAGTCCATAGTCCAACTTAGACCCTCCAGCCAATGTGGGACAGTTCAATGACAGTCAACAAAGTGAACGCTTGGCACACAAAGGAGGATATCAGGAGCAGATTGTCACTTCCTGGGGGTGATGCATGGCCATCTGTCTCTCAAGGATTCTTCTTTGGACGACCCTTCCCACGTTTTGCGGGGGTTACCCTCAGGTGCAGGCAGCTGCAGTGCAGGGGGCTCTCCGCCAGAGTCCACATCCCTCACTGTGGCTGGTGCAGATGTTGATGCACAGGATGTTGTGGGCACACAGGGAGGTGTGGACATGTTGATGGCAATCTGGTGGAGGCAGGTGACAATGTCCCTGTGCACCGCAGTCATGTCATCAATTTTGCTCATGTACATGTCCATTTTTTCATAGTGGGCTGCCTGCTGCTGTTGACTGGTCCTGAGGATCCCATCGACCTGGCCAAAATCTCCTAGTGAATCCTCATATGCATTGAGGATCCTGGTGAGGTTTGGGTTCTCCTCATCAGAAGCACCAGCTGTATGATGGAACAGGTCCCCATGGCCCCTCCCACCACCCCTACCCACCCGAGCAGGACCAGTTGGTGCTGGCACAGTCAACACTGAGCCTCCTTCATCGTTGACACAGGTGTTGTTGTACGGCAACTCCAGAGTGCCCCGTGTTGCTGTGCTGTCAGTGGTCTCCTGGGCTGGTGTGTCCGTGAGGGTAAGGGTCAGCTGGGTGTTGTCAGCTGAGGCGGGAGTGGTCTCAGAGTATCCTGATGTGGCAGCTGCTGGTGCTGGGGGGTGACCCAAACCGGATGGGCCAGGTTGGTCCTCGTCGCCCGAAGATGGATGAGAGACATCGATGCCAGAGACCTCATGGTTGTCCAGAATCTGGGACTGGCTGTCCTGTATTGTTCCAGTGGTGTTCCCAGCTCGCCCTGTGTGTACAGAAAGAATACAATGACTGATGTGAATGTCCACTGCCCATCAAATCATGCACATTACATAGGCTACTGAACATAATGATGAGTTAATGTAGATAGATTGGCCTCCTTCATCCATGATGCTGGCCTATTTTTTTGGAAAACAATGTATTTCGGGCAAGATGGGAATTGATGGACGTGTCCATCTATGTGCAAAAATGGGCATGTTCGGTTCATTTCACATTAGATGTCCAAAGACAATGACTGGTTCGTGACACCCTGTGAATGACACAGGTGGGTTGGTGTTGTCCACATATTTACTTTCACGGTGAGATACATACTCTTTATCTCCATATGTATGTATTTTTTAGGCCTGTGTACTGGGCTTAGTGCATGTCTTTAGCAGTCACATTGGTGTGGCTGCCTACACACTACAGTCTGTTAATTTACACAGACATTTGTGGGAATGGAGTGAGTGATGTGCTTCTTGTTCTCATCTCATTATACACATGTGAATGGCTGTGAGGAGCAAAATGTGTGACTGCTTAGCTTTGTGCCTACACAGATCATGTATTTTGTACATTGACTCCATGGTCAGATGAGTTCACAAAGTCTGCATTCTGCCATTTTGTGGCAAAGAACTATGATAAACTGAGGTTTGATTGCTTGGGGTCCTATTGTGAAACTTACACCCCTCCTCATACCCAGCCCAGCTAACTCCACTGAGACTATGGCTAACGGGCAGTGAGGGAAAATGTACTAGCAAGGAGGCTGACACTGCTGCATGATGTTCAACTTGAAACCAACTCCCAACAAAGCCTTGTACACCAAACACCATGCAACAGTGTCAGGCATCTTGCTAGTGCACTTCCATTCACTGTCAGGTAGCCATAGGCCCAGATGAAGTGGTTGTGCTGGGTGGGGGTAAGATGGTTGCCATTAATCCAACTACCACCATGCTCGGTCCTTCACATACTCTTCCCACCCAGAGACAACTGACCACATGGCTGTATCGTTTCTTACAGTGATTGGAAATGTATTATCAAGCTGTGTGACACTTGTGCCTGGTGTCTGATTTGGCCACACATCCCAACAGGACTTTGTGTTCCACACAGCAGTCCCCAGTGTCATCTAACTTACCAGTACATATCCACTCACTGTCAGGTAAGCTTAGTTCCAGATGTGCTTTTTGTGCTGGGTGGATAGAGTGTGTGTAGAACAGGGCCTGTTGGTAGATGTAGTCAGGGCTAACACTCCTCTTCCCTAGCGTCGGATTGTTAACGCGGGCACTCGGGCAATGCCCGAGGGGCCGGTATCCGAATTCCAGCTGTGGGCTGCTTTATTGAGCAGCCTGGGGGGCCGATTTGGGTGGTTTCTGCATTGTTCGATGCCGCCAGAGGCCCAGTGGCCTTTCTGGGGGCAGATGGGCGTCCATTACCTCCCTTTTACCAACGGGACGGAAGTGTCACTCCCTTTCTCTCGCTGGGCTGGGCCGGCCCATTTATGCATATTGAGCGGGGGCAGGGGGTCTTAGCAAAAGTGGCCTCACTTGTTTTCAGTTGTGTTTCACCAGTGTGAACTATACCATGCATTTTTTTAACGTTCCCCCCCCCCTCCTTTTTTTAATAAAATTTCACCAAAACAGTGTTTTGCGGAAAGGCAATATGCAAATGTGGGCCACTTTTTTTAGTGTGCCCGGGCCGATTTTTAATCCCAATCCAACCCTGCTCTTTCCACCCATCCTAAGCAGCCCACCAGGAACCATGCTTACCTGACAGCGAGTGGAAATGTACTTACAAAATGGCTGACACTGGTGCCAGTTGTTTGACTTGACTGCAACTCCCATCAAGGCCTTCTGCTCCAGACACCATGCAGCAGTGTCAGTCATCTTGGCAGCACATTGCCACTCACTGTCAGGTAAGCAGAGTCCCAGTTAATCTATTTGGGATGTGTAGGAAGGTGTGTGGAGGCCAGAGCCTGATGGTATATGTAGTCAGGGCAAAAACTCCTCCTCCCAAGCAGCGAAAACAACTCATCTGGGCCAATGGCTACCTGACAGTGAATGGAAGTGTACTAACAAGATGGCTGACACAGTTGCATGATGTTTGGTGCAGAGGGCCTTGATGGGAGTTGGCTTCAAGATCAACACCATGCAGCAGTGTCAGCCACATTGCCAGTACACTTCCCCTCACTGTGAGGTAAGCATAGGGACAGAGGAGTTAGCAGGGCTGGGTGTGAGGATGAGTATTTGCAAGGGCTACAAGTCACATCAGGCCTTGTCCCACACACACCTTCCCAGCCAGCAGCAAAAGCCTATCTGTAACTCAGCTTCCCTGACAGTGAGTGGGAATATACTTGCAAGATGTCTGACACTGATGACTGATGCCTATTTGTCCACAACTCCCAAAAGGCGTAGTTGTCCAGACACCAGTCCACAGTGACAGCCATTTTGTCAGAACATTTCCACTCACTATCAGGTAAGCAAGGTTCCTGGTGGGCTGTTTGTGCTGGTTGGGAGGAGGAGTGTTTGCCCTGACTACATTTCCCATCAGGCTCTGTCCTCCACACACCATCCTACCCATCCCAACTAGATTACCTGTGACTCTGCTTTCCTGACAGTGATTGGCAATGTGCTGCCAAGATGTCTGACACTGGCGACTGGTGTCTGATTTGTCCACAACTCACCAACAGTGCCTTGAGCTCCAAAGAGCAGTCAGCAGTGCCAGTCATCTTGCCAGTGCATTCTCATTGACTGTCAGGGAAGCTCAGTTCTATATGGGCTGGGTGGTCTGGGTGTGAGGAGGAGTGTTTGCACTGACTTCAAGTCCCAACATGCCCTGTCCTACACACACTTTCCCAGCCAGCACATACAGCAGACCTGGGACTATGCTGTCCCTCATGTTAAGTGGAAATGTACTGGCAAGATAGCTGACACTGGGGACTGGTGTTTGGAGCACAAGGCCAAGATGTGATTAGTAATCAACTCTGATACCAGTCTCCAGTGTCAGACATCTTGATAGTACACTACCCCTCATTGTCTGATCACCACTCTATCTGGTGTGCTGTTTGAGCTGTGTGGGAAGGTGTGTGTGGGCCCAGGCCTGGTGTGAGTTGTGGTGACAGCAAACACTCTTCCTCTCACCCATCCCAAATGGCTCATCTGGGACTATGGGTATCTTACAGTCTGTGGAAGTGTACTTGCAAAATGGCAGACACAGCTACATGGCGTTGAACTTGGAGCCAACTACCATCAAGGCCCTGTGCACCAAACATCATGCAACTGTGCCAGCCATCTTGTTGGTACACTTCCATTCAATGTCAGGTAGCCATTGTCCCAGATGAGCTGTTTGTGGTGGTTGAGAGGAGGAGTGTTTGATGTCACTACATCTCCCATCAGGCTCTGTCCTACACACACCTACCCACCAGCCCAACCAGACTACCAGGAAGAGTGGTATGCTGACAATGATGGGAAGTGCACTGGCAAGATGTGTGACACTTGTGCCTGTGTCAGAGTTGACCACAAGTCACATCATGGCCTTGTGCTCCTCACACCAGTCCTCAGTGTCAGCCATCTTGCCAGTACATTTCCATTGACTGGAACCGATTCGGTGGGACTGCTTTCCGAACGAGATCGTAATCGACCCCTAAGTACTACCTAACAACCTTCCCCCTACTCTTAAATTACCTAAAAAAGTAATTACAGTAAACTTACCTTAACTTATGTGACGAAGATTCCAACCGCGAGCTTCTCCCTTCAAAAACGACCAAAAAACAACACCGATAGACTAAAAAATACAAGTTACTGAAAGAAAAAGAATGGCCCCAAATTGAACTAAAAAAAAGACTATTCCCCATCAAACTCAATGTAAAATGAAAATCTTAAATAAAGAAATGAATAAAAAATACGTCAATGTTACAAATTTAAAAAATGTTTTTGATCTTATGTTAAAAATTGTACAATGTATAGTAACAAATATTACAACACACATAACATTTTTTACTATACATTAAAAAAGAAATTCGCCTTTTTGTTATGAAAAATTATTATTTACTGTTTATAAAAATAAGGAAAAATTGTAAAATTTAAAAAAAACTATGTATTTTTTACAAAATGCTTTTAACTTTATAATGTTTATTTTTCTTATACATTAAATAAAATTATATACACCATAATATTATTTAATATCAAAGATATAAAAAATTCAAAAAGAAAATGCAACACAAAAATGTTTAGAACATATATATTGAATAATAATATAGGCTGTATATAATTATTTAATATATATTTTAAAAATAAGAAGAATTGTATAACTGTTACAAAATAAATATTAAATGAATATATGTATGCAAAGCACCCAATTAATTCTTCAGAAATTAGACTTTTTTAAATATTTTTACCAACTTTTGCATTATATAAAATAAAAAATATTGAATAATTACTGTGTTTAAAAATAGTATTATCTATGTTAAAATATTTACAAGACATTAACTCAGGGAAGGTGCTGGACATTAAATATGTATAATGTACTATTCCCACTCTAAACTACACTAACACAGGGAAGGTGCTGGACACTAAACATATATAATTTACTATTCCCACTCCAAACTACATTAACTCAGGGAAGGTGCTGGACACTAAACATATATAATTTACTATTCCCACTCCAAACTACATTAACTCAGGGAAGGCGCTGGACAATAAACGGATATAATTTACTCATCATCATCATCATCACTTTATTTCGCCAATGAAGAAAACAATGGCATAAAAAGTATGCTAAATACAAAGTTAAAATACCTAACATAAGGTTACATAGAATATAATTTTGTATAAAAAGGTGTCATTTACAAAGTGTAATAAAATACACAGATAATTAAAATCAAATAAAAAATTCTTGTAATCCTTCACAAATTGACTCATCATAACAAAATCTGTTTCCTCCTATTTAGAGCACACTGAATAAAAGAAGCCAAAAAGAAGCAAGTAAAAGGATCTGATGAACATTAAAAAAATATAGGGCTGGGCGACATTGTCTAAAATTCAGACTTCGCAAGAGTGGCAATATGTACCTCTTCCTTTCCTCCCTACACAGATTACAAAAGAATAAGCGATGTAAATCATATTGGGAAGAGCGAGACTCGCAAGGACAAACTGTAAGTGCCTCCAAGGAGTATGTGTTAGGGGGATATCCCAACATGAGGGGAATGAAATTCAGGCAAAACCTAACTAATAGAAATCTATGTTTAGGGTTCATCACAAAATTCAAGTACGTATGATCCGTTGTGCTCAACCTCGGTGCTAAAAGATATAAATTAGCCCTAGACTTTGTATAGTTAAGCTCACTTCTTGATCTCCTCTCCTTCGCCAACAATAGGCCTTTCAGTTTGGTTCTTGAGATAGCTCTACATGCAGGGGGATCGTCAAATAAGTTAGCATGACCAATAGAATAAAAACTATTCTTTATATATTGTAGCCATTTTACTTTAGATACACCATCAAGGTTTAAGGAATCTTTTAATATTTCGTGTGTAAGCTTTAGATCTTCCCTTCTCCATACCGAATGGCACAGAAGGGGTGGAGCAATACGGATCAAATCTGATATGAATGGAACATCCAGTTCAAGGTGACAAATGTAAGATGAACAGGCTTTAGGGAGGCCTAACAGACGCTTCCAAAAGCAGTCCTCAATCTGTTGTAAAACATGAATGTGGCAGTTTCCCAAATAGCGGCACCATAAGTTGTAACAGATGTAGTTTTTGCTTCATAGATCTTTTTAATTACATCAACTGCCTTTGTTCCCAACCTTTTTGTAAATCAGGATAGAGACCCTATGTTTCTTGCCATCATTAACCTCCAGTTATCCACCATGGCTTGCCAAGTATTTTTACAATCAAAAAGAGCCCCTAGGTAACAAAAGGAATCCACCACTTCCAATTTTCTTCCTTCAATATTACATCTTGGGGTTTTCTTTGGTCTCTCTCCTGCAACTAGAACAAATGATTTTGCTTCATTTACTCTAAGTTCTAAGTTATTCATAAACCTAGTGTACGTCTCTATCAGATGCTGAAGTGCATTGCCGGTCCAAGCCAACAAGACTGCATCATCTGCATAAGGAAGTATAGGCACTGAGGTAGAGTTAATTAGTGGAACATCAATTGCAGACATTGCCAGGGCAGCTTCCACACCATTGGTGTACAGGGAAAATAGGAAGAGGGCAAGTACGCTCCCTTGCCTGACCCCACGGGCTATCCCAAAGGGACCGGTAATTTCACCTGCTCTACCGTACCGAACACAGAATACATTCCTCAAATAAAATCAATGATCGGTTTCTTAATGCCCATGTCTTCCATTATCGATCATAATGTTTTGTGGGCTACTAGATCAAAAGCTGTGGACAGGTCCATAAAAGCCATATATAGTTGACCTCCCTTAACCGCAGTATATTTAGCATTAAGTAGATTTAGGTTAAGGCACCCTCCTTGCAATCTTCCTGAGGGCCCGTTCTGCTGTAAACACTGTGGTTTTAATTCTTGGGTAACCACCTCACTCCCCTCTCCCCCTCCCTGTTCCAGGCATAATATCAAACTCTTGAGTCTCAACTGTCGCTCCCTAGCTAAGCACTTCCCTGATGTTTACGATCTGCTGCAGGATGAATCTCCCAATGTTCTTTTTTTAACGGAGACATGGCTGTCAGCTGAAATGGTGGCTGAGCCAGGTTTGGCGCTTCCCCAGGGTTTCAGCATTGTGACTCTCAATAGAGAGTCAAGAGGGGGCGGTATTGTAGTTGTTTTCAAATCCTGCTACACCTGTACCTTTGTTAAAGAGACTTTGGTCGGCTGTGAGTGAGCGCGCTTTGGGATCTCGTTCAACGCTAGCTACACCATGTCTGGGCTATTGGTATACCGCCCGCCAGGACCTTCTAAAGAGTTTAGGGCTGCACTCATTGACACAGTCAGTTCCTTGGCTATGAGAGCTGCCAATTTTAGTGTTATTGGGGATCTGAACCTGCATCTAGACAGCTCCCATGACACGGAAATGAGTAATTTCTTAGCGGACTTTGCGGCGTGCCAGTTGTCCCAATTGGTCATTGGTCCCACCCACTCTGCGGGCCATCTGCTAGACCCAGTTTTTTCCAACCTTCCTTTCCTCACAGTTCACACCCCCATTCCAGTATGTTGGTCCGACCATTATTTGATACCCATGACACTCTCGGGGGTAGTGCCCTCCCGGAGGTTGTTTCAGAAGCTCTCTCTCAAGCGCCCCTGGCACAAATTAAATATTGACCAATTTCATGCCCTCCTCTCTACGAATATATTCAGTATGCCAGATGATCCAGATGCTGCCGACAAGGCACTATCTGACTGGATCCTCCGTCCTCTGGATGTACTTAGTCCTGCTAAGTGGTCTAAAAGCCGTAATACCAAATCTAGTCCTTGGTACAATGATAAGATCGCCACTATGCGTAAAGCTTGCAAAAGGTTGGAGCGGGCATGGAGGCGGGACAACGACCCGATTCTGAAGGGGTGCTATCAGGCGGCCATTAAGAACTATCACAGGGCTATTCAGACAGAACGGGCAGCTTACTTTGCGGACGAGATCAGGAGCAGCAGTAACCCCTCCAAAAGTATTTTTTCTATACTGAAAGATCTTAAATTGTCTGGGGTCTCTACTGCGCCTTTGATATCGTCGGATGAGCAATGTGAGGCTCTCGCCAACTTCTTTGTTAAGAAGGTGGAAAATATCTATAAGACCTTTCCTCAAGCTGTTATGTGTCCTGACCCTGAGTCTAGACCCCTTCCTAGGCACACTCTGGCCGCTTTCCCGTCGATCTCTCAGGATGAGCTGTGCTTGCTATGTAGCAAGGTTAAATCCGGCTCTCCTGTTGACCCCCTCAAGCCTGATCAATTTATGAAATTGCTACCTGTGCTCCTTACACCTTTGGTCCAGGTGATCAACATGTCCCTGTCCATGGCAGTTGTCCCCAGGACTTGGAAGCAAGCAAGGGTGGTCCCCCTGCTAAAAAAAAACACCCTCGACACAGCTAAACCAGAGAACTTTCGTCCCATCTCTCTCCTGCCGTGGGTATCCAAGATCTCTGAGGCCTACATCAATTCCATCTTGACAGGATTTCTGGAGGATAACAACATACTAGACCCCTCTCAGAATGGTTTTCGTCCGGGTCACAGCACGGAGTCTGCTCCCCTAGCTGTAACCGAACATCTGAGGGTGGCTCTAGATGCGGGGCGCACTTCGGCACTGATTCTATTAGATCTCAGTGCCGCGTTTGACATGGTTTCCCACCAGATCCTGCTGCAATGGTTGGAGGAGGCGGGCATTGTGAGTTCTGCCCTGGATTGGTTTGTCTCTTTTCTTTCCGAGAGGACCTTCCAGGTAACGGCCCCCCCTTTTGCCTCCATGATGCATACTACTAAACAAGGGGTGCCACAGGGCTCAGCTTTGAGCCCAACGCTTTTCAACTTATATGTCCAACCGCTAGCAGCCGTGGCCAAGAGTAGAGGGCTCACAGCAGTATCTTATGCAGATGATACACAGTTGGTAGTCACACTCTCTGACGATTCCGTGCGGGACGCTTGCAAGTTCCGGAGCAATCTCGCAGCTATCGCTGAGTGGATGACTGCCAACTGTCTCCAGCTTAACGCCAGCAAGTCTGAGGTTTTGCTGGTAGGGAGAGACTCTCAGCTTTAGAGTGAACGCTGGTGGCCTGCCACCTTGGGTTGTGCACCCGCACCCAAACAGGTGGTAAACAATCTAGGTGTCTGGGTTGACTCGGCCCTCAGCTTTCAGATTCAAACTAAAAAAGTGGCAGGGACCTGTTTTGGCATACTGCGAGGGCTCAAACCGCTGCTAGGGTTTTTCGACCCGTCCATCAGGCAGGTGATCGTTCAGGCCTCCATTTTGTCGGGACTGGATTACGCTAGCTCGCTCTATCTGGGGACGAACAAGACAGAAATCCGGAGATTGCAGAGGGTCCAAAACGCTGCTGCTAGAACTCTCCTTGGCCTCCCTAGAACCTGCTCTGCCACTAGTGCTATCCGTCGACTACATTGGCTGCCTGTGGCCAGACGTGTAGAGTTTAAGTCCCTCTGCATTGCTTTTAAAATTTTGAATTTCACCTCTCGTGGCATTTTGGCCGACCTGCTTTTACCTTATACACCCTCTCGCCAACTTCGCTCGATGGTACGACATCTGGCGGTTGTTTCCGGGGTGAGGAGGGTGCGTGCTGGGGGACGCTCCTTCCGTACACTGGCAGCCAAACTCTGAAACGCTCTGCCAATACATATCCGCAGCATGAATGATTACCTGGCATTCCGTAAGGCAATCAAAACGCACCTCTTCCCTCCATTATAGGCTTTGCCTCCTGTCAGTAGCTTCTCAATCTTCTGCTATCAGGGCTGGGACGCTCCTTTTCCGGGGCAGCTGTGCGCTTTATAATATAGTATAAATAACATAACTAATCAGTTGTCCCTTTTCCCTTTCTAAATCCGTACTGGGAGCATGATGAGATATTTCTTTCTTGGGCCCAAGACTCTAGCCTGTTTAAAAGCAGGCGGCCCATTAGTTTTGCAGTGCTGTCCAATAATGATATTGGTCTATAATTTATTGCCAGTGACTTATTCCCCTTTTGGGATGATAATTGTTTTCTTCCAAGAGGGGGAGGGCCTACTTGAGCTATAGCATTAAAAGGGTTAGTAATAAGTGGGTCCAATAGCTCTTGGTTGGCTAAAATTAAATCTATTGGTACCCCATCTGGGCCAGGTGCTCTAGAGGGGCTAAATTGGCTCAGAGCAGATATCACTTCCTCCAGTCCAAAGTATAGATGTTCTTTAGATATGGGCATCTGTGGGACCGATGGCTCTGATATAGCTTTACCTGGCTGTCCAAACACTTCTCCAAAGTGTGTCACCCAGGCCTCCTCTGTGACATATGTGTCAGTGGTAATTTCTGGGTCACAGCTAAGGAAAAGTGCATTAATAATATTCCAGAAATCCCAACTATTCCTTAGGACAGCCGCCTTGGAGAGTTTATCCCAGGCCTCTTCTTTCAGGGACCTCAGCCTATTGGTTCTTGCATCTTTATACGAAAGCCGCAATGCTTTTACCAATACTGCATCCCGGGGTTTTACTTTTAGGGCGCAATGGAGATTCTTAAGTGCCTCAGAACAAACATCATCAAACCAGCGAACTGCTACCGGTGGCTTAGGGGCACATGGGCGAAATAGGCCATTGTTGATTTCAGCAAAAATGTGGTCGAATGCTGAGGTGATCTCAGCAGTCGACATAGGGAAGTCTAAGCAGGTATAGATTTCCTTGTACATCTTTGCAACAAAGCTACAAATAAATTTGGCCGTATCAATGTTCCCCATTTCAGCACTACACCATTTTTCCTTGTAATAATAGGTTTTGGAATGTGATTGCCATGAATTATATCACTGAGACTCCAAGGAAAGTGGCAAGAAATTGCAGCATGATCGCTAAATGCATAAATTTGGCCTCAGGCTGGGATATCCAATTTCGAATATAGTCTGACACAAATAGGTAATCTATAGTCGAACTAGATGACCGGGAAGGGAATGTGTGTTCAAATTGCCCTGTGTTGGCATCTAATGGGTGTGCTATCACAAGGTTATGGACCATTAATTGTCTATTTAATGCATTGCCATAGATGGTGTGACTAAAATGATATATTGGATCCCCTGCAATATCGACCAGGCCACATACCTCTGGATCAGCTCTATCGCAGCTATGGGGATTAAAATCGCCCAGCCAAATAATATCAGTAGGTCTGCAGTGAGCTTCCGTTAGTTGGACTATATCCTTCTCAATTGGTTCAATTACAGAGGCCATGCTTCCAGTGAAATTATTGTTATAGGAATTAATTAGAAGCCAATCCCTCCCCTTTTGGTCTTCATTTAGGAGAATTTGGTAGTATGGTGAAGTATTAAGGAAAGAAATTACCTTAATTCTTGTTGTATTTGCAATTAAAGTAATTATACCTCCCCTGTGGCGACTGGTTCCAGATGGAGCTGCATTTGTCTGATAGGTACAATACCCATTAATATGAATCGGTGTAATCTCCCAAGTTTCCTGGAAACAAAGAATATCATATTTGGAAACAAGCGATATCCAATCATTGGTACACTTCTGCTGGTTGTAACCAGCTATATTCCAAGAAACTATTCTCAGGGTAACCTTGTCCATGGTCACTATTTCTTCCTGAATAGGAGGTGGCCTTGAAAAACCCTGGGGTTTAAATGAAGTTGTTATAAGAGTGGGTGCAAAAAGTCAATCACATTCTTCTAGCCCACTCAATGGTGCGTATCTATTGCTAGCAAGTGTAGCTATACCGCCCCAGGGGTTGGAGAGATTAGAGGGTGGAGTGGGACCTACAGTCACATGTGGGCTATGATTAAACCTTCGGGGCACTTAGAAAAAACCCAAAAGGAGTGCAAAAATCAGCGTGTCAAACCTTGTAGAGTCTGGTAAAATACCTAATAAATGTTCAACCACTTGTTGATTATCAAAATTAATTACTATTCAGTCACCTTTGATAGATTTCGGTCCACAGCCCACCCAAGACACACTTCTGGCCATGATGATATGGTTGTACAGTTTGGGTTAACCCTTGTGAAATCTTGGGAGCCAGTGTAATACCTTGTCCATCAACTGCTCTGTGGTTTCCTACTTAGCCCGCAGCAGTTCAGGTGTATTAACAAGCGCTATAACATAAGGGCAGGCTGCAGGCAGAAGATCTAATCTACCACCAGACGCAGTTGTTAGGCTATTCAAAGGCTTTTTGTCCAGGGTGGCTACTTTTCCACTAGATTCCCTTACGGGAGCAATTATTCTGTTGTGGGCCAGCCATGCCGCACCCAATTGATATTCCGGTTCTGGTGGTACAGAAATGGATGAAGTAGGAATGTTTTCTCCCATAGCCCCCATTTGTCAGTGAACAGTTGCTGGAGTTTCCAAGGACTCAATAGAGGATGGATCAGATGGAATAGTGGGATGACGAACATTTGAATCTATGAAGGGACGTTGGATCAAAGGCACCTTCGTTGGTTGTTGGCCACATAGATAGCCCTGTGATACTCTTCCATGATCCAAGTGCTCATTCCCCAATTTGGTGTTAATAATAAGCTTTATATTCTCCTCTATTTTAGACAGACTAAATAAAATAGGCTGCAAGAGGGTATTAAGCATCTGTTCCAGCTTAACACACAAGGGATCTCCGTAAGGCGAAGGATGTAAGACCGGGGCGGGCGTGGGTGCTTCAAGGGACCCCCGAGGTGAAACCGCTGGCATATTTTTAGAGTCATTGCGGACATTGCGGCCTTTAGAGGTTTTGGCCCTACTAACGGTTTTGGCCCTCACCCTCTTCCGTTTTCCCGGGGGTTTTAATGGGGGACTGCCATCTGTCCTAGGAGGATTAAGATTCCTGCATTGGACCAATGACCGAGGGGGTTCAGTTTGGGTGGACTGTAGGTCTGTAATTTCCACTCCCATACCCACATCCATGGCACCTGGAGTAGTAATAGGAAATCTTACCTCTTCCAAAGAGATGCGACGCTCAGTTATTTCAATCTCCTTGGGAAGGACATCCGCTGCTCTGATCAAAAAGGAATCCAGCGTGTTAATGGTGTCACCTCCTGCCTCAGATGCCTTAAGCTTCCTTTTGGCCATTGTCCGTTAGAAAACATCGGCCACAATTCAATATAGACTTTAGGGGGATGGCCCAGCCCAGCCTCCTCTGGGCGATGACGGGCATGGACGGGCCCACCCTTGGCCCGGGCTTTGCCCCGGCGCGTCCGCGCACATCCCGCGCTGTGGGAAGGTGTCGCGCTTTTCAAGCGCCTTATAGAAACAGGGGAAGGTGGGTAATATAGTCCCCAGTGGGGCCGGTAGTCTGGCACAGCTTTTTCCCCTCGATGACGTTGGTCTCTGGCATCTACTCCGCACTGAGGGAAGGCGTCGCGCTTTTCAAGCACCTTGCAGAAACAGGGGAAGGTGGGTAATGTAGTCCCCAGCGCGTCCTGGTTGTCTGGCACAGCTTTCTCTTCTCGATGGCGTTGGTCTCTGGCAGCTACCTAAACATATATAATTCACTATTCCCACTTCAAACTACATTAACTCACGGAAGGTACTGGACACTAATCATATATAATTTACTATTCCCACTCCAAACTACATTAACACAGGAAAGGTGCTGGACACTAAACATATATAATTTACTATTCCCACTCCAAATTGCATTATCTCAGGGAAGGTGCTGGACACTAAGCATATATAATTTACTATTCCAACTCCAAACTACATTAACTCATGGAAGGTGCTGGACACTAAACATATATAATTTACTATGCCCACTCCAAACTACATTAACTCAGGGAAGGTGCTGGACACTAAACATATATAATTTACTATTTCCACTCCAAACTACATAACAACAAAATTAATGCTTTTAAAAAAAAATCAACAAATTTCCAAATTTTATAAAACAAATTAAAAATATAATACAAATAAACAAATATTTAAATTTTTTCTAAAATTTAAATTTTTAAAATTCAATCATAAATAACAAACATCCCACCATAATTAAAAACAAATTCACAAATATTAAAGCCAACATCCCATCTCATAAAAAGATTTCCCTAACATTTTGTTTTTTTATAAAATTTTAATATTTCAATTTTTTTTTTTTTGTTTTAAAACTCCCCACCCTTATCCCCTATAAACCCAACAGCCCACTCCCAAAAATAATTTAAATAGTTTTTTTTTGGGGGGGGGGATTTTTTTAAAATTATTTTTAAAATATTTTAAAACACTCCCACCCTCATCCCCTATAAACTAACCCTGGGCGTAGTTCGCGAAGTAACGCTTCGCGAAGCTACGCAAAGTGCAGTTCGCACTACGCGAGCTACGCGTAGCACTACGCGAACTGCGTAGTGCGTGTTCGCAATGATTGCACAGTGCCGGATGCTTGTCCGCACTGTGCAATCATTGAAACGTCATCTTGCACAGTGCGAGCTGTCTTTTACTGCCGCTCGAGTAGATTTTTACTCGAGCGGCAGCTTTCTCAACGCGGACTGGTAGTTTCTCATCGCGAGCGGTCGCGAGCATACGCGACCACTCGCAATGAGAAACCTGACCTCCCGCGTTGAGAATCTCGCCGGGAGGTTTATTTTCCACGCTCGCGATCGGCAACTTGATGTTGCTGATCGCGAACGAGAAAAAGTCTCGCCGGGATGTCATTTTGCTTGCTCGCGGTCGCCAACTTGACGTTGAGGACCGCGAGCAAGCAAAAATGACCGCTGCACTACGCTACGCTACGCTACGCGTGTTCGCACTGTGCTACGTGCAATTCGCGTAGTGCGAAGTAGCGCAAACTTCGCAAACTACGCGAGCGTAGCGTAGTTTTCCGCCCAGGCCTACTATAAACCCAAGATCCCACTCCTCAAAAATATTTTTTAAAAACATTTTAATTTTTTTTAAATTTTTAACATTTAAAAAAAAAAAATGTAATCACTCCCCACCCTTATCCTCTATAAACCCAGCATCTCACTCCCAAAAAGAATTTTAATTTTTTGAAAAATTATTTTAATTTTTAAAAAAATTGTTTAAAACCCTCCCCACCCTATAAACCCAACATCCCGCTCCTAAATGTTTTTTTTAATAATTTTACATTTTTTATAGTTTTTTTTAACATATTTTAAAACACTCCCCACCCTTATCCTCTATAAACCTAACATCCCGCTCCTACAAAAATGAAGAAACAACTTTTTAAAAAAACATTTAAATATTTTCATTTTTTTTTTGCATATTTTAAGACTCCCCACCCTTATTCCCTATGAACCCAACATCCCGCTCCAAAAAAAACGAATAAAAAAATATATACAAATTATTAAAAAATAAAAATAAATATAAAAAATAAATTACTATACGAAAAAATAAACAAATTAAACTATATTACAATTTAAAAAATGATATTTTTAACAACATTTTCAACATCGATATTTTTAACATCAATATTTAATACAACACCTAAAATCGATATTCTTGACCTCGATATTACATACCACAATATTTTTAAATGACGACATTAAAAACACAATATTTATATACCACGATATTTTGAAACTCGATATTCTGTCTAAATACCATCCGCCACCACATGCTGTTGATCTTCGGAGTGGACAGGTCTGTCCACCAGTAAAAACATAGATGGCAGGATTGCGTTGGCCGTGAGTGAGACCTAATAGATAGCCTGGGGATCATCGTTGGCAGGCAAGGTGGTATGTACATGACAAATGTCTTGTTTCACACTGTGTGTTCCATGGTAACAACTGTATGCATTGACAAAATGTAATTTACGCAACAGGATGATGCCATAGACTTTATTAAAAATGAACCTGCCTAGCATCAACGCAGGCACTCTTGCACCATTGTGCAAGGGTGCCTGTGTTGAAGGGAATGATTGTTCATGTGCAGGAAGGTGTTCCGTCCAGCACATAAACAATCAGAAATGGCGTTTTGAAACTTCTATGTGTGCTGCTTAATGCAGCATACATAGAAGTTGCAAAACGTCACATTTTTATGATGTTTGTTTATGTGCCGGAAGGGACACCTTCCTGCATATAATCAATAAATGGCATTTTGCTCTTTCTATGTGTGCTGCACATTGCAGCACACATAGAAAGAGCGAAAATGTGATGAAATAAAACTTCTATCCTCATTGTGCAAGGGTAAGACCAGGTTTTCACTGATCTTAATTTAGGTGCTGGCCCATATTTACACCACCCTTGTAAATATGGGGCAGTGTCAAAATCAATGGGTGTTGTGTTGGAACGCCCACCACAACACCCATTGCCGGCCCATTTCATGCTAAGTATAGCGTGAAAGGGTGCCTTATTCACAAGGCGGCGTTAAGCCACATTAAGTGGCTTAACGCCGCCTTGTGAATTAGGCAAAGCTCCTATCACCACCACAACGTTAAGAAAAGTGACGTTGTGGTGGCAATAGGGGCTTGTAAATATGTCCCTCAATTTGAAGTCACAATATAATCATGCATTGTTGCAAGATCGTCTCATATTCCACAATCCTGCATTGGGCATGTGTTGTGTGTCAGACAGTCAATTTACATCCCTTCATGTAGGCAACATGAACTGAGACATGTATGTAATAGTTTCAAATTTGTATGTAGATGACTTCAATAGTGAACATGACAATGTGCCACCTCATGACTGATAAATACTGCTTTTTCTTGTGTCACAGCTGGATGACCATTATTCACTCAAGGTGACATTGATGTCTTCAGTGACCCATACGCCACTGATGAGTTCCTTAGTCCATGTATGTTGCTTTCCAAAAAAAGATTGATCGTGATGACTGGTCCGGTACGTTGTTGAACATACTCTGGGTGTGGTTGACATGGATATCACCTCTACCACGAAGAGGCAGCATCATGAAAAGATTTTGGGCCATAGTTATGATGAAGTGATGGAGAGCAGCATTAGCCTTCTTGGCTTAACGAGGCATATCCCCAGTTCGGAAATGCAGCCCTGCATCGTACTTACAACAGTACGGCTCAGTCCAGCATTTTGCCCTGCGCTGGTGCAAAATTTGCTGCCTCCCGACAATGTAGGCACTCTTGCACCATTGTGAAAGGGTGCCTGCGTTGGTGCTAGGCATCAAAAGATGGCACTGTTGTCGTTGAAAACAGCTGGGTTCCCTTAATATGGCACATTCCTTGCTTCCATGCATTTTCTACATGTTGGAGCAGATTGTCAACCAATTTTAAATGACACCACCCTACACCAGTCTTCTCAAAGGGTGCCCTCATACATTCTTTTAATTTGATGTTCCATACTATGGTACCAATTGGGTCCATCCTTCAACTTCGCAATTGATGCTGTGACCTGTTGGTGCTTCTATAGACCTTAATACTGTTTGAAGTTGTTACACCATGTACCTGCAATGGACATACTTTTGTGAAGTCAACTGCAACTTCTTTTTCACCTCCCTAAGGGAATATGCCTTCTTGGTAGTGTATCATGTATACATGGCAGCATTTCTATACGTATGGCTAGAAAACAAAATACACATGGTGTAGGCTGTAGTGACTCTGTGACTATGTGAATCTTGCGAAGTTCCTGTAGCACTTTCACCATGTCCATATGTGCAAATTGTGTGTTACTTCAGCCGAAGCATCTGTGTTTCATAGTGTACATACACACAACAATATGTTGGAGGGATGTTGATGATGTGTATGACCAGACATGGAATTCATGTACACACTGGCATGATGTAGCCGTCACTGAGGGTCAGAGCATTGGAGCAACTCTTGTCAGTGACAAGTATCATTACAATGAGGTAGTTTCATAAACAAGATGAGATCTGGTGTACGTGACGATGTGGAATGGGTGGTCTAACCCAGACCTACAACTGGCTGGAATAAGTAAATACAAGGTTGATACACTGTGATGTGCTCAACTACACTTTCAACCAAAATAATTTTTAACCCAGTCCTCCTCCCCCTCCCTCCACCCCCAACCCCCATCCAAGATTTTCAACTGACAATTAAGATAGAGAGACCCAAAATCATATAAAACCCCGATGTCAATCCCATCATATTAGGGGGTTATCCCCCCCAATGCCACCATATTATACCATACATTACTCCACCCCCAATTGCCTTATCCTTCCATCCTCAAGATATGTCTCCATCCATTCCCTTAATGGAGCCCAAATTTGCAGTCCTCTTTTCCGAGATTGTCTCCCTTTCTGCGCATGAACTGCCATTTTAATATAATAGATAGATTTAAGCCGTACCAGCCATTGATTGAGAGATGGAGGAGCAAGGTCGAGCCAGGCTGTTGCTAAACACAGCCTTAATACTGCCATAAACAGAAACTTAAAAAGTTGAGCCGGTATGGGGATTTTCTCTTTTTGTACCACTAATAAAACCAGTTGGGGTGTAACCTCAATCCGCAGACCCAGTTTGGATTCCAAAAATTGGCTTATGCCCCTCTTTAAATTTCCCAGGCACGGGCATTCCGCAAACATGTGGACTAGATTCGCCCCATAAAACTGACAACGTGGACAATTCATGCCACATACTCCTCCCCATGTGATTATTTTAGCAGGTGTAATATAAAGGTTAAACCATGTTTTGTAGTGTTGGGCTTGCAGATTGGCAGACAGAAAGGTTGAACGAGCTAGGTCTAAAGAGGAAAGAGGAAAGACTATCCTCATTCACCGTTTGTACTGCCCACTGCCAGCGATCAGCATGCTTGTCCAGATCATCCCTAATCCTATTGTTTAACAACTTATAAATAGCCTCAATTGATGGCTTTCTCTCAGTTAGCATGTTTAACAAATCGACCCTAGAAAACCCATTCCATCCACCTCTTTTTTTCCCTATAAAGTCCCTGATCTGCAAGAATTTGAAAAATTCATGGTTCCCTAGATTAAAGTTATTTTAATAACTTCAATGGTAGTTATACCTTTATCATTATAAAAATCCCCAAGGATGAATGCTCCTTGCTCTTTCCAGCTTCTAATGTGGGGATCATGAAATATATCCAGCAAAGGGGGTTATCTTGGAGAGGTGTGTAGAAGCTAAAGCAGCCAATCCCTACTTTATTTCGGACATTAGACCAGAACCGGTATGCATATAGAAGCGTCTTGAATCTCACTTTTTTATAATGTCCAAAATCTATTTGACGAAACAGGCCCCCCAGAGCCTCATCACCAATTGCAAGCTCATAACATGTGGGAGTATAATTGGTGACTACATACTCCTTGCCTTTGCCAAAAAGCAAATCATTGATCTGTTGTAATGCCGAGGCCCAGTAATAAAGTTGAAAGTTCGGGGCTGCCCGAGCCCCCCCTTCTCTCGAGAGGGTCAAAAACTTCAGGGCCCTCCTAGGTCTGGCATAAGCCCACAAAAATCTCAGGTCATTCCATTCAAAGCCTAAAACCAAGAAGTATTCACCTCCAGGGGTATGGCTCTAAAAGGTATAAGATTTTGGGTACAAACATAATTTCAATTAGATTGAACCTCCCAATCAAGGTGAGTCTAAGATTATTCCACCTTCGCAGCTCCATCTTAGTTTTACTAATCAAAGGGTCTAAGTTACTTTCTACAATTTTGTCTACATCTGCCATGATATTAACCTCCAGATACACTGCATATAGCACTAACCGCCTATCGTTACATCGAACATTGTCATTTATGAGTATCTGAGTCTTAGCCCGATTAAGTTGATACCCAGCAATTCGACCAAATTGATCAGCCTCGAGTTCGATTTCCTTAACTGTCGTAGTCATTGCCAAATCATCTGCATACGCATGAATTTTAGTTTCCCACCCTCTCGTACAAATCGGTAAAATTAAAGAATTACCTTTAATTCGCTGGATTAGAGGATCAATATAAAGGGCAAATAGAAGGGGGGAACAAGGGCAGCCCTGCCTTGTCCCCTGCTAAATCACTACTGTCTCTGACTCTCCCCCCATTAGGTCAATTTTAGCAATAGGATTAATATATAGGGCCCGATTCCGATCCCGTTAGGAAAGCCCTCCGACCGACTTGGTTACGGAGAGCTCCATTGAACTTGTTTTGCTGCAAGTCTCGAGCACATTTATATAGCTTGGCAGTCAGACATATTGAAAGGTAGTCAATATTGCAAGCATGTTGCCCTTAGCCATGACTACGTGGCTAATCTCTGCAGTACTTTATTAAACCACTGAGCGAGCGCGGCAGCGCAGCATGTTTCCACCGCCTGTCGATATATATTTTGTAGGCATGATCAAAATGTCTTGATCAGTGGCACTTGACGCTCTTGGGGGAGGTTCTACAGTAGAATAGATTCCCCATGGACCAAGATACAATGTGGGTAGCTACCACGAAACCATAGAGAGCGGTGGTGCTCTCGGGGAATTTGCTTCCTCGGTTGATATTATTCATATCTTCCCCTGTTATTGTACCAGAAAGCGGCTGTGTGCATTCAAATGGGTTAGGAACTAAGTTTAAGATTAATGAGAGTGTACATAGCTTTTATTTAAAAAGTTGGAAGCACGTGGTATAGTGGTTTTCCACCACATTAGCAATCAGATATAGCTGAGCCTATGGATAACATTCCATATAGGTCATTTCCCTTATTTGATAAAGGGTGTTCTCCCGTTAAAAACAGGTGGGAATCTCCACTGTAAATTCATAGAGCAACTTATAAAATATTTGCATGGTAATATGAAAGATACGATCTGGAGGCATACTTGGGTGGTGCTCCTGTTGGCAGTCTAGTCCAGCCATATTCCAACCCGATTATACAATTAAATAAACTGTAAAGTAGCTCTAGACCATCTTTAGGTTTCTTTTATCCTACGAAATATATCCTGATTTATAGTGTATACACTCTTTTATTTCTGTCCAGTGCACATCCACATTCCAGACAGGACATCCCACTTGGCATTCAGGATTGAGGATTTATTTTAAGCCGTCTCCACACCATACAGCCCTTGTTGTATTATAACTATTGATAGCCCTACATCATTTGGAACAGGTAATTGAACATATTGTTATTTAACAATGATCCTCACTAAGAATAAGCTTTATTGGTTCAACGGTATATTCGAAATTCGTTGCAGGCTATGACAATGATCGTTAACATCCTGCCCCATTGAGGCATTCCAACTGTTGCACTTACGAGTTCTTCATCTGTAGAGGGTAATTGTTAAATAACATATAAGTAATATTTGAATGATGATTACAGTTATAATTGGGTTTAGATCATTTTCTCCTTTTTCTGTTTTTCATCTCCTTCCAAGGTAGTCCATTAGAACTGTCTTTGGTCGAATTGCGTTCGTTGGATCCCACACAGCTTGGTATCTTAAGAAAGTTACAGCAACGCACACTAAATTAATAAGTATTGGAACAAATAGCCATTGCCTTAAGGTAATACTATCACCTTAGTTTTTTAGTCTGCCGTAGACTCCTTATGAGCAACTATAGATATATATTCCATTGCTCCTTTGGGCGCATGATATAATTACACTTATATATCTTTACAGGATTAGGTCTTTTTGTGTGCAGACATCTCCAATATTACAACTAGAGGTTAATTCAGAGGAATAATCATTAGATCAGTATTTCATTCTTCATTCTATGCTCTTTAGCATGTGATTTTAATCTTACCTTCATTTTCTGTAGAGCCTTTTTAACGTGCACAATTTTCACGCGCACTTGGGTGCAGATCACTTTCTGGGATGGTGGAGGTTTTCTATTTATTATCACGTGCAATTTCAAGTGGCACACAACGAATGGATCATTGTTGCATCAATGCTCTTTATCAAAGTATATCTAAATACATTATTTATATACAGGCAGTGGGCATTAAAATCTAGGTCTGTTGTTGCTTTTTGTCTTTTCAGTGTTTACTGTGACGGAACCCTGACGAAGGCTTCTCAGAAACGCGCGTAGTGCCAACTTACCGCCAGTTGTTCTATTGCATCATGTCATTTTGAATGCACATCATCTCACAAATGGTTGTCTGATCTTTAGACATGACTCCATGGATAAAAACAAATCACTAGAAGAAATCTAGGACTGATGTATTATATCTGTATTCACTGAAATTTTGTGACAACAGTAACAACTTTTGGTGTATATTTGGTGATATGTTTTACATATATAATGTTTTTTCATAAAACCATTTATACTTATTGAAAATGTATGTGTTTTAAAAAATACGAAAAAAATATATAATAAATAAATTTGACGATATCAGCACCATTGTATGTTTCTCCATTAGGTATTTACTATACCATGTCTATACTAGGTTTTTCTGCCCACATTTGTATTGTTCATCGCCTCGCCTAGGCTTTTTCTTTCAATTGCAAATCATCTGCATACGCATTAATTTTAGTTTCCCACCCTCTCGTACGAATTGGTAAAATTAAAGAATTACCTTTAATTCGCTGGATTAGAGGATCAATATAAAGGGCAAATAGAAGGGCGGAACAAGGGCAGCCCTGCCTTGTCCCCCACTGAATCACTACTGTCTCTGACTCTCCCCCCATTAGGTACATTTTAGCAATAGGATTAATATATAGGGCCCGATCCCGTTAGGAAAGCCCTCCGACCGACTCGGTTCCGGAGAGCTCTCCAAGCGAATCGCCTTCCGGGAGTCCGTGCGACCGATTCCGGTGCATCTGTATAGTGACGGACTCGGTTCACTCAGACTCCCATTGAACTCTATGGGAGCCTGTGTACCCAACGCGTACACAGGCTCCCATTGCAAAAAGAGGTTGGTGGGGAAAAGCGGGCACTCTGAGGCGGGCACCCCATGGTGCCCACCACACTGTGAATGCATGGAAAGGGGGTATCCATTATAGCCCATAGATATGACCAGGAGACCCTATCGAACGCCTTCTCGGCATCCAGAAGTATTAATGCCATTGTGTCTCCTGAAATCTTAGCCACATCAAATAGGGTAATTATCCGATGAATATGATCCATTGTTCCCATTCCAGGGATAAAACTGTGTTGTACAGGGGACACAATCTTCTTTATTATACCACATAGCCGCGTAGCTAATATTTTGGCGTAAATTTTGGTATTGCAATTAATTAAAGTGATTGGTCGATAAGACCCCAGTTCTTACACAGACTTACCCTCTTTAGGAAATACCACCATCTTGGCGGAAGCCCACGGGTCAGGTGGAGCGGTACCCTTTTGGAAACACAGGAATACCTCTAGAATATATTTATTAAGGCTAGTAACAAAGGTTTTATAAAATTCTTCCGGGTTGAGCTTGGTCCTAGCTGCCTTACCAGATGCTAAGCTAAATACAGCAGATGTAACTTCTTCTGTTGAGATGGGTTGCTCCAAAAACTCACGATCTTCTTCATTTAAGACTTCTCGAACATCATGATCCAGATATGCCCACATCTCTCCAGCTTCTATCTCCTTTTCAGCATATAGTCGCTGATAATATTTATATTATATATAATTCCTAGATCCGGGTCTCAGATTTGCTTAATGTCACCAGACGGCATCTGCTGTCTGGCGCGAAATGCTAACGTATGTTCAACTCTTTCATTATATTCATACGTTTTATTATTCCAAACTGTATATTTGTCCGCTGCTTTCATGGCCGATATATCCACTATCGCAGCTTTGGCCATTGCAATGTGCAGCTGGGCATCTTCACTGCCTGATCCCCTTGACACAGCTTCTATCAAGTCTGTCTCAGCCACCGATACGCAGATGTTGCGTCTCCTTTTTCTGTCTGGCCCAGCTAAATCTCGAGGTTTTCCCTCGGACCCCTGCGTTAAATGCATCCCATGTTATACCCGTAGGGGCACTCCCTATATTTTCATCCATAAATATTGGGATCCACTTCTTCATATGGTTAACATAATCATCATCTAATAGCAAGGCCTCTCAAATGACCAGCCCTTAATAAGGTGCGGGGATAGATTATATATCTAGCTCTAAAACTAAGGGGTTGTGATCAGACATTACCCGAGGGTTCTTATATATTCGAGAGGCTTGTACCAACCCCCTAGATATGAAAAAAAAATCAAGACGAACATGCACTTGGTGGGGCACTGAGTAGAATGTATAGCTGGGGTCTGCTAACTCCTTTTCGGCCTAAACATCATAAAGCCCATGCGTAGTTACAAGCTGAGTCAAAGACCGAAATACTTTGGGTTTATGCCCTTGGTAAGCTGTAACGCCTGCCCTCAAGCCATCCCCTTTAATATTTATATTAAAGTCCCCACAGATCACCAGTGGGAGCGACCACCCCATTAATTCAACGCTAAGGCAATCCAGTAATGATGGATCATTCGTAACAGGTCCATAAATAGAGCAGAATGTAAAAGAGCCTCCTGTATAGCATCATTCTAAGATGGCTCATCTGCATACCTATCCGCCCTAGCTTTAGAGAAGCGAAGCCTACCCTTTCGTGCAAGAATCGCCATTCCACGCGTGCGAGTTCCTTGCAGGGTCCTGGATTTAATCTGATACCCCGAAAATTCCAGCAAATGTTTTCTGTCCCCCTAAATATGTGTTTCTTGCATACAAACAATGTTTGCTTTTAAATATTGTAAGTCTAAATTCACCCTTGGTTTCTTCAGAGGGTTATTTAAACCACAAATTGTAACTGAGGCTATTCTTAGCCTACTCATCTGATGTCTATGCGAGATATGACCTGACCACTAACTGCCCATATACACAGATCCTACAAATTGCTTGGATGCCTTCCCCCCTCCCCTGAGCACCCACCAGACCACCCCTCCTCCCCACAAACCCACCTCAGCCACCCCCTACCACGAGCAAACAGATAAGCCATGACCTTGATGATGCCACCTACCAGCATACCACCCCCACGCCCTCGGCTATGACCCGGCCAATCCGTTCCTAAAAAGACCAAAAGAGAAAAGAGGAGAAGCCCTCTCAACAGACCCTTTCAAAAGGCATATACCATCTCCTCAAGAAATACACCGAAAAAAAAAGGAAGTGGAAAAGATAAAGAAGGACAAAAAACCAGAGCAAAAAAAACCGTGGCGTCCATAGACATTAGCCTGGGCCCGCCTCATCCGTGATCTCTTTCAAATATTCTTGAGCTTTAATCTCCGACAAGAATGTCCGTGTCTTTCCCTTAAATATAAGCATGAGGCGGGTGGGATTAATCAAAAACAACTCACAACCAAGTCGCTGAAAAGAAGTAAGCAGCTGCCGTAGGCGCCACATTCTCTCAACTGTTCCATGGCAGAAATCAGGACGGACAAAAAAATGTATGCCCATCATACGACCGCTTTGCTTCTGGTCTTGCCTTATCAGAGATAGCCTGTCATAAAAGAAAATTGCCAAAATAAACCGAAATAGCTCTAGGCTTCTCTGTTCGTTGGGGGTTGGTTTTTCTTGGGCATTAAGGGGAAACGGTGGACATGCTGTACTTCTGCTTCGCAGTCCCACTGGGCTAGGTCAGGAAATGCTCCTTTCAGCAGTCTCAGCATAAAAGAACTAATGTCGTATCCCTCCACCTTCTCTGCCAGACCGAGAAACCGTAGATTATTTCTTCGTTGGTGATTTTCAAAATCCTCTAGTTTCCACATTATATCCACCAGCTGGGATTCCTGAGTATTCTGCCGTTTCTCCACTGTCACAATGCCATTCCTCCACCTGTTCCTCAACTGCTGTGATCCATTCCGCCATTTCAGAGCAAATTTTATTAACTTTGCAGACTGCTCCCTGTATTTTCTTTTTAGCAAGGTGGGCTCTTTTGTGCTCAGATCTAGCTTCAACATGCATCTGTTTCAGTGCTGTGTAAATCAAGTCCATAGTGGGGGCATCTGCGGGTCTCATATCCGCCCGCGCCCCACCACGCGGCAGCCAATTTCTCCACTTCATTCTCACTATACATCTGGCGCTTGGCAGAATAGTCCCACTTGAACTGTCTAGTGATGCTTGACTCTGCTCCCAGCCCCCTATCACTCAACTTCAATTTCTCACTTCGCCTTTTTAATGGGAGCAAGCGTTTCTGTGTAGATGGTTTCGTCATCCCGCTATTCAGGCTCCCCCTGATGTATCTGGGGCAGAATCCTTCTCAGTCAGTTCCCCGCTTTGGCCAGAGAGATCAGACTCTTCCGTAAGTGAAAAAATAAATTTGACTCCTTCAGGAGATCCTCCCTGCTGTGATAGAACCACTTGCCCTTGACTTCTTTTAGAGCGGGCCCCAGTGTCCCTTGCAACATTTTCATCCTGAGCCCCATCTGGTAGCTGACTAATGGGAACGTCTGACCCGTCAGATCTGGCCTCTCTCTGTCCTGCAGGTAGCAATCCCCTCTCCCTGCTATCACTCTCCTTTGGTGGAGATATAGGTTTGGGCATATATCAGCCCTGCCAGTTCCCGGGGGGGCTAACCACTTGTATCGCAAGCGCCACAGAAGCAAGCGCAGGGATGTCAGACCTAACGGAATCCTTAAGAATCTGTCCCGTGACTTTTCTCACAAAAATTTCCAGCATTGAGAGCTGTCTCTCCTTCAGCGCCACAGGAGCTGCCAATGCACTCTCCACTCCCGGAGGCTCTTGCTTCGATTCATCTGTACAGGCATCCAGCTTCCCAGCAGTAGCTGCGGGGGTTTCCTCTATCTTCCGTCCAGGCACTGACTTCTTGCTGTGAGTAACAGCACATACAGGAGCTGGCGCCGCAAGCTCCGCCCGATCTTTTGTCAGCTTGTACCCCTTCAGCCGCACCATCAGACTCCCTGAGTTCCGGGTCTGGGTGGAAAAACTACTGAAGCCAACAACCACGCTTACGGCCCGCCGAGCAGCCTCGCCTGCCCACCACGGTATAATGGCAGCTCGATTATGCCGATAAAAGAGACGGACAAGTTTAAACAGGTAAGTGAGATCCATCATCATATATTCCTCTTCATCATTACCAGATGGTCAGAGCCGGAGAAGCAGCTGGCCTGGCACACTACGCAGTGCCATCTTGCTCTCCAGTCCCCAGTCTTGCTTCCAATGTGCAAAATATATGACAGGTTGTGCTTCAAATAGCTGACTTGTGACATACGAGTACTCAGATGCTTCAAGTAAATGTATACAGCATGAATCCTGGATGTGTAGCTGTGGAGACACATCCAACTATGTAGTGGTTGGAGGATTTGTGATTTGGGTGACTTTTGTATAAGAGTAACACTTTGGTGCTTAGTGGTCTGCCACTATTACAACCAATGCATCCTATGCCTTTGGGTAAATGGCATGCTCTGGGTCTGCAAAGGGCCTGTAACTCAGTCTCCTTGGGTACATTCCCCTGGTAGACTCTGTCTGAGTTTCTGTCAACGTCATCATTCAACTTAGCTAACCTTTCACCGTTGTTCATGGACTCTGCCATTGCTATGTGCCATACCATACATTACCATGACGGTATAGATGTCAGGTTGTGATAAGAGTTTTGCTTCACATGTAACTTGCCAGATCATGTTCGAAGTAGCAAACAGTTGATAATAGTGAAAAGTTCCAGTTGTGGTACACTTGAGTGTGGAAGATGCTTGCTCAACCTTGTTCTTTGTCTTGTGTCTTACATCTTATCATGTGTGTCTTTCATTCCAGACAACATGTCACCTGAGGCAGCCAGAATATTTAAGCAGCGCAAGGACAGATACAGGCATATCCACCGAGTTGCAAAGGGGTACCATGCAATAGAGAAGAGGTACAATGAGGAGATGGCGGCAGGACGGTGGAAGGCCATTCCCCAGGGTGCCCCAAAACCCGCCAGACAGAGTGGTGTGCTGCCTGCCACTTCCAGACACCAGAGTGACAGTGAGAACCTTCCTAGCCCTTCGGGCGTACAACGTGTAACCCCACAATCAGTGCCATCTGCAGGTCTACAACATGTGGCACCTGCCCCACTTGCTGCGCAAATATCAGCTGCTCAACCGGCTTCACCAGCACCACCTGCACCCCCAACGGCAACTGCCCAACCGGCTGCAGTACCACCACCACCCACACAGAGACAGGCTATACCTTCTACCTTGGATGACCGCATATTGTTGTTGGACCTAAATAGGGTGGCTTCATTGGAGAGAGACATGGCAGAGGTGTTAACCCACCTTCAGGATATTCAGGGTGCCCAGGGGCTCCCTTTCTGAGCCACTTGTGATTGGACAATGTCCCTCATACAGTTCCCCTAATCCTTGTTTTTTACTTATATCTTGTTTATGTATAGTGTAATGTAGCGTTAAGTGTAGGTTTAGAGTAGGTTAGTGTTTGGTGTAGGTAAGGTTTTAGATTAGTTTAGAGTTTGACATAGTGTTTGGGCTTAAGTTTCTTTTTCCTTTGGGTGGGCGGTTAATGTTTTTGTACTTGTTTAATAAACATTTAAAAAAAAAAATATATATATATATTTGTTTAGGAAATATGTTTAGTTAGTGTATGTTTAGGTTAAGTTGTCTTTGTCCTGTCTACATATGTGCCTTAAGGGGGAGGGGGAGGGGGGTTGATGTTTCATATATGTTGTTATGTGTATAGGTTAAGCTGAGGTAATTAGGTTAGTGTTTAGTATAATTAGCATAACCTAGAATAGTGCAGGTTGGGATAGTATTTTACATGTAGGTTTAGCTTAGGTACTTGATTTTTAAAAATAAAGGTATAGTGTTTAGTAATTTATGGTGTCAATTATGTTTAATGTGAATCAGAGAACTTTTGAGTTAGTATTTTGATACATCAGATTTATTCCCAAAAATGTTTTTGAATCAAAAATGTGATTAACGTCATCTTCTAGGGACAGGCTACTGTCATACTGCTGATTGATTGGGATTAACAGACATGCATGATATGTAGGCTAGCAAAGGTAAGTTCTGCAAATGCATAGGGATAGTGTGCTGAATAAGTTGGCATCTTCAAAATTTCTCTGAGTTGAAAATCACAGTAGGTAATGGAGGCATTGAGCTACCACAGTGTTGTTTCACTGATGAAGGTATGTTGGGTGGTACTTAGTTGCCTGCGTCTTGAACTATATCAATCACTACATTTGTCTCTCCCAACAAAGATAAGTTTATGATTTGTGTATATAATTTGATGAGACATTGACAGTTCATCAACGTAGTGTACCACAATTTTTTGTAGTCAATGTATGTGAGCCATTTGTGCATATTTACAACTACAGTGGTGTAGGCCAGCGTTAGGGCAAGAAGGCTAATGCTGTGTTCCCTCACTATGGAAGCACAGGGCTTTGCCGTAGTTCAGACATTCCAGCGCTGCACTGCTTTTCTCCATAGATGTGTGTAATATATCAATGCATAGCGCAAATGTGGCACACTTGCACCATAATGCAAGGATGCCTGCGTAGCGGAAATGTTTGATCAGGTGCTGGAAGGTGCCCTTTCCTGCACATACACTGACAGTCTTGGTGTTTTGCTGTCTGTATATGTCCAGCAAAATGATGCACAACTAGGTATATCAACAAAAGTTTTATTTACACAGCATTTCTCCTCGTTCTGCAACATTTGTACATCATTCTTGGGAATATAGTGAAGGATCTATCTTAAAATGTGTTTTGGCTGAACACCCATCACAACACAAATTGTTCACCATATTGACACTAAGGGGCCGATTCCGATTCGGGCCGGAAATCTCTCCGACCGAGCCGGACCCGGAGAGATTTCCGACCGAATCGGACCCATGCAGCCCGACCGAACGAGTACGATGCGTCCGTATGCTATCGTACTCGAGTCGGTCGGACTCCCATTGAAGTCAATGGGAGCCGGTCGTACAACGCGTACGCGGGCTCCCATTGCCTCAATGGGTGCGAGGCAAACAAGGGCGCCCCTACAGCGGGTACGCGGCGAAGCGACTCGCGCCCGTACACGCACAGGTAGGGGGACCCATGGGTCCCCCTGTGTGCGACTCGCGCGGCTACGCGTACAGGAGGTCCGACACAGACCCCCGAAGTACGGCTCCGACTGCTCTTTCGAGCCGGACGGCGCGTGTCGGTCGGACTGCTCGCGGCACGCATCGTACTTACCCGGCCGGGGAACGTCTCCATTGCGCGGTGCGAGTCGTGTCCGAGCGAGTCGGTCGGTGCGGTTCGACCCGGGAACTAGTCGGTCGGAGCGGTTTGGACGCCTGAACGAGTCGGTCGGCAATTTCGCATCGTACTCGCTCGTCCGGACACGCGTACAAATCGGTCGGGAAATAGGGCTCCGAATCGGATCCGGTTAAGCCGAATCCGATTCGGAGCCCTACCGGCCGAGATCGGAATCGGCCCCTAAGTGTAGGGTCAAAGAGTGCTTCGTTAGCAAGGCAAGGTTAAGCCACTTCAAGTGGATTTACGCTGAATTGATTAGTAATCCAAGGCCCTATCAGCACCTGAACATTGGGAAAAGTGACGTTCCAGTGGCAATGGTGCCTTGGAAATTTGACCCATTGTGTCATTCACATATGTTCTGTCATCTCACTGCCTATCAAGGACAGACTCAGAAGACCCTGTATTTGTTGTACTAGCTACACTGCTTAGGCATTGTCGATACGTCTCCAGTTTGATGGTCACAGACAACACACATCAGACAAATGAAAGTGCATTTATTTACATGTGCAAAGTAGAAATTGTCGCACCGGACCAGTTTTTTTGACAACAACCCCAAAATTGTGTACATAGCCAGGGGGTGGCCAGACAGAGTCCTTGTGGGGAACATATCATGAGACATGTCGAGGAATTAGGAATCTCCAGTCAGGAGGATGATTGCAGTGTCACTGAGTATCAATGGCCACATTGACAGTCCATGAAATGTCCAAGGTGAACTAGCATGGTCATTATGAGGACAGTGACTGGCGATGTTCCGAGGCATGATGGTAAGCACAGGGCTAAGCAGAAACTGGCAATTTGACACAAATGAATGCTACCGCTGGCTTCTCCTTATGAGAGATTTTTCATCCACATCTTCCTCCTCTGATGTGTGTGGTGTCTCCCGTGAGGGTGATGTTGGATTAGCAGCAGCCCAGAGAGACACAGACATATCAGGGGCAGAAGATGATGATGTTGTAGGTGCAGCAGCCTTCATCTGTGCCAACAGATGAGGCATCACTGCAGCAAGGATGACATGCAGGGCTTGCAGGACTCCACCAACATCACGGTGGTAGGCAGCCATGGCAGCCAAGTGGGAATCCTGCTTCCGCTCCATGTTCTCCAAGATCTTCCTCATTGCCCCCAACTCTTTGGCAACATCGCTGGTGCCACTTTGGGCGGACAGTTGTTGTTGCCTCTGCGTCATGACACCAGCGATGTCCACCAGGGACTGCTGGAGGCCACGGAGCGGACTGTAGGTGCCTCTGATGGCAGCTGAGTGCTCCCTATTTGGACTGAGGCACCCACGGATCCCCTCGAGTTTGGCTGTCAGGGTCTCCAACGCCGCCCGCACCTCGTCTGCCATCTCACGCTGGACTCCTACCGCACAGCACTAAAATTGTATCTGTGGGTCCTCAGAGTCCAGGTTTGTGGCTGTGATGGTAGGTGGTGCCTGCTGGATGTTTGACGGAAAATGTGGAGACACCACGACTCTGCTGGATCTCCCGGGTCCGGAGATGGGCTGCCTATGGAGTCAAGCAGCTCTTGGAGGGTGTCATGGTCGATGGTTGTGAGTTCTTCATCCACATGGTCATCATCGTTGAAGAGTGGGGCAGGCTGCTGAGCAGGAGTTGGGGTTTCATCCTCTGCAATGTAAACTGCAGATACTATTGTATGTGTCTGTTACATCTTACCATGGATTTTTGCATTTGACAATCAGAGTGCATGACACTTTCCATTCTCCTGTAGTACACCTATGACACACAGCTTTGTGTATCAATGTACAAAGTCCATGAATGTTACATTTAGGTTGTTCATTGATTTGGTCATTTGCCCTGTATGCCAACAGTGAGGGTCATATTTACAAGCCCCTACTGCCACTGTTATGTCATCTATTCAGACCTTCCTGTGGTGCTGGTTGCTTCACCTTATTTACTATGCAGCATTAAGCTTCTTCACATGGCTTAACACCGCATTGGGGATAAGGCACCCTTACATACTCCAGGTTGCGTATAAGTGTTGGTCACTGAGTTTTGAGATGGACATTCCACTGCACCCCCCATTGATGTTGCCACTGCCACCTATTTACAAGTGTGGCAGAAGGAGGAGGCCACTCATGCACTTGAGCCCAGGGATACAGTGATTTCCACGTGGAAAAGACAAGGAGATTTTTTCAGATTCTCCTAATCTTAGATGTATCTGTGTGTTTTAATGTGTGCAGCACGCATTTAAACAGGTCAATCCCATGAAAGGATGTTTGTGTGCAGGAAGGCACACCTTTTGTTCATTAACAATCATTCCCTTTACCCAGACACCCTTGTACTTTGGTGCAAGGGTGCCTTTGTTGATGCAAGGTAGTTTCAATACCCACAGATACAATTGCAAACGCAGGGATGCAGCTTAATTTTGAAAATCTAGACAACCCAGATTTTTCATTATGGTGAAGCATGATGTTAGTAATTTGAACTTAAACACACACTTTTCCTTTCTGTGGTTAAGCTACTACAAAGTGACTACATCCTAACCTATGTTTCAAATGATAATCACTGACATCCTTTGTATTTCATTGTTTTTAGTGTAGGGGTTAAACAGGATGTGAGTCAGGTATGTCTTCTGAACACGTGTATGTTTCCATTGATCCCTCTGTGTGTTTAAGACTGAGGTCAGGACAAACAACTGACTGTCACACAGTTATGTGACCATGTTGACGAGTGTTTTATAATGTGGCTACTACTCTTGCGTATTTTGTTATACTGTTAGCAGGTGACATCATGTAGTACACCAGGAGATGCCTTTCTTGGGTTGATGGTATGATTTCACAACATATACTCCTTAGAACAGATTTTGAATAGACATGGTGCCGCAACGTAAAAGTGTTCAAGCCAGTATGTGTCTACAGACACATGACTGGGCCACAGTAAAGATGTGCATGCCCACCCCTTGTGTTTTCCACAGCAGTGACAATGATGACTTAATGGAAGCAGGAGGACATAGAACTTTGGGGCAGGCTTCAAGTATTGGTGCACTGTTGCACAGCAGATCTTTGTTGAACAGCACAGGGGTGAGCACATGGCTGATACATAACATAGTGTACATGGTCCTTCGATGCATTTGTTACTGGAAGAAGGTTTACAGACATCAGTAGCTATGCATTTTATCCCAGCCAAGTTCAAATTTACCTAAGACCCATGTTCCACGCATGTCTATATGTGTCATTGACCACCAAACCCTGGACCATGAATACAATGACATTCTGCCAACGGAACATCACATTAAGCAACTTTCATGTGGATAAATGCATTTTAAGGAATAATAGTAAGACAGCGTGTAGCTAAATAACGTGCATTATGTAACATTGTGAATAAGGCCCCTTCTCACCCTTCACTTACCATGATAGGAATGGGGAATGTGTGGTCTAATGAGCATTGCATACACAACAGGCATGTTGATATTTAAATGACCCCATTCCTACAATGCTGGGACAGTAAACAATACTTAAAAATGAGGTACACATGTGCAAACATTTAGTGCATCTTGCACCTCCAGTATGTAATTTATAATCATTATGGAATGTGCCCATCAGCTACACAAGATGCTTGCAAGAGATGTGCGGCTTTTCATGTAAACAACAAGGGTGAGTCAACTTCAAAAAGTTCTATCTGACATTTTTTGATGTGGTTATGTGTGCTGCATTCACCTGCACACTTCAAACCAGCAGGTAAGCAATTACTGTTGCTTGTGGCGTATTTCAAAGAAACTATCGCCTCAGGACCATCATTCGTTTGAACTTTACTGAGGGAAACCGTGCTTCGCAATATTTACTAGGCAGTGTTGACCCACTTGATGTGGCTTGTCAACACCTTGTAAATGAGGCACACTTTCACATTGTACTTGGGGGCATGTGTACAAGGCTGTGTCGGAGCGCGGCGTTAGCCTTCTTGGCTTAACACCGCACTCAGCAACTTCTGAGACGCAGTTCTGAACCGTATTTACAACAATACAGTGCAGCATGGCATTTCACCCTGCGCTGGTGCAAAATGTAGCTGTCTATCGCAAACGCCGACACTCTTGCACCATTGTGCAAGAGTGCCTGCGTTGGCGCTTGGCAGCTACATTTATCGCCAGTGCAGGGTGAAACACAGGACTGAGCCATATTGTTGTACAAACAGCACAGCCCTGCATTTCAGAAGTGGCAGAGTGCTGGTTAAGCCAAGAAGACTAATGCCGCACTCTGTCACTTTTATTGTAAATATGCCCCAGAGTTAGAAGACACATGACTGGTCAGTTGACATTGTATGTATGCTTGTGTGCTTGATTACTAGGCCCTTACACCACCGTTTGTGCCTTTCAATGTATTTGTAAATTATATCAACAGCTCAAGGGACTTGTGACTGTCCCCTGAGTACCTATGTAGCTAGCATTTGATCTGCACACAGTGTGGGTGGGCAGTGAGATATAGGAAGATGGACGTAAACTACATTACTCACACACCCCCATTTCCCTGGTTGTTACTTACCCTGTTGCTGATGTAGTTGGGCATAGTCAGCACTATCCTGTCCCTCTACTCCAACCATCGACTCCTCACAGATAACTGCAGACACCTGTTCCTCCAAGGCATCAAGCTCCTCCTGTGGCGTTGGACTCCCACCTTCAGTCTGCAGTGCTGCCTGTTAATTGCTGGCCAGTTTCTGCTTAGTCTTGCGCTTGGCATCATGCCAGCGCTTTTTACAGTCAGTCACTGTCCTCTTGACTTCTGCTACGGAATTCACCTTGCTGACAATGGACTGCCAAATAGCATTTTTGGTCCTCAATGACACCATGGAGCTGACGAAAAGCTGGTGTTGATTCTCCTTCACCTCCGCAATCAGAATCTCATTTTCCTCCTGACTGAATCTGGTTTTCCTTTTCCTCTTCCCCTGGGATTCTGGCTGGTCATCCTGGCTGTTTGGTGGGGGGCGGGGGGTGATGGGGGTTGTTGTCTGGTGCTGAACTGGGACAAGGCTGCTCCATTTGGCATTCAGGTTTTTTTTGGGGGTGTTTGAGGCGTTTTTGTGTATTCTTTTCCTGCTAGATGTAAAAAAAGTGACGTCCAGCTGCCTAACGTACGTTTTCTTCCTGCTAATTGGCCGGCTGTCACTTTTTTCATGCTAGCCAGTGGCGTAACAAAGGTTTAAGGGGCCCCCCTGCAATGTACACGGAGGGGCCCCCGCTCTGGATTTTATCCGGAGTGCTCAGACCTGAGTACTGTGCTGAGGGGGCCCCCTGCAGCTGGAGGCCCCACCGCACCACGGGGGATGCGGGGGCCTGTGTTACGCCCCTGATGCTAGCGTTAAGATGTTTATCGGTCTGACGCTCGGGCTAGCAGCAACTATTCCCGCTGCTAGTTGATCCTAACGCCATGTAACGACGTATTGTAACTACATCACAAACATCTCGATGGATTTCGGCGATAGACAGTGGTAAAAAAATTGCCACTAAGCAACGCCAAAACTGCTTAGCGGCAATTCTTGTGAATATACCCCTTTGTTTGATAAACAAGCTAGTGAGTGTCCCTGCAAATTTGTATGCTTTCTAATCTTGCAAGGATCCAATCCTTGTAAAATACTTATTTTGTGTTTTAAACTTCGCCTTGGAAAGATATGTAGAAAATTCCTTTATATATCAATGGATTACTGTCGAATACTACAAACGCTGCTACAATTCCATTTCTTTACAGTAGCCTGACTCCGCCTTCCTACATGCTCTCCAATAACTTATTCAACGTTTGTAGATACCATCACCTCTTTTGCTATGGGAGTGCCATTCTTCATTTCATAACATCGTCCTCTGTAATCAATAGCATGAACTAATCTGTTATCCTGGAGAGAGCTCTCTACATTAAAGAAAGAATCTGTACTAGAAGTATGTATGCATTCTCCACTAAAAACTGTAAAAAAGTTAATCCTATTCTCTAATCTTTATTTCTGGTTTTGTCTCCTCATGCACAACACCATTTTGTCAAGAGTCTTTATTCTATTTATAATCAAAATGAAAACCTTCTTCTTCAAAGCAAAGACTTCATCAACTACTCTCTCAACTCGTTCTATCTATTTTAGTGCCTCTCTCCTTCTTCTATACTTTTTCATAGTTCTCAGTAGATTTATAACTACTCTACTACGAAACATCCTGGCTCTGATTTCCTTAAACTGCTTCTGTCTCCTGGTTAAGGTGTGTCCATCTTTGTTACATTCTTTCCTGTTCTTGTTATATAGATTTTGTCCACTGCTATTCTTTCCAGTGCTTAATTTGTAAAATATTAAGTGCCAGGGCTCTGACAAGGAGGCCACTGCAGCTTGCACCACTCATCGCCCTTGTCTTCGCTGCCAAAACAACTACTAACCATCTCTCTTGCATGTAAATGAGACAGTTCAGATTATTCCAGGTCTCCAAAGCTAAAGGAATGGCTGGGGAGGTAGGAATTCGCATTTTTAATGGGTATTGTATTCCTAAACAACCCTTGTTCTGCTCATCTCTAAATTAGATGAGCAGCGCCACCATGTGGTAGACTGTTCTAAGCTTGGTGTTGACAATCAGGTGCCGGTGCCGAGCACCGGAAACCAATTAAGTTCCGGTGCTGGCACCGGAAAGCACCGGCTCAAATTAAGCACTGATTCTTTCTATTTTTATTTTCATTATTTTGTAATCTTTAGAAATGTCCACATATTTTTTTAAAAAAGACTTTGTCCTCTTACCAGCACCTCTTTTTTCCTTTCACCACTTTTTCTCCATTTTGCCCCTTTTGTGTCTCAGTTCTGCATAGATACTGTAGCTGCGAGCTTTTGTAGGCATTCTGTCTGCAGTTATGCAGATACAGTACTGTAAAAATAAAAGTATATTTGAATTTTTATTCTAGCCAATGTACCAACTACTTTACTACTGGCTTACACATAATACAAAAACAGTTTGTATGTTATGTTGCAGTTTTAAATCTACAGATGAACCTAGCTACATAACTACAAGCACTTACTTCAATGTACTAAACCCAAACTAAAACACAAAACTTAATTAATTAGTTACCTTTTAATATTATAACACCCTCTCCTACAACACAGCTGCACCATATCTCAGTTCTCACTTATACACTGTAAAAGACCACTTTATCCCTTTTGTAGTAAATTTTAAAATAAACTTATACCAAACTGTAAAAGTACATAGAGTGTCTCAAAACTGTAAATCCCAAAAAACAACATAAGAACTTTTACTGTGCCTCTCTAACACTGTGTAACTGGTAGATTTAGTGTTTCAGTACTTTTCTACTTAGATGTGTCAGATTTAAATGTTGAGAAACACTGCATATAAAAATATGCACATTAATCTGTATCTGTATGTATTTGCATATAGCTATCTAATTCTTCCAAGTACATGCAAACAGCTCATGACAGGTTACATATATAATTCACCAGATGTTTCTAAAAGAGTATATATTCCTCACTAAAACTTGTAAATATGTGTTTGTGGTTGAGTACAACAATACTCCCTGGATGATTGGATGAGTGCATAGATAGTGTCTAGGTGATGCCCTCAAAATATAGGTAGTGCCTGCATGATTCCCTGAGTATGTAGGAACTACATCGGTGGTTTCATATCTGCATAGTTAGTGCCTGTGTATTCGCATGACTATATTGCTACTATCTGGGTGATCGGATGAATGCATGGGTGTTGTCTGCGTGGTTCAATGAGTACATAATTAGTGCCTGTGCGATTGGAAGAGTGCCTGTGTAGTACCTGGGTGATTGAATAAGTCTAGATATCACACTTGATATATAATTGTGTACATGGCTCTCTAAGAGCATACATTGCTCTGTTACTCAGCGTGCACATGCATCAGTAAGTTTCTAAAACTGAAAACAACAATTCTCACTTTTTCAAAGCACAAAACCTTTTCTTAATGGCATACCTACATCATTTTGCAAATATTTCTTGTGTCTTTAAAGAACAGGCTACTTACCTTCGGTAATGCATTATCTGGTAGAGACTCTATCTAGCTGCAGATTCCTTACCTTTGAATTTCCCAGACGTCAGGCTGGATCCGGAAACTTTTGCTGAGTAATACCCCTTGCGCGCGACGTCAGGTGGCTCCATTCAGCTCCACGTGATGTCAGCGGCGGCGTCAGGATTGGTTATGACGTTGGAGTTCCTATAGAGGCATCACCCAGGCGCGTGGACGTCAGTACTTTTTGTTTTTTCCACGCCAGAAGCGCAGAGCCACGAAGTAACTGACGTAGTTGTGTGCAAAACTAGGGCCCTGAAAGGGGAGTAACCTTAGCCCTACAATATTAGTCTGCAAAGCGGGGAGGCATGAGTGTGGCTGTAAGGAATCTGCAGCTAGATAGAGTCTCTACCAGATAATGCATTACCGAAGGTAAGTAACTTGTTCATCTGATAGAGACTTCCAGCTGCAGATTCCTTACCTTTGAATCAGATACCCAAGCCATACCGTTCCAGCGGTGGGTTGCGGACTCACATCCTAAACTAAAAAGTCTTGCAGCACTGAACGGGCAAAATGCCCGTCCCTGCGCACCTGACCATCCAGGCAGTAATGTTTTGCAAACGTGTGCAAAGAAGCCCACGTCACTGCCTGACAGATGTCTTTGACTGGGACACCTCGATCAAAGGCCGTAGTCGCAGCCTTTCCCCTGGTGGAATTGAACTTAATCCCTCAGGGGGCTGCTTCTTTGCCAAGGCATAACAGATCTTGATGCAGAGAACTACCCAGCGAGAGTTGGTCCTTTTCTGCACTGCCCTTCCGTTCTTCGCTGCTACATACCCCACAAAGAGTTGGTCATCCACCCGGAACTCTTTTGTGCGGTCAAGGTAGAACGACAATGCTCTTTTTGGGTCCAGTTGGTGGAGACGCTCCTCTTCTTTAGAGGGATGCGTGGGAGCAAAGAAGGTGGGCAAAGTGATGGACTGACCCAGATGGAATGGGGTCACAACTTTTGGTAAAAAGGATTCCCTGGTGCAAAGCACCACCTTGCCTGGAAAGGACATAAGATAAGGAGGCGAGCAAGATAACACCTGCAACTCACTCACCCTCCGGGCAGATGTATTCGCCACTAAGAAGGCTGTTTTGATGGTCAACAGCAGGATGAGACAATTGTGCAAAGGCTCAAAGGGAGCACACATCAGATAGGTAAGGACCAAATTAGTTCCCACTGCGGCATAACAAAGGGTGTGGGTGTAAATAAATGAGCCAGCCCTTTTAGAAATCTATTTACAATAGGAGATTTGAAGAGAGAGAGCTGCTCTGCCAGTCGCAAAAAAGCAGACAGAGCAGAAAGGTAACCCTTGGGAGTTCCCAAGGCAGAGCCCTGCTGGGCAAGAGTTAGAATGAATAAAAGTACAGTAGAAAGAGGGTCAATAGAGCTTTCTGTACAGTATAATACAAATTTCTGCCAACGGCAGGCATATATCGTCTTAGTGGAGGGCCGCCTGGCCGCCAGAATAACGTTACAGACTTTGGGAGGAAGGTCAAAAGCTATCAATTGTCGCCGCTCAATCTCCACGCATGGAGGCGCAGAGTTGACAGGTTCAGCTGAAGAACCCTAGACCGCTGCTACAACAGAAGATCCTCCCGAAGGGGCAGCCTGATCGGAGGATCGATACTCATTCTGAGAAGCTCTGGATACCAGACTTTCCTTGCCCAGTCCGGAGCCACAGTCGCTCCAGGCGTACAACAAGCCTGAGCTCCACTCGCGATGAAAAGCGTTGTCGAGCGATAGCCGCCTTGGAAACTCCAGTGTGCAGTATCGCTGACACTGTGCGTTCTCTTTGGAGATGAACAAATATAACTAAGGTTCTCCCCACTGTTGAAAGAGACCTTGTGCCACCTCTGACTGGTGACGCCACTCGTGATCCGCTAGGCATCGACGGCTGAGTTCGTCCGCCCTGGCGTTCAGAGAACCTGCCAGGTGTTCAACCAACAGGGTTATGCCCTGCTGTTCCAGCCATGTTCAGAGATGAAGGGCCTCTTGTCAAAGGGTCCATGACCCCACACTGCCCTTTTTGTTGCAGTACCACATGGCGGTGGTGTTGTCTGTGAACACCTGCACTAACTTCTCGTTGACAGAGGGAAGAAATGCTTTCAATGCCAGCCAAATTGCTCGGACATCCAACAAATTTATATGGAGCCCCATCTCCGCCAGAGACCAGTGTCCCCTGATCTCCACCTCTCCCAGGTGGCCGCCACATCCCAGAAGTGACGCATCTCTCACAACTGTGAGATCTGGTTGGGGAAGGGAGAGATGTCTGCCGTTGACCCAATCAAGGTTTGTTAACCGCCACTGCAGATCTTTTGCAGTTCCTTCCGCGATCTGAACCACGTTGGTAAGATTTACCCGATGCTGTGCCCATTGAAACTTCAAGTCCCACTGCAGAGCCCGCATACGCCACTTGACGTGTCTTACCATGCAGAAGGCCATGAGGCCAAACAGCCTCAGAGTCAGCCTCACCAAAATCCAAGATAGAGACTGAAATATCAGAATCATAGCCTGAATATTGTGTACTCGCTGCTCTGGAGGATAAGTCCAAAACTGCACTGTGTCCAGAACAGCTCCGATCAAAGGAAGCACCTAAGAAAGAGTCAGGTGTGACTTCGGCACATTTATAGAGAACCCCAGTGAATGCAGAAGGTTTACCGTAGTCTGAAGGTGGGCGTCGACAGCCTGGGGCGAGGATGCCTTCATCAGCCAGTCATCGAGATAGGGGAAGACTGACACCCCTAACCTACGCAGATGAGCTGCGACCACCGCCATCACCTTTGTGAACACCCGAGGGGCTCTGGCAAGGCCGAAGGGGAGCACGGTAAACTGAAAGTGCTTGTGGCCTACCTTGAACCGCAGGTAACGCCTGTGGCCCGGCCGGATAGGTATGTGAAAATACGCGTCCTGCAAGTCCAACACTACCATCCAGTCTTCCTGGCATAGGGCAGACAAGACCTGAGCCCGAGTGAGCATTTTGGATTCCTCCTTTTTGAGGAAGAGATTGATGGTCCGAAGATCCAAAATGGGCCTTAGCCCTTTGTTCTTCGTCGGAATCAGAAAGTAGTGGGAATAGCAGCCACTGCCTACTTCTGAAACTGGGACCCATTCTTTAGCTCCCTTGGCCAAGAGAGCCATAACTTTCTCTTGGAGCAACTTTAAATGATCCTCCGTCAGCCGCTCCTGATTTGGCAGAATAGGAGGAGGAAAATAAATAAGAGGTAGAGAATAGCCCTCCTATACTAGCTGCAAGACCCACTTGTCCGATGTTATGGATCCCCAGTGGGGGGAGATGATGACAAATTCTCCCACCAACTGGAGTAGTGTGGTCCTGCAGAATTAGCCTAGGATTGTTTGGAGGCTGCTGCTGCTGAGGGCAGTGTGGACGACGACTTCTGGCCTCCATTCCGAGATCGGAATGCCCCGCGTCCACATCCTCGCACTGCTTGGGCGGTCTGTGCAGGACGATGGCTGAAATAGTGCTGACGTGGCTGGAAACCCCTTCTGTTGCCACGAAAGGGGCGAAAGGAAGACTGGCTATGGGGATGGAGGAGGGGCCCAAGGATCTGGCCGTAGCTCGAGAGTCCTTGAACCTGACCAGGGCCGAGTCTGCCTGTTCCCCAAAAAGGCGGGTTCCATCAAAGGGCATGTCCATCAAATTGGCTTGGACATCGCCGGAGAAGCCAGTTGTTCGAAGCCAGGCGTGGCGCCTCAAGGCCACCGTCGTTGAAATCGCCGTCCTTGACAGCTTGGGAGAGCACAGTCCGGGCATCTTCCAGGACTTGTGACAGCACTTGTGCAACCGTCTCCCAAAGGGAATGGGAGAAATGGCCCAATAAGCATGCGGTATTCACCGACCGCAATGCCAGGCTGGAGGAAGAAAACAACTTCTTCTCGAATGAATCCAGCCTCTTGGATTCCCTATCCAGAGGGGCGGAAGGGAATGCACCTTGGGACGTAGAGGCCTGCACCACCAAACTCTCTGGGGTGGGGTGTTGCTGAGGAACTTTGGATTGCCTGGAGCTGGGCGATGGTGGCATGTAATCATCCTATTCACAGGAGCCCCTGTGCTAGGTTTGGACCATGTCCCTAGAAGGATGTCTGTATGTGCCTCATTAAAGGGCAACAGGGGATCGGAAGTGGAAGCCCCAGGTTGAAGCACCTCAGTCAGAGGATTAGTCCTGACCTGCACAGAGGGCAGCTCCAGTCCAAGGACCTCGGCTGCCCTCTTAACCACCATGGCATAGGATGCCCCCTCCTCCGTAGCCACTGTTGGCAGAGAGAACCTGACAGTATCTGGGGAAGTATCGAGTCCACTGGCCTCCCCAAGTTCCCCATACCAGTCCAAATTTTCCTCAGAGACAGCCTGGGTTTCAAGAGGGTCCCAAGACCCCTCCCATTCCTCTCCTAAGCCTAGCACATCCTCAAAGGGCTCAGGCAACAACATAGAACCTCTGGGTTCTATTGACGTTGGAATCGGCGCTGATCAACGTCGTTCCGGCTCCGTGTTGTCAGGGATGAGGATGGGGCTAGCGCAACCGAAGGGCTTCGGTGACATCGCGGGCACCAACTTCGAATCCGACGCCGGGGAAGGTCGCAATGGCACGATCGGCGTCGAAACGGATCCGGGATCGGATCCCTGAGGCCCCACCAGCATCGTGGTCGGAGCCGATGGTGTCACCCCCAATGGGCCCCTTCCGACCCTGCGGGGCCCGAAGGCTCACCAGCAGGGTCATTCTGCTCAAATACACGGCGCATGGCCTTTTAAAACTCTTTTATTTGAGCAGGAGTCGCTCCGGCTTCCGGAAAGGGGGGAAGACGCGGAGTCGTCCTTACCTCTCTCGACGACGGATGCCACTTGAGGTGAAGACGAAGTCCGCTTGGACTTCTTCTTCTCATGCCTCTTCCCCGAGTGTCCCCATGACCTCGAATGGGAGGAAGAGGACTTAGGGCTCCAGGAGCAGTCCCGCGACCTCCTCTTCTTCGATCGGGACCGTGACCTCTTAATAGTCTAGCTGGATGGTGTCGGCTGCCAGGCCATGAGCAACTTCATCGCCCGCTCCTTCAAGATCTTCAAGGCCATTGCCCAACAGTATGAACACGACTTTGTATTGTGGTCACGCTCGAGACACCAAAGACATACGCAATGGGGATCGGTAACGACATAATGCGGGAACAAGTCCTGCACGGCTTAAAACCTGTCTTCCTTGAAGACATCCCTCTCACACGAAGTCGGAAAAAATCCTAAATTTTGACAAAAGTCGAGAAAAAGCCTGCCAACATGCGGCAGAAGGGTCGCTCTTCCCGGATCGGCGCTTAACTGGCGCGGAAAGAAAAGAACTGACGTACGCGCGCCTGGGTGGTGCCTATATAGTCACCGCGATGTCATAACCGACACTGACGACGTCAACGATGTCACGCGGAGCCGAATAGAGGCACCCAACGTTGCACTCAAGGGGTATTGCTCAGCAAAAGTTTCTGGATCCAGCCTGACGCCAGGGAAATTCAAAGGTAAGGAATCTGCACCTAGAAGTCTCTATCAGATACATATATTCAGCATTTCTCAAAGAAAAGTTACACGCCAAGTGAAGCTAGCACAAGAACTCTCAAGAGACATTCTGCATGATTAACCCTCCTCAATTTTAAACATAACATGTTTAAAGACATACACCACCTTCACCATATACATGAAACTTTCAACAGCCTTTAAAGAACATAGATCACCATGTAAACATAATAGATATACACCATCAGGCCATTTTTCCAAAAATATTTAGTTGTCTGCATCTTTAAGTAAACTCAAGAGCCTCATCGTACATATAACTATCTGCAACCACAAAAACCATATCTCACCATCTACGTATGTGCAAACCAGTCATATAAGTTAAAAACCACATTGACAAACTCTTCCTAATACATACCTAACAAGTATTACTACTTTATAACTCAAATACAGACACAACACATTTTCTTATCTGTTATTTCTAACTACACTACTCCTGTTTAATAATGTGACTAAAACTACCACAACTCCCAGAATGCAAATAATATAGATATATCTAGACATTTAAAACATTGTCATTTTTAAAGGTATTGCTCATGGTCAATTCAATTCAATAACTTTATTCGGTTTACAGCTGTAAAACCATAAAAGTTCACATATATAAAACAGTTGTTAAAACAGTTATAAAATTTCATAAAACCATTACACAATTCATTACATACAAAAGACAAATCATAAATAAGATAAAATGCCTGTCAAATACTATGGCCCATAGGGTTCAGGAATTCAAATAGGCCGGAAATCAAAAAGGAGCCAGGTTCCTGTAAAAAAATATGACACATGCAGGAGGCTACATTAATTTAAAGGCCTCAAAGATACTACCATCTATTCAAAGGATGCCCTACATTTTACTGCTGACTTAAGAAAATTAAGGACAAATAAGACGGAGTCTTCAGACAACAGCTGTAGGTAAATAAGAGCTGGGCGGGCCTGCCTAAACTTCGCTCTCCTTAAAATGGGAACAACAAATTTTTTCCAGGGGATCACATAGAACCTGCAAAAGAATAGAAAATGAAGCAGATCCTGTGGAGACGCACCGTCGCAGCCACAGGATGCTAAAAGCTGTCCTCTAGTGCACCCCCTAGGAAAAGCTAGCAAGAGGTGAAAAAAGCCCATGCGGAACCTGGTCAACAGGAAACAATCATATGTATTAAATGAACCCAAAAGATATGGCTCTATGGTTAGTGTTGTTTTCAACATTATAAATTTCCGCACACTGGGTTTCCGCAGTTCACACTCTTCCCTTTCCAGTTTCAGTAAACTACAAAAAGACTCCCTGACCCAAGCCAAATCCTTTTTTAATGCCGTTTCTGGCTTTATATATAATTCTGGTCTACCCAGTCTATTAAAGCTAGACTTTATATATCTGAGCCATGGTATACAGTGCGATTTGTCCAAAGACATGCACTCTCTCAATATCCGCTGGGTCAGTGACAACTCATCATTCCGCCATATTTTCAACCAAAAGATCAATGGTCGTAGAGCCAGGGTGTCACTCAGAAAAGGGACCCCTAATTCTTCATGCACAACTATGTTTGAGGTTCCACTTGGGACACCCAATAAACGCTTCAAGAACTTGTTCTCGACCACTTGCAAATCCTCCATTACTGCATACCCTCATAATTCACTACCATAACTGGCCATCGCGACACATTTTGCCTGCTATAGTGCCGCTATAGGTCTTTTGCCAAGTTTGGTAGCAAAATTACAAATGGCCGCATTTGCTCGCACCAGGTCACCTCTTTTTCTCTGTTTTAACGGGCCCCAATTCTGATGTTTGTCCAGGGTGACTCCCAGATAAAACCTCGGTGTGGGGAACCTTTGCGGTGACTACCCTAAACTGAAACATCTTTTTTGTACGGGTACCCATCTGCATCACGAAAGATTTTGAGTCATTTATGGACAGATCCCTGTCCCTCATGAAAGCAGAGAATGAATCAAGCAGGGATTGTAGCCCCCTAGCGGTCCTAGATATAAGGACCGCATCGTCCGCATATAGTAAGACCGGGAGGCCACGACGGCCTACCTGCAGAAAATCAACCCTTGTATATTGTAAAACACTATCAAGGTCATTGATATATAAATTAAACAAAAAAGGGGCCAAAATACAACCCTGTCTTACACCTCGCTTGATGGCCACGGTGCGGGAGACTCTTAAGTCCTGAGAGAATCTAACCTGTGCCCTAGTTGCTTGATGAAGACTTTCTAAAAAAGAGACAATATTAACGTCTACCCCAATAGCAAGCATGGACTGCCAGAGTTTGCCCCTATTCCGTTTTCCGACGTGCTTTGAAGACCTGGCTCTTCACCAGCCTTTAGACCTCTGCTGTACCTTCTTCTGCCGTCTGTTACATCGCCGGGACACCCCCGTTGGGGGTAGCTGTTGCGCTATATAAACTCCTAATAATAATAATAATGATAATATTCACGCAGTCAAACGCGGAAGACAAGTCCATAAATGCTAAGTAAATCGTTCCCGGGCGGGCGACCGTGTATTTGTTCAAAATCATGAACAGATTTAAACATTGGGCCCTGGTGGACCTTCCGGGACGGAACCCATACTGTATATCTGATAAAATGGCATGTTCCTGTGTCCAGGTTGTCAACCTTTCCAAGAGCACCCGACTCACCACCTTGACCACCAAATCCAGCAGTGAGATCGGTCTATAGCAATGAGTGCTATCACGGTTGCCCTTTTTAAAGACTGGCACTATAGTTGAGGTTGCCCAGGACTCAGGGCAACCGGATTTTGCATCTGCATTCAATACTGCTGCAAGTACCGGAGCCCAGAGAGTTGGGTTTGATTTAAAAAGGTCGGCTGGGATGCCATCAGGTCCCGGCGCTTTATTGCTAGTCAATCCCATAATGCCTTCCTTAACCTCCGAGCAACTAAAAACCATATCAGAATCAGCAACCACTCTTGATAGTGAACAAGTTAACTCAGGGGGGCACGCAAACATATCTTCATAGTGGCGGACAAATTCCTCCTCTGTTATATTGGCAGCTACCACTCTTCCATCTTCAGGGTTTAAGAAAGGACGATTAATTCTCGTCCAAAATCTCGAACTATCCCTCAACATACTCTCATCAATTAAATCACTCCAAGTTGCCTCTTTTATAACAGATTTCCGTCTTGCAAGTTCTAGTTTATACTCCTGCGGCAGGATCTCACCTGTATGGGGTCCCTCGGGCTTTTACTAAGTGCCTCCCGCAACTTCCTAGCCGTCTTTGAACAAAGAGAGTCAAACCATCTGGGGGACTGAGCAATATGCCGTCTGGCCGGGGCACTTAAAAAGTCACAAATTTTGCCTGAAAGAATGCTAAAGGCACTAAGGACCTCCTCCGGCGCTGAGACTACAGAGCAGCATCTGGCCAACTCATTGGCACACGAGGCCGTCATGTACTCATAAAACACATCAGTGGATATCTGAGACCATTTCAGCCGCCTTCCACCATCTGTTGGTCTCACTACCCCACACTGGCCAGCACCATCCCTGTGTTTCATTAAGGGCCCTTGAAAACAAACACTTAGGGGGTTATGGTCACTGTGCACACTCGCTTGTATGACAAATTCTGAGAATGAGTTTAATATGGGAGAGGATACCAAAATGAAATCTATAAAAGAACCATCACCCCTGCCTTTAAAAGATGGAGTAGCGGACTTGCTGCATGGATCGGATAGACACATAAGGGACAGCAGGTCAAATTCACTGAGGAGACCATTCAATAGCTCCCCCTGTGGGGAGTGTTCAAGAGGGCACCCTAAGTCAGCCACACAAACTGTCCTGGGATCACCGCAAGTATGAATGTTAAAATCCCCGGCAATCACAAAAGCTCCAAAAGTCGTGTTGAGGTGCTGCCTTACAAAGGTGCCTAATGAGGTTATATGACATACTTCCTTGATACAGGGTGATGAGTTATAGAAATTTATAAGGCCCAACTTATAGGATCCCCTATGCAGTACCAATGACTGTATACATGAGCTTTCGGTTGATAATACCCTTAGCCCACATTCAACTGCCAGGGAAATATAGATTGCAAGGCCTCCCCTTGATCTCCCCGCATGAGAAGAAATAGCCGGAACCGAGAACGACTTGAAACCCTCCAAAGGTGGGATGCCTCCAGCTAGCCAAGTCTCCTGCAGGCAAATCACGCTGAATTGTTTGACATACATAATCCATGAAGGGTCTGCGAACTTATTAGCAAGCCCGGCAATGTTTCATGATATAAAGTTTCTAATATTGGAACCTGCATTCCCAGCAGTTGTTCGTTGAATTTCCTGCGCAATAGATGGCATAACTTTATTCGGCAAGTCAGGCCCACTAAGTCAGTCACAAGCATCTAGAGTGACCAGAGGTGCAAAACGATTAGCTAACTCAAGAGTAGGAAAGGAAGTCGACTCCCGCAAACCATGTCCAGAACTGTTCCAGTGAGTTGTATCTGGTGCCCAGTTTTGAGTTGTGTACCTTGACGGAGGATATAATGACATATAGCTGTTACATTGACCATTAAGGATATTTGCCGGTTTGTTACGTCCCACGGGATCAGGTTTATAAAAAAAGCCAAGAGGTAAAGCCATAATAGATATCTTAGGGCCATGAGAGGAGTTATTGGCAGAAGAGAACAAAATCCTTTCTGCGATGTGAGGTTGGTTAAAATTGATGATAACACAGTCACCGCAAAAGGATTTGCCGGAGTTACCAACCCAATTGACCCTACGCACCATGTTAATAAATTTCTCTGCCCTTATTCCAAGTGCCGTATTACAAGATAACCAATGTAGTACCTTATTCTTCAGTTGGGTATAATCCTCCCTCATGCCATGAGGGAGAATCGGCACATTCCCCAACACCACGACATAGGGTGTTGACTGTGATGTCAAGTGAATATCAGGCAGAGAATGCGTGGGATTCCTCAAAGGGCCCTTAACTCCTTCCGGATATTGCTCCCCTTGTACATTACTCTGAGCTATTTGGTGATGAGCGACCAAACTTTCCTTTGGGCCTGGAATTATGCCTGGGTTCATAGCAGTATGAGATGTAGATGGAGGTGAAGCCGATCGGGGGTATACTTTATTACTTGAAGACCTTAAAGGAGGAGGTGGGTGCTCGATAATGTTCGTGTGTGCATCCGTTAATAAAGGGGTTATCAATAGGTTGGTCTCAGCACTCCTTAACAGCGAACTGTTGGTAAATTTGGAGATGTTATTTTCGATCAGGGTCAGTCGCTGGATGATTGGGCCTAGTTTGGTATCCATTATGACTTTAAAAGAGTTCTGCATGGATTCCAAAAAGGATGTCATGTCTTCATTAGTCAGCCCTTTTTTGACAGGTGTATTCTTGGGAGTCGCATCAGCCCTCGGCCTCTTTGCCTTCCCCCACGGTGGCTGACCTTTTCTTTTCACACCTGATCCTTGGTTGGCCTGCTGAGCATCTCCTGGCCTCCCTCGCGTCTGTGGTCTACTGATAGGTGGATTTGTAAGATGACTTGTAATCTCAACCCCCACTTGTCCATTAGGTGTAACTGTTTTTGCCCCTCCTAGAGTATTAATCGTAATAGTGGGGCTAAGGGGTACCTGAGGGCCAGGAAACTGATTTGATGGGCTTAGTGACCTAATTAAATCTCGGGTTACCGGATTATTGAGTGTGTCATCAATAACATCCACAGAGGTCGCTGAGCCTATTGGCAGGGAAGGATGGGAAGATACAGGAGATCGTGAAAGGCACCGGTTCACCAGTTCTATCTCCTTGTCCAGCACAGATACAGCCCGCTGTAAAAACGTGTCCATAGTTACTACTGTGCCTGAGGGACCAGCCAAACCGGCTGTCCTGCGCTTCCCCATCATATACCGTAACCCTTGTATTACTCCAACACCACGATAAATAAGTTAGTCCCCAGATCCAAAAGATACCAAAATGTACCAAGAGAAACTGTAGTAAAGTAGGTGAAGGACGTTGTGTCCCTACCTGCTGGCAAAGGCACAGGCACAATTAGGGCTGGAACCCTGATGACTAATCCCACTGTAGTCCTGCTGGAGGTATACTCGCAAGATCTGTTGAGGCAAAATGTACAAGCCAAGAGGGTAGGCCCACCCCAGCCTCCTCCGGGCGCAGACGGGCCCGCCCTAGGCCCGGGTGCGGCCCGGGCGTGTCCCGGCATGCCAGCGCGCCTCCCGCACTGCGGGAGCCCTGGCCTCCTATTAAGCACCTCCTGGCGCGAATCTCCTGGTTGGTGGCGTGTGGAGGTACTGCTAAGCAGCCTCGGGATGTAGTCTCGCTCCCCGGTCTCTCCCCGGTCTCTCCGCTCAATCGGGCAAGTATGCAAATCAGCAGCAGCAGTGTTTACGGGCTCCCTTTATTTCTGACTACACTACTCCTGTTTAATAATGTGACTAAAACTACCACAACTCCCAGAATGTAAATAATATAGATATATCTAGACATTTAAAACATTGTCATTTTTAAAGGTATTGCTCATGGTCATTTTCAACAGTACTAACATCTTAGGGCCAGATGTATGAAACCACAGTTTTGCGAGTCCTTAATAGCGATTTTTAGCAAAATGGAATGTATGTAGGAATCGCAATAATAATTGCGATTCGTACATATTCCTTAATTGCCACTCGCAAATTGCGAATCGCAATTAAGGAATACCTTCCCATTCATTCCTGTGGGCCTAGAGGCCCATAGGAATGAATGGGAAGACATTCGCAGTTTGCGAGTACCAAATAGGTACTCGCAAATTGCGAATGCAATTTCATGGGTGCAAGGGTGTCAAAAGGACACCCTGTTGCACCCTGAAATATGTATGTGTGCATATGTGGCGCACATACATGCCCTAAGAGCATGTATGTGCGCTACATGGCACTTTTGAAAAATGCCAAAAATGCATTTTTCAAAGAAATGTAAATTACCACCAACTTGAAGTTGGTGGTAATTTGCGATTTCTTAAGCCAGAAATCGCACAACTTGGGTAAGCTTCTGCATTGCATTTAAGGAATTGCAATTTGCGATTCCTTAAATGCATTCGCATAAATAGGGAATCGCAAATTTTGCGATTCCCTATTTTGCGAGGGCCTTTTGGCATGATACATGCCAAAGGCTTTTTACCGTTCGCAAACGGGCCGATTCTGCTAATCGGCCCGTTTGCGACCGGTAAAAAGCTTCATACATCTGGCCCTTAGACACATAACTGCTGCCAAATACAGTTCATCTGATATATATTTTTTCACATCACTGTGATACTCTTTTTAATCAAACTCCTATATACATCTTAATTTCTAATGTACATTTTTTAAATAATTCAAAAGTTATATACATACGAGTGAATTGAGTTTATAGATTATATTGTTGTTTTAGCTCTTTCTGGATAGTTTTGACACTGTTAAGGCTTGTAAAAACTATGCACAAGAATGGTACACCACTCTCATAGAAAGCAACTATAAAATGGCAACCTCTTCAACTTTCCACTCTATGATCATGAGAAAGGCAGCAAATTAAATCATGTCTCATTTTAAACTACTGTAGCTCCACTTGATAATGATTAGCATCTGTTAACCCTTTCCCTCTGTTTCAAAACGAGGTTCCTGTATCCGAGTGTTCACAATGTTTTCGCGATCATCTGGGAATAATCGCAAAAAAAAACAGGAGTCCACACAGCTATTTAGCTTCAGTTTTTTACATTTAAATACTGAACAACAGTTTATTACATAGTCCTGAGTTAGAAATTAAAGTTTGCCAATACTTAAATTGTGTCATAACTCCTCAACTTTTGAAAACCTTTTCTGTCTCTTTAACAACCTTCCCCCCCAATACATTCTTAGCTCATTGTACCTAGCAACCCAGTGGAACCAGTAGGTCACAAGTTCACAGCACATTCTAGAAGGAACATGTTACTTCCAAATGAGATACAGCAGGTGTGGTTTACTCCACCAATTCAACATAGCTGCCAAGGTTTCAGATTGCCATGTGTGACATTTTCATAATTTCAGTGTAATTATGAGTGACATTTCAACGACTATGAGTGACACTTTGGCGCGAGCAAAATCGAGCCATGAAGACAAGGGAAACATATAAATACCAGAAATTACACCCATTTGAGCAATGCAAAACTCTAAGAAGATCTTAAAAATGGAGCAATGCATTTGTAGAAATGGAAAGACACTAATGTAGTGCTCTTGTACTGCAGACAATGACTCACTGCAATGTAGAGCTATCAGCTGTACTAACTTTTACGCAGCTGAACTCAACTTTGTGCTGACTGCATTTGGAGCTCCAGGCTCAAGGCACTTGGTGTTATTTTAGTGTTATTTTATGGATCAATGAAGTGTATGTTTGGGATTCAGTGCTTTGCTACTGGTTGCAGGAGTTCTAATTCTCACTAGTGCCTAAGGGCAGTCTCACAGCACACCAGATTTGAGTCAGAGAACATCACCCCGTCGCCAGTAAGTTACAGATTCTATACTGTGGAACGGTAGACCCCATCGAGGGCACAATAAAATAAGTGTCATAGTGTTGCATGGGAGAAAGCTCGCCAAGAAGGCAGACTTCCAGGCTACTTAGCCTGCACGAACCTTCATTATGGCAGCCCATGTCCACTGCTTCACATCCCCAAATTCTGTTCGCCCTCACTCAACAGGTTTCATGGCTATTCCGGATTCGGGCTTTACTTTAATACTTCCGGAAGTTACTGCCAGACAGAATGGGCTATCTTCAGAGCCAGACAAGGCACGTTTGCAGCCCACTGTAGTATAAAACAACTTTGTCTTTTTGGGACATCCTTACACCAGAAATGCCCGTTTTTACCTTTTGCACTATCTCCCAACAAATCCAACGCAGTGCTGACTGCTAACAAATCAGAGATTGGGGAGAAAATACATTCGTGTAACGAAGGGAAGGAACTCAGGTCCAGGCATGCAACAAATGAGATTAACAACTAGGCAAGAAGTCTACGGAGAGGACCAAGAGCAGAACTACAGTGTCCGGAATCAAGCGGGGTTTCCCTTGTTTCAGAAATAGCTTTTAAAATGAGTTGGAATTATATACATAGCGGGCAAGATAACTTAATTGGTTATAATGCCTGATGTTGAGACTTGCGTGACGTAGTCTGGCAACCCCCTCACCCCTCCCCTACCACCCTCAGCCTTCGGCTCTTCTGGGATCAATAAAATGTCGCTGTGCTCGTTCAGAGACTTGGTGCTATATACAAGCAAAATATTTGTATTATTAAATATCTTTAACTGAAAGGGAATTTCACAACAGACTTACGAGTGCAGGCTAAAGCAGGAGGAGAGATTGGAGCTACTTCCTTGAGCTGATGGAAGCGCTGCGGTGGCGAGGAGGGTCTGCCTCCCGGCCTTATCTAAAAGTAGTGACGGCCTGGCAGAGAAACTTTTACTGTGGCAAACGTGATCTGAAAGCAGCTGACACCGCCTCCTGTGGTGCACAGGAACATAATGGGGCCCCAGCGCGGATCATGATTTCAGCTGCACGATAGTTAAAGTTTGAGGCCTCTGCAGCTGTAACTTTAAGGATCAAGATCATGAGGCGTCACCGTTCAGGCGCTCTCAAAACTAAAGTAAATTAAATTATCAGGATAAAGTAGTGACAGAAAAGTAAATTAAATTATTTGGATATTGCAGGGTGTGACGCTTACTAGTAACGAGCACTGCAGCACTTTCACGTACGGCCAGCCGGCTGCTGCCCACGGTGGAGTCATCGCGGTGTGCTTAGACAGTCCTAGAATGTACTGTAATGCAGGCTATCAGTGCACCACTTCCTCTTCCTGCAGGACGTGACGAGGCACTACGGGTCACATCCGGATTATAATCCCGGGCCCCCAGATAGTGTACCACAGCCAGTAGCAAGCAACCACTGCTGAGGGCAGACCCCGGCCCCCGTGGTCTCGGTAATTGGCAGCAGCAGTGTCAAAGCAGCACGGCGCAGCAGGAAATATCTGCAGCCGCCAGCCAGGCACGACAGGCTGGCTGGGCAGGTTTCTTACATTCACTCTCAGCCACTCCAGAGCTGAGAGCAGACAATCAACGTTAACTATTAATTTACTGAGCCCAGCACTGAGCAGCTGCTGGAAGCACGTCTCGGAGCAGCAGAACCGGTGCAAAGGCGCCGCCGGCAGCGCGCGCTGGCACCCTGCGTAGGGAGTTTCACAGTGGCATAAATGTGTGACAATGCATTTCAGTGCGGTGATGCGGAACACCACACTGAAATGCGTGAGCGTCACACCTGATGCGTGATACTTGGCAGGCATGATTCAAAAGCATATCCATGTCTTTATTACATTTCTTTTTTTAATCAACAGCCAACAATAGGATTACTTGCTAAGGCATCCAACACACTACCTAATTTTATTCACTTTCATGCTGACTGCATCCAATGAAAAATATCTTTAAAAAAAAACACCTCCATTTTAACTGCTTTTCATTTGGAAAACTACCTCATTCAGCTTTAGACTTTTCCCGACTGCTATTGCTCCTTCACTTCAAAATGCTTAGAGTGTGGATTGTGGGCTACAGCTATGTCTATTGGGCTAAAGAGGCTGCAAAAAACAGAGGTATTGACAGGGACTTGGGTTTGCCAAATATGGAGATTACTTGGTTTGGCCAGGAAGCGTTAAAGTTTCACCAGTTGCTGTCTTTGGTTAAATCCATTGAGGATTGCCGAGCTCCTCACCTCATTATTGTGCACTGTGGTGGCAATTACCTAGGCACATTGACTGGGGTAGGGCTGGAAATCCTAATGAAAGATACCTTTGCAGAACTGATGCCGCTTTTCCCTCACACTGTCTTAGTGTACTCTAATATATATGCCAAAGACAGAAATAGAAGTGGTCAAATCAATTTTGTCCATAGATTGACAAAGCCAAGAAACATGTTAATAGAACTGTTTCTGCATTCCTCAGAGACGATCGCATAGGCTGTATCTATAACAACAATCTGCGTTTTGACATGAATGGAACTTATAGAAATGATGGAGTATACTTTACAAGCAAAAGCAACAGTGTGTTTCTAAGTAACCTAAAACTCTTCATCTGGTCTTATGTGTAGCTGTCATATACACCCAATCAACACAAAGGCTCTTGTCAGAGCCACCATAGTACCTGAAATATTGCTAATTTTTTTTATAGAGATCCTTTTTTTTTTAGTTTTTAGGAATCTTCATGGTGACGGCGCGATGGTCGCGAATCAGTCGCGAAATCACAAAACAAAAGCAGACATTCAACTGCCACCAGCACATCCAAAAATATTAACTACAAAAATCCATTCTAAACATTGCACTACACATATTACTATATACATGCATCTTTTATAACAAGTTTAAGCTCATGTTTTTGTACTAAGTTTCTTTAAAATCCATCTTTAAGACCTATTTCACATTTTTGCGCTTATTCGGGGATTTGCGCCTACGCCGTTAACAGTGACGTTCGTGCCTTTTCCATAAAATGAAAACACATATATGCACACATATTACAGGATTTTACACACTAGGGGAATATTACTGTACACTTCAAACTCTAGTGTATTTCTAGAACAACCATCTCTAAAACCTATTTTCCGTTTTCGTGGTGAGCACGGAGATCGCAATGACATCGGTAATCGCGATCCCCGTGGATACGGCCTGAAAGCGGAAAGCAAAAGCAGGAATTCAATAGCCACCACCACATTAAAAATTCTAACTATATAATTATTTCTAACCATCACAGTAGATAAATCACTATCTAAATAACTCTATAAAAACATTTATCAGATTCTCAATATAATACAATGTGTATTATTGATTCACTGATATATTTTTTAAATTTCAACCAATATTCACGGTGGCACCGTGATGCTCATGACGTCCCCGAGACGTTACATGGGGGGCCCCGCTGGCGGTCACTCCATTGTTGGAAATATCGCGCACGATGAAAAAAAATCAATTTTGGACACAAAACTTGTGTCACTCACGTACCCATTTCTCAAACATGGGGTCAGAGTATCTCCACCCTGACCCCTTATGTTAGCTTTCACACACATTTTCAGGCCCGGGAACCGTTCCCGAACGATAAAATGGTGGCCGCAACTTTCTGTTTAGGTTGCGTCCAGCCAATCACAGCATTCCCGATCGCGCGAATCCCCGATTAATCGCGAGACTACATTGAAATATCAGTGGCCAGGGATATATCTATAATTTTTGGCTTAAATTTCTCAAAAACTACCAGATGGATTTGCACCAAATAACAAAAAGCAGAATCTGTGTAACAACATCTACCTTTCTGGCAAATTTGGTACAATTCTGTCCTGAAGTTCAGGCTGTTGGTTCGACAACGCGTTCCTATGGGAATTAACATTACAAAAGCACCCTTTTTTCGCACCCCTATTCCTCGGTCCCCACAGCACGATCACCCCCAAACTTTCCATGACACACAGAACCTACTTTAACACATTTTTTCGGGAGCATTTCATGAAGATTGGTCAAAAGACGTCAAAGTTATAGGCAAGTCAAAAAATGCTTTTCCTATGGAAACTAGGTCCTAACTATAACTACCTACTTGTGACCGCCAGTAGGTAATGTGTGTGTGTGTGTGTGTGTATATATATATATATCCGACAATACTCCGTCTCATCTCGCTTCCTCCCCGCAAAAAGAAAGAGCACGGACCGCTGTAGTTTGGTGCTGTTAGTTTATTGTCAAGCTCTCAGTAGATCGCAGCTGCCATGACGCGTTTCGTCCCTCACAGGGGACTTGATCGTATACATATATATATATATCGAGAGTCCTCGTAAGCTTTCCAATCCCCTCCAAGGGGATAAATACGAGCGTAGACCCAATCTTGTGCAAAATATGTATATTTTATCGCACATGTAGTCCGCCATGACGCGTTTCAGCCGATGACCGGCCTTGATCACATGACATCGCTAGGAAGGTGTCAACCCAATTTAAAGTGCCAGTGCTTGCAACCATATTAATAGACATAGACAAAATACTATCCATGGTTCCACATCATAGCATAAATGCATTGCAAATATGTCCCAATCATTAAAATACATAAAATGGAATTATAATAAGTATATACCATGGCATACCCATTGTTTTGTAAAATGCCGGATAAAATACATAAGAACATTACGGCTTCAATGCCTCCATGTACCATTGCATTTCTTTTGATCTCCTATGTCTATGGTTGACTAGAAGTTAAAATGCTTAAACCCCCTAAAAAATGTGTATAATAATGTATTCACTATTAACCTTGGTGCTCAACGACTATATAATTAAATGGAGCTAATTGATATATCCAAACACCTCGTCACTGCTCCAAATCCCCGGAAAAATGAGCGCGGACCCAGATAAGTGCTTAAGTTAATTTATTTCGCCAAAGTCTGCCATGACGCGTTTCTGCCGAACTAGCGGCCTTGATCACATGTTTAATGCTTTATCCCTCATGCCTTTATCCCTCATGCCTTTACAATGAAATTCATTGTAAAGGCATGTGTGGTAAAGGCATATTTGTTGTAAAATCCTGCGTGGTAATGGTTAGGGGTGGTAACAATATCTGCGTTGTAACAGCCCCGTCATGAAGTTAACGCGTTGTAATGGCTGCATTGTAATGGCTGTTTCCCAGCATGCACCCATATAACAAAAACCCACACAGGCAAAGGTATGAAGGGGCCTGGAAATACTAAAACGGCTGATCCAGAAGTGACTCTTATTGCAGGGGTCAAGGACTTGAGTTTGAGCAATGTTATTCTAGTACCTAGAATTTCCCCATCAGAGCATTCTGACCCCACTGATCGGGATTGAGCTGGCACACTGTACAAAGGCACTGGCCAAAAATAGAGCTTTGACTGCCAGGCTAGCTCAAGTTTTTAAAGCTGTGACCCAAATGGTTGTCTTCACCTATTACTTTGCACAATATATCCTTTCTCTTGCTGTAGAACTCTGGATGTGGGGATAAGTTGGGACTTCTGCTAAACCTGCCACTACCTCACAAATTAACTGCCTTACCTTGTTCTGTGTTCTCTATGACAGCAGCTGTCTGCCATTGTGATACCCCGTGTTGGGACGGAAAATTCCTCTGATTGTTAATGGTAGTGCACCCCTGCCCTGAGTGCCCAACTTTCCTAATCTCTGGATCTCTAATGCTGATTTTTGTTGTCATAGGCAAACACGGATCATGCACATGTGACATAACATAGTGTTGGATGGCTTGTACCTCCCTTGGTAAAACTGTGCATTTCCTGGACAACATAAACGTCAGGATTGTGTCTTATTGATTTGTGCACACCTTCAGGATATGTTGGCCTATGCCCGTAGTAGCCACAGTGCACTATCTGTACCCCTAACCTTACAGGGCAACAAATATGTGTGCAACTTTAGAACATGACAACCCAGATTCCTCAAGGAAATTGTGGTAACAGACCTAGAACCCTTTTGTTTGGACTCTCATGCATACCCAAGGAAGTACACAAGAAATACTAAGCAAGGCTTTTCAGTATTTAATGAAGCATTGTGATTCTTGCATAAACAGGATTCAACTGTGCTGGAGTTTTGGAATGAAGTGACCCCACAGTGTCAGCTGAGGGCTCCTCTACCTCAACAAGGAAATGGCTGAATATTTATAATAACAACACCCGAGTGGCCATGTCGCAACCACTGTCAGGTCGCAATTGTTATTCTAGTTGGTTAGCGTTGTCCCCTTACGGACAATAACATAAATAACATTTGCTCTGTGAACTTTATCCCTTGTACTGAATGTTTAAGGAGAACCTTTGAAGTGGAAATGTAAGAAATGCTGATTCAGAGAATGTTATCCTGCAATGTCACACATGCAAATGTATGTCAAAAGTCCTAGTGTGTGAAAAAGAAGGCAACTTAAGAACCGTGGGCATGTAAATAGTGATATTTCTTACAGGGCCTATTCTGACCACGTGACACCCACTCTTTAGACGTGAGTCGTAAAAGCTATCTCTAGACAAATGCTAAAATGTAAGGGTCAATAAGTATAAAAGGAACCCTACTAAAATCTCAAAAGCATCACCTTTCTTTAATAGCAGAGAGTATACTGGAATCCAATAAAGTCTTTAAGTTTCAGAAACAAAGGTAAAACTATTTTTAAAAAAGCAATTTTGTATTTAAAAACAAATCCAAATTTAAAATTGGCCCATGACTCGAAACTGCTAGATTGCTTCTGTGTTTTGAGAGGTAGACACAGAAGATGCTCTCAGAGGCACCCATCGAGTTAGATCCATGGAGCAAACATGTTCCCATCTTATCCCCTCAGCAGCCCCTGAAAAAGGAATAGCCAGTGCAAGATTCGCAGTAGGCGAGCCAAGATCCAGATCACTAGGAGCAGAAACATCCCAGGAGGGCTCGTAGAATGTGTTTAGAAGTAATGGCAAGTGGAAGGGACAACAGTACAAGTGGGCCATTAATGGGCTCACCAGTAATTCAATGTCCAAAAAATGAACCAGTTGCATTCCTAGGCATTTGTCCAATGCACAATTGAAGGTGCACAGTAAACAGCGGAACACGGGCTGCGTGCATTGTAGCCACACAGTCCGAAAGGACAAGAACCAGTGTTGATTTCGTTCCTGAAGCAAGTGTGCGCCAAACCACTATATCATGCATTTATGACACAGGAGCACATGCGGAAGTGCTTGTTCCATTTGTCCTCTTAATGGGACATCCATTGTGGAGCATAAAAATTAAAAGCACAGTCCTGACAATCAGAAACAGGACCAGGAGAAGACCTCCAAAAATGCTTCCCAGCACGGAGTGTAAGAAAGATGGAATAACTTTGAAGATTGTCAGGAAGGTACTAACAAAGCCAGAACATATTTTTTTTTTAAAGTGTGAATCTCCCATGGTACTTGACATGTTAAAAATGCAGTGCACAAGTTCCCCAAAATGTAGCAGGAAATTAGTGCGTGGTAGCGACTGTATCTGAGAAGACCTTGTAACTTGAAGATCAAACATCTCCTTTGCAGATGTTAAGGCCACATCCTTCTGGAACAGTAAGGCTTTCAGTCTGTTCAAAGCATCAAAGTGCACGTTTGAAAGCTTTCTCAAGGCCAAAGTGTAACCTCCCTAACTGTACGGGCAGGTGGAAACAGTACTTATGTACAGCAAGTCACAAATGCAAAAGCCGTCACCAGATAGGCAATTCCTGGTTTCTACCCGCAGCAGCTCTGATCATTCAATATCAAATAACTCCCATTTCAGAGCAATTAAAAGCCAGACAAATCACAGCAGCTGGGGCTTTAGATAGCAGAACAAATTTGCCATCAACACATTACATGCGCCATGAAACAAAACCTCCCTGCACACCAAGGAATGTCCTAAAGTATTCTTGCAGTCTGACCCGCTAAGAAAGACCTCAGTCTCGCCATTACTACAGTGATATCTAAAAGGTAAATTCCATAACTTGTGCACATATACTTCTCCTAGCGCTCCATATCTGCCTACTTGATGGTATTATAAATAGTATTTAAAGTGGAATGCCGATATTGGCAGAGAGATATTTAACCTGTGGATTATCCAATCCGCGGAAGATATTTCTGCTACAGGAAATGGTAATTTAACTAACTTCTCTATGTGTAACATATGGTACGTTGCGTCCTTCCTTGCCATGATTTTCTGCTGTTTTGTGAGATTGTAAGGTAAAAATAGGCTTGTGGTATTAAGGTGTTGCCATGGTATGCAATAGGAACAGAGTGTCTGCAGAGTCCAGCTTAATAACACAATCAATCTAAGCTGTGACTGCCCATGTTGTAATGAGGACATGTTGTTCTGTATGATGTCTATCAGAGATGGCATGATGTTACCCAGGGAGTATATCCTAGTGGACCATGTAGTCATACTATTATCTATTGCCGCAAGAGCCCTTTCTAAATCTGCCCTGTCAATCTTGCGCAGTCTCTCAGCAGCCTCCTGCTCGGTAACTTACCACACTTCATTGTATACTGCATACAAGAAGCGCAATTGACTTTGTTTTTGAGGACCTAATAAAAAGTTATGTAGTCCCATGTCATAAGAAAGAAGGGACAAGTGTTGTTTCACCTGGGGCAATGTTGAGGTTTTTAGCCAATCAAGGCGCAACTTCCGAACACTGTCAGTTGTTACAACCCCAAGTGTTCTATCTCAGCCTAATGTGGGTTGGGTTGGCTTATCTTAAACCCTTTTGTGTCACTCACGAAACGTGAATGACATTCATTAGTGTTTAACAGCCACACAAACCGTCCCACCGATCAGATCCAGAGGAATTGAATGAAACGCTGCGAAGCATGGTTTCTAGTGTTTCCTCTGTGTTATTTGTGAACCATTGCCAGTTCGCAAAACGTGCGAATGTGGGACTGTTTGGTGCATTTAAATCTTTTATCTTAGCCAGGCCAAGACATGATGTTTGCAGCACCGTTTTGTTCAGGAAAATCAGTTGTGGTATCTGATATGCGTGAATAATGCCTCGTTTCCCTGAACCTGACAATCGTTCGTTCCCCAAATTGATTTTGAATTAACTATATCTCTCCAAAAGTCAAAGCCTTGTGTAGACAGCTGGAAAAGAAAAGATTCAGAATATATCAGCCTTGTGTCAGTAAGCATAGTTTTCTTTGCTGGTGTTAGTGTGCCAAGGATCACACATTTTGAAGGTTTTAAAAAAGGGGTCCCCAATAGAATGAATTGCCCGCAATATCTAAAGACATGTTTACACACTACTTACCACTGTCCACCCTACCTTGGAAGCTCATTATCCACCCTATCTTGGAAGCTCATTATGTCTTTAGTGTAGAAGATGGCACACACGATCACCTCCCAGAGCTTGCAGTTGTGGGGCCTGGAAGACCCGTCACCTGTGCCCATAGCATGTTGGTGGTACCTGGCATTGAGGGAAATGAGTCTCCCTTGCAAATTGTTCCACCTGTTACAGATGTCATTCTGTCAGCATCGAACACTTGTCACAGCATTCACCGTATTCAAAATTCTGGCACACATATACCTAGACTCACTCATGCTAGTGCTCTACCTCTGTGCTGTGGCTAAAACTTCCCATTTTCATCCCCCATTTTTAGCTCATTCTCAGGCAATTCAGGGGGCCTTGTGCATGCCATCATAGAGGAAAATACCTCTTTGAGTAGCAGGTCTTTGGTATGAGTGGAAAATTGTTTGGTTTGTTATGGCTGTTTTATAGGGAAGGCACCAGATGTTGGTACTTGGTAGACATTGATCATATGTGACTTGACGGATTGAATGTCCATTAGATTTCTGCCATATCCATCATCTATCAGGTCTCATTCATGACCCCTTAGTGGCAGATAACTTTTAGATATAGAGGGCAGTGTACTGCCACACGGACCTTGACGGACCTATGCTCACCAACTAAGAATGGTGGAACCACCAACAGAAGAGGGTAGGGCAGTCAACGGACAGTACTCTGCGTTGATAGCTTGCAGACATAACCACCAATACTCTAAATACAGTGGGTGGTTATCTGCCACTCAGATGGGCATCTCTGTTCCGCCATGATGGATGAGCTATGGCTTGTAAGCCAAACTCTAAATAAGCCCCTTTGTTTTTACGGGCCTTGAAGGAAAACAACATATAATGAATTACCATTTAAGAGATAAAATTGACATTCCTAAGTCATGACGCTTGTACTCTTCTCTCTTTTAAACAGTTGCAAAGCAAACATGCATATATGCATGAGGTCCCTTCTTGTTGTATATTGTATCATACATTTTAATGGATGATGCAAGAGAAATTCAGTGAAACCTAAAATAAGCACCAGAGCTCCGATGGCTTCCAAAACATTCAGCCATGGTTTATCTGTGAAACCATTCAGCCTTTCAACACACAAATGAGTACTGTCTCAGGTTACTTTTATCCACATTTAGAGTAGGTATTACTCGACTCATTGAAAATATACCCTGTAAACTAATATACTCTTGTTATATTGTATCTGAAAAAAAGTCAAAACACTTCTCTGAATAGATCAGAACTACATGGGGCCTGATTCAAGGTAAAGTTATGTGTTTGTGCAAGTTTACAATTGTTTGTAATTAACAAAGGGATTTAAAAGTAGTATCTTTAAGAGTGCAGAGTCTCCACACATAAAAAGATAGGACAGTCCCATCTGTGTATGTGTGGAGACTCTGCACTCGTAAAGATACTACTTGTAAACCCCTTTGTGAATAGAAAACAATCATAAACGTACACAGAAGTGTGAGTTTACCTTTGTGAATCAGGCTGGTGGGGGTCCTCTGCTCAAGTGGATTGCAGTTCCACCCTTAGGTAATTAATTTCAAAAGGTTCCACTGAATAAGTAATGCAGTATCTTGCCAGACCAAAGCCATGTTTAAATTTGAAAAAAATCTGAGCTTAACTCATGACTATAAATGCACAAATCAACAGAATTTTTTGGTCACCAAAATGGTGAAAGATGAAGCTATGAATTTATAAAGGTTCTAAGTCAAAAGCACCAAGAATGTTCAAACATCTTGATTTGTGTTTGACTGGTATCACGACATGATTTCAAGCCAGGTGCAAAGTAGCAGGATTAACAAAGTCTAGTGAATTCTGTTAGTCAAAATTTTTACCTTAGGCTTAGATGGTTATTAAGAGTTTGACGAATATGTGATAAACGTCTAAAAATGGTGGATTTCCTATTGCTCAACGAAACATATGGTTCCCAAATCTTTTTTAGAGTTGGGTGAACACAGGTTTTCAATATTAGAGCATCGCTTGGCTCTGTCATTGTAAACCCTTTACCTTATTGCCTGTCTAGCAGAGGGCCATCAGTTCATAGTGGCAGCAGACCTTCCCTATTTAGACACAGGTGGACCTCTACCTTTTCCTCGTAAGTGTGCAACTCATAATTCTCATATTTTTCTAGACTCCTATGGAAGGCTTCCAGGAGACCAGATTAAAAATAGAAGCAGGAAACAAGCCAATCGCTCACTCCAGCAAGGGATCCAACAATCTCTAGTACAGTCCACCCGCAATGGGTCAGTTGGTTCTTCAACAGAGAGCACTTCCTTGTCCTTTATGTCCTTTGTCCATGTGTTTCAAGTGAACTAAACCCCTTTAGCTATTTGGTAACATGTTACAATCACTAAATGAGTTTAGGAAAACGTCAGGAATTGCTGTTTTGAAAGGGCAAAGTTATAGGGCATCCCTTTCAAATAGCGATTACTTATGGTATGTATTAATGTTTTGAAACTGAAATCCGGTCATAAAACATTAATATTTTAATGACTACTGAAAGGTAGTGGTAACCTATTCGCAAACAGGAAGGGGTCCCCAAAGGACCTCGTACTCTTTGTCAAAGGACAACAATCATTTTGGAGTAGTTTAAGGTCCAGAGGATCACTGCCTATTCTTAAAAATAGTTTTAAAATGCTTTCAGTTTTCCTTTAAATAAATAGGGCTGCATTTAAAAACAAGCAATGGCAAAGCCAATAGGTGTGGCATTGGCTGCCAATCTTTTGGCAATTCTTATTTTGTGATGGTTTTTGAAATAACCTTATTGTTTGAAAAGCTTCTGGGCCCCCATTAATCTGCAAAAATAAATGGCTAAAGGCAAAAATGTTGTTCTGGTCTCAAAATACACATATTGTCATGGTACTCCCTGGCACTGAAGGGAACTACTTTGTGTGTGGATGTACTCCTTGTGAGAGGACAGCAAGCCGTAACTCTAAGTGAAGTCAGCCAATGGCAGAAGTGAGCTGATATATTGCCCCTTGATGCATGCTAGAGTGGGTGGAAGAAAAATGTGACTGACACAACTGCAACTAATGGTTGAAGTCTGATTGAAAACCCCTATCAGTGACTATGCTATAAGCATAATTTATTAAAATCAAAAGGCCTTGGTTAACACAGACAACAAAAAAGCCAATCGGTCTGGCACTACCTGCCAGCCTCTTGCCTTTTGAGAACAAGAGAATGAAAGAATGAGAGAAAGAAAGGAAAAGAGAAGAGAAGAGAAGAGAAGAAGAATAAGAAAGAAAGAAAAATAGATAGATTTTCTTTTGCTGCTGATAAGGTTTCAAAAATCATCAGTCAGATAAAGGACCTTAAAAAGGAATTTACAACAGCATTCGCAGAAGACAGGAACTGATAAAGCTGGAATGTGCCTTGGGTCGCTTCTGGGAGAAAGCATCCTGCTATCACATCAGGCTCTACAAATAAAGGCATCACTAAAGTAATAGTAAAGTAAAAACAGAAACCTGGAACTGAAAGGAACTATCTTGTGTGTGGATGTGCTCATTGTGAGAGAGCAAAATTCACCATTGCGAGAGAGCAAAATTCAGTCACTCAAATTGAAGTTAGCCAGTGACTGAAATAGGCTGACTCACTGCCCAAGCTGTATGGGGCAGAAGCAAAATGTGAATGACACAGCAACAGACACATGGATGAAGAGAGGTGGCTGAAAGTAACTTTAAGTTAGTATATTATTTATACATATCATTTTGGTAAAATCAAAAGGTCGTGGCTAACACCAAGCCTAAAAAAGCAATTGCTTTATTTAAATGCAATCACAGTCATGGTGATCAGCGGAACCCAGCAGGCCAAGATCCCTGTGATAGTTGAGAATCTTAGTGGATCTCAGTTAGCAAACCTACCACATTAATATTCATGAAGTAGGTCGAATTGAGACTCACTGTGATTCAGTATTTGATGAACCGACCTATTAGTATAGAAGTCAGTTTGAAAAATGCCATAGGATTCATAGAATGTCAGTGTGCAAATTACAACCACTTATTGCTAATCCTATCTTAGTACATCTGGCCCCTAAACATCTAAAACAGAGCCCACTCGAGAGCACCATCTTACTTTTGGGTGAGGATTCTAAGCACTGGCTGGCAGAGTGAAGGATGCAAAAAGGCATAAAGGGGTTGAAGATCTTGGCGAAATCAGATTTCTATCAGGCTTAAAAGACTCTAGGGACAATGCAAAGTACCTTCAAGTGCACTATCTCTTTAACCGGAAACCAATAAATTGATTTTTAACTTCAGGAACATGAACACATTTTCTGAGTCACCTGATGGCCATGCCTGTGGCTTCCTGGATCCCATGTAATTTTGCCAACAAAATGGCAGACAGGCCTAAATCCTAAATACAGACTGTTACAGTAATTAGTCTGAAACAGGCTATATGTTGCAGCCACCAGTTTATATTACTCCTTTGGGGGAGAAAACAGTAGAGGTTTACTCAGAATTAACAGAGGCCCTGATTATGGGTGCAGGTGCAATTTAGCACACCTGATAAATAACGATACCTTGGGGTATGTTATTTTTGTGGTTCGATAAATAGCACCTATTATGACTTTGTGGGGAATAACATGTAGATTTTGGTGTTCAACGCACCAAAATCTACATGGTATGGTAAATAACAAAGATATTCCTCTGTTCAATTTCAGATGGTTTGACCTGCCAAAACTTAACAAAGATGAGGTAGTTAACACATTCAATAATTATCAAATACGATAAATACCTTTTAACTCATAATTCTGACCTATGCGTTAACAAGGGTTTACGCACAAGTCAGAATTTACTGACCTACTTGTAATCAGGCTGAGCGTGTCCTAGAAACAGACCACAATGCAGTACAACAGCTGAGCACTCGTAGATAACTAAAGTTGAATTAAAAATAGAATTAGTTGGGGTCTTTGTATGAAATACATTCAAATGCAATCAGTTTTTACTTATTTGTCCTAGAAAATAGAAAGTGGTTGAATCCCATTAATAGCTGGGAGAAAGAACCCTCTCTGTCATATCCTCCTTATTGCCTCATCTCGGCCTGGTTTGCAATTATCTTTAATCAGTCTTCCTCCATCCAACTTGCCATCTTATTCAGCCCATTAAAAAGAATCGTGAGTGCCATCTCAAGGCTTAGACACACATCACACTGATTGTGTATAATCTGGTGTCGGAAGAGGCTATGGACTCAAAAGAGAAGCATAGACACCTCACCTGCATCTGTACAACAATCGTAATAACTCAGACACTTGGAGAACCCCAGAACAGATGGACATTTCAATGACAAATGGAACTCTCACAGTCATCTGTTTGGTGCTCTGAAGGATACAAGTCTTTAGAGTGAGTTCTGTTAGAATTATCTGTCCCATTATCTCCAAATACACAATGATATTGAACAAGTTGCAAACATTCTACATAAAACACAAAATTTCTCCTTCCTTCAAATACATTCAAGTTACCTCCAGCTAAAGAGAAAGGATAACATAAACATTCAGGAAGGTGCTATCATCACCCCAACTAATTAAACTTCTTGTAACCATAGAGATATGAGTAGTTCTGTGGACAACCAAAATGCCCACAACTGAATTCCCTCTTCATCTTGTGCAAGCAGAACTGTCGTAGTCACTTAGTCGAGTAAGTCTCCAAACTACCTTAATTTTGTTCTACACTTTTACTGTCATCAGCATTACATATATCTCCATCAATTGCTCAGTTATCAGGTATAACAACTTATTTTTCCACATGCTACTGCTGCCTCATATTAATCAATTGTTGAAGTCAATTTTACCTGCTCCGTCTACACTTCGATAAGGTCTTCACATCACATTTTGTCCTTCATCTGATTTAACCAAAACACTTATGATCAGTCTGGCATTGAAATATTTACAATCTTCTTTAAGAAAACAGTGTTCCTTATTTATTCTCACACACCAGCTCACATTTGCACCCCTCTCCATACTTCTTTTATTCCAATCAGAGTGTAGTAGGCGGCAAGTGCTTTTTGTCACCTGACAAGTGACAGGAGTTACCTGTGTGTCACTTTCTTGAAGGCTGACAGACCTACAGAAGAATGAACATCTTACCAGTGTATAATGAAGGCAGTTACAGCGGTGTGGGAAATGAGATTTTAACTCTATACAATTTCTAAGTGGACAAGTGTTCCTCTCCTGCTGAATGCTGATTCATAAGAGCAAAGAGACACAGCAATTTGGCAGCGGTAGGAACAGGGGATCTGAAAGACCAATACAAGATGCAATCATCTTACTCTGTACAATAAATTACATGAACAAAATTGCAGGGTAAGAATCAACCAGGTAAATGAAACAATCCCAGTGGTGAGATATAAACTTCAGCTCAGCATTCTTTACCTACTAGGATGAGATTAGTAATATACCCACATAACCCAAACATTGTGTGGTAAGCAGTAAGGGCTTTGTGCCAAACGTTCCTGAAATTATTCCAAACCCACACTTTGAGTGGTCTCTAAAATTAAATTTAGGTTTTGGGGCCTATTGGTGTGCTTGATGTTGGTGTAAAGTTGCTTCCAACACAACCATTCTTTAAGACAGGGCGTGCAGAAGGTACTGAAGCCTAGCAATGAGAGTTGAGGATGCAATTTTCTGAACCACACTGGACAGACCTGTCAACTGTGGACAAGAGAGAGTGGAGAATCTGCCCAAAGCCTGCGCCTTTCCCTGATTCCCAAAAACGTTGTGGGCAAAGCAAAGACCTTACTCATTAAAGGGTCAGACTATGCATTGCGGTATTGACAACTAAGCTATCTAGAACAATCTGGATAGAACATATTAATACATATTCCACTGCAACAGGTTTTCATGGAGAGCACAAGTTTTTTTGGTTCTTCAAAAGACTGAGGGGCCGATTCCGATTCCGGCCGGAAATTTCTCCGACCGAGCCGGACCCGGAGAGAATTCCGACCGAATCGGACCCTAGCAGTCCAACCGAACGAGTACGATGCGCACGTATGCTATCGGACTCGAGTCGGTCGGACTCCCATTGAAGTCAATGGGAGCCTGTCGTACAACGCGTACGCCGGCTCCCATTGACTCAATGGGTGCGAGGCGGACAAGGGCGCCCCCTACAGCTTGTACGCGTCCATGCGCATCGCGGCGTACATGCACAGGTAGGGGGACCCATGGGTCCCCCTGTGTGCGACTCGCGCGCCTACGCGTACAGGGGGTCCGACGCGGACCCCCAAAGTCCGGCTCCGACAGCTTTTTCGAGCCGGACGGCGCGAGTCGGTCGGACTGCTCGCGGCGCGCATCGTACTTACCCGGCCGGGAAACGTCTCCATAGCGCGGTGCGAGTCGTGTCCATGCGAGTCGGTCGGAGCGTGTTGAAGCCGCGTTCGAGTCGGTCGGCGATTTCGCGGGTGCTTGCATCGTACTCGCTCGGCCGGACCCGCGCACGATTCGGTCGGGAAACAGGGCTCCGAATCGGATCCGGTGAATCCGAATCCGATTCGGAGCACTACCGGCCGAGATCGGAATCGGCCCCTGAGTGTTTTGGTATAGCTCCATTTCTTTCTATGGATTCCTGGTAATTCAAAGGCCTCTTCCATTGTGTGCTGTGGATCTCTGCAGGTTTGTGCAACCAGGGTTGAACACTTAGGGTAATGGTTGTCCTTTCATTCTTTACAATGCTCTGCTTGAAGGTTACTACCAGCTACATGAGCTGGCAGTCTGAGGATAGGAGGCAGCATACATTAATGCATGAAGAATATCTATTGATCCAGGCCTTTCACTGACAATTGTAAACAGGTGTGTGCGGATTACTCCTTACCCAGAGAAGATTTCTGACCAACAGAACTCCTCACTGGGTTACTTTCACCTGAATTAGTCAAGGTAGCACCATTTAGATACCATCTGCATAATATGTAGATTATTTATTTTCACCTCTTGGTCTAGGCATATTGGTTTACGTTTGTCAGCAATGTACCTGAATTAGAATCACAGATGGTTGATCTGGGAAAGAAATACTCCAATGCTAAAAATTGCATATATTGACTATGCATGGAAGAAGCAAAAATGCTGAGAGTCGATAATGAAGTTATAGTACAGATCAAAAAAATGGAGGGAGGAAGAAGCAGAGGTTCATCAGCTTCCAAGAGGTACTGGTTATCTATCAGAAACAGAGTGAATGAACCACATAAGTCTCAGTTCCAGAGTCTCAGAACTTTTTGTCTTCGAGACCCTTAACCACACGTTTGGAGACTGTGGTGTATGTAATCTATGCTTAGTTTGGCTCGGTGGATAGCGTCATCATCGGGTCTTGTCACTTGAGTGTCCCTTTCTACAAGTGACATCAAAACTTCCACCAGGAGGGAGACTGTCTGGATGTTGACAGTGGTGAGTGGATTATAATGATCTCCTATCCTGTAGGTGAATCTTTATTGGGGCAAAAGAGTAGGATAGGAATAAATCTAAAAACAAAGCGGTGTTTATTGGATGAGTCACTGGTCCACGACACCTAGTGGTCGGGTCGACATGTTTCAGCCTGAGACAGCCCCTGCGGGTCTATGGCCTTCGTCAGGACCAAAGAAACATATATGGAGGCCTTATACTTCAGGGCTTCTGGGATCAATCAATCAGGGGATTGTAAGCGTGCTACTCACCCGTGAGGGTCTCAAGGCGCTGGGGGGGGGGGATCTGCAGAGCTGCTTAACCGAAGAGCCAGGTCTTGAGGGTTTTCCTGAAGGTGCTCAGGGAGGGGGCGCGTCTGTTGTCTGCCGGGAGCTCGTTCCAGGTCTTGGCCGCAATGTGAGAGAAGGATCTTCCGCCTGCCCTGGCTCTGTGGATGCGCGGGGTTTCGGCTAGTGCGAGGTTGGAGGATCGGAGGTTTCTTTTGGGTACGTGGAAGTTGATTCTGTCGTTGAGGTATTTGGGTCCGGTGTTGTGTAGGCATTTGTAGGCGTGGGTGAGGATTTTGAAGGTGACTCTTTTCTCCACGGGGAGCCAGTGGAGCCTTCGTAGGTGTTGGCTGATGTGTTCGTGCCAGGGGATGCCCAGGACGAGTCTGGCGGTGGTGTTCTGTATCGTCTGGAGTTTGCGGAGTAGGGATTTGTTTATGTCGGCATTGAGTGCGTTTCCATAGTCCAGTCTCCTGGTGATGAGTGCGTGGGTGACCATCTTCCTTGACTCGGGGGTGATCCATTTGAAGGTCTTGCGGAGGGTGTTGAAGCAGCTGGAGGTGACGGCGTTGACCTGTCGGTTCATGGTGAGGGCTGAGTCGAGTACGATGCCGAGGTTTCTGGCGTGGTCCGAGGGGGTCGGTGGGCTTCCGAGTGCGGTCGGCCACCAGCTGTTGTCCCATGTTGAGGGGTTGGTTCCGAGGACGAGGACTTCTGTCTTCTCGGCATTGAGCTTTAGGCAGCTGTTGGTCATCCAGACTGCGACGTCCTGCATTCCTTTCTGGAAGTTGAGTTTGGCGGTGGTGGGGTCTTTGGTGAGGGAGAGGATGAGCTGGGTGTCGTCAGCGTAGGACATGATGTTGAGGCTGTGTTGTCGGACGATGTCGGGGAGGGGGGCCATGTAGATGTTGAAGAGGGCCGGGCTTAGTGATAATGTGTTAATAGTGAGTGAAAGCACTCACCCGTCTTCGTCAGTGAGCACACTTTGCTCCAGACGGACTATGATTATAGGTTCTGTCTTACGGCCTATAACTTAAATATGCATTTCATTTGCATCTTGGTGTGGCAAAATGTAGGACAGGGGTTTAAGCTTGGCTTTAAACAATCCTGCGCAGTGCTTGTGCATGCATCTCTCCAACACTATCCGGGAAGCCCTGAAGTATAAGGCCTCCATACATGTTTCTGTGGTCCTTTGAATGTAAACAGATTGTTTTTAGAGAATGGAGTAGGAAAATTATTTAGTACAAAAGCAAATAGGTTCAGCAAAAAAAACGAGTAGGAATGATTTTCTCTGAACCTTCTTATACATTACAATTGAGTTGCGTTGTTCATTAAATTTGCAGCCACCCATGACTAGGGAGATATTTAAATGTGCAGTTTGCACTGCATCATTTTATAAGAAATGTATTTTGTGTTTCAAATGCACAGTATTTAAACCTATAAGGAAGCTCCTAAAAGAAGGCAAAAGCAGATGTGCAAACATGAAGATTACATAAAGCGAGAACATTTGACTTCGACACAGTAGGTGAGGGTTGAAAAGCTCCAATTGGGCCACTTCGTAAAAGAAAAAGAATGGCACTTTAAGAAGTTTGTTGTGAGTTAGTACAATAATACCATAAGAAATGGGGAAACATTCCCAGAGAAGGAAAACATTCACGTATTTGCAGAGGGCAAATATGTTATTGTGATTTTTTTTAAAACAACAACCCTGAGGTCATTTTATCTTTTCTATTGGAAGTTTTTTTAAACACCAATCCATGTTATTGTGTTCCATTTCACAAAACATACATAGTACAGATGAATAGTCCTGTGTAACAATCTATCACATATGATAGCGGGCATTCTTAGTCATACCCGTGTACTCAGGACATATCATGATGTGTACATTGTAACATTGAGAACGGTATAAAACCAAACAAAATCCTCCAATCTAAACAACCCCCTCTGTTATCATATTGGACTTTTTATGTTAGCCAGGCATTATATATGTAATGATGCAAAGAGATTCATCATAACGTTCTTTCTTCAATTTCATGCAAAGATTTACACATGGCAGATGCCACTGTTTCCCACGTTTTTTTTTTTTCGTTCACAGCTTTTTTTAAGGATACCCTATCCACAACAGTTTTTGGTGAGAATTGCAATTCTAACATTTATTTTACTAAAACACACATCTGAACGGTTTTTGACAAATATGCATTCAATACTAATTGCATATATCAAATATCATCATCATAAAATCTTTATTTGGTTGACCAAAGCAACCATAAAATAATGCAATCAATAATACAAACAGCAGATAAAATAGTATTATACAAAATTCAGTAAAAAGATCCGATAAGCTATGAATCAAGTTAAAACCTCCATATACAGTAAATAAGTATTCAATCAGGTCTCGACCTCCTAGACATCCATGCAGCCTGTAAAAAACTGACCACTGCAAATAAAACAGGAACGTTAGGAAACATTTACAGATAAACGGGGCGGTTCGCACCTGGGTAAAACTTAGACTTTTTAGCAGAGGGACTAAAAACTGCTTCCTAGGCCTGCTAAAATAGTCAAGAAACATTACAAAATGTAGGGTGTACTGCAGAGACTGATTGCTGCAGCGGCAGGGCAGGGCAGCCTACATCCTGATTGAACCGAACCACAGGGTGAGGCCAAGATATGTGATAATTGACCAAATCGAAATCTTGCCAATAAAAATCTGTCTCATCTGTTAGAGACCTGTACTAAATAATGCTCCATACTAAGCTGTTTTTAGGAGCATATGGGCTCTCACCGAGGGTTTCATTAGTTTAGCCTCTTCATGGGTTAGCTGTACCCGCTCAAGAAACAACCCTTTTACAACCTTTAAATCTTGGGATGTCAATGATTGGGGGTTCAGAAATATGTCCACTCTTCCTATGGAGGCAAAAGTCGCCTTTACATTGCTAACCAAGGGATTCTGTGCACAGAATCGAGGGACAAACAATCCGATAAAATCAGTCTACTAAGCTTTAGATCCTCCCCAGTCCAGATCTTTATACAACAAAGTAGAGCACCAAGAGTGACTAAATCAGCTATATGATGGCATCTGAGCTCTAGATGGACTGAAAAAGCCGGGCTGCATTGAGGTACCTTGAGAATTGATTTTCTATTACCTGGATTGTGTCTGTCTTTACGTACCCCCAGATCTCTCTACCATACCGGGACTTGGGCACACATTTAGTAGATCTTAAGTAAGATTTGTAGATAGTAGATCTTAAATAAGATCTGGGGCAACCATGAGCCCACCTTGCTTGCAAAACTGGCCACCGCCCCTTGCTTTTGGCAAGATCAGCATGTTTTCCCTCCAGAAGGGTCTTCCACTTATTCTTGTCATCGAAAAGGACTCCTAAATTGGGGAATGATGAAACTTTACCTGTGGTGTGTGGGCCAACTTTAAAGGACTTAGAACTAGTGGATCGTGGACATAGTGTCATAACACTGCCCACAAAGCCCACAAATTTGTCCAGAAGCAGCTGCAGCCTCGTGGCCATACGGGCCAGGAGAACCGCATGATAGGCATATAAAAATACCAGCAGTGACCGAGCACCTACCCTTGGGTAATCTGCCTTAACCGAGAGAAGGGCTTTTTTTCAAGCCTGTTAACATAGAGGGTGAACAAAAATGGGGCAAGAATGCAGCCTTGCCTGACTCCCCTGCTAGTCCGGAAGGACTGGGTAAGAGCAACACTATTAGAAAAACGTACTGAAGCAGAAGTGTCAGTTTGAAGATCAACCAATAAAGCCACTAAGCTCGGATCCACCCCTAACTCAACTGACAGGGCCCATAATTTCCCACGATTCACCTCTTCGAATGAGAACGTTAAGTCCATGAATGCTAGGTGGAGGGTTTCTGACCGGGCTCCTGTATACTTGCTAATTACTAGGTGAAGACACAAACACTGGTCAGAGATTGCCTTACTTGTCCTAAAACCATATTGGACATCTGACAAGATGTCGTTTTCCTCCACCCATACCAGTAACCTATTGAGAATAACTCTTCCAAGGACATTTACTACCGCATCGATCAGGGAGAGGGGGCAGTAGCACTGGGGGTTGTCCTTATCACCCTTTTGAGCACAGGTACAATAACAGCTGTCAATCAGGAGGGCAGCACCTCTCCTCGTGCTGCTGCATTCAGAACCTGTGTCAGTAGGAGATCCCAGAGTTCAGTGTCATCCTGGAACAGGTCCAGGGGGATACCATCGGGGCCGGGAGCCTTATTATGGGTGAGTGAGCAAATACCTGCGATTACTTCATTGAGGGTGAAGACCCTGGATCCCCTTGCCAATGCGTGATCTACCCTGACATCTTTCCCTGCTACCTTCCTAAAATTATAAACCCCTGAAAAATGGTCAACCCATTGAGCTCGAATATATGAGTGCATATTGCTGGGCCAGACCCTTCCTAAAAGCAAGGCCTAGTAACAACCTTCCAAAAAAAAGAGAGCTGTCTCCACTCTTGCTAGCTTGGGTAAGGTCTTCCCAGGATAGTTCCTGCAGGGCATGTTTCGCTTGCCTATCGCCAGCCGATAAGCCAGCCTACAGGCTGCTATAATGCTCCTGTTTCTTGGGACCTGCTTCAGGGCTGCCTTCAGCTGCTCAAGACTCCTAGATCAGTCTCTGTCGAATCACTTGGGTCCCTGCCTACCCATATGGGTTTGAGATACTGAGAGTAAAGCCAGACCTTTGTGAGCAATACCCTCAAATGCTGTCGTCAGTAAGTCCTTATCCGGGGTGTCTACTTCCAAGCAAATAGCAAACTCCTGGGCACAACCCAACACTAAGGACTCTTTAAAGTGCATTGGGTCCAGTTGGGAACACTTAAGTCACCTGCCTTGGTCGACAACAGAAAGTCCATGGTGATTCCCAGCCCGTGAATTAGCAGCGATCATAACCCCTCTCTAGAACTAAAGACAGGGGATTATGATCACTAAATGGGCTGGGAATAATAATAAAATCAGAAATATTTTTTTTAAAAAGGGGAGCAGAAACACAAATAAAATCAATAATCTAGGTACATCCCATACCCTTGAAGTTTTGAACAATGCAGTGATTAGGCGAGTTGAGCAATTTATCCAGTGCAAACACAAGCATGTGCGATTCGCGAATCGCACCAAGCTCCAAGCCAGCTTTAGAGTGATCAAAATGAAGCCCTTTATATAACATACATTTGGATCAGGTAGCAAAGGACGCTAAGGGGCTTTCACACAGGTGGCAATTGAAGGCCACCACTAGCATGGTCAACTCACTCCCTTTACCCACCCTAATATCCATCCTGGATGTCAATTTCATATTTATTCCTCGGAGGCTAGAGGGCCCATCAATTCCAGCGTTAGCATTGTAAAAGTTTACCAGTAAAATATTAGCAAATACTGGAAGCAAAATCCTTAACCCCTGCATCATCTGCCCCCCATAGAAAATCGACAACAAACCTACTCAATTACACAACCACAAAGGTGATGAGTCCTCCACAAGCCTTCTCTGCCACCGAATGCCACGCAGGTAAAAAGTAGGTTTTGTAGCCCTCTAAAAAAAGGTGTTCTTGGCTTCCCATGTCTCCTAGAGACAAATAATTTGGAATGATTTAACAAACTTCACCCATTCAGGGTCAGGAAAATTGGCACATAACCTGGTCACATTCCATGACAATACACCTAAATTGGAGTCCTCCAGGGGCAACACTCAAGGAGGAACAGGACAGGGATAAAGAGGGGGATAAATCCTTGGCTCCCAGTCAGTTACACTGCTCTAAATTGCCCAAAGGGGCACATTGATTTGAGAGGTTCACAGGTAAAGGCTGCCAGATTGGCAAATGATTCCTCCTTTGTGACCCCTGCCTCTACCACCTTTGTGACGAGAAAAAGCAACACACCTTCTCAGGTTTATAGAAGAACCCCAGAGAGAGAGCTACTGTGTTGTGTGGGTCAAAAGGCCTGTATTTAGCGGAGGCATCCAAAATGTGTGAAACAACCAAGGGACTATCAAAGTTAACCACTACACAATCCCCCCACCCATTTCTTGCTGTCCCTGCCCACCCAGCTGACTCTTCGAGCCATGATAATGGACTTGGAGATTCTCCATACCAATATGGATGTGCCCTTGAAACCAATGCGCCACCTTATCTTTTATGTCCAATAAGTAACTAAAGGTTATTATCACTTAACATTCCAAAACACCTTTTACGTTTGTGTCCTTTCATAATATCTTGATTATGTTTAAGAAAAGGTTTTTGTCCTCCCAAATATCATGGTCGGTGCGACTCCCAGCGTGGCCGGCCACCAGGAGTCGTCCCAGGCGGAGGGGGTGGAGCCGAGGATGAGGACCTCCGTCTTGTCCGAGTTCAGTTTCAGGCGACTGTTCTTCATCCATTCGGCGACGGTCTTCATTCCTTCGTGGAGGTTGGTTTTGGCGGTGGCGGGGTCCTTGGTGAGGGAGAGGATCAGCTGGGTGTCATCGGCGTATGAGACGATGTTGAGGTCGTGCGATCGGACGATGTTGGCGAGCAGTGCCATGTAGACGTTTAAGAGGGTTGGGCTGAGGGATGATCCTTGGGGTACGCCGCAGGTGATCTTGGAGGCTTCGGATCGGAATGGAGGGAGGCGGACTCTCTGGGTTCTGCCGGTGAGGAAGGAGGTGATCCAGTCCAGGGCTTTGTCGCGGATCCCTGCGTCGTGGAGGCGTGTGCATAGGGTGTGGTGGCAGATGGTGGCGAAGGCGGCCGAGAGGTCCAGGAGGATGAGGGCTGCGGTTTTGCCGTTGTCCAGCAGGGTCCTGATGTCGTCGGTGGCGGCGATGAGGTGGTGCTGTGGTTGCTGCGGAATCCGGATTGGGATGAGTCCAGGGTGTTGTTCTCCTCGAGGAAGCGGGTCAGTTGCCTGTTGAAAATCTTCTCGATGACTTTCGCCGGGAACGGGAGCAGGGAGATGGGCCGGAAGTTCTTGAGGTCCTTTGGGTCCACCTTGGGTTTCTTGAGTAGGGCGTTGATCTCGGCGTGCTTCCAGCTCTCCGGGAAGGTGGCGGTCTCGAAGGAGCTGTTGAGGATCTTCCGGAGTTGGGGTGCGATGGTGGAGCTCGCTTTGTTGAAGATGTGGTGAGGGCAGGGGTCGGATGGTGAGCCGGAGTGGATGGTGTTCATGATTTTGATGGTGTCGTCATCGTTGACGTGGGTCCAGGAGAGCAGGAGGCCGGTGTGGCTGGGGGGGCGGTGAGTCTGAGGTGTCGGCGGCTGTCGGGGGGGTCTCAGTGTTAAAGCTGTCGTGGATGTCTGCGATCTTGCGGTGAAAGAAGGTGGCTAGGGAGTCGCAGAGATCTTGCGACGGCGGGATGTCGTTAGAGCTGGAGCTGGGGTTGGAGAGTTCCTTCACGATGTTGAAGAGCTCTTTGCTGTTGTGCGCATTGTTGTTGATGCGTTCCTTGAAGGAGGTCCTTTTGTCGGTTCGAATGAGTTTGTGGTGCTTGCGGCTGGCGTTCTTGAGGGCTGCATAGTTGTCCGGTGTCTGTTTGTGGCGCCACTTCTTCTCGAGTCTTCGGCAAGTCTGCTTGGATGCCTGGAGGTCGGCGGTGAACCAGATGGCCTTTCTGTCGGTGCGTCTGTTTGAGGGTTTCTTGATCGGGGCGAGAGTGTTGGCGCAGTCGTCGATCCATTGCCTGAGGTTGGGGGCGGCTGTGTCAGTGTCAGTGGGGTCGGTTGGTGGGTCTCAGGCAAGGGTGGCGATTAGCTGGTCTTCGGTGACCTTGTTCCAGCTGCGGTGCGGGATCCGTTGCGGGTGGTGGTGCGTGTTGGGTTTCTCGAAGGTGAAGTGGATGCAGCGGTGGTCGGTCCAGTGGAGTTTGGGGGTGTGGCTGAAGGTGACGTGGTTGCTGGCGGAAAAGCTGGGGTCGAGCGTGTGTCCGGCGGAGTGGGTGGGTGTCGTGACGAGCTGTTTGAATCCGAGGTTGGCGAGGTTGTCGAGCAGGGTGGTGGAGTTGCTGTCGTTGGCGTTCTCGAGGTGGAAGTTCAGGTCTCCGAGGAGGATGTAGTCTGTGGATGCAAGGGCGTGCGTGCTGACGACGTCGGTGATGGAGTCGCTGAATTGTGGCCGGGGTCCGGGGGGTCTGTAGACGAGGGTTCCTCTGAGGGTGGTGTTGGGATCGATGTGGATCTGGAAGTGCAGGTGTTCGGCGGCGCTGAGGGTGTCCTCGTTGCTGGTCGAAATTCTGAGGGTATTCCTGTGGACGATGGCGATTCCTCCTCCTGGTCTGTTGGTGCGGTCCCTGCAGGTGATCTTGTAGCAGTCCGGGATGGCTATGGCAATGTCGGGTGCCGAGGAGGGGTTCATCCAGGTCTCCGTCAGGAAGGCGACGTCCGGGGAGGATGAGTCGAGTAGGTCCCTGAGTTCGATGGCGTGCTTGTGGACGGAGCGGGTGTTGAGTAGTATGCATTTGAGATGGTTGCGTCCTGCCCTGGCGGGAGGGGCAGGGTGTGCAGGTGTTCGGCAGCTGGTGAAGCTGCAGCTCCGGCAGGAGAAGGGTCCGTGGGTGAGCTTCGGGGTGGCCTGGAAGCAGGTGGATGATCGGCCGGCGTTGAGTTCGTGGAGGATGTTGGCATTGTAGCGGCGTCGGACGTCGTGGCGCTTGCGGGGGCCAGGGGGTCTGGTGCTGGGCGCGGTCCAGGCGTGGACGGGCGCAGACGGGCTTGGCTTAGGCGCAGCTCGCAGTGGCCGCCATTAAGAAGGGGAGGTGGGAGGGAGGAGCAGCTGGGAGGCGGGTGCGGGAACGAATGGGCGAGCGAGGGGGGCGGGGCCGCAGGGGACGCAGCGGCGGCAAGGGGAAGTGGCAAAAGGCTAAAAGGCAAGAAAGAGAGAGCTACAGAGAGAAAAGAGCAGAAAAAGGCAAATAGAATAAAAACAGCAGACAAAGCAGAAAACAGGCAAATAGGAAAAACAGAGAGAGCAGACACAGAATACTTGCGGCACGAACTCGCGGCAGCAGCTAGAGCGGGGACACGGGCACATTCAGGTGGAGCTGCGCTGCGTGGGGAGCGACCTGCCTGGAAACAGGGTCGCTATTAGTAAGTGGCGTGCCAATATGGTCCCTTCCTAATAGCGAGTCTCTACCCTATGTAAGAATGCTGTGCAACCGCAGTTGCGGTCGCAAAACACTCGCAAATTACCGCCCTCTTCAAGAGGGTGGTAATGGAGTCGCAAATGGGAAGGGGTCCCCAGGGGACCCCTTCCCCTATGTGACTGGCTCCAAAAATATTATTTAAGGGCAGGCAGTGGTCCCAGGGACCACTACTTGCCCTTAAAAAATGAAACGAAAAACTTTCATTTTTTTTTTAAATGCCTCCCGTTTTATTGAAAAGCAGTCCCAGATATGGAGGTCTGCTGAGCCCAGTAGGCCACCATCCCTGGGAGGGCCAGCCATTCCCAATGGGGTCGCAAATTGCGAGCAGCTCATTAATATTCATGAGCCTCGCATTTTGCGACCTCATTGGGAATCGCTAACAGTGTCTCTGACACTGTTGTACATTTGCATTTGTGACTGGCAAATAGCGATTTGCAATTTTTTGCAATTTGCGAGTCGCAAAAGCAAATGGTCGTACATCTGGCCCTAAATATAAATCTGGGTAACACAATGGCAAAAATCACCTGGGCCCTGCTACTGCAGCGTTTGAAACACTAGGCAGAGGACAGTTGCTTTATTTCAAATCTACCACCAGTTTTAAGGAGTGGTCAAGGTGTGGTCAAGAAGATTTGTCATCATCATGAAGTATGACATGCTGACTTTGAACGTTATGTATGTTCATTTTCAGATGACCTTCGAGGAGTTAGACCAAGGGAAGTTGTGGAAAATTTTGGAACGTTTAGGTGGGGAACCTGGAAAGTCTCTACACTGAGGCAAATTTGTGAGGGCATAGGTATTATTAGCAAAGGGAAAGTATAAGTGATTTCCCCATGGAAGAGGGTCTATGCTGAGGGACTTTCAGATGTGTGTCTCTCACTCCTAATATAGGTGGCAAGATCTTACCAATCATTTTATTTACTAGCAACTCCACTCTGAAAGTGAGCTCCAATTCTCATAACAGTGTTAGGGAATTTTAGCTCTGTGAAAGGTTTTTTTTTAACTAACCTACAGGAATCTGAAATTATGATTACTAATCAGTGATGATGTAACACTCCTCTGTAAAAGACTAGAGGTTAATTAATTAGATTGTGCTAATTCATTTGATTGCCTAGAGATACACGTCCCAGGTTTGGCAAGCCAGTATACCACTATTACTTGTTAATGGTTAAACAGTACTCTGAGGCAATGCGCAGCAATTCTCCACCTTGGTAAACGATCACAGTGATGCTGTTATTAGGGCAAAAGAAGTTTGCATAACATGGGCGTTTTCACCTGTTCTGCATAGGGCAGAGTTATGGAGCAATCTGACATGCCAAGTCCTAGCTGTGTTAGAAAAAAACTTCTTTAGACCTCCTGACAAGTACCCCTTTGGTCCCCATATATGTTTTTATACATACTACTTTATACCTTTGCTTGAAACCCATGAGTTGCCCGGCACTTATGTTTGAATGACGCTTTAAGGTTAAACCTATAGTGGATCTGCAAGTGATATTGTTGGGAACCCTAGTTGTGTTAATCTTTCATTCCTTATCTATGTTAAAACATGTTTTATATGATGGGCCTTTCATCTAAATGGCAAAACGAATCTTTCCTTCAAAGACATCACCTATGTAAGGCTTAAACGCTGTATCGGCTATTACCAGTGCTCTGTCACAATTTGGTCAGACCTATTGAGAGTGGTTTGCATCTCTGTAAATTCACCACCAATCAAAGTGTGGTCATTAAGGCTTCAGATTCAGAAAAAACACCCCGGGGTAAAATAATTAGGCTTATAAAATTAGCCCTATTGTGTTTTGAACAGATAAATGTGTATAATAGTAAGATCTATTTTAAATATCAGTGTTCACTGGCAAATCAATTTCGACATTGTTGAACATAATTTTATTGTATTTTTAGCAACTTTCTTGTTCTTCTTGTTATGCATTGAGCATTCCAGATGAATGTGGTGCAATTTTTATTTGCCAACTTTTATGGATCTTGTATCTGAAATAAAATAATTCCATAGCAGTTCATTCATTTGTAAACATACACAATTTTATGTTAGTGTCTTTATATCTGATATGAACACATTGCTTAAATTCTGGAGCAATCTTGTAAATGACAGAGTTTTTCGCTCATTTATTTTCAACACTCAACCTCTTTCCATCACGATATCTATCATAATTCCTGGATATGGTTGATCCTTTGCTGTGGGCTCGATCCTTTCCTGCAAGAGTCTCATTCCCAAATATCTCTGTTTCAACTAGGTGAGTAGCTTTGGTGTCTTCCGTATGTTTTTTTATTGAACAACACACACAATTCTTACAGAAGCTTTGTTTACCTATACAGGTTGTCCTTATATTACTATTCCTGAGGAAGACTTGCTGTGATGTGTATCTACTAACACATACACTAGGGTCGAAACGTCGATGACAATCTTATTGGTCCATGTTCTTAGTCTACCATCCTCTATTGAAATTAATGTTGAGATAGAGTGTACGTTGAACCTGTAGACATAAGAAGGACGGACATCTCTTTATTTGTTTCATGTGAATTTTTTGTATTGTATTGTGTCAAGCACTTTTTGCACTTTGTGCCACTAGTCACGTTGTTTAAATTTGTGTGTCTCTGACAGCCATATATAAGAAAATATTTGTATATTATTTGGTATATGATTCTGAATATACAAAATAATAAAAGGTTATATTGTGTGTTGTCTATTCTTTCACTGATTGTATGAGGGGGGTGTTAAACATTAGGGTAATATAGGGCCACACTCCACCTAAATTGTGTATATTGTTTAAGTAATTTTCCAGACCATACATTGATCTGCACACATTGGTGATATATTCTAGACCCCATCCTTTCACGCAAAGCAATTGCGACACCCGATAAACTACATTGTAGCCTATACCATTATTTACCCAGGTTCTGAGATACATTATTTGTTATGGTATTTAACCAGTCAGGCATACCTGCAATAGAGGAATAGTTTCATTTTCTTGAGAATGCAAACTTATAGCCTGAGAGTTTGCGATAATGTGCAACCAGGCTTAAAGCATGACTCAGACACTCATTTTCTTTGGACAGAGGAAGGAGCATATAAAAAAAACATTTCTAAACCCAAATTCAATACCAGTAAAAAGTTTATTAAAGGTTAAATACCAAAGGGTTACTGTTTTGTCAAGTACCTCTCCGTAACAAAAATCTGTCTGACACGACCCTATTAGTAACAGATCAAGCTCTCATATGTTGTCATACACTGGGTTTAAGATCAACAAATATCAACAGAAAGCCAAACATTAACAGATTCTTCATTAAGAATGGTTACTTCACCATGTTGAAGGCATTGTCCCCATCCAAGAATAACACCTCTAATAACGCACCACAGAGTTTCTTGATATATATCAAGTCTGAAAGAACTTGTACAATAGAATATCCACTTCCACATGTCCACATGTGACTTTAATAAGCCCAGTTTGCAAATTATTCATGAATTGGGACAATATACCTTTAAATATCACAGCGAACATCTGTATTGAGGTGTTCAAATCAGTGTTTGGAAAATAAAATTGTCCTGTATTTAGCATGCAGGTCTTATTTCAAGACCAGATAGATCCCTGATAGCTCCAGAGATGGGGGGCTTATATTATTCATACATGATGTCTGAACACACCTTAGACAAAACCAGGGGCAGCAGAGACCTACTAGTGAAACAGAATCCAAATGAACCAAAATATCTATCTCCAGCCAAAGAATGCATTGCTGCGAACTTTTCATTCAAAATATTAAATCACTGACTCATTTAAAGAAGGTGCGGTTAGTTTACAAAGGGACTATTTATAATAAACCTTCAGGAGCTAGTGAATCCTCACTATAATACTAGCTTAGAACTCTTGAATGGTCCTACTGATATCAGTACTTGACAATACAGTAGAACTTCCAGACATCCTCATGAAGTTACTCACTCTAGAAGCCACCTTCTTTGTAATCCTACTTGCCAAACATTTTCCAGCGTTTTCCTCACTAATCAAGAATTCTTCCTTGCTATTACCACAGCAGAAGTCATTTGTTCTTCAATTACTTTCTCCTTCACTGAAGTAAAAGCTATACTATTGCCTTTCAAATAAGCCTTCAAGGAATCCTGATGAACTTTAGGAGAGTATACCAAATCCGCATTCTAGTCCAAGAAGATCACTAGCTCTTCAATTATCAGGTCAGCTGCAGCATTATACTAAAGCAAAGGCATATTTAAATTCCGGAGGCTGTTCTAGGAACCAACAGGTACATGCAGGTCAGCATCCTTAAAGATAGAAGACTCATCAATAATGACAATTTCACTGATCTAACAATTCCTAAGCTCAGTTAGTAACAGATCGCTCAGTAACAATTAAATCCTGTAAAAATGTAAATGAGGTGATGAGTGAAAGTTCCTTGAACGTGCAGTGAACCAGATATGAGATAAACACAAGCTCCTCACCATCTTCCTCAATTGTTCCTTTTAATTATTGGCACAGCCCTAGCTAGGTGATCTAACCCACAGATTTCAAGTTTTATACTGAGTTGACAAAAGATTGCAAATTTCATCAGTCTGTCTTCATCACTACTATGGCATAATAATTTGCCAATATGAGAGTGCATTGCTCCACCACCACTCTAAGTAAAATATATTTACTTCATTTAATAGACAAGTGGGGCTAAGGTGAAGGGTGTGAAAATCATCCACATCCGAAAAATACATACTCTTTGAGTAAGTATGTTTTCTGGACCATAATCTAATTCACATATACACTATTTGCCTTTTAAGTAGGGAAAAGACGTTCATCTATTTTAGTGGGGAATTTAAACTTTTACCATTCTAGATTTCAATGAAAACATACTCCCCCTACTTACAGCACTGACTCTCAGCACCTTGACCGCCAATTCAATTCCCTTAAAGAAGAAAAATAACAATTGAAGTAAAATTTCCTTCAAAGCTGAAAAAGCCACAAATCACAGCAACACAAAAAAGGCATCCAAGAAAGAACAGCGACTCACCAATTTCACAGGAAATGTATGAAATATGTAACATTGGTGGGTTATCAACAAAGCTCACTGACACTAACAATTATTTACAGATAATATTGGGTTAACAAAATTCCAAACTCCCTCACCCAGATAAAGGCCAGCAGTGGCTATTCAGTCCAGACCCCATATTTAAGAGATTATCCTGCCAGCAAACAGAGACTACCAAAAAGAAGTATATAAACATCAAAAGCATTCTAGTCACCATGCTAGTGGGTAACAGCCACCTTTTTTTACAGTCTGTTATGATCTGCTTGTGCCCCCATATAAGTAAAGGGACAGTGCCTTTCTGGTCCCTGCTCAAATGCTCAGCTTGTCAGTCCTACCCCGCCACGTTAAGCATGATCTAAAGCACTGGGTATAGTTCCCTGGCTCTTCAACTACCAATCAGCAATGCTGTGTTGTTGGTATGTACACAAGCATAAACTGTGGCTGCAACCTAGAGCTCAGCACTTAAATCAACCAGTGACAACTTCATCTCACTGATAGACATGAACATACCATACAAGAGTGCACATCATTCGACATGTTTAGAAGAGGAAAGCATCTAGTGAACAGGTCATGTCCCTGCCTCTCAACCACTAGCTAAGTTTGCATCAATACTCAAAGAAAACCAAATTAGTGAGTTAAGTTTGAAAAATGATAAGCAATGGCAGAGCCAATGTGTCTCACACATCACATCTATTGGCTTTGCCATGCAGATTTTTCCCTCTGAGTACATATGCACAGAGCCTATTTTGGAATTACTTTTATTTTCTGTTAAGAAATATCATTCCAATTTAGACGCTGCACATGTGTTTGCATGTGCAGTAAGTATCTGGTAATGCATTTACTTAATGCAAAAGAAAAAGAATTACATAATGATCACCATGCGTGCAACCCCATGAAAGTTAGCCATCTTCAATGGATTTTTCTTAAATGAAAAAGAAAAGGCATTGAAAGACGGCCACTATGCTTGTGAAGAGGTGTGGTGGCCATTTTGGAATTACTTTTTGCAAAGCAAAACAGAAATCATTCCAAGATGGCCATTACAAATGCACACCCATGCAAGGTTTTTCTTTTCATTTAAGAAAAAGCATTCCAAGAGGACTACTGCGCATCTGTGTGCACACAAAGCAATTATCTTAGAATACTTTTTCTTAAAGCATAAGAAAATACATTCAAGAAGGATCTTTTGTCTGGGCATCCCATAGGCAGAGATATTGGAATGGTTTGCTAGCCATTTTATGATGACTACCTGCAGATTAAGAGGTTGGTGTTTGTCAGGCAACGAATGAGCTGAGATGCAAGCAGGCGCCCGGGGTCAAATCTTTTTAACAGAGAAAGCGGTGGAAAAAGAGCAAGGGGAGCATTAAGCGAAAGAGAATACAGTCTGTCATACATTGCAATGCACAGTCTGATGTCAGTAGTGGAAGGATACAAGTCATCCAATCAAAACAGGAGACCAAAATGCTCCTTTGGTAAAACATTTTTTTAAACCAATTTTGAATTGATTTTTAATCATCAGGCATATAACATATGCTGCCGTCCTACCTGGGCAGCAGTATCAGATGTATGATACAATGCATAAAATTCTATGACAGTAGTACGTGGTTCAATGCTATAGAACTTCATGTCAACACAAACCAAACGTGATAGCAGATCACAGATACATCATGGGTGTTAATAAAGACAGCATAGTTTATACCATGCAATTCAGTTATGATAGGTAAATCACATGGTGTCCTATGTGAGGGCCCCAAGAACCAATCAGAATACATTTATGAGTAGTTCCGGAGCTCCCCCCTCCTCCCTTGCGGAAAACTGAAACGACAATCACCCTGTCTACCGGGCACCCCGGGGCAGTAACGTTGTTTGTCCTAGGTGGCGCCGCCCCAGGTAGGTCCCTGAGCATATGCCAGTGGGACTTACATGCCCATCACTGTCACCCGTCATGGGGAGCAGCCTGCGTATCCTGTAATTCTTGTAACATGTTGTCCCATAAGTTAGCAATTGGAACCCTGCAGAGGCACCTGACTTTTTCTCTGCGCAGTGTGGCTGCCTCTGCCCTGCCCCACTTGAGTGTTGCAGCGCACCAGTGTTGGAATGTGGCTGCCTTCCAGGGCATTGCGATGGCTCGACGAGTGATAAGCATTGCCAAATCTATGACGTGGTTGGACACCTTTTGCACTGTCCTCCTCTTAAATATTCCCAGCAGCGCCCCCTCTAAGGTATGGAGATCGTCACGTTCCGTTAGCATGGCGAGTATATATGTGACTCCAGACCAGAATGTCGTAGCATCCGGCCATGACCAAAACATATATATTAGATCCGAGCTAGGTGCCTGGCACCTTGGGCAAAGAGAAGAGGACCCAAACATCTATGTAGGGAGGCTGGAGTGAGGTATGCCCTGTGTGGAATGTTAAATTGAATGTACTGGAATTGGGCATTATGGGACACTCTGCGTGGATAGCATATGGTGTATTCCCATTCCTTGGGCATCAGAGCTCGACCTATGTCTTGTTTCCCATAGACTGCGGAGGGGTAATAAAGGGTCTGTGGTTGTGTGAGCCAAACCTTTGACAAACCAGGTTACCAGTTTCCGACCAGACCTCTTCACAAACAGGAAATGGGTCGATGGTTGTTGCTCCGGTTCAGAGTCCGTGATACTCCACAGGCGTCCCATGTGCGCCATCAGTGTCCCGTGGGCCAGAAAGTGACCCTTTGGTAGGCAACATCAATCCTACCATTTCTCGTGCTCTGTGCGATGGCAGTTTGCCCACCTCGTCCAGCTGCCACTCGACCAGTCATCTCACCAGCCACTGCAGCTGCGCTGCTAAATAATAATGTTCAAAATTTAGTGCGCCTAGTCCACCCTCTTCCATTGGCAGCTGCAGTCTACAAAGAGCCACCCGTCTCCTGCCCTTATTCCAAATGAACCCAGCCAGCATGATGTGGAGCTCTGCCAAGGTGGCGCAAGGCACGAACACTGGAAAATTATGAAAGAAATACAAGAGGCGGGGGAGGATCACCATTTTGGAAATCGAAATTCGTCCTTGGACTGTGAGCCAGAGAGTGCTCCTGAAGGCCATATGTGGTCGTTGGGAGGAAATGGCCCTAGTCCGGTTCCCCTGTATGAGATCTTTCATGGTGTGGTTAACATGAATCCCCAGATATAGAATGAGCCGAGCCTCCCATCTCACTACCTGGTCTCCCACCATGACCTCCTGTGAAGGACAGTCCACGCACAGAGGGAAAACGCAGGATTTTGCCCAGGTAACTGCCACTGGAATCCCGCTACTATCTCTGCTATTTCGGGAGTGCCCCTTTGGATGTCCTGAATGTAAAGGAGCACATCGTCAGTATACTGTGACACTATATGGACTCCATCATCCAGCGGAATGCCCCGGGCATCGCCCTCTTGGCGGAACCTTTGTGCCAGCGGCTCCATTGCCAGGGCGAAGAGTAACGGGAACAGGGGGCAACCCTGGTGAGTGCCCCTGCTCACCATAAGAGAGAGTGACACATATTTTCCAATCTTAACTGGGCCGGTCGGCTTGGTGTAGAAAAGACATATGTAACTTTGCAGTCTCCCCTCGACACCCATTGTCGACAGAGTGGCAAACAAGTAGCCCCAATCACTGGTATTGAATGCCTTCTCTAAGTCCAGCACTAAACAAGCCATGTAGGGCCATCTGCCCGGGGCCGACTCCATCACCCTGTGCAGTCTCCTAATATTGAGTGTGGTGGATCTGTCAGGGATAAAACCATTTTGCTCTTTGTGTACCAGGTGTGGCATGTGCCCCACTAGGCAGAGCGCCACTACTTTGCTTAGTATTTTGTAGTCCATCTCCAGCATAGATAGTGGACGGTAGGATATCAGCTCCACCGGGTCTTTGCCGGGTTTTGCAAGTGATAACAGCAGGGACTTACGCATAGAGTGGGGTAACCTACACTCACTTAGAGCTGCTTGATAGAGCTCCAGAAGCTTGGCAGCTAGTAAAGGCTCATAGGCCTTATTCAACTCGGCAGGAAAGACATCCAAACCCCGAGTTTTTAACGTGGCCGCACCCCTAATCGCCCCACCTATCTCCTGCACCACTAGTGGGGCGTTCGCCTGCACATGCGCCAGAAGGTCAAGCGTAGGAAGGTCTAGATGTCTAGGCGTCTAGTAAATTCACAATGTCTTTCCGACGCTCTGTCTGTGGGGGGTCATATAACCCATGGTAATACGCTGTGAAGGCCTCATGAATGGCTGCCTGACTAGTGTGCACCTGGTTCAGGTGATCTCTAGCCAACATGGTAGGATGAGACAGTGTCATGCTGTGAAGAAGCCAGGCCAGAAGTCGCCCGACTTATCACCCTCCATGTGCATCTTAGCCTGGTATGTTCTATAGTCAATGCACCGTAGTTGTTCAATGAGGTGTGCGTGGTGTTTGCGAGTGGCCATCAGTGTGGGCAGCGCTGCGGAGTCTAAACTGGTTGCGGTCTCCTGCGATCCCAGTAGAGCCTCAGTCTGCAGAAAATCCCTGTGTAGAGTAGCTCTTGCCCCCACTAATGCTCCTATGCAGCGGCCTCTCAGTACTGCTTTCACAGTATCCCACTACACCATCCTAGTGTTGGCTGTGTCCCAATTATCTGCAAAATAGTTGGAGTTGGATTCTCTTGTTTCTTCACAGAACACATGGTCTGCTAGTAATGTAGGTTACAACCTACAGGTGGTGACTGGGGGCAGTGGTGCCCCCCACCCAATATGTACTAGCAGGGGGTTATGGTCTGAGAAGGTTTTTCCCAGGTATTCAGCATCTAGCACCTGCGCCTGCACTGTGTGGTGGGCAAAGATGTAATCCAGCCTGATGTGTAGGTTGTGTACTGTAGAGTAGTAAGAGTATTCACAGGACCCCAGGTATAATGTCCGCCAGCTGAGCTGTTGCAACCAATAATTGGCCCATTGTGTGAAGCACGCAGCCACCGTCACCACCGGAGAGGACAGCAGTGGGTTGTGTGACTGATTAAGGGGTGGGTCTTGGACACAGTTAAAATCACCAACTACCACCCTGGAGACGTGGGCCCATCTAGGGAGGGTGAGGGACAGGCGCACCAAGAAGGCTGGCTGGGCTGTATTTGGTGCATATACACTACCCAATAATACAGGCTTACCATCAAGTAGCCCCTCCACAAAAACGTGCTACCCCTCAGGGTCTATGTCAGTAGCTAATTGTCTGAATGGGACTCCCGGTTGGATTCACACAAGGTCTCCCCTTGCAAACCCCGAATAGATGGTGCTTAAACACTGTCCCCTCCAGAGCTTTTGTAACTGGATCTCCTGTCCCCGAGCCACATGAGTCTCTTGCAGCAATGCTATTTGCACCCCAAGCAGCCAACACCCATCCTGAAGTCCTTCGTGGGGATGCTATCACCCCCTATCAGTGTCCCTCTGATCAGTGGATCTGTATTGTCTAACCGAACATCAAAACCCCCCATCCCAGGGCAGTATCCAATGGGATAACTGCCCAAACAGTAAATGAATCCCTACTAAGGGGAGCCTCTAAGCTCATCCAGTCTACGACAATGCCAAGGAGTGCAAGAGGGGACGTGCCCTGGAGCACCCTCGTGAGTTATCAACACTTGTGTCTTCCTAATGATAAAACTCTAGTATGAAACCAAACAATTGACAGCAAACAGCAAGCAATAGTGACCCATAACTACTACGGCATTGTACTATAGCTATGGTGGGCTGACCAAATCAGCGCTATCCCACCATGTATGCCTCTAGGGTCTACTACATCAGTACCTCTGCCCCGTCTTCCTCCGCCCCTCCCCCACGACAGCACCCGCACCCCTGCACCTAGGTGGGAAGAGAACACTGTAGCGGGGGGAGAAACCAGCCACATACAAACCACTGTGGTACCCAGGAGGGAGCATCAGTCGAAGATCCCATCACAGGCACCCTCGAGGCTCCGCAGGCCATGAATATTCAAATGATGTGATACGCAGTCTGAGAGGTGACGTCCAGAAGGGACAATGATGCAGTACTGTGATGGGAGGATCCCGAGTCCAGATCTGAAGGGGGATGCTCCCTGGACTGTGACTGTGAGGTCTGATGTTCCGCCAGTAGCTGCAAGGTTGTAGACAGCACCTGGGACTGCTCCTCTCTTGCCTGGGCTGGTGTAGGGGTGGCAGTCGCTCACAGTGGCCGGTGGTCCCTTGCACACTGCCGCCCCTACGTTGAATTCTCAGTTCGCGGGCGACTGCTACCGATGTCTGCATGTCATCAACCTCGAATCTGCGCTGCTCCACCCAGTCCCATGCATCAGAGGGTTCGGTGAAGAAGTAACTGTTGTTATTTGCTATCACTTTCAGACGGGCTGGGAACAGTAAGGAATATCTGAGGCCCACCTGTTGGAGCTTCTGTTTCATGCCCAGAAAGGAGGCCCTCCGGCACTGCACAGCCAAGGTGTAGTCCGGGAAAATGTAGATGTGTGCATTTTCATATTGAGGAGGGTCAACAGTGCAGAGCGATTGTAATATGGCATCTTTGTCGCTGTAGTTCAGCACCGACACCACCACTCGGCAAGGTGGGGCCGGAGGGCATGTAGCCAGGACACGGTGAGCGCGTTCAAGTAAGAAGTGCGGGGACAGCACCCTGGCGAGGGACACTCCGCCCAGCCAAGCTTCCAAGAATTGCACTGGGCCTGAACCCTCTGCTCCCTCAGGAAACCCAACAATGCAGAGGTTGTTTCGTCAGGAGCACCCCTACGAGTTCTCTGCCCTGTGCTCCAGTACTTGCACCTTGGCAGTGACGAATTTAACCTTCGCAGTCAGTTCAGATAACTCGGGCCATAATTTTGTCATGACAGCCTCCATGGCGCCCACGCTGCTAGCAAGTTTTCTCAGATCTTCACACAGCAGGCTCATCTCTACTACCACTGTGTCCACCCTGTTCCCGAGGTCCTGTCTGGTATCAGCTATGGTGTCCAGGATTCGGTCTAATTTTGCATCCGTGGCATTGGTGCAAGTCTCTTTAGTGTTCATATCCAGGTCTTGGTTGTTCAACACCTCTGTAGGGTGGTGGCCCATTGAGCGGGAGTCCAAGCCACCTCTCTTCCCCATGCTGGGAAGAACACAGACAGTTGTGTCCTATTCACATTACTCACCAGTCGCTGGGGTCCTCCAGAACAGGATCCTCCAGCTAAGGTACAGCAAAGGTACCAGTCCATCAGGCCTCCCTGTGGAGTCCAACAAGAGGGGTCAGCTGCGCAAATCCAGCCAATCGAACCTGGGACCCTGGAGGACACACCCACTGGTCAACACTTCTCCAGGAGGGCAACGACTCCACAGTTATCCTCTACCGGACCTCCAAAGGTGGGGGGGCAGTACACCTGTAGCGTCTCCCCGCACGCCAGTCCCCCCTTCAATAGCCAAAACCAGTGGGAACACGCCACACACTGCAATCCACTCCCCCCATGTGCAGCTGGCATGAGCAGTCCAGAAGCCTCCTCCAAGGACGGTCAACAGCACGGGTAGAGGTGTTACCATCTCCTCTGGACACAGTGGTTCTCTGGGAGCTCTCGTGCCCTCCGCTTCACTCCATTGGGTAACAGGACGAGGCCAGCATGTAGCGCACCCCACCCCTGTGCACTAACCTGCTTGCTCATGTGCATCACACTTAATTCCAGGGGGGGTCACCTCCAGGAAGCTCTCTGCGGCTCCTCCTCTTAGGTACCAGCTCAGGCGGGCCAACAAATCAAGCTGGAGGTATTAGGCAATACCACAGAAGCTTCCACGGCTACTAATCAGTTTAGGGGACGGCATGCTGTGTCCTACATTCTCCAGTTGCCTCCCACCTCAATCAATCAATCAATCATACATTTGTAGAGTGCACTACTCACCCATGAGGGTCTCAAGGCGCTGAGGGGGGGGGTGCTGCTACTGCTCGAACAACCAGGTCTTGAGAAGTCTCTGAAGGTCAGCAGGTCCTGGGTCTGTCGTAGGTGGATGGGGAGGGTGTTCCATGTCTTGGCGGCGAGGTGGGAGAATGATCTGCCGCCGGTGGTTGTTCGGTGGATGCGTGGAATGGTGGCGAGGGCGAGGTCAGCAGAGCGAAGCTGGCGGTTCGGGGTGTAGAAGGTGAGTCGTGTGTTGAGGTATGTTGGTCCGGTGTTGTGGAGTGCTTTGTGAGCGTGGGTGAGGAGCTTGAAGGTGATCCTCTTGTTGACCAGTGCAGGTCTATCAGGTGGGCAGTGATGTGGCTGTGGCGGGGGATGTCGAGGATGAGGCGAGCAGAGGCATTCTGTATGCATTGAAGTCTTCTCTGGAGCTTGGCCGTGGTTCCCGCGTAGAGGGCGTTGCCGTAGTCCAGCCTGCTGCTGACGAGGGCTTGGGTGACCGTCCTTCTGATTCCGGTGGGGATCCATCTGTAGATCTTGCGAAGCATGCGGAGGGTGTTGAAGCAGGAGGAGGAGACGGCATTGACTTGCTGGGTCATTGATAGTGTTGAGTCCAGGATGACCCCCAGGTTGCGTGCGTGGTTGGTGGGTGTCGGTGCAGCTCCCAGCGTGGCCGGCCACCAGGAGTCGTCCCAGGTGGAGGGGGTGGAGCTGAGGATGAGGACCTCCGTCTTGTCAGAGTTCAGTTTCAGGCGACTGTTCTTCATCCATTCTGCGACGGCCTTCATTCCTGCGTGGAGGTTAGTTTTGGCGGTGGCGGGGTCCTTGGTGAGGGAAAAGATCAGCTGGGTGTCGTCGGCGTATGAGATGATGTTGAGGTCGTGCGATCGGACAATGTTGGCGAGCGGTGCCATGTAGACATTGAAAAGGGTTGGGCTGAGGGATGATCCTTGGGGTACGCCGCAGGTGATCTTGGTGGCTTCTGATCGGAATGGGGGGAGGCGGACTCTCTGTGTTCTGCCGGTGAGGAAGGAGGTGATCCAGTCCAGGGTTTTGTTGCGTTGCGGATCCCTGCGTCGTGGAGGCGTGTGCGTAGGGTGTGGTGGCAGACCTCGAGTCCAGTGGTGGGAATTCCTATCCCCTATGTGGGGGATCAGAGGTCATCTAGTAGGGAGGTGGAGTGCCTTGTTTGGCAGAGCATGGCCCCAGGCCCAAGGATCAGCCGTGCTACCCACGGCAGCCTCCGGAGCATCCTCCTCACCATGGGGGCCCGTGAGGCTGTACCAGTGGGAGTTTGCAGGATTCCAACATCAGGGTCGTGTCGTAGAAGGAAGCACCCTGTCTGCGCTGGAACCCGTTCCCCAGCTGGCGTCCTGGATGTGGTAATGCTGCCTGGCAGCAACCCCCCCACCCCACGAGGTGGCCTCCAAAGAGGATCTCACCACTGGGCAGCACCGGCTTTCAAGGCTTTCAAGGGCATCATCAGGGCGAGACGTTCAATCACCTCTGTGGCCGGATCAGTGCGCCGATTCCAGGAGGTAGAAATAAAGACGCAATGAGGAGAAATATATTTATTTCTCGTTTTTGTTTCCTCTTTCTAAGGGTGCTGCATTAGCTCACTTAAAAAGAGGAAAACACCTCTAAGGATTGTTTTTGTGCATTAATGTTTTCCTTCCTGCTCAAAAACAAACCTGCCTGCAATTCAGGGATCCTTGCACCATGGTGCATGGGTGCCTGTGTTGGCTCTAGTCAGCCACAAGTGCACAAGTGCCAAGAGAGAGTAGAAGTGTGCCATATCTTGATAGATATGGCACATTCCTGCCCTCTCCAATTGATGCAGTGTAGCACGTTGATTTGCAGGGTTGTGCTATGTCAAATTTTGATAAATGTGGGCCTATGTGTAGTGAGAATGAGCAAACCAGAGAGCAGTTTCTAAAGGAAGGCAATAAGTGTTGTCCTTTGACATCCCTCTGGGAACCAAAAGCTTTTAGATTAGTCCTCCGCTCATAAAAACCTGCTCAGAAATTTAAGCATTCGCCTGTGAAAGGCTGTCAGTCAGAAACTCCAGGAAATGATCCATAGAAGCATTTGTATGTTGAAGATTGAACTACCTCATCTCCACATAAAAAGGATATTTCTCTCAAAAGAGGCTTGGGGAGCTTCAAATTTGACTGGGTTACAAGCTGCATTCTTAGTCCTGTTTGAGGATCAGAGTTCAGAGGAGAGGCTTGTTTATGCGACAGTGTTTTTCAAAGATAGGCAACTCAATCCTGCACATTAAAAAACAGGATGCTAGAAGTAATGCTTCTAAAGGGGTGAGGAAATCTTATCAGTACCTTAGTTTCTAGGCTGCTGTCCTTCTGACCTGCACATTATTGGGGTGTACATTTAAATTGAATGTTCTCCTTCGTGACTGATCTTGTATTCTTTGTTGCTCTCTTAGATTTGAAGTGACACGAATAGGGTCAAAAACGTTTGGATTTGTTCCATTAGTTCCATAAATTTGACCAGGTTGGTTAAATTTTACCCTTCCCTCTTATAGTTTGTATGTGTAGTGCTACACAGGTTTCGGGTTCTATAGTGTGCTCCGTGTGTGTTTCATTATATTACATACAACAATTAATATTGTATTCCAATTTATGAATGACATTATTTTATTCCCACTTCTTGCCAAATTATTAAACTAAGCTGTTTGAGGGCTGATCCCTGACACACTAGATGTTCTACAGTAAGCTACTATTTCTCTAGGCAACTTTGGATTACATTGCATTTGAATTTACTCAGAATATCCTTGTGATCCTAATCTATTACTTTTATCCTCATTATATATTGTAATCCATCTATCTGCCTTGAGCAATTCAACATTTCTCATACATAATCTACCTGTGAAAATGCTACATTGTGCATTTTACAGAGATCTGTTTCTTGCGTGGCTGAGTAGCTGAAGTTGATATTTTTTGTGTTTATTTATAATGTATTTCAGTGCACGGTTCCAGATATTAAATATTATCATGCTGACATTATATAACAAATTCTGATTCAATACATATGTTTAGTTATCAAAACTATAAATGTAATTTCCCTGTCTGTCACTTTACTTAAAATAGGAAATAAAGCATACAATTATGTTATTTAAACTGTGCATACTTAAGGAATGTCTCATATTTGGGCGTCTCAACTATTTCATTTTTCCACAACCACAAGCCTAGAGAGCAACATGCATTCCAATTATGGTACTGTGTTCTTAGAGTTAGTAAATGTATATTAACATATAATACAAAGGGTCTGAAAAATAAGTCTATGTATCAGTAAATAGGTTCAGTAAATGATCTCATGCTAAATTATTTAATTAACCTGGAGATTGCTCAGAGAATTATGAACCTTTAATAAAAACTATAATGTGTCAATTATATGTTCAATAATTATTTGTTTCTGAATCACACGTCATCACCTGATGTGATTTCTTCATTCATCAGACACTACGATTGTTTACAAATTACTTTCAGCACTCCAATTTCTTTCTTTGCCAGTTTACAAAAACAGTGTTTTTTTTTTATCTTATCTCCAAAATTCATGTAAATGTTTTCAGTAACTAAGATGAAGAAGATACCTTACTGCAACTGCAAAAGCAGGATGTACCTCACAGGCATCATTTGATTGAAGTTCTGCTCTATGACTGCATATTCCCATCAGGTTTCTAGAAGGAACATGTAACCAGACTACTTCAAAATCTCTTTGGAATCTGTGACTTGTCACTTGTTGGACCCTGTAAAAACTGGATTTCATCTCTCTCTCAGGGAGAACTCTCTCCCCCGGACACTACCCCAAGATGTCTCTGACAGTGTTTGGAGAATATCAATGAAGGAATTTTGGCTCCACTTGTCCTCTTGTATCTTTTTGGAGTATTCAACATTCAACATTACCCCATGTTGATCCAGAGACTTAAGCAAATATCTAGTATAGGAGAGCGAGCTCTCATCTGATTCTCTCCTTGAATAACCACATTAACGCTGTTCAGTTGGATACTTTTACTTCTCCACCACATCCATCACTTAATTGTAAGTTGCGGTATTAGATGGTTCTTTTTTCTACCATGTACTCAATATTTACACTAAGCTATTGCTTGACCGTTATCAGACCTAATGACTCCTCTTTCAATGTTATGTTTGCAATTGTTTTGATTAGATGACATACAAAACTAGTATCACAACCTGGACTGCTCTGCTTTGGGCAAGGGAAACTGGTTACACTAGAGATGGGTTTACTCACAGCGAAATTCAAGATTATTTTCTTCAACACCATTGCATGGCCAGTTCATTCTCCTCCTGTTGAAGTATTTCCAGTCTCCTCAACAAACGAAGTGTGCCCACTTACAAAGTCTGAGTCTACTTAGATTACCCCTTTCAAGGGATTCTCAAATTTCATATGTGGTAAAAATATTTTCTACCTTTCCTGCTTAAAAAACATATTTATCTTGCCCCTTTGCAGACCAGACTACGTAAGTCTAAACTTTTTTCACAAATTGCCAAAATGCTCTTGAATTTTTCACAATTAGCACACAATGTAGGGGACTGCCTGATCACTGGTCTCCGTAGAGAAGACCTTATACATGCAGCTCAAATAAATCTGTATTACTTACCAATAGCATCACTATTTTTGACGTGAGCTTTTCCACTATTGCCATTGCTTTGACTAGTGTTATTTGCAAATCACATCAGTAAACTACTTATACAGTTGTAAATTATGCATTCTAAGGGCCTTAATTTTATCTATAAGTGCAGTTCATAAAACCTTTAAATCTCCAAAATATTTTCAAATGTTATTTCATGAACCAGAGTTGAAATCATGTCTTTGTGATTGGGTTTTTTCATTCACATACTATTAATTAGCATCCGTTTTCAGTACATCAATGACTGTATTTCACTTTCTAAATATAGATGACAGCTTTCTCCTTCCTCCCCACATATTCAGCATATTCAGGCTATGAGGATAAGTGAACACATCTTCTTCTCTATCTTTATTCTGGGTTTCATGTTCGTAAGAGTGAGCTGCAATTGTGCTTGCTTGTGCATGTGAACTATCACCAACTAATACAAACTTTATTCAGAGCAAGTGATACACACATTTAGCATGCCAATTTAGTTAAAATATAGTATTTTGAATACCTTTATAATATTTACTCAAAACTATGACTTTTTCTGGGCAGAATAAAAACTTGACTTAAAAAACCCAGGCTTTAATATAGCTGTATAGCGGGTTATACTGGCCATTAAAGGCCGGTCCAGTGTTAAAGGCCGAAGGCGAGGGCTTTAACAAGGGAGCGGGACTTTAATGCCGGGATAGCCCAGCTACGGAGGGCCATAAGGCTATTAGAACATTCCGCTTCTAGAGAGCAGAATGTTCTACCAATAAAACAAAGGCCTCACGGAGCCCAAGTGGATTGAAATCCCTTCTGGCTCCGTAAGGCCTTTGTTCATAGCAACAGCTGTGAAGAACAACATTGGAATATTGGCACCCCGGGCTTCTACCGGCCATTAGAAGCTCAGAGCACTCCTTTGTTTTCAATGGAGCTCCCAACATTCCAATGTTCCAATTTGTATGAGTTTCCATGTTTAGCTTCCAAGGCCACCTCAATAGTGTGATGGCTGTGATACTGAAGCCCTGGTTTAGGAATCACTGACAAAATATCGACGGACAGAATATCGAGGTACAAAAATATCGACACAAAAATATTGAAGTCAAGAATATCGACATCCTATCTACATCATGGTAAGTACAAAAATATCGGAAAAAAAATATCGATGTCAAAAATATCGGAAAAAATATCGGTTTTTTTAAATGTTAAAAAAATAATGTAAAATAAAGTAAATAATACATATAATTAAAAGAAACATAGTTAAAAATATTAAAACATGTTTAAAAATAATAACTAATACATATAATGTTAAAATAAATTAAACAGATACATATAAAAAATAATATATATACTTACTCCAGTGAGTGCAACAGTAGGGAAAGTGTTGGATAGCGTAGAGGTTAAAATTACTATTCCCACTCCAGAGAGTGCAACAGTAGGGAAAGTGTTGGATAGCGTAGGGGTAAAAATGACTATTCCCACTCCAGTGAGTGCAACAGTAGGGAAAGTGTTGGATAGCGTAGAGGTTAAAATTACTATTCCCACTCCAGAGAGTGCAACAGTAGGGAAAGTGTTGGATAGCGTAGGGGTAAAAATTACTATTCCCACTCCAGTGAGTGCAACAGTAGGGAAAGTGTTGGATAGCGTAGGGGTAAAATTACTATTCCCACTCCAGTGAGTGCAACAGTAGGGAAAGTGTTGGATAGCGTAGGGGTTAAAATTTCTATTCCCACTCCAGTGAGTGCAACATTAGGGAAAGTGTTGGATAGCATAGAGGTTAAAATTACTATTCCCACTCCAGAGAGTGCAACAGTAGGAAAAGTGTTGGATAGCGTAGGGGTAAAAATTACTATTCCCACTCCAGTGAGTGCAACAGTAGGGAAAGTGTTGGATAGCGTAGGGGTAAAATGTACTATTCCCACTCCAAAGAGTGCAACAGTAGGGAAAGTGTTGGATAGCGTAGGGATAAAAATTACTATTCCCACTCCAAAGAGGGCAACAGTAAGGAAAGTGTTGGATAGCATAGGGGTAAAAATTACTATTCCCACTCCAGTGAGTGCAACAGTAGGGAAAGTGTTGGATAGCGTAGGGGTAAAAATTACTATTCCCACTCCAGTGAGTGCAACAGTAGGGAAAGTGTTGGATAGCGTAGAGGTTAAAATTACTATTCCCACTCCAGAGAGTGCAACAGTAGGGAAAGTGTTGGATAGCGTAGGGGTAAAATTACTATTCCCACTCCAGTGAGTGCAACAGTAGGGAAAGTGTTGGATAGCGTAGGGGTAAAATTTACTATTCCCACTCCAAAGAGTGCAACAGTAGGGAAAGTGTTGGATAGCGTAGGGATAAAAATTACTATTCCCACTCCAAAGAGTGCAACAGTAAGGAAAGTGTTGGATAGCGTAGGGGTAAAAATTACTATTCCGACTCCAAAGAGTGCAACAGTAGGGAAAGCGTTGGATAGCGTAGGGGTTAAAAATAACATACTTATAAATTAAATAATTTTTGTAAATAAATAATGATTTATTAATAAATTAACAATAAATAATTTAAAAATACCAATAAATAAAAATTAATAATTACTTTAATAACATTAAATTACTTCTCACCCTATTCCTCAATAAACACACAACCCACTCCACATAAAATTTCACATAATGTTATGTTACTGGGCACTTATAAAGCGCACAGCTACTCCCTGGAGTGTCCCGGCGCAGAGAAAGAGAAACCAGTGACAGAACAATACCGGCACACGTATATCAGCTACTATTATTGTGAAAAAAGCCAGGTTTTTAAACCTCGCCTAAAGCTGAGAAGATCCTGAGCCTGACGCAAGGATGGCAGCAGGCTGTTCCAAAGCCGAGAGGCTACCACCTGAAAGGAACGTCCACCGAGACGAGAACGAGAGAACCTCGGAACAGTCGAGAGCTGCTGGGTGGAAGACCTCAAGATTCTAGATGGAGCATAGTGCTGTATTCTGTACCTCAAGTATGAGGCCCCCATATTGTGGAAGGCCTTGTAGGCCAATACCAGGCCTTTAAAATGTAATGAATATAATTATCAATTAATCAATTAATATAAATTAATTACCAATTAATAATTAATTAACAATAAATTAATTATCAATACCAATAAACAATAATTAATAAAAATTAATCACCAATTAATAATTAATTAACAATAAATTAATTATCAATACCAATAAATAATAATTAATAAAAATTAATTACCGATTAATAATTAATTAACAATAAATTAATTATCAATGCCAATAAATACAAATTAATAATTACTTAATTACAATTAAATTACTTCCCACCCTATTCCCTATAAACCCACAACCCGCTCCAATAATAAATTAATATAATTATCAATTAATCAATTAATAAAAATTAATTACCAATTAATAATTAATTAACAATAAATTAATTATCAATACCACTAAATAAAAATTAATAATTACTTAATTACAATTAAATTACTTCCCACCCTATTCCTCTATAAACCCACAACCCGCTACAGAACTAAAACGCAAAATGTAATTAAAAATAATTAATAATTCGTAAAAATTATTATTTAATTTACTATAATTAAATTACTTCCCACCTATTCCCCTATAAACCCACAACCCGCTACAGTACTAAAACGCATAATTTACTTTAAAAAAAATTACTAACTTCTAAAAAATGTATACATATATTTAAAAAAACAGTACAATACTTAACAAAAAATATAGAACACATACATATAATATACATACTAAAATACATAACACTAATATAAACATCGATAATATTAACATCGATATTTTTGCTATCGATATTACTAACTTCGATATTAACAATAACGATATTTCTTACCTTCTGGTCGATATTCTGGTCGTCGATATTCTTGATGTCGATATTCTGTCCCTACGATATTTGAAACTCGATATTAATGTAGGTCGATATTAAAAACTCGATATTATGTCTGTGCACCCTGGTTTAGCATGTTGGTACAATAATGCAAAAATGTTAAGAAGGCTCGTCACTAGTGTTGGTCTCAAGCAGTACTGTTTATGAAATATACAATGAAGAGCGTCCATTCCTATGTAAATAATTAACATGTTTTTCTGACTACTCCCTCAAAGATTACAGCTTTTCTTCGTCCACATAACCTACCCTTTGTCCCTGAAACCTGAAAATATAACAAAAAAATAGTAGTGGAGACCAAAGACTGATGGACAGAATCAGGCTCCAAGAGACTATGGCCAAGATTTATCATAGGATTGTGTTGACGCAAGGGCAGTGCCATCCTTAAGGCAGGTTTATCAAGCCAATCAAGGCCACCTTGCAAGGCCACCACCCATCAGAGTGCACACAAAGCAATTATCTTGGAATTATTTTTCGTAAAGCATAAGAAAAATACATTCAAGGATGACTCCTTGTCTGGGCATGCATTCCCATAGGGAAAAATCTTGGAATAGTTTACTAACCCTCAGAACTCTGCACTTGGGAGGGATAAATTTGATGCCAATGGTGGGGCTGAATGTTTATGGTGACTAGGAACGACGCAGAGACTCCTTTTTGTTAAAACACCTAACTGGTCACTACTATTAGTCCAGTGTTTCTATACTTTTAGTGCTGTAATAGCAACTTAATCTCATCAGGGCTCAAAAAATAAAAATTATATGGGATCATTGTTAGCACATCAGAGGAGGGGGCTACCTTTTGGGTCTACCAGCACATTTCAGGAAAGTGGATATTGGGCAGTAACAGCTCTTCTCGGCAGGACCAACATACACACCATACTAAATTTATTGAATTTGGTGTTATTGGGGACACTCAACTCAGCTCAGGCCCTCATGTACTGTCTCATGTTTTGTTAGCCAGGTTGTATCATTGGGCTGTGTTTGTACAACATCTGTAATGCAACCGAGCGAAGCCTTTGAACTGGGCAGGACAAATTAATCTGGCAGTGTGCAGAGAGAATATTTTCAAATATTATCATTAAACCTTCCAATGTGGTACCAGAATAGCAACGGCAGAAGATTGTCATGCAAAACTAAAATGTCTAAAATATAGTTTACAAATATATGGCCGCTTGGGAGTTAATAATAGAACATCTACACAATGGGACAGTCTTTTGTAAACAATCTTCAGGACATGATATCTAGGCCAGTCAGTATTTCTTTACACAATATTCTGGAATAAAATCAAAAAATGTACATCTTGAAAGGGTCATCTGGACCAGTGTGAAAACGATGCACCTAGATTAGCAAACATGAGGGTTACTGCCCTCATGTTTGCTGATGATACCTGATTGATCTCCAAAACCCTGATGGGACTCGAGATGGTCCTGGATCAGTTTGATTGTTTCTGCAAGCTGGGGGGATTGGAGATCAATGTGTATAAAACCAAGCACATGGTCCTGAATCCTGGGTTCTCCACTAAGACACATCTCACTCTAGCAGAGCCACATTAGAACATGTGCGTACATTTGTGCATTTAGGCCTCACTCTCACAGAACATCTGTGGTGGCAAGCTCACATTACACAGCGACGATTAAAAACAGAGCAAGTAGTGGGAGGTACTTTAAAGATGTTGCGCAGTTCACAGTATCGCCCTATCCTGCCAGCGATTCAAATTTACAACCATAAAGCCTTGGGGACAGCTGCCTATGGTGTCGAGTTGTCGGGGCATCTGGGTGCGACCTCACTGGAAATGGTGGAAAATTGTTTTATGCAACAGCTGGTTGGGTTACCTGTAAGCACTCCTTTGCTTCCTCTCAGGCTGGACCTTGGGGTCAGAAACATTTTTGACAAATTAGCATTGCGCCCAGTACTTTATTGGAGGAGGATTTGGGCTACTCCAGAGCCATCTGCTTATCAACAGGGGTTAGAGGAAATTTTGTCTCAAGTAGGCTCTAGCAGAATTCCAACACTAAAGCATGTAAAGGGTACACTCACAGACATCTGCCTTGATGGTCTATAGAATGCCCCCATCCAGCCATTTCCAAATCACTTATTAAAACTGCATACTGGCAACAGAGAGATAATCGCATACGTTGTCAGTCGAGCCATGGATCTGTAACAAATGCTTTTCTCACAGTTAAGGACTCCTTTAAGCAGGAGGAATTTCTGGACGAAATAGAACCCCCTCTAGCCAGGTGCCTCTACTTGCAGTTCCAGTATGGAACTTTACCTCTCCGGGCCTTTACTGTCAAGTGAGAGCGTACACCGTGGGACAACGAGCTGCAGTGCCCGGCCTGTGGGGAACAAAAGGAAACTATTGAGCACATTATTTTCTTTTGCCCAACCTATGTGTCCCAAAGGAGGTGTTGGATAATCCTGCTTTGTTGGAATTTGGGAGCTAGGGAACACAAGGAAGCACTCAGGATTCTGAGATACGATATATGCAGGTTGTCAATCTTTGCTCTGTCTCGTTTTCTGATGAGTGTGTGGAGAATAAGGTACAAGCTGAGTGTCTCTTATGTATAGTGGTGAACAGTAATACGGCAATTAGTACAACCATTGGAGAATAGGATGACTATCACTTATTTTATAATAGAGGATCCTTTTAGAGTTTTTATATTCATTTTTTTAACATTTAGCAGGTGATTAACCTATTTCACTGTGCAGAAAATTACGTACACCTAGTTTCAGGATAGCTGGATATGCAATCATGTTAACGATTAATTCCAGCCAAGGAGGTATCAGGTACTCCCTGGCATATTGCATAAAACTTTTACGTTGTAGGAGCCTGCCTAATAGTAAAGAGTCATAGGTTGTTTCATTGTCTATATTATTGCACACAATTTTGCACATTTTATAATGTACATCCTAACTGTTTTTAATGTATGTTTTATCTCATGTGCTTTTATGGCTTACAGCTGAAATAAAGTTTATAAAGTAAAGTAAGGGTCATCAGGGAAGCAGAAGCATCTGCTTTGCTAAGGATGACCCAATTTGAGAGTTGGAGAGTTATTTGTTGCCGTCTTTGCCTTATGAGTAACAAGGCCTCAAAACACGTGATTTGAGTGTTGTAATGAGATTTGCAATTAGGGCTGGACTGGGAACAGCAGCCAGTCCTGGCAGATTGCTGCTCGACCTGCCCTGGGAGGGGGGGGGGGGGCAGTATGCTAGTAAAAAGCACTGCTCCCGCTTTTGTTATGGGGGGTCTATATTGCAGCACTGCTGCAAAACCGGCCGCCAGTGACAAAACCGGCCCCCACCATTTCGGCCCACTGGGGAAACGCCCGATGCCCACTATAACCAGTCCAGCCCTGTTTTCAATGCACAATATACTTTAGTACATTACACATTACTTTTTTGCAGTCGCAAATGGGCACTATCTACAGCACATCCTTTGAGGTAACAAAAAATTATCGATCTTTTGGACGTCATAATATTACACGGAACTCTCGCATTCAACCAATCCCTCAAAAACAGCATAGGGGACAGGATGACGAGACCAGATCTCTTATCGATCAAAACTAAAGCCAGTAGAAACATTTTGCATGACTTGGTATTGAGTGAGGACCATGAGCACATTGTATTACAGGAACAAATAATTTACAATGAATAAGATGTTGTTTTGTCTAAGCACAAAACGATTTTATGTGCACCAAAGATTCTCCATTCCTGCAAAGATTCGCTGGTTACAACTGCATTAGTTCGTCTTGCACATGTCCTGGATTGAAAGATTGACAGCAGACAATGAATATGTTTTTTAAACATTTGCTAACATTTTTTTCGGACTACAGACACTGAAGATGTAACAAAAGAATTCATACACCGATTTATCTGGTGGAAATTAAAACACGATGATACTCGCTGAAGGTAATTGGGATATTAGAGCACAGAAAAAGAAATCATTACAAGGAAAACAAGAAACAAAATAAAACAAGTGCTTCCAGCTTGATTGGTAATTACATTTCAATAATGTACCTATTACACAGGCTTCCTTGTTGGCAGTTTATGGAAGTTTAGTGTTGAATAGCGTGTTTCTCACCCACCCTAACAAACTAAAATGGGGCGGTCTATGCATTGTGAAACTGACAAGTCCACCAGAAGCCATATGCCCATAATGTTTTCAGAAACAGAATCCATGCCTTGTGTTTGGCCCAAATTAATAAAGGCACAATCGGTAGATCCCTTAAATCTCAAACTTTAATGCTGAACTTGTCGGAGAAAAGGGGAACTGACAGGTGTCTCTCACTCCTTCCTTAGCGAATTATGCTCAGATAGACAAGGTTGTTAGGCGTCAGACAATCCTCTCAGAGAAGCTATCTATAGATAGGATGCATGAAGCCTAGCTCCGTACCCCAAAATCAGTAGTCACACACAATTATTGATATTTTACACTATATAAGTATTTATTATACACTATTAGTTTGCACATCATGTTGATTGGAATCATCTTCATTATTATAAACAGCTCAGTAATCATACACATGAGGGCTGGGTTGAATAAGCCCCATTAATACTTCATCACACACCTTTACCTACTAATCTAAAACATATCTATACGATAACCACCCATGGTTGTAGAAGTTCATAGTAATATGCCAAGTCACATTATGTCCCTTATTCCATCAGAACTAAAGGAGGAATTCTATAGGATAGCATCCCTTCCAGCAACTAGTCTGTCTCTAACCTCATTTTTACACCTGTTACCTTATACCCATATCTTTATAATGTATGGTGGTCAGCTAATGATTAGCTCTTGCTTTGCTACAAAATTTGTGAAGTATTCTTGACAAAAAATTTGTAAGAGGTATAAGGAAACTTAATGAAATCTTTTCCTCATTCCTTCCACATGGAATTCTGCAAGGTCACCTCTCCTCATAGCTACACTTCGGCGGGCACGTTCATGAACATTGCATGCAGACCAGAATGGACATTTTCCTTCTCTGCTGTGTTAGCATAAGTTTAAAACAAACATGAAGTTTGGAAAATCATAGCAATCAAGCGCACTTTCATTGGCTACTCTATTTAAACAAGTTAGCCTGCCTCCAGGCCCTGCAACTCTCTACCAGCGGCGGCTCTTCCACAATGGCGGAGGAGCATCACCCCTACTGTCTCAGAGCCAGCAGTTGAAAAATAAAATTCTATTTTATTATTGTTTTATTTTTCAGTTGCTGGTTGAGCCAGCGTGTGTAGGGCGGGGCGGGGCTGGGGTCAGAGGGTTGAGTGGTTGGTGCACTTCTAATTGTGCATGTCTGTTTGGCCGGCCATCTTAGGCCGGCCAAACAGACATGCGCAGTTAGGTTTCCCTAACCCACTGTATTATACAGCCGGGTGGAGAAACAGCACAGACTCCCTGTGCCTGAGCGGAGCGTCAAACCAGCCAGCTCCGGTCAATCCCGGCGCTGATCTCATAGCATGAGAGCTGTGTCTGGATTGGTTGAGGAGTCTGTCCCAGGGACTGTCAGGAGCAGCAGGAGAACGGAGGAGCACCGAAGCGCAAGGGGGGCTTCAAGATCAGGTAAAACATTTTTATTTAATTTTTTTAATTCAGCCTCCCCTCCACCCCGCCGTCACAGCTGCTGCAGCCCTGCCACCCCCCCACTGCATATTGCTAGAAGCTGCGACTGCTCTCTCTACTACTTGCTACTGCTTCAAATGCACAAACAGTGATCATATTAGCATTAAAAATGGACTGCTTTGTATATATCTCTCAAAATTACAAATAAAAGCTTTGCTACACACATCACACACGTTGTAGGAATCTTTAAAGAACGATTCAACTTTCAAGCTGAGATCTAACAAGCAAGTTGTAACCGTATATTTTCTAGCTATTTTTAATTAAAACTTTACATGTCATAATGTAACTGTTCCAGTGATGCTTAGTACGAGTTTGATAGATGCTGGTGGAGATATTTGGATCGGCTACACTTTTCACATGTAAAATTGATGCACTACAAACAATAGGGTACAATCTGCCCTACCGTGAACCACTCCTGATGCTGTGTCTTGGGAAATTCATCCACCCAGGTTCAACAAGATATCGGATTGTAGTTATTTGGTAAATGTATGCCAGTGGCTTGCCATTTCTTTCCAGTTGTTCCTGGTACAATGTAATGAAGACTAACCAACATGCCTTTTAAAGAGGTTCTAACCCCATTGTCAGTTCTGCTGTTGTTCACAGTCATGTGGGAGAGTAGATGTGTGCATACATTTGCTAAGCCCATACTTACACATTAAAAGTGAAGGCTATGGAACATAAACTAAGTTGATTTTTGACCAATGATGGTGGCTTACACTAGCCAAGAATCATCCATTTACATGCCACTTAACCAAGACCTTAATTGCAGTCCATTTTGGAAGGGTCCAAACAGCTGGGCAGGCTGAGGAATTCATCTCATACACTTAAGTATCGAAGACATTCGGCCAAGTCTGTTCTTCTCCATCAAATCCCAAGTTTTGCTGTCCATGCAGAGTGTTCTCATCTTGGGATTTCTGCGACTCCACCATGCTTCTCATCAAGACCTCAGAGGGGCTTAGCACCTCGCAACTTCCCTGTGATCATAGGGAGAGAGGTTAAGGGTAATGTTATATATACATTCTATGCAATGCAACCTTTTGCTCAGATGTGCAGTTTCCATCATTACATAATCCAGTGTAAAATGCTTCTTTCTGATGATTTTGGATGATTGTATATTTTAGAGTAACTGGTCTATCTAATGCCGCTCTTTGTCTATTAAATCTGTGAAACATTAGGAACATATCTGTTTTCTAAAGGTGGATTGGCAAGAGCTGCTTAGCCTGAGAGATTGATATATTGTTTGAGGCCTCTACAATTCTTCCATATATTTCTTGAGGGATAGCTCTGTTGCCAGAAGCTTGTGACTGTAATACCTGTGTAGTATAATTAAAAGCCTTATACTGAACCTTATGTAGTCTGAGGGAAAACACTGCTACCTGAAATCTGTGCATGTAGGGTCTGTATAACTTGAAGGGTACATTTACTGTTTGAGACAGTAAGATCTGTGTAATATGTGGCATAGCTAAAACTCTGGCCTGGGAGTTTTGTTTTGCCTGTAAGATAGTTGTGCAGCATGACATCTGTGCCTGAAATGTCTGCAAATCATGAGGAACAGTTGCTATGTTTAAAATCCAAGCATGTAACATCGGTTTACATGGGATAGCTGTGCACTCTCACCTACACCTATAAAATCTGTGTAACCTGAAGGGACTGATCTGCAGTCTAATTTATAAGCATATGGCATTAGTTACTCATAGGAATCTAGGTTGGTGGAAACTTAGGGGTCGATTCCGATCCCGGTCGGAGGCGCACCTAACACCATTCGCCCGGGAAAAAAACCAGGCGAATGCGTGTTTCCCAACCGATTCGCACATACGTCCGAACGAGCAAGTACGATGCGCATAACTGCCCAAATCCTGACCCAGTCGCACTCACCCAATACAGCTCCTGTTCTCCGACCGATGCGGATCCGGAAACACAGAATCGAGTCGCACAGAGGCCCAAACGCAGCCCCGTCCGGCTGGACAAGTACGATGCGCCTTCCGTACGTGCCGAACCCGTCGCTACGCACGGCACGTCAAAGCATCCGGGAGAGGCGCACATAAGCTCCGATTCGCGCCACAAGACGATCCACGGCTACGAGACGAACAAGCCAGCGACGAGGACGAGGCGAAGCAAAGAGAAAGACGAACGAGACAAACCAACCATGAATCCCATCGCGCCGATCCTACCAATACTCTACATCTATTACCGGAACTGGTACGGACGCGTACGGTGCAGAAGGTAAATCAGACACCCACCACACAAACAAACCACACGTACCCGACATATAACACACACACATAGGGATGCAGAAATTACTTACACCAGCAACAGCAGCAGCATAGGGGTGGGATGGCTATCACCAATGCCACATACACACATAGGGGCCTGGATGCCAACCACGAACACCACCCCTACCCATGGGGGGCTGGATGCCTACCACTACTACCACCCCTACCCATTGGGTGCTAGATGCCTACCACTACTACCACCCCTACCCAGGGGGTGCTAGATACCAACCACTACTACCACCCCTACCCAGGGGTGCTAGATGCCTACCACTACTACCACCCCTACCCATGGGGGGCTGGATGCCTACCACTACCACCACCCCTACCCATGGGGGCTGGATGCCTACCACTACCACCACCCCTACCCATGGGGGCTGGATGCCTACCACTACTACCACCCCTACCCAGGGGTGCTAGATGCCTACCACTACTACCACCCCTACCCAGGGGGTGCTAGATGCCTACCACTACTACCACCCCTACCCATGGGGGCTGGATGCCTACCACTACCACCACCCCTACCCATGGGGGCTGGATGCCTACCACTACTACCACCCCTAGGCAGGGGGTGCTAGATGCCTACCACTACTACCACCCGTACCCAGGGGGTGCTAGATGCCTACCACTACTACCACCCCTACCCATGGGGGGCTGGATGCCTACCACTACCACCACCCCTACCCAGGGGGTGATAGATGCCTACCACTACTACCACCCCTACCCAGGGAGTGCTAGATGCCTACCACTACTACCACCCATACCCATGGGGGGCTGGATGCCTACCACTACCACCACCCCTACCCATGGGGGGGCTGGATGCCTACCACTACTACCACCCCTACCCAGGGGTGCTAGATGCCTACCACTACTACCACACCTACCCAGGGGGTGCTAGATGCCTACCACAACTACCACCCCTACCCAGGGGTGCTAGATGCCTACCACTACTACCACCCCTACCCAGGGGGTGCTAGATGCCTACCACAACTACTACCCCTACCCAGGGGGTGCTAGATGCCTACCACTACTACCACCCCTACCCATGGGGGGCTGGATGCCTACCACTACCACCACCCCTACCCATGGGGGGCTGGATGCCTACCACTACCACCACCCCTACCCAGGGGGGGCTAGATGCCTACCACTACTACCACCCATACCCAGGGGGTGCTAGATGCCTACCACTACTACCACCCCTACCCTGGGGGGGCTGGATGCCTACCACTACCACCACCCCTACCCATGGGGGGCTGGATGCCTACCACTACCACCACCCCTACCCAGGAGGGGCTAGATGCCTACCACTACTACCACCCCTACCCAGGGGGTGCTAGATGCCTACCACTACTACCACCCCTACCCAGGGGGGGCTGGATGCCTACCACTACCACCACCCCTACCCATGGGGGGCTGGATGCCTACCACTACCACCACCCCTACCCAGGGGGTGCTAGATGCCTACCACTACTACCACCCCTACCCAGGAGGTGCTAGATGCCTACCACTACTACCACCCCTACCCATAGGGGGCTGGATGCCTACCACTACCACCACCCCTACCCATGGGGGGCTGGATGCCTACCACTACTACCACCCCTACCCAGGGGGTGCTAGATGCCTACCACTACTACCACCCCTACCCAGGGGGTGCTAGATGCCTACCACTACTACAACCCCTAGGGTGCTAGATGCCTACCACTACTACCACCCCTACCCAGGGGGTGCTAGATGCCTACCACTACTACCACCCCTACCCAGGGGGTGCTAGATGCCTACCACTACTACCACCCCTACCCAGGGGGGGCTGGATGCCTACCACTACCACCACCCCACTACTACCACCCCTACCCAGGGGGTGCTAGATGCCTACCACTACTACCACCCCTACCCAGGGGGTGCTAGATGCCTACCACAACTACCACCCCTACCCAGGGGGTGCTAGATGCCTGTCACTACTACCACCCCTACCCAGGGGGGCTGGATGCCTACCACTACCACCACCCCTACCCATGGGGGATGGATGCCTACCACCAACACCACCCCCACTCATAGGATGGACAATGCATGACACAACCAGCACACTACAACCTAGGGAATGCAAGAAAATGACATCCCCCAACACCATGACAAGCGTGTGTAGACTGTGTCAAATGCCTACAACACTGAACATGACTCTGAACACACAATGTGACCCCCTATCACATGTGTCACACATAAATGTGTGTGGCCTCCACAATGCAAGCAGACCATGACCACTGTGGCAATGGGGTCCAACCCCCATCATCACAGTGACCAAAAGGTAAGTGTGGGGTCCATAGCTGAAGCACATTTTGAACATTGTGGCAATGGAGTCTAAGCCCCCATCATCACAATGACCAAAATGTAAGTGTGGGGTCCATAGCTGAAGCACATCTTGAACATTGTGGCAATGGGGTCTAAGCCCCCATCATCACAGTGACCAAAAGGTAAGTGTGGGGTCCATAGCTGAAGCACATCTTGAACATTGTGGCAATGGGGTCTAAGCCCCCATCATCACAGTGACCAAAAGGTAAATGTGGGGTCCATAGCTGAAGCACATTTTGAACATTGTGGCAATGGGGTCCAACCCCCATCATCACAGTGACCAAAAGGTAAGTGTGGGGTCCATAGCTGAAGCACATTTTGAACATTGTGGCAATGGGGTCTAAGCCCCCATCATCACAGTGACCAAAAGGTAAGTGTGGGGTCCATAGCTGAAGCACATCTTGAACATTGTGGCAATGGGGTCTAAGCCCCCATCATCACAGTGACCAAAAGGTAAGTGTGGGGTCCATAGCTGAAGCACATCTTGAACATTGTGGCAATGGGGTCTAAGCCCCCATCATCACAGTGACCAAAATGTAAGTGTGGGGTCCATAGCTGAAGCACATTTTGAACATTGTGGCAATGGGGTCTAAGCCCCCATCATCACAGTGACCAAAAGGGAAGTGTTGACATTGAAATAGCTCAACTGCCAAACTGCATGGATGATTCCTGGTCACAGAACAACAAACACATCAGTGGCAAAGTAGTGCTTGTGTCCCATAGCAACATAGATTGGGGGAGGCAAACAGTGCAGTGCAAATAAGACATACCTTTGGCCATGTGCAGACAAACATCACCCATGGGGGCTGACACTGTCAACATTCATCAATGACACAATGACAGAAGTGACCATCATAATGCAGACCCACATATTTGCACCAATGGGCACACAAATGTAGATATCCTGTGGAGACTGTAGATGTGAGGTGAACAAATACCATACCATGGCAGCAATGGGACACACAAACAATGATCATTGTGCTGACTGATGACCTAGGAGTCCCAGGGACAGCAGGTGAAACCCACCAAACAACATACAGCCAATGGCACACTAAAGATATGCCAATGCAGTGGTGCAGATGCACAAACACAAATAGGCAGCCCCACACTGCACATCAAACACAACAGGTGAGGGAGGGGGTGCCAGTGTCCCCAGGCAACCACACAACACATGATGAGGCCTGAATACCAATTACACAGATGCGCATACAGTGCCACACAAAAGTAACTCATGGATCCAAATCCCCTATGTGGGCAATCAGGCATTGCTAGATGAGAGGGAGCACAAATCACACATGTCACACAAGCATGTAGGAACAGCAACTGACACAGCAAGACACAGACACACCACAGCACTACCCCCAGGGTCCCCACAATGTGTTGACCTGGGCTGCATGACAATCCCACTGTGATGACAAAGCTAGATGTCGTTCACACTGTGAACCACAGTCATGTGTCCTGATCAACAAACTACCATCACACCTACACAAGCACAAATCAATCAGCACGGCCAGTAAGCCAAGGCCAACATGGAGGCAGGGGTCTAGCCGGGCAACAACTCTCATCTGCACACACTCAACACCACACACTTCGACCTCCAACAATGTGCAGCAGTGAAGATCACATGCACTGGTGACATTGCACATGCACCCATGACAATCCCATGGGGGGGGGGTGGTAACTAAGGTGCAGAAACACATCACACATGGCCACTCAACAAGACTCCTGAATGTCTGACACACTGCACACTACGCTGTACATGGACATGACGGCAATACCACACCAACCAATGGGATCCCAGCCACAGTCCCACACCAATGAAGAAGCCAAGGTCACCCACAAAGAACACACATAGACAACTACCAACATTGCAGGCCTGACCCTGAGGAGTGCCAGCAGTCACACACACAACGTGTCACAATCACTGAAAGCTAACACAAACTGGAAATTACATGACAGGTGTAAACAACAAGTGCCAAGGGGAATCCTGATTGTGTCCCATCTGCGTTTGCCCACAAACTCAGCCCTGACAGCAAACACACCTATGGGTGACACCCTGATGACCAGTAATGTGCCATGCACCCACATCACAGAGAACCCAGGGAGAAGACTTTGGGGAACATAGGTCAACTCAGCAAGCATCACAAACAGGAACATCACTAGGGATCCCAGCATGCACAGCAAAATGGAAGTGAACACACACAGACATGCTCACACAACACACACCTTGGGCTCAGGCAATGTCACAGGATTACTCACTGCCATGAGGGGACTCCACTCCTGTGTGAGGAAAGCTGTGCCATATGTCGCCTCAGTAGGGCTCCATCATGTCAGCAGAACACCTGGTCACACAGTCAACAATTAGCACAAAATGAAGGCTCCCGTCATATCAGCCTGGTCATGGGAGTGTCAACGAAATCATCAGCACAGATCCAACACACATGTATAGCAAGTTGCACTGACAACACAGATGAGTCCTTCCCCATTGATGCCCAAACTTTCATGTCCAGTGGAGATGGCCACACGGTCAGGGAAGTAGACTAATTGAACAATGGCAAGCACAACAGATGTGCAGGGGTGTAAGCCACAGATGTGATATTGTAAATGTAAGTAGGAAATCCCATTGCCAAATATTGAAAACATGACACCCTCATATGCTGCTAAGGATGACATGGATACACTACAGGATAGGACACATTACCCGTGGACCACATGGGTTCCTGCACAGTAACACTTCATTTTCATGAGACCAAAAATCACCATCACTGCAGCAAGGGCACGGTTAGCATCATCAACATCATGTACATCAGAAGCAAAACCACTAGAGAACAGAAAGTAGCTTTATTCAGCATATGTGGGTTCAAAAGTTAAAGTCCAGAAAAAAAGAAACAAAGGCCAATGGCCAGTCCATTCTGAAAGTCAAAACAGGGTGACAGTGGCAGATGTCACCCTACGCATGCCTGCACTGCTACACACCAGGGACAATCCCCTCGGAGGGGCATACGGGGGCAGGCCAGGCACCGCAGGGACAGGATCAGGGCTCACCAGAAGGAGGCAGGGAAGGGGTGGTGGGTGCTGGAGAGCCACTGACAACTGCAGTGGAGGTGTCTGACATGGTGTGTGCCGGCACAACTGGGGGGCATGACTCAGATGGTGTGGGTGCCGGCACGACTGCAGTGGGCCGTGCAGATGGAGTGGACAGGTTCCCCACTGCAGTGCCCAAGTCAGACTGGGTGGTAGTGGACTCCACTGCAGTGCCTACCTCCAGGGGAGGAGAATGGGGTTCAGGTAAGGTGGGCAGGACAGAGGGGGAGGTCACCGTCTCCACACCAGTGGCACAGACATGCGCAGCGGGGGTGTGGTGCCGGAAGAGCAAGTGGCAGGGCGAGAAGGCCGGATCTTTTTGGGGCTGGTGTATCTGTGGGTGGGGGAACCTGGGGCAGGGTGTGGTGGGGGCACCTGTGGAGTGGGGGCCTGAGGGATGGAGGAAGGAGACTTGGTGCTTGAGCTGCAGGGCGGCGGCGGGGTCTTGCTCTTCCGGGTCCTGGGGGACTTGCGGATGGGGGCGTCAGTCGGTCTGCGCCTGGGGAAGGGTGTCCGGGGGCGAGGGGCACTCCCCTCCGTGTGGGTGGGCTTCCTCTTCCCCCTGAATGCTGTATCAGCTGGATCGGAGGGGAAGAGGCCGAGGTCACTGAGGAAGACCCGCTGTGTCTTTGGGGTTGCAGGTGAGGCAAGGGAAGGGGCCTTGGAGGGAGAGGTAACTGAGGACTGCGCAGTGCTCGTGGATGCATATGTGTGGGCCTGGGCCCCATCCCCTGTGAGTGTGGTTTCAGTCCCCTGACTGTGCGTGCGTGTGCGTGTGGATTTTGGCATGTGTGTCTGTGTGCTGCCTGTGTCTGTGCTGGTGTGTGCCTGTGCCGGTGTGTGTGTGTGCTTGGGACAGGTAAGGTGCTGGGGAGTGTGGATGGGGCAGAGGTAGGAGGGGTGAGGGACTGTTGGAGGAGGGACACTGCTGCTGTCAGGGAGGAGTCCATGGACCTATTGCCCCTCTGTAGGGCAGACATGCCCGATGAGATGCCCTCCATGAATGACACCAGCTGAGTCAACAGAGTGGTGTGTGCATGGAGGACACTCAGCATCGCTGTCTGCCCTACATGGAGCTGGCGAAGGAGGTACACAGACTCCTCACTCAGGGCAGCAGAGGACACAGGGGCAGGGGGTGCGGTGCCTGGCACGAAGGAGACACGCTCCCGAACATGGGAGCCTCCACGGACCTCGGGAATGGGAGCCGATGGGAGGGCGGTGGTGGTGGTGGTGGTGGCGGGGACAGCAACACTAGCTGTGGTGTGGTGGCTGCTGACACCCGCCTCCACAAGGGAGTCATCCTCCGAGCTTCTGTGGTCCTCAGCTGAGGTGGATGGTGCTGAGGACTCCTCGGTGTGGCTTCCCTCGCCCTCCGTGCCACTGGGTCCCTCCGACCACTCCTCGGCTGCTGACCCAGGCTGGCTCTGCGACTCGTCCTGGTCCGTGGAGCTGTCCCCTCCTGTGGCCGTGGATGTATCTGCAATCAATAGGGAAACAGACAGACATCAGTCACCTTCACCGAACGCACACACCACAGTAAGTACAGCACATTACAGAGCAAGCCCTGGCATCCTTAGTTGAACATTGCTAAAAGTGCCCAAACAGAGTAGGGGAAGCCAATTGTCAGTCTGATGGTCAACCATGGCACTCACATCTCTCCTGGCCTTGCATCCATCTGTCTGGTGTCTGTCGGATGGCAATACACCAGTGTGGACACATGCACCACCTACACAGTAGTTGGACAGTGCAGAGAACACGGTGAAGCATGTGAACATGCACACATCACAACTCTTGCCACTGAGTCAGTACAGGTGTCCGGATAAAGGGATGCCCAGAGTCAATTTTGAAATGCATGTGATGCATACCAGCGACAGACACCATGATGCACCCATGTCCTGATAGTCATTGCCACAATGGTGTGCATGTAGCACATGTCACTCCCCTGCAGGATCACTCATAGGAAGTTTCATGCCATGGCACAGGCATGCCTGCTAAGTCATACATCACTGTCTCCAGTCACATGGGCAGGGCAGCCAGACAACAACAGTCTGCACTGTGTCACTATAGTAGGTCATGGGGAATGCAAGTCCTGGAGCTGAACAAGTGCACATGTACATCCCCCACACACCACATCATCTGAACCCTTATCTGTCCACGTCATACCAATTGGACATATGGGAGACCTGTAACACAACCCTCTGAACCTGAGCACCTCACAATCTGCTGTGAATGGGAAACAGCTGCCTGAACTTCACATTTGCATACCCCAGTCTGCACGGTCAGGTGATCAAACACCTATGTGTCACACAAGTATCGTCTCCTATGTCACATCTCCGGTGGCATGCTGAGCCCCAACCGAGAAACACCCCTGACAATGAAGTCACAGCACACTGACACAGAGGCAGACACCTGAGGGGACATATCACTGAGCACAACGTGTCAGCTGATACACGTGAGTGGGAGTACAGAGTGTATTGTATGGCCTGGAGTAGGCATGACTGTCCTGCCCCACGTGAATGAGGGATGAGCCCTGGACAGTAGGCAGGTGGCTAAGTATGTGTGACACACTTAATATACACACTCCTGGGGCCCAAACATTGTTCCCACCCGCAGCATGGGTGTGTGCCAGATACCCCAGGCACATGTGGTGGATCAGCTCAGCAATTGGACCACATATCAAAGTAACACGCAGATTACATGTCAGAACACAGGCATTGTGTAAGCAATGGACCCACCCATGATGCCCACCACAGAGTTAGGGGAACAAATGCTGTCCCCCACCTTGAGCTGAGCAAAATGCAAGGACACAGTACCCAAGTGACACAATTCCCTGACTGTAAGGGCCACACCTGGGTATCAGATGAGGAGTGGGCAGTGCACAATTGAGGGACATGGGTCCTGGACCACATGACTGATGTACTGTGGAAGTTTAACCAGGCCAGAGGAGGGCACATAGCATGGCAGACAAAGTTCATAATGCAGTCATGGACTCACCCCTCCTTGCTGCTCTCTGGCCTTCAGCTGCCCATCCAGATCAGGGAAGACCACCGCCAGGATCCTGAGCATGTGGGGGTCAGGGTCCGGTGTCCGCCCCTCCTTCGAGGAGGCGACAGCTTCAGCTGGACCCGTGCGATCCTCCGGGTCCAGCCCCGAAGGTCCTGCCACCTCTTCTGGCAGTTGCGGATCCGGCGCTTGTAGACCCCCACGGATCTCACTGCCCGGACGATGGTCAGCCATATCTGCTGCTTCTGGTGGGCATCAACCTGTGAGGATGACAAAGTGAAAATGCCATTACTACACATTCAACATATCCGTGCATTACACAGTTGGATATACATGTCTCAATCACAGGGGCACATGATGTACACAGGCAGTGCAACGATGGCTATGGACAGTTTGCCAGCAGTTACTACATGGTATCATTGCCTGGGAAGTAAAACCTTGTTTAAATGCACTGTCACTGCACTATACCTGTTCAGTGCATGTAACTACACACTATGGGGGGTGACAACTACTCAGTGAGCGTGCTAGCCAGTGGCGTGCAGACTGTAAGTCTTGCTAGTCAGACAACATGCACATTTATGTATCAGTGTGGGGTTTTTAGTATTGACAGGAATAATGGCGCTCAAGCTAATTCGCGCTGAGTTTATGTTATGCTAGGAGTGTGTACGGTGCAAACCAGGTCAGGGGATATGCCCTAAAACCCCTGTGATGGTATGGATAGAAATCCACACAAATGAAGTAGGTACAGTCCCGGGCACACGTAATGAGGATATAATATCAGGAGAAATGTCTCATACTGCAGAAATGTAGAGGGTCTACACCAGAATGATAATCATAGGTGTTTAATATAGTAACAAAGCATAAGCAACCAGCCAAAACAAAAGCAACCAGCCGACACGTGTTTCGTCACAAAGGGTAGTAACCTGTGACTCTTCAGGGCTTCAGAAATGTTAATGCAGTCTGTGGCGACGAAATTGACCAAGTGCTAAGTAGCACAGGAAGGAATATTGAATTAGGTGTGCCAGGTCAGTAGTCCAGGACGACAACGGCGGATGCGCCGGAGTACAGGAAACTGGGAGAAGTGGTGTTCAGGAAGGAAAATGGTTCCGGAAGATGGCCATTTCTGAAGCCCTGAAGAGTCACGGGTTACTACCCTTTGTGACGAAACACGTGTCGGCTGGTTGCTTTTGTTTTGGCTGGTTGCTTATGCTTTGTTACTATATTAAACACCTATTATTATCATTCTGGTGTAGACCCTCTACATTTCTGCAGTATGAGACATTTCTCCTGATATTATATCCTCATTACGTGTGCCCGGGACTGTACCTACAACATGCACATTTAGTAAGGCAGTGGACAGCACACTCACCTGCTCCCCTGCTTTCCCATACAGCTTGCTGTACTGTGGAAGGAGGCTGTCCAGCAGGGCCTGGTTCTCCTCAGTGCTGAAGGCTGGGGCTCTCTCCACAGTACGTGCCATTGCAGGATCCAGAGGGTGCAGATACAGCAGCAGTGGTGGTGGCAGATGTCGTCCTGGAGCATGTAGTGCAGGCAAGTGAGCTCTCAGGGGAACAGCCAGCATTATATGTGTGCTGCAGAGGCAGATACTGTCCCATGTGTCCAAAGTGATAGGTCCAAGTCGTTTGCATCTTCTGAATCTGGCCAATCCATGGAATTGCACCACTTACACACCGACACAACATCCTTCAAAAGTTCAACTTCATGACACCCATGAATTTGCAACATTGTTGTGGGTGACCAACTTAATTCACAGCATCAGACTCGTTAAAGATTTGAAAACGCGTCCGTTGCCAGGCCAGGCCATAGCCAATGTGTGCGCACCGATCGGTCCATTGCTGTACAACGCGTATTGCGAACACAACGCGTACCCGCTCACATTGTATGCAATGGCCAATGTGTGCGCACCGATCGGTCCATTGCTGTACAACGCGTATTGCGAATACAACGCGTACCTGCTCACATTGTATGCAATGGCCAATGTGTGCGCACCGATCGGTCCATTGCTGTACAACGCGTATTGCGAATACAACGTGTACCCGCCACATTGTATGCAATGGCCAATGTGTGCGCACCTGATCGGTCCATTGCTGTACAACGCTGTATTGCGAATACAACGCTGCACCGCTCACATTGTATGCAATGGCCAATGTGTGCGCACTCGATCGGTCCATTGCTGTACAACGCGCATTGCGAATACAACGTGCACCGGCCACATTGTATGCAATGGCCAATGCGTGCGCACCGATCGGTCCATTGCTGTACAACGCGTATTGCGAATACAACGCTGCACCGCTCACATTGTATGCAATGGCCAATGCGTGCGCACCGATCGGTCCATTGCTGTACAACGCGTGCCCGCTCACATTGTATGCAATGGCCAATGCGTGCGCACCGATCGGTCCATTGCTGTACAACGCTGCACTGCCACATTGTATGCAATGGCCAATGCGTGCGCACCGATCGGTCCATTGCTGTACAACGCGTACCTGCTCACATTGTATGCAATGGCCAATGCGTGCGCACCGATCGGTCCATTGCTGTACAACGCGTATTGCGAATACAACGCTGCACTCGCTCACATTGTATGCAATGGCCAATGTGTGCGCACCGATCGGTCCATTGCTGTACAACGCGTATTGCGAATACAACGCGTACCCGCTCACATTGTATGCAATGGCCAATGCGTGCGCACCGATCGGTCCATTGCTGTACAACGGGTACCTGCTCACATTGTATGCAATGGCCAATGTGTGCGCACCGATCGGTCCATTGATGTACAACGCATATTGCGAATACAACGCGTACCCGCTCACATTGTATGCAATGGCCAATGCGTGCGCACCGATCGGTCCATTGCTGTACAACGCGTATTGCGAATACAACGCGTACCCGCTCACATTGTATGCAATGGCCAATGCGTGCGCACCGATCGGTCCATTGCTGTACAACGCGTACCTGCTCACATTGTATGCAATAGCCAATGTGTGCGCACCGATCGGTCCATTGCTGTACAACGCGTCCCTGTACAAGTCACTGGCATATGTCACCATGCCTGTCACAGGTGAACATATGCCAGCCACATATACTTCCCAGGGAGTGAGGGGCACACCTACAACACCGCAGCCTGTCCACACTGTGTCCTAAGGCATGTAAGGCTGCATTACCTGTTCCGTGTATGGGGGTCAACATGTTGTTTTTTGGCTGGCACTTGGGGCAGCCACTCCCAGGCTGTGCACGTGTTCATGGTGACAGAATCCTTGGTGTGTTGTGCACATGAACACTGTGGTGTGCAACTGTTCATTTCAGGGCATGTGGCATGGTCACATTTCACGGCTGTGTATGTGTATGTCATGTCACATATCCCCTGAGTCCCATGTGGGACGTTATGTTCAACCCAGGGTGACCCATTGCCACAATTGTGATGGCCCTCCACAGTCTGTGTGCATGTTGTGTTTACAATGTCTCTGATTCCATGTGCACAATGGGAGACAGTCTCCACATCCACGTTGTTTGTGCATGGACTTTGATGTGCGTGTGTGTGTCACAGACGTCCATGTCTGTCCTGCCGATGCAACAGGGACCACTACCTGTGGGGGTCATGGTTGTTTAGCTGTGGTGTATTCATGATGCACCATGTCATGCCAGTGTCCATGTGGCAATACAGGGTCCCTGGGAATCTACCTGTCGATGAGCTGTGATGCCTGGGGCACATCTGTCCTCACATGTCACTGTGGTGTGTGTTTGGAACGTGACAGCAGTACATGGGTACTGTGACACAGCCTAATGATATCCCATAGCACAACCTGGGACTTGTTGAGGACACATGTTGAACTGTGATGTTAGATGTTAGCCATGTAGGTGCCATACATGTCCTTACGGAACGGCACACGCATCATGTACTTGTGTCTTGTAATGATGTATCATGTGATATTGAGTCTGGTCTATGCCACATATGTGGGGTGACTGACAATCTTTCTTTCTTCACCTATGCATTGCAGGGCACCAGCTGTCCATCGGCCATTCCCTGACCTTGCAACAATGGTTGAACGGGACTGCATCCGACGGTACCGCTTCACCAGGCCACTGATTGAGGAATTGACGGTGTGGTTGGCCCCACATTTGCAACCTGGCCGGACATACCCTACAGCGCTGACCCCCAAGGTCAAGGTGATGGCAGCCCTACACTTCTTTGCCACCGGTACCTTTCAACACACTGTGGCGTCTGCTGGTGGGATGTCACAGACCATGTTCAGCCGTGTTCTACGCGATGTTTTGGAGGCAATGTTGAGATACCTGAACCAGTACATCTATTTCCCTAAACGTCAACAACTCACTGACGTGAAGAGTGACTTCTATGCCCTGGGGAGGATGCCGCATGTCATTGGCTCCATTGATGGGACACATGTGGCTTTGGTACCACCACAGGCCCAAGAGCAGGCATACCGGAACCGCAAACACTACCATTCGGTCAATGCACTGGTGGTATGTCTTGCAGATATGAGCATCTCACACGTCTGTGTCCGTTTCCCCGGTTCTGCACACGATGCCTACGTGATGAGGAGTAGTCGCATCCCGAGGATGATGTCACAGATGCGGAACCAGCGTGCCTGGCTTGTTGGTGTGTACTGACTTTGTACCATTGTGTGTGTTCTGCAATGTAGTGTTCCACCCTCTTTTCCAACTCAGCTAATGTGCAATTGTCTGTATGTAGTTGACTCCGGATACCCCAACATGCCGTGGTTGCTGACGCCCCTCAGGAACCCTGTGACACCAGCCCAGATGCGCTACAATGAGGCACATGGTCGGACCAGGAGAGTGATTGAGCAGACATTTGGTCTCCTGAAGAGCCGCTTCCGCTGCCTAGATAAGACAGGAGGGGCCCTCCCATATGCCCCAGCAAAGGTGTGCAAGATTGTCATCGTCTGCTGCATGCTACACAACCTGGAGTTGCCTCTCATCCTGGATGACGATGACCAACATCCGCCACCTGTGGAGGATCCTGGGCTTGACCACGATGACAGTGATGATGATGATGAGGGTGATGTCCGCACACAGCTCATCACCAACTTCTTCAGCTGAATGTGAGTATCCAGGGATGTTATGTCAATGATGTGAGTTTGCATGATATGTGTTGGTGGTGCTCTGGTGCTGTTTGAGTGTGTCCATGTGCTACTTGACTGTATGCGTGCAGCGATGTGTCCTTACAGGTAGTCTGTACTCCACAACAGTGTTGACATGCTAACTTGGTTCTGGGTGGGTATCTTCTGACATGTATTGGGCATGAGTATTGCAGTTCTGTCCTGTTCTTCAGTGCTTTTGACTGTGTGTCTTTTCTGTCCTTCACAGGGTACTTTCAGAGTTGTTTGGTCAACTGTGATCCCCGACACCGTGAATCAACTTCCAGGGTGGTAGCTGTCGTTTCCCTACAGGTGATGTGCGCCACACCCATGGACTTCCTTTCTTCTACACTTGTTGACTGTGTGCCAACTGCCAGGTGGAATTACCTTGCATCTGTAGTGGTTACAACATGTTGCAAATGTGTAATAAACCTGTGCTGCACTTTGTGATGTGCGTTGTCTGTGGTCACACATCTGACTGACATTTGCTTACTGCACCAGTGGGCTAGTTAACACAGACTGTGAATAGGTGTTGGGTCTGTGCAATGCAACGTATTTCCTGGCAACATCAGTGTAGGCGATGAGTCAGATGGCCCTGGTGTGTATGTGTTGTGTAGCCCTGGTGGTGTGTCTCCCTCATATGTGTCATGTCGCCATGACTCACATGCCGGTGTTGTACTTGCTGTAGCAGTTAGCATGCACAGTGTCATTTCACAGATCATCATCGCCACTTCAGAAACAACGTTGGAATCACAACAGAGGCAAGTATGGTGTATTAGTGAGTTTATTGACATACATGTGTGAGTATAGTGCACAGGATGGTGGGTGCTGTACATTGTGATTGTAATCCAAAGTTCCTAGATGATTTGGAAGTCCTGATAGCAGTAAAGTCCTGAGTAAAGTCCACAGTCATCTGATACATTGGTCCAACTTGAGCTCCCCATGTCATGTGGGAGAGTTGTGTTGCATTCGACAGGGTGAAGACTTTGCGCACAAAGGTGATTTCCCAGAACAGGTGTTGGCTTCCTGGGTGTTGTGCATGGCCATCAGCCGCTCAGTTGTCCTTCCTCGGACGACCCCTCTTCTTTGGGGGGGTCCCTCAAGTGCAGGCTGCTGCGGTGCAGGGGACTCTCCGCCAGAGACATCCTCCCTCCCTGTGGCAGTTGCAGTTGTTGCAGCACCAGATGTTGTGGGCACACAGGGAGGTGTTGACATGTTGGTGCAAATCTGGCGGAGGCATTGTAATATGTCCCTATGCACCGCCGTCTGTTCTTGCAATGTGTCCCACTTGGACTCCATGCGGGACATGTGTAAGTCCAAGCGGGCATGATGGGCAGCCTGCTGCTGTTGAATGTCCCTGAGGATCCCCACTACCTGGCTGAACTCTCCAGTGCTAGTCTGGTATGCATCAGCTATGCGTACCAGTTGTGGGTCATCATGCAGTCCAGACCCCTCTGCAAGCAGCGACCTATGTCTACCATCCCTCCCACCACCCCATGCGACACGTGAAGGACCTGCGGTGGCACGCACAGGTGACCCTGGGCCCCCTTGGGGGTTGTTGCTGGTGTTGGTGTCCGTAGCTCCATGTTGGGCCGGGGTCCGTGTGCTGGTGGTGGTGTTGGTCCTTGGTCTGTCCGTGTCGGCAGGGGTGGTCTGTGTGTTGGCAGTTGTTGGAGGGGTGGGTGCAGGGGGTGCAGCTGGTGGTCCTGCTGGTGCTGCATGATAACTCACTGCGGAGGTGCCAGGTAGGTCTTCATCATCCGAGGTGGGCAGAGGCTGTTCCACACCAGTGAGCTCAGTGTCCCCCGGAGCCTGGGACAGGGACTCCTCAGCATCTGCTGCTGTGTCCCCATCATCACCTGTATTTGGAAGAGACACACAATGTATGTAATGTTTCTACAGGCATCAATGGTTCAAACACCTGACAGTTGTGACTGTACCTCTGGATGCAGGCCTGTACATTGCATTGTCCTAAGTTGTCACAGTCAGCTGTTGATATTGGTGTAGCGCATTGTCCTGACAACATGAGGCATTTCAATGTGAATGTTGAGGTGTGTGCATGGCCAGCATTGGTGGTATTTGGTTGACATCCGGACATCCTTCTCCCTCCAGCCCAGTTATCCCACCATGAAGCATGCCACCTTTGCAGTGGGTGCAGGTTGACTCTCAGGATGTCAGTCAGTGGTGTCCTGCTGTTGGTTGGTGGCCAGTTCCCATCAGGGCATTGTGCTCCCCACAACAGAGCACCAGTGTCAGACATCTTTGATGGGGCTTTCCACTCTCTGTGAGGTGTGCATGCTTCAGTGTGAGCTTGCTGGGCCATGTGGGTGGGGATGTTGAGCTGTGACTACCACTCCCATCATGCTATTGCCTCCACCCCCTTCCCAGCATGCCCATACTTCCTTCCTTTGAGTGTACTTCACTGTGTGTGGGTGTGACAGCAATGGCAAGATGGCTGACAGTGGTGTTCTGCTGTTGGTTGGTGGCCAGTTCCCAGCATGGCCTTGTGCTCCCCACAACAGAGCACCAGTGTCAGACATCTTTGATGGGGCTTTCCACTCTCTGTGAGGTGTGCATGCTTCAGTGTGTGCTTGCTGGGCCATGTGGGTGGGGGATGTTGAGCTGTGACTACCACTCCCATCATGCTATTGCCTCCACCCCCTTCCCAGCATGCCCATACTTCCTTCCTTTTGAGTGTACTTCACTGTGTGTGGGTGTGACAGCAATGGCAAGATGGCTGACAGTGGTGTCCTGCTGTTGGTTGGTGGCCAGTTCCCAGCATGGCCTTGTGCTCCCCACAACAGAGCACCAGTGTCAGACATCTTTGATGGGGCTTTCCACTCTCTGTGAGGTGTGCATGCTTCAGTGTGAGCTTGCTGGGCCATGTGGGTGGGGGATGTTGAGCTGTGACTACCACTCCCATCATGCTATTGCCTCCACCCCCCTTCCCAGCATGCCCATACTTCCTTCCTTTTGAGTGGACTTCACTGTGTGTGAGTGTGGCAGCAATGGCAAGATGGCTGACAGTGGTGTCCTGTTGTTTGTTGGTGCCCAGTTCCTAACAGGGCATTGTGCTCCCCACAACAGAGCACCAGTGTCAGACATTTTTGATGGGGCTTTCCACTCTCTGTGAGGTGTGCATGCTTCAGTGTGAGCTTTCTGGGCCATGTGGGTGGGGGATGTTGAGCTGTGACTACCACTCCCATCATGCTATTGCCTCCACCCCCCTTCCCAGCATGCCCATACTTCCTTCCTTTTGAGTGTACTTCACTGTGTGTGGGTGTGACAGCAATGGCAAGATGGCTGACAGTGGTGTCCTGCTGTTGGTTGGTGGCCAGTTCCCAGCATGGCCTTGTGCTCCCCACAGCAGAGCACCAGCGTCAGACATCTTTGATGGGGCTTTCCACTCTCTGTGAGGTGTGCATGCTTCAGTGTGAGCTTGCCGGGCCATGTGGGTGGGGGATGTTGAGCTGTGACTACCACTCCCATCATGCTATTGCCTCCACCCCTCTTCCCAGCTTGCCCATACTTCCTTCCTTCTGACTCTGCTTCACTGTGGGGTAGTGTGCTTGTGCTGACAGGATGGCTGACAGTGTTGTCCTGGCGTTTGTTTGGCTACAAGTCCCATGTGTGTCACTGTGCGTCCCACAGCATGACCCAGGGTGGTGGTTCTTTGTGGGATAATTAATTTTAGTGTGAGGCAATGCATTTTCCCAGGTGAGTTGTGTGTAGTTTGTGTTAGGGGGGTATTTGGGAAGAGCTGCTGGTAACTATGGTCATAGCTGTCAGTCCTCCTTCCCACCCAGCCAGTTTTCCCACCATGGAACGTGCTTCCATTGCAGGGAGTGCAAGTTGTCTTTCAGGATGTCAGTCAGTGATGTCCTGCTGTTTGTTGGTGCCCAGTTCCCAGCAGGGCCTTGTGCTCCCCACAGCAGTAGCCAGTGTCAGCCATCTTGTTAGTTGTTTTCCACTCCCTGTGATGTGAGCATGGTTCAGAGTGGTGTTGATGGGCGTATTGTGATGGTGGGCAATATCTGTGACTACAACGCCCATGATGCTATTGGCTACACTGACTTGACCAGCATACACAGGATTCCTTCCTTTCTGTGGGATTCCCTGTGTATAGTGGTGTTGTAGTGGTGGCTACATATCTGACAGTGTTTGTTGGTTAGATTTGTGCCACTGCCTAGCTTTATTTGTTGTAGGGTTTGTACAAGTCATGACACAGTTACATATCACTATGAGATGGCATGTATTGTGTTTATCTGACTGACATACACATCTTGGGATGATTCTGGTTTTGTTGCTGTGGATTTGCTAAGGGTGCATGGTTTGCCTATCCCCTTGGCAGTGATGTGTGTGTATAGTCACACAATATTGGGTATATTGGTTGTGTACTCACCAGGCTCTGGGATGTTTTCTAGTCCATATACGCTCACTGGTGGTAGGATGGCCCGCACCTTCTCCTCCCAGGGCCTGAGGTATAGTGGTTTGGCAGGAGGGCCACTGCCGGTGTGTTGGCTCAAGATGTAATCCTTCTTCAGTAGGTTCCTGACCCTCCTGCGCACATCATACCACCTGTTCTGGATGTCTTCCTTTGTGCGCAAACATGGTGATTGTGCGTTCACCCTGTTGACGATCCTCTCCCACATCTTGGTTTTCTGCGACATGGGTGTCTGTTGGACCAGTGTACCAAACAGCTGTGGCTCTACCCTGAGGATCTCATCTACCAGGACTTCCAATTCACTGTCTAGGAACTTTGGATTCTTCTTGGGGGGCATGGTGATGGGTGGTGGTGGGGATTGATGTGTGTGTGTGTGTGTGAGTGTGCAAGTGAGGGTGGGTGAGTGTAGGTTTTGCTGGGTGTATGTGAGGGTGCTATTTGGGAGGTGCTAATGGTGTGTGGCTTGTGTGATGGATGAGTTGTGAGTGTGTCTGTGGTTGCTGTCTGATGGTGTTCTGTGCTGGCAGGTAATTTGAATTTGCAAAGGATCATGGTAGGGATTTGTGTCCTTTATATGGGTGGAGTTGTGGGTGTGTCTTTGTTCTCTGTTTCCCCCAGTATTTATTGGCTTTGTAATTGCTTGTTTGGCCTTTTTTTTGTGTTTTTCCCTTTGTACTTTTTGTGCATGTAGGAGACGTTCTTCTGACCGAGTCGTACCCTGCAGTTGTCTCGTGCGGGCTTCTCCGAGTCGTTCACGCTGTGTTTGTGCTGTTTTATGTGCTGCGTACGCGTCGGTCGCGGTGTATTGGGTTGCTTCGGCTCGCTGTTTTGTATGCGTGTCGGTCGTACGGCTTGAGCTCTGTGCGACTCGGTCGTGTTTTCCACGCGATGCATCGTACTGCGCGGCTCGGAGTTCGCGGGTACGTTTCGTTCGGGTTCCTTCCTGGTGCGTGTCGGTCGGTTCGATTCGCGCGGTTTTCCGGCCGGATAGCTTTTTTCTGCGCGGTTCGGTCATTCGTATTGTGTTCCGTACGAGTCGGTTGGATTTTGCAGGCATTTCATCGTACTTTGCGTGTCGGGCTGCACCGGTACGTGTCGGTCGGATAAAATTCCGGATCCGAGTCGGTCGGTACGTTTTCCGGCCCGAATCGGAATCGGCCCCTTAGTGTCCAATTGATTATCGATTGGACCCAATCTGAAGAGTTAATTAGCATTATCGCCTTTCTGTATCCACCATGTGTCGCTCGAGCAAGTTTACCTTTCCAGTGACCCAATATTACACGGCATTTAGACACACTGATTCCAAAGAAGGGGCCAAAAAGACAGCCCGCACCTTCTGGGTTGCCGGTGTGTGCACCATAATTTCTCGTAAGAACCTTCTGGGCAACTCCAATCCAAGATGGTGCCCATGGCACGCCTACACTGTTGTGGTTACTGTTGGCTCTTGGAAGAACCCTCCGGGGCTTACCATTATCTTGCAGGGAGGAGAACTATTGGTAGAAACTCCATACCGATAAATGTCTTATTTTGCCGCTTGTTACAAGGAACCAGACTGCCTCTCGAGCGACATCCACCCTTGGTAAGATGGCGCCTGTATTTGGTTAACACAAAGACACGGCACACTGTCTAGTTACTCCGTGTTAGAAGGTGCCATCCACCATAAACAATTAGCCACAGGGAAATAATACTTAAGACGGACCTTCCACTTGCTACTCCACCTCTGAGGAAGCAGTGAGTGGGTAGGTTGTCCTGCGGGTTATGCACTACAGTTCTGTAAGTACGGCCATGAATTTGTCTTCACAGATCCCATTAACAGAGTCCGCTTAAGCACCCTTAACCATCAGGTGCCTCCTGTGTAATATGTGCTCATTTTGTCACCCAGCATGCTAAATTAGCAATAGCGCTGCTTTCACTTGAGAAGGCATTACCACTACCTAATTTGGGTGAGTTTACCCACTTTCGCACAGTGTCTGAAATTTATGTGTTGTGGTTACCTACAAGTTTGCCACGTGGTTGCTTAATGTGGTTTTAAATGTCTTGTTTGTTTTGCACAGTGCAGATTGCACCTACACCAATAGTGGCATGTTTTGCATGCTGCACCAGATTGAGAATATGTTTAGGCGACTTGTGTTATGCAGGTGTCTTCATTTATGTTTTTACTCTTTAGTATAGGTCGGTGTTTAGAAAACATTACATGAAGGCATCTACCTATACCAACCTAGGTAACTTGTAATTAGCAATCTTTTGGACTTACATAACCCTAGATTCCAACCACAGTGTAGATTAGGGAACGTTGGTCCTGATGAATTGCCACAAGATCATTAGCAACTTACAACGGCAAGAAAAATGTTGACCCACAGAGCTATCATAGATCATTGTCTCTTTTGAAAGCCACCGCAATTTTAATTGGAAGAGTGGGCTCACCCATTAAAAATCTTTTTGAGGACTGCTTAGTCTATTTTAATATGCACTTTTCACATGCACACATTACCTACACCAATCTACAACAGCAGCCCCACACTTCAAATACAGCATTGGAAGAAAAGTTCTCCGACAAAGAGCCCCCTTGCAAATGCCTGTCGGGTATTGCAGTGCCGGCCCGGTAAGGAGCATGCCCTATGATGAAGCATGACACCCATCTGGGTGTGTGAGGGCTTCTGCTCCTGAGGAATCTGACTCCCCAGTCCATCTCCCCAGTTCACGTCCAACCTCATATTCTCTTTCTTTCCACTAAAAGGAACTGCAAACCCCTTGTAACATTTGGTATTTATGCAGAGCCAAAACACTTATAAAGTCAAAACACAAAGCAATTAAAATGTGAACCCAGATTAGAAAAATAGAGCAAATTTCGATTAAAAAAGGACTAAAAAATGACAAAAATCCAATAAAGGGAACCAGGGATATGAATTTTCTAAGATTTGAGTGAAAATAGTATTAAACAGCACTACGCACCAATGAAAGTCTAAGCAGGCAGTAGTTTGGGACTCAGGTGGGATTTCGGGCTGACAGCAATTGAAGCTGGGGCGGATAAACCTAGCGGGTTTATCCAGACCAAATATTTTACCTTCTGAGTCAGTCTTTTTTATGGAGCTCAAAATCCTCCAGCTTGAAAAGACATAGGGCCCGATTCTGATGCGGGTTGGAAAAGCTTCCCGACCGAGGGCCTTATTCTGATGCGGTTAGGAAGGCCTCCTAACGGCATTTGCTCCTTCCAAATCGGATCGGGAACGTGTGTTCCCGACCGAGGGCCCAATTCTGATGCGGTTAGGAACAAATGTTCCCATTGAAGTCAATGGGAGTTCAACCAAATCGTATCTGGAAGCATCCGGATGCATCCTACTCCGCCGGTCGGACTTTCCCGATCCGAGTTGGTCGGAAACCATTTCCCAACCGATTCGGTCGGGAAGCTTTTCCAACCCGCATCAGAATCGGGCCCTAAGCGGTAACCGATGAAGTTGCATTTAAATTGGACACCTTTACTATGAGGCCCTGCTGATGCTCTGGAGGCCTTTGAAGTCCCAACTTTTTTAAGTCCCAACTTTTTTGGGGGTTCTGTAGCAGTTCCTCTGGGTTAGGTTTAAGACTCCCTGGAACTCATGGACAGTGCATAGGGTAGGTAGGTTCTCCTGTTTTAGGTTTTAACTTCTAACAACTGATAAAACTGCACCAACGGGAAACACCCATTAAAAATTGATCTATTTTGTAGTCAGCAGTGATTCACCATATGGAGGAGCAGCAGTACAGTAGTATGGAATGTAATATATATATATATATATATATATATATATATATATATTTACTGAAAAAACAAAGGGTACAGGGACGTTATAGTTAGGATCACATTTTACCCACATAAAACATAGAAATTCAGCAGTTAAAGTTATACTTATAGATATACTTATATTAAGAAACTGAAGCTCATGGCCTGAGGTTACTTAACTGCACCAGTTATAGGGGCATATGTACAAGCCCCTATCGCCACCACAACGTCACTATTACCGACGTTGTGGTGGCGATAGGGTCTGCGCCATATTTACAAGGCAGCGTTAAGCCACTTAACGTGGCTTAACGCTGCCTTGTAAATAAGGTCCCCTTTCACGCTATGTTAGCGTGAAAGGGGTGGGCAGTGGGTGTTGCGGTGGGTGTTCCACCGCAACACTCATTCATTTTGACGCTGCCCCCTATGTACAAGGGTGGCGTACATAGGAGGCAGCGCCAAAATTAAGACAAGGTAAATCCTGGTCTTAAGTTGGCGAAACGAGGAGAAATGCATTATTTCTCCTCATTTTTGCTTTTTCCATGTGTTCAGCAGCCGGGACCACGGGAGATCGAAGTAGGTTGTAGCAGGATACCCGTCTTGACGAAAGTGTGACTACAGACGATTCCCCTCCCGGGCCCTGAAATGCTGCTAGACACTTTATTCTAGTGTTTCTCCAAGTGGGGTCGTAAGTATCGACTCCCCTCATTTTCTCCAACACACCTTAGCGTGTGTGTTGTGATTTTTTAATACTCACGTGGCCATATTTTGCCACTCACTCACCTTTTTTCACCCGGTCCTGATGAAAGCCCCCTCTATTTCCTTACAGGGGCTGAAACATGTAGACCCATCACAGACAACTATGGGTTTAAAACAACTCCATTAGTTGCGCTCTTGGATTTTAATATATCCTGGGCCGCCAACAATAAATACATTTGGCAAGGATCCCCAGAGATATTTTTAAATTGCACATTTCACATCACATTAACACACCACACCAGCTCCGCTGTAATCAGGCGTTGTAGCACAACCGGGCGGCACTCGGCCACCCGGTTGGGACCCCAATGATGAAGCATGACACCAACTAGGTTGGTGTGTGAGGGGTCTTTTAATAAAACCTAATGGTTTTGTGGCACTGTTTATTACCACAGTGAGTCCTAACTCCTTGTCTTTTTCAGTGGGTACGTCCACATTGTTTGTATATTGAACCTGGGGACAGGGACGTCCCTTTATCTTTCCTCGCTCTCCCCCCATTCTTGTTTTGATACTTCTGCCTTGTGCAGCCCACATGGAAAAAGCAAATTGCCATGGTTTGTTTATGTACAGGAAGGTGTCCCTTCCTGTATATAAACAATCTTTAAACAAAATACCATTTTGTCACTTTCATGTGTGCTGCATGAAGCAGCACACATGAAAGTGACAGAATGCCATTTTAGGATTGTTCATGTGCAGGAAGGGGCACCTCCCTACACATAAACAATCCTCCCCTGCACGCAGACACCCTTGCACTATGGTGCAAGGGTGCCTGCATTGGCGCTAAGTTGCTAAACTCAAAGCCATTGCAGGGGGAAATGCAAGGCTGCACCACATTCTTGTAAATATGGTGCAGCCTTGCGTTCCAGAAGTGGTGGAGAGAGGCGTTAAACCAGGAAGGCTAACGCCTCTCTCCGCCACTTCATTGTACATATGACCCATAGTTTCTTGAGATAAGTATAACTATAAGTATAACCATAACTGCTGTATTTCTATGGTTTTGTGTGGGTTAAATGTGAACCTAATTATAACGGTCCTGTAACCTTTGCTTTTTTCAGTGAATTTGTATGTTTTTTTAACATAAAGTAATATATAATTGGATCCGCGGGTACCCACGGATCCACGTCCCTCGACATACAAAGATTTTTTTTTTTAATACCTACAAAACTGCTGAACAGATTTACACCAATTTACAAAAAGGGCTCTTTCTGGACCAAGAGCTAGCTTTCTGCCAAATTGTGTGTAAATCAGTTCAGCTGTTCGGCCTGTAGCTGTGTCTAAAAATTGCAAGATCCCCATTGACATTCCATGGGGGAAAAAACGTTTTGGGACCAACCTTTACACCTGCCATCACTTGGTGAATCACCCCAAAACCTTCCATGCTGAACTAGGCTCAGTAGGGCAGTTGTTTGGAACATTTCGTGAAGATTTGTCAAACGGCACCAAAGTTATTGGCAAAACAAAAAACGCTTTGTCTATGGGAAAAGTTAGTCCTAACTACAATAGATATATAGCCATACAGGTGACATGTTAAAAATAGTATCACTTATTAGTAGTTCAGAAAGAATAGTAATTTAACTTATGCACTAGCTTAGTATGTATGTTTAAGTCTCAGAAACATTTACAAAACACTAACACTCACTGAATGATGTAATCAGTGATGTAATTTGCAATGTCATCAGTGATGTCACTGACCATATCATGAGTGATGTAATATGTAAGGTCATAAGCAGTGCATTGCAGGGGGTAAGATGTAGTTACCTCAGGTTACTAAAACTGCTGAATTTCTATGGTTTTGTACAAATGAAATCTGAACCTGACTATAACGTTGCTGTAACCTTTTGTTTTTTCAGTGAATTTCTAAGGTTTTTTTAATTCTATTTCCTAACTACAATGTCCCTGTAGCCTTTGTTTTTTCCAGTGAATTTCTAAGGTTTTTTCCTAACTATAAAGTCCCTGTAATGGTGCACAGACAGAATATCGATGCAAAAATATCGACTTGCACAAATATCGAGGTAAAGATATCGTGGTCAAGAAAATATCAATTTTAGGTAAGTAATATCAATGTTTAAAATATCGAAGTGTTTAATATCGTTTGCAAAAATATAGTTGTTAAAAATAATGATTTTTTATTAACGTTATGTATTTTAGTATATATTTTATATGTATGTGATGTATTTTTTTGTATAAGAATTGTTTGTATTTTTATCATATGTGTTAAAATTTTAGTAGTTATTAATTTTCTTTTATTTGAATTTTGCATTTTTAGTTCCGTAGCGGGTTGTGGGTTTATAGGGGAATAGGGTGGGAAGTAATTTAATTATATTAAATGTATTGAATATTTTTTATTTATTAATATTTGTTTAATTGAGATGTTATAGTGTTAAATGTGTAAAGTAATTTACTATGAATTAATTAATAATTTGTTGTTAATTAACTTTAAGTAATTAATTGGCAAATAATGATGGTAATTGTGTAATTAATTTTAGGTGTGTGTTGTGGTGTTTATAGGTGTAAATGGTGGGAAGGGTGGGAAGTAATTTTTTTAATTGATGAATTAATAATTAGTTGTTAATTTTTAGATAATTGATTAGTAATTAATTATGGTCATTGTGTAATTAGTTTTAGGTGTGTGTTGTGGTGTTTATAGGTATAAATGGTGGAAGGGTGGGAAGTAATTTATTTTTAATTGATCAATTAATAATTAGTTGTTAATTAATTTAAATTAATTAAGTGGAAATTAATTGTGGTAATTGTGTGAATAATTTTAGGTGTGTATTGTGGATATTATAGTGTTAAAGCATGTGTATTTAATGAATGTTTATTATTTGTTTATTAAAAATATGTTTTAATTGATTATTATTTATGTTAATTATGAAAATAAATGTAAATAAAACTTTTGAAGTGTTTTTTTATTGGTGTGGTGTTATAGGGTAGGAAATAAAATAAATGCATTTATTTTTTAAATACTTTTTGTTTGTTAATATTTGCTTCTTATAAATAATTATTGTTTATAAATATATTTATTAATTTATTTATATATAATATTTGTAGCTTTTTGTTATATGTAATTTATATTATAATATGTGTTCTTTTTATATGTTTAATATATTGAATCGTATATTTTTTAATATCGTTTATTTATTTTTATGATTTTTAAATGTTTTCTATGGTTTAAATGTTATTAGTGATTTGTGTTTCTCTCCTAATGTTTTTACCCCTCCGCTATCCAACACTTTCCCTACTGTTTCACTCACTGGAGTGGGAATAGTAATTTTTACCTCTCCGCTATCCAATACTTTCCCTACTGTTGCACTCACTGGAGTGGAAATAGTAATTTTTACCCCTCCGCTATCCAGCACTTTCCCTACTGTTGCACTCACTGGAGTGGGAATCGTAATTTTTACCCCTTCGCTATCCAACATTATCCCTACTGTTGCACTCACTGGAGTTGTAATAGTAAATTTTATTCCTCCGCTATCCAACACTTACCCTACTTTTGCACTCACTGGAGTGGGAATAATAATTTTTACCCCTTTTCTATCCAACACTTTCCCTACTGCTGCACTCTTTGGAGTGGGAATAGTAATTTTTGCCCCTTCGCTATCCAACACTTTCCCTACTGTTGCACTCACTGGAGTGGGAATAGTAATCTTTACCCTTTCTCTATCCAATACCTTCCGTACTGTTGCACTCTTTGGAGTGGGCATAGTAATTCTTTCCTCTCTGCTATCCAACACTTTCCCTACTGTTGCACTCACTGGAGTGGGAATAGTAATTTTTACCTCTTCGCTATCCAATACCTTCCCTATTGCTGCACTCTTTGGAGTGGGAATAGTAATTTTTTCCTCTCCGCTATCCAACACTTTCCCTACTGTTTGTCTTACTGGAGTGGGAATATTAATTTTTACCCCTTCGCTATCCAACACTTTCCCTACTGTTGCAATCACTGGAGTTGGAATAGTTAATTTAATTATTTTGCTATCCAACATTTTCACTACTGTTGCATTTATTGTATTGCGAAATGTATGTTTTAATTTGTTTTAATAATTTGTTTTAATTTATCATAGAATGTTTTTTTAATTTTAACTTATTGATATATATATAGTTTATTTTTATATAATTTTAAAGTGTAAAAATTTAAAAAGATAGTTAAATATATGAATATATGTATAAATTGTTATGTTTGTGTTTTTTTTATTAGGTTTATTTGCTATATTTTATTGAAATGTATTTTAAATTTAATTAATTTTGTTAAAAATGATATTAATATCTAATACATTTAATTTATTTTATTTTATTTTATATATTTTTTTAAATCAATATTTTTTACTTTGATATTGTTCATTGGATATTTTTGTATTTACCTGTTTAAGTATAGGGATTCGATATTTATGCATTCTATATTTTTTCATCAGTATATTTTTGTCATCGATATTTTTAACATCGATATTATGTCAGTAAACCCCCCCTGTAACCTTTGCTTTTTAAGTGAATTTCGAAGGTTTCCTAACTATAACCTTCAACCTTTCAGAGTAGGTGTGTGAGTGTCTGAATGGGTCTTTGAATGGGCATGTGAGTTGTGCTATGGGTCTGTGAGTGGGTGTGTGAGTGTCTTTGTGGGTCTGTGAGTGGATGCATGAGTATCTGGCTGGGTCTGTGAGTGTGCCCATGAGTGTCTGAGTGGATCTTTGAGTGGGTGCGTGAGTGTCTGAGTGGGTCTGTGAGTGGATCTGTGAGTGGGTGTATCATTGTCTTAGTGGGTCTGTGAGTGGGTGTGTATGTCTCTGAGTGGGTCTATGAGTGGGTGCATTAGTGTCTGAGTGCATCTGTGAGGGGGTGCGTCAGTGTCTGAGTTGGTCTGTGAGTGGGTGCATCACTGTCTGAGTGTGTCTGTCAGTGGGTGAATGAATGTCTGAGTGGGTCTGTCAGTGGGTGCACAAGTGTCTGAGTGGGTTTGTGAGTGGGCGTGTGAGTCTCTGGGTAGATATGTGAGTGGATACATAAGTGTCTGTGTGGGTCTGTGAGTGGATGTATGGGTGTCTGAGTGGGCCTTGTGCGGGTGCATGAGTGTCTGAGTGGGTCTGTGAGTGAGTGGGTCACTGTCAATGGGTAGATGAATGTCTGAGTGGGTCTGTCAGAGGGTGCACAAATGTCTGATTGGGTTTGTGAGTAGGTGCGTGAGTCTCTGAGTGGGGCTGTGAGTGGGTGCATGAGTGTCTGTGTGGATCTGAGTGGATGGGTGAGTGTCTGAGTGGGTCTGTGAGTGGGTGTGTGAATCTCTGAGTGGGTCTGTGAGTAGGTGTGTGAATGTCTGAGTGCCCTCTGTTTTGCTCTCTTCTGCTCTGTTTTGCCTTTCCTTCTCATTTTTCAGCCCTCTGTTTTGCCTTTTCTGCTCATTTTTCTGCTGTCTGTTTTGCCTTCTTCTGCTGGGGTTTGCTTTTTTTGCTCATTTTTCTGTCCTCTATTTTGCCTTTTTCTGTTCATATTTCTGCCCTCTGTTTTGCCTTTCCTTCTTCTTTTTCTGCACTCTGTTTTGCCTCTTTGGCTAGTTTTCCTGCCGTCAAGCGGGGGCCGAGAAAAAAGATGACAAGGATAACAAAGTTATAGATAGCAGTATATGCCAATAGTAAACAATGTACTTCTAAGTTACTGAAGAAGAGCCTCCATCGCACCTGCTTTTTCCCTGCACCTGGGGGTGTGACGTGGGACGTGGCAGCGCGGCGCAGGAGCGCAATAAATCCAGAAGAGGCGTCCCGCAGCAAGGGAGCCTCTATCGTACCAGCTTTTGCCCTGCACCTGGGGGTGTGACGTGGGACATGGCAGCGCGGCGCAGGAGTGCCATAAATCCGGAAGAGGCGCCCGCAGCGCGGGAGCCTCCATCACACCAGCTTTTGCCCAGCACCTGGGGGTGTGACTTGGGATGTGGCAGCGCGGCCATGAATCCGGAAGAGGCATACCGCACTGCGGGACACTTGCGGGGCATGCCCGAGCTCGGCCCGGGCCAAGACCGGGCCAAGACAGTCTCGTCTTAGCCCGTCATAGCCTGGAAGAGGCTGGGCCATCCCTCTTTCTCTTGGAGCTTGGACTGTGGAGCTTTTTGAAGACGGTGAGTGGGTTTCCGTGGGGAATCCTTTGTTGGCTGTAGACCCTGTTTGTCACATGCCCTGGTGAGATTATATGCTCCAGGGCTTACTGCTACACAGTTATTACAATTGTCAATTGTCACATTTGCGGGAGCACTTATAGCATTGCCTCGTCCCCGCAGCGGGGGTTTGGCTAAGACTGGTTTCGTCTGCACCCGCTATTGGTTGGTTGGCCATTAGGGTCTGGCCAGAGATCCCTGCACAGTTCTCATAAACGCCGCCAAACCGAGGCCTGAAGCTGGTCACTGGGTCAACAGTGAGTATTCTTTTTGTCTGGCAAGATATCTTGGCCTTTTGTTTTTGTGCTAGCCGAGTGAATCATCACTGCCCTTTCCTTTGTAACCTTGGGCCGTCAAATTTATTGACTCAGGACATTGCCTGATATAGCGATATGGGACAAAGGAAGGCACAGTCTGTGACCTCCTCGGTGCAGCCGCGCCTCACCATTGGTACATTCTTGGTGAAGGCTGTGGGAGTTATTAACAAGGAGATTGTCCGGGCTGAGAGGCGGCTCTCTGTTGAAACAGGAAGATCGGGCCGGGTTTCTCATCCACTACACCTTTGGTTTTCAAGGCTCCCTTAGCCACTCCATCCCCAGCCCCATCCTTCTCGCTATCAAAGCCCGACCCAGTCAAATCATCTCCTTGTGAGCCTGCAGTTGCTAGGCCCGCGCCCCCCCCCCTCTTCAGTTTACACCACCTGTTGACGTGGCAAGTCCCCCAGCTCCAAAACGGCAGAGGAAGGCCAGGAGGGCAAAAGAACCTTCTGCGGTTACACGACACGATCAGGCGAGTGATGTATCAGGGCCTAACACGGAGGAACTGTTGAACCAGCTGGCCCCAGCGCTACACAACATTAAGGCGACCCTCACTGACCTTATATCACTGATCCTGACTAGACTGGATATGTTGGAGTCGGCATCTAGGGACTTGGCATGCAATTTGGACATTGTTTTAACATATTTGGCTAAACCTCCATCTGACAATTTGTTTGTGTCCACTCCATGACCGGACCCTATATTCCCTGGTAACTCCCAGAGTAGTAATGGTACCTCACATGTTAATGCACCCAAGGGAGTGTCAGCTCAGTATGCTACTCATGGGCCCAGTATCTCGAGCATAGAGGGAGGTGGGGTGCCTTTTGTCATGCTCATTATTCAGCCCCCAGGTAGGGTAGATGCCCCCCTTCTTGGGGTGCAACTGCCCAAGGCTTTGCAGCCTCCAGTGATTGACCTTCTCCAGCTTGTGCTCCTTATACTGTGGTTCTGTCAGGGTTCCAGGCTTGGCTGCCCACACAGAGGAATCCACCACCCAACTGATCAATAAAGCCTTGCATTGGCTAGCTCAGCACTCTGGGTTTTTGGCCAGGGATTATCATGATATTTTGATGGCGCGGAGGGTGGCCTGGATAGGCTCATCAAGAAAAATGTTTAATGGAGATTGTATCATCTCTACACGTTATCCAGAAAATCCTCTTTGGAGCATCCAAATCATTCCCCTCAGGACGCTGGGATTTATTTACAGACCCCCACTGAGTAATCAGGGTGAGGAATCCCATAGGGGGGTGGGCTCTCCGAGGGGGTTATGAGGCAGCAGTTGCAACTCAGAAATCTGTATGCTCCCTTAGAGGGCCTGGACGAGCAGGATTGACTCCATGATTCTGAGGCATTACATATTCAGCTGCCCCTCCAATTAGGCCCTTTGTGTCAGGGTCCAGAGGAAGGTAGGGTTTCACCCGCTTCAAGTCCAAATGGGATTCTACAAAATCCTCCCCCCGAGGTGTATCCTAAGGCCAACCCTGATTCTCAGGTAAGGCCTTATATGCCTTCCCCCTCTTTAGCCCACTTAGGAGGTATTAAGCACAATCCCAGAAGAGAATTCAATCTCATCTCCTGGAATATGGCTGGATATTCTGCCAAGTTTTCTGATGATAGATGGCTATCATACATTCAATCATATGAAATTATATGCCTACAGGAAACCTGGGAGACAAGGAACAACTTCTTTCTAGAAGTGTATAAGACCTTTTTATGCCCAGCACAAGACTCCAACATGGGCAGAGCTAGCGGTGCCTTATCATATTTGTGAAATTGGAATTATCAAAGGAGCTGCAGACCTTAACGTGGGATTCACAGGTGTTTCAGGGCATAAAATTGCGTGTGGGGAGAGAGCCCCCACTCAGCATAATCAACTTCTATAACCTGAAAAAGGGTAAGGGCCGGCTCTCCAATTTTAATGCCCTAAACTCTGCCCTAGACTCCCTAAAGGGGGATGGTTTTCGGCACATGAATCTTATTTTAGCTGGAGATTTTAATTGTCATTTGTGTTTGTCTTTTGCAAACAACCCTGCAATTGCACAACCCTGCCCGTTTTCAGAGGACTTGCACATGGAGCACACTACGGAAGGGGACGAGTTAAACAATCTCTCATAACCTTGTACACACCTTAGACCACTGGCACACTGGGCTTATTTCACATCTGCCCCGTCCTATAAAGGTAGGGGTTCTGCTACTATTATACATTTTATTTTCGTTTCTGCCTCTTTGGGTGCAGGCTCGGGCTCCTTTAGCATAGAACATAATCCATTTAGCAACCATAACCCTCTGACCCTTTTATTGAGGGGGATGGGTATTTATACTAGGGGTCCTTGCAAACCTCAGGTTCCTCTAATTCCGATAGATCAGGGTAGGCGCCTACGCTGGTCATGCATAGATCCCAAGCCCTTTAATCATAGCCTTTTCTCTTCTTGTCAGCTTGAGCTGGTCTTTGTCTGGACCCTTAGTCCTCGAGTGAGGACATATTGAGTTCATTTACCTCCATCGCCCAGGTAGTCTCTGGTCTTTCAACTACACAGACAGTGAGGGGTGCCCAGACTCGCAAGTGTTCACAAGCATTGAGGAGGCTAAAGGTAACCTTGAAGCAGGTGCCACGGGAGAAAGATAGAGTGACTCAGTGCCGGCTCCTTTATAAAGAGTCGGTGAAAGCGCGCATGTGCCAGTTACAATAGCAGGCCTGAGAGGACCTACTCAATGCGGGTGATTTGAGGGTTACAGCCCTTTATTGGAAAATCATTAATAGCGGAACCAGCTAGACCGACTATGGTCCATCATATTACCCCAGACCAGTGGTTCTCCCATTTTGAAAAGGTTTATACCGCAGGTCCCTTGGTGGAGCCACGGGTAGATGTACTGCCTAGCCTAGATATAATCCTCTTTGGATGAGGTATATTCTAGTACCGAGCTGCTTTCGCTAAATAAGGCCCCGGGTCCCAATGGAATAACTCCAGATCTCTTTCGCAACAATATTGATGTCTGGGCCCCTCTTTTAACCCAAGTCCTGAATGCACCAGCCTTAAAGGGGATGTTGCCCTCTTGGTCTACTGCGACAATAATTCCAATTTACAAAAAGGGGACAAGGACAACCCGCAATCTTATCTCCTGATCTCCCTTATTGATGCTGTAGTTAAGGTCCTGGGACGGACCCTTTTATCTAGATTGTCTTTGTGGGCCACAGATAACCAGATATTATCAGATGTCCAATTTGGCTTCCGTGAACTCATGTCAACTACAGACCAATGCCTCAATCTGTATCTTTTGACAGCCAAATACACACTGATTCAACCAGGTGTATTGTACCTAGCCTTCAGTGGACCTTACGTCCGCATTTGATTGGGTTAATCGGACTAAGTTGTGGGATATTTTAATTTCTTTGGGAGTGGACATTTGTATTGTTCATTTGCTCACATCACTCCATGCCCAGACAACAGCGATAGTGAGGTACTCACAGGAGAGCGCACTCACAAACCATTTTAATTATACGAGGAGGGTACGCCAAGGCTGTATTTTAGCTCCATTTTTATTCTCGGTTTATATTAATGGTCTTGAGGCGGCTTTATTGGCACTTCAGTCGGATTCCCCCCAGAGTTGGGAGGAGATCCTTGCCAGTTTTACTCTATGCCGATGATGTGGTGCTTAAGGCCCGCTCGGCCCGGGCCTGCAGATTTTAATAGATGGTTTAGTTTCTTTTATGGACAGGCTGGACCTGTCTGTTCATTTTACTAAGTCGTATGTATTAGTTGCAGGTCGTCGGGGGTCTCATGTGAAATGTTTCAAAGCTGACTCTCGCTAAGATCCCGGTCTTTCCATACCTAGGCGTGTTATTTGATGATCGATTACAGTGGAGAGCCCTTCTAGGTGGGAAGCTTAGCGAGCTGAACAAATCTGTAGGGTCTATTTCCAGCTTTGCTAGCAGACTGGGTTCATGGGCATCGGAGGTCATTTTAAAACTGTACAAATCCAAGGCCATCGCGAAAGTGTTATACAGCAGTGAGGTTTGGGGGTATGTCCCCTCTCATAGGTTACAGGTGGCAGAAAACAAGTTTTTGCGCCGGATCCTGCGCATCACCCACGGTACAACAGCTTGGTCTGTACATGAAGAGTTAGGTGTTGATTATTTGGTGGACCAAGTGGCAATTCAGCCCTTACTTTGCTGGTTAAAGATATGGACATGTGAAGATAAGGGTTTAAACCGCATGATCTTAGCGGACTGTCTGGTTTTGGAACATGGTAATAAAATCCCCTGGATACATTATATAAAGGAATCCTTTCAGGCCATGGGAAGGCCTGACCTTTTTTTTGCACGTCACTTTAAGCCCCGGAAATGTTAACATCACAAAAGACTTACACCATAAATTTTCCAATGCCCAGCATGAAAATATTGAGCTCCGCAAATCTACAGTGAGGGCTTATGCAATGTTAAAATCTGTGTCGGGTATGGAGCCATATCTTCTTGCACTTTCTAGTGTCCAAGATAGATTTTTAATTACACGCTTCAGATTTAATCAACTTCACCACCTTTTAGCTTCTCAGTCTGGATTTCTTTCTCTAACTCAAAGAGGCCCTTGTGACTGCGATCTCAGATCTCCACAGGACACGCTTCATTTTGTTTTATTGTGTAAATTGTTCTCAGAGCCTAGAAAACATTTCCGCTGGCATTTATTAAAGAGTCTGCAGTTTAGGCAGGCCAAAGTGGCACTTTTGCACCTGCAGTTGTTACCAAACTTCCATACCCTTCATGCAGTGATATGTTTTAAATAAGTCGCAATGTTTTATCTGTATGTAATGATTTTTACATTCTATGACTGTTTTACTGTATCTTTTATGGATGTTTTATTTTTCATCTGAATAAAGAATAAATTATTATTATACTGAGGAGGAAATAAAACATAATAAGGATGAGGGAAGAGGGGGGAAACAAGGAAGAAGGGGAGAAGCGGTCACTCAGCGAAATCATGGTACAATATTCACAGTTTGGGTGGCGGCTTAGGAGAGTACAGATCATGTGAGGGGCCGCAAAGGATAGCATCTATATGTCAGGTCAGAGCCAGATAGAAAGGCGCAACCCCTCAAGGGGCAGAGGGCCCAGCCTCCGCACCATCTCGCTCACTGTCCACCATATCCACCCGGGCGAGGAGGTACAATTCAAAGTGGTGCCAGAAATCCTAAGGCTGGGAGCTTATGGGCATAAGTTTCCAGTAGGCAGCAACTTGTTCATAACAATACCCAGCATCCTTAAGCCAATCAACTGCAAGCAGCAGTGCATGTCTGCCCCATTGCATCACAACCCTATGCTTGGCGAGGAGGATCGCTGTCAGTTTGCACACTGAGGGAGGCGCATCTTTAACATAGCTCAGCAGCACAACTCTGGGAGTGCAGTCTTGGGGGTGACCCGTGATTTTTGGAATCATTGCAAATATTTCAGCCCAGTAATTCACAATTCTTGGACAGTCTCAAGCAAGGTGAAGAATCCCTGCGGTGGGAAAATAGCAACGAACACAAAAGGCATCCTTGCTCAGACCCAACAGTTTCTCCTGGGTGTGTTAGAGGCGATGTATATATGTAACATGAATGAGGCGGAGTCGATAGTTGGGGGAGAGTGCATGCACCTGGGCACAACAGTAGTGCCACTGTTCATCTGTGAGGGGAAGGGTTATGTCAATGTGCCATGCATTCCAGCTCTTCGGGGAATGTATTGGCACAGTACTCTGCATCCCAGTGTATAGCCGTGTTATGAGCCTGCGGGGGGGAGTAGTCAAGGACCCTGCAAGCACTTGAAAGGAAGGCAGGGCATTGGGGAATGAGGCGGGCATCGCCAGGGTCACAGCACAAAGTTGATGATATGTAAAGGTGGCTAATAGATTGATATCTTCACTCTGTAGAGCTTGCTGAGGGGAGATAAAGGTGCTGTTTGGGTATATTGCACCCGTGGACGGAAGTCGCAGTTTGCGCAATCTAGATCAAGTGCCAGAGTCCTCAGTGATGAGGAAGGAAGGATGACCAATGAGCGGTATAGATGGAGCGAATAGGTGCTTGATGCGAGTTCTAAACCTGAGCTCGCTCCACGCAAAGACAGTACACACCACAGTGTCAATCTGCATTTGCAGGTGCTCAGGGGGTCATGAACAGCACCCTTGGGGGTGGGCAGGGATCTGCGTGGTTGGATTCAGGGGCCATGTGGGCAAGGAACTGTGACAAACCCCCAAATCTGGCAAATTCCCTAATGAGAGGGTTTAAGTGTGTATGTGGGTCCCTGACATACAATTGACATTGTCTGCCTATAGTTGACACAAGGATTCTTCGAGGAGGAAATGCAAGTCTGCGATGGGCGTGATGCTGAGGAGCCACTGCAAGTGGCTCCATCGCTATCACAAAGAGTATATGTGACAAGGGGCATCTCTGTTGGGTAACCCTTGTGACTGCACAGGGGGCTGAGATTCCGCCATCCACGTGCAGCCGGGCTGCTGGTTAAGAAATAGAGCAAGCCGGGGGGCGTGGCTTCGGCGCCAGGGAAGATGGCCGCGTTCATGTAGAGCTCCGTGGCGGTGTACGGAGACGGAAGATCTCCAGGCGGCATTTCCCGATATCGGACCCTCAACTCTACAGCATTTAAAAGATGAAGACTCGTGCCTCATTTTGGGAGCTTTGTGAGCGTCTGGGGTGAGCCGGTTGTCTCTTCCTGTGCAGGTGCAGTTTCTCCTCAACATCGAGCGGCCGCCATTTTGAGCGTCTGACGCTCGATTTCCTCAGCGCTTCTGTCCTTTTGTTTCCACATGAGGGCTCTGTCAGGACATTATAAACAAGGATTTTTTAGCTACATCCTTTGCCCATATGTTCCTGACCTCCTCTGTGCATTCCAAGACTTTACAAACGGTCATAAAGCCCAATAGTATGAATTGAGCAATTTTTCAACATTTAAAGTGAGCATTTTACCGCGCTTTTGATCATACTTGTTCTTCTGCAGTTGTTATTTTATTGTGGAGCTGCCGGAGTCATTCTCTTCATACTTCTGGTTCCTGACTCTTCTCCTCATGCTGCCTGTGCATATCATTCGTTCTGTTGCTCATATGTCTCTTTGCCTGCTCTGCTCATAACAGCTGGGTGATTCTCCTAAAAGAATGTCTCAATGAAGTAATTTTCTTCTCATTTCTTCATTAACACACACCTTCGACAACACTAAAGGTTTTCTGTGTTTTTTCTTCGAGTTTTTTGTAGCAAGGGATTTACTCAATTCGCCTCTCTGTTCTCCATAAAATTTGCGAACAATAGTGTGGTGTGTCATGGCAAAAGCACGCTCATCTCGTAATGGTTCTAATCTTGACAACACTCTACTGTCTGATAACCCCTTTAGTGTCTTGCAAGAGAATATGGATGAATCTGACCCTGCTCAAGTTCATACAAATGTGACACCTTCTGCCATACCTCGCGGTAACTCTAAGCAACTATCTAAAATTCCCTCTACTTCAACTACAAGCTCTACTAAACGTGTTAAAAAAGATCCGCCATCACCAACTAATTCTACAATGTCACTGTCTATGGAGTTGCTTCTTCAAGAAATCCGTGCTCTCAAACCTCTCATGGAGGAAGCAAATAGCCGTCTCCAAATTCTTGAGGACAAGTGGTCCCAAATGGAGCAACAAACTTTGCATTTGACTCAACGTGTTGACACTATCCAAGATGTTACCAATCAGATCCCTCCTTTGCAACTAGAGGTATCTCACCTAAAACAACAGGTTGAAAATTTGGAAAACCGCAATAGGCGTAATAACTTACGCATTTATGGTCTTGTAGAGGGAATTGAAGGTTCAGATCTTATTTCCTTCTTTCAATCATTTCTCCCTTCTCTTTTGGACCTTCCTGAATCTCCGAAATTAAACATTCAAAGAGCTCATCGCTTGGGTCAAATCTCAAAATTTACAACTTCCACCACTAAACCAAGAGGCGTCATTCTGTATTTTTTAGAATATACAGACTTACTTAAAGTCCTTCATGCTGCCAAAACTAAAGGAAAATTATCTTGGCAAGGAAATAATCTCTTTTTTGCTCAAGACTATGCAAAAGCAACTGCTGATCGACGGAAGAAATTCCTGGACATGAGACCTGCGCTCCGTAACTTGAATGCTCGTTATGGCCTGTTTCATCCTTGTCTTATGAAAGTGACTTTTAACAATAAAACCACTGCCTACGAGGATCCGGCACGTCTGCAACACTTCTTAGACTGTTGCAAAGATGATAACATGGAAATCCCTCGCACTTCGTTAATTTGAGCCTATTTTTTGAAATTTTGTTGTTTTATTATGACTAAGTTCTTCATACCTCTTAAAGTCATGTGCAGTTCATTGTGGTCCTTGTTTCTGTGATCCCACCTTTTTCGCCTGGACGGTGTCTCCCCTTTCCGTTTCGTCTTGGAGTTTCTGCGTGGATGTCCTGTCTTCCATGTGTGGTTCCACCATCCCCATGTTTCCGTGTCTTTTGTGGTATGTTCATTTATTATTTTCTCATCTCTTCTCCTTCTTCTGTATTTATCTTATCTGTATATCCTGCACTCACTTTTGTACATGTTTCGCCTTTTCCTTTACATGTCTCCCCTAATTCCCCGTCCCACTTCACTTACTGGTTTTTCTGCTATCTCTCTAATTCAATTCATTTCTTATTTCATCTTCATTTTCTTTCCTTCTCTTACTTCCTTCTTTTCTTTTTCTACATATATCAGTTCTCCATGAAAGTTCTTCAAGTTAATAATTTGACATATGTTGCAATGTTATTTACATTTATGTATAACTGTTTGATCGTACTTTTGGATTTAATATTTACATTTAGATGTCGTTAAATATCTTATCTTGGAATGTTAAAGGTTTGGGGTCCCCCATTAAACGTCAGCGAGTTTTATCGCATATTGCCAATCTAAAAGGGGATATTGCTTTACTGCAAGAAATTCATGTAATAGAGACTGAGATAACTAAATTACGTCGTCATTGGGTAGGTCATGTGTTTGCATCACCAGGTTCAGGAAAACGTAATGGTGTTTATCCTCTGCCATAAGCGTTTGAATGTCCAAATCATAAGTCAAGACAAGGATTCTGAAGGTAGATGGGTTGTAGTCTCTTTACTGATTAATAAGATTCCTTTAACCATTTTCAATGTTTACGCTCCCACTAATCAAGACAAGTTATTCTGGCCCCAAGTTCTCTCTTCCTTGATGCAATATACTGACGACTATTTAATTCTTGGTGGTGATTGCAATATGATTATGGACCCATTTTTGGATAGACGATCTAATTCTAGATTCTCTCCCTCTTCCATGCACACTCAATTTACTTCCACTATCTTTCAAAGGTCTCTTGTAGATTCTTGGAGACTTTGTCATCCTACGTTACAAGAATACACATATTATTCACCTGTTCATTCCTCTCAATCCCGGATAGATTATCTTTTTATTTCCAAAGCCTTAACTCAACATATTTCCCACTCTGACATAGGCTCTATTTTAATCTCTGACCATGCTCCAATTTCTTTAAGTTTGGATTTGCTCCCTCCCATCACAGGTACCAGGCGATGGAGATTCAATAACTCTCTTCTATTAGATTCTAAATTTACCTCAACCTTTCTCGAATTTGCAACCATATTTTTTGCCGAAAATGAATCCCCTCAGGCATCCCCCAACTCATTTGGGATACTTTTAAAGCTGCCTCTAGAGACTTCATTATTTCATTCGTAGCCCAAAAACGACGAGCAACCTCTCACTCCATACAGTTACTTAGTACACAAATTAAAAAATTGGAACATACTTATTACTTATCACAGAACCAATCGGATTTAAATGAACTTATTAAAGCTAAACTCTCTTTCAATAAACTTTCTACCAATTCTGCAAATTTGTTCTTACTTAAGTCTAGTGCTAAGTATTATAGCGCACAAAATAAATCTGGCAATCTTCTTGCTAATTATCTTAAGATTAAAAAAGAACGCACAAAAATTGAATCTATTGTAACTTCAACTAATATTACAGTCCATAAAGATGAAGATATTCTTTTAGAATTCACTAACTTCTATCAAACACTTTATACACCTGAATTCTCCCCCCAACAGACTGATATTTCACAATATTTATCTTCCATTCCCCCTCCTTCCTCTCTGGATGTAGATTTCTCATCCTTAGAAGCTGATATACAGCCTACTGACATTCTTAAAGCCATTCAAGTACTTAAAAAAGGAAAAGCCCCTGGGCCTGATGGCTTTACTATAGAATTTTACTCATATTTTTCAAGTCTCCTCATTCCTAAATTACACCAGTTGTTTTTATTCTTTATATCTTCCCAAAAATCAGAGGGTTCTTTTCAAGAAGCCTTGATTTGTCTTCTCCCTAAAGAAAATAAAGACCATACACTATGTAAGAACTATAGGCCCATCTCTTTAATCAATTTGGACTATAAGATCTTTGCGAAAATTCTTGCTCTCCGTTTAGATAATATTTTACCTCGACTAATTGGCAAAGAACAATGCGGCTTTATTAAAGGCCGGCATTTATCTGATAACACCAGACTCTTTTTAATGTCCTCAGCAAATCCCTGTCTCATAGACATTCTTTGGCGGCTGTTGCATTGGACGCTGAAAAAGCCTTTGATAGAGTTAATTGGCAGTTTATTTTTTCAACACTGGTCTGGTTTGGTTTTGGCCCCAAATTTCTTTCTTATGTCTCATTACTCTACTCTTTTCCTAGATCCTTTATTCTAGCTAATAGTCTTGTATCTTCCTCTTTTCCTCTCTACAGAGGAGTCCGACAAGGTTGTCCTCTTTCACCACTTTTATTTATTTTGGCATTAGAGCCCTTTCTAACAAAGATTCGCTTGAATAATGCTATCACTGGATTCCAATATGGTGATAAACATCTAAAACTCTCAGCATATGCTGATGACATTCTTCTATTTATCTCCAACCCTCAAATTTCCGTACCGACTTTTTATCAGAGGTTTCAAATTTTGCCTTAGTTTCAGGATACAAACTCAATGTTGATAAATGTGAAATTCTTCCCCTAAACAAACACTGTCTCCATGCTGATTTTCTATCTTCTTCCTTTCACTGGAGTCCAACTAAGATTAAATACCTAGGCTTATGGTTCACACCCTCTATAAAGGATACTGTAGCGTTGAATTTAAAGAATCTACAAATTACTTTAAATACTTCCACGACACGCTGGCATCCCTTATTCTTATCTTGGTGGGGTAGATTGGACTCTATAAAAATGATGCTAGTTCCAATAATTTTATTCTTCTTATCTAATCTCCCAGTTAATATTCCCAAATCCTGTTATAAAAATATCTATAGCATCCTATCAAAATTTTTATGGCAAAACAAACGAGCTAGGATTTCTTTTTCCAAACTTAAACAACCTAAACATAGGGGTGGAGTCAATTTCCCTGATTTCTCTTCATATCACACCTCATTTTTTCTCAAACACTCTTCCTCTCTGTTGTCTGAGAATATGGCTGAATCTAACTCCCAACCTACGTGGGCAGAAATTGAATCCTTTCTCATTCATCCTTTCACCTTTGAGGAATTCGTGTCCTTATCTTATGCGATACAAAAGGGGATGATGGACGGAACGCTTGAGCCAATCAAACACTCACCCCCAGTCAACTGATCTGGGTTTAATCCATCATCATTCTTTAGCTCACTCCACCACCCCAGTTCAGACATGGCCATATGCAAATCAGTCTGACCCTGTGCCTCATGGGAACAGTCCAGCCCGAACTGCCAAGCCATGTCTTCCCTGGACCGGAAACAAGCATCCTAGGACCGGTTTCTGGCATTCCAGCCGTCATCAGCCAGGCTTGCTTGAATCCAGTGGCAAAGTGAGCAAGGGACCCACGTCTGGGCATACCCCCGCCAACTCTTGATGCCCAACCCCGAGCGAGCCCCAGCCCAGCGACTGAAAACACAGCGTAGGAAGCCCCTAAGGCCAAGGACTGCTCCCTCCGCCCAGTCAAAGCCATCAGCTCCCCCGCGCTGCTCAGGCAGGGAAGGGCAAGGCCCCGAGGCATTCGCGCAAGGCCGGGGAGTTGCAGTAGCTACCTCGGCACAGGCGGGCACAATGCAAACCCGGAAAGCGGGTTTATGCCCCCAGCGCCACGAGCGATTACACAAACATCGTATGCGAGGCGGCCGCCACTACTGCCGCCTATACCTCATAGGTTGGTCCAGGGAAGACATGGCTTGGCAGTTCGGGCTGGACTGTTCCCATGAGGCACAGGGTCAGACTGATTTGCATATGGCCATGTCTGAACTGGGGTGGTGGAGTGAGCTAAAGAATGATGATGGATTAAACCCAGATCAGTTGACTGGGGGTGAGTGTTTGATTGGCTCAAGCGTTCCGTTCATCATCCCCTTTTGTATCGCTTTGTTCGCCCTAAGTTGGCGGGGGTATGCCCAGACGTGGGTCCCTTCCTCACTTTGCCACTGGATTCAAGCAAGCCTGGCTGATGACGGCTGGAATGCCAGAAACCGATCCTAGGATGCTTGTTTCCGGTCCAGGGAAGACATGGCTTGGCAGTTCGGGCTGGACTGTTCCCATGAGGCACAGGGTCAGACTGATTTGCATATGGCCATGTCTGAACTGGGGTGGTGGAGTGAGCTAAAGAATGATGATGGATTAAACCCAGATCAGTTGACTGGGGGTGAGTGTTTGATTGGCTCAAGCGTTCCGTTCATCATCCCCTTTGTATCGCTTTGTTCGCCCCTAAGTTGGCGGGGGTATGCCCAGACGTGGGTCCCTTGCTCACTTTGCCACTGGATTCAAGCAAGCCTGGCTGATGACGGCTGGAATGCCAGAAACCGATCCTAGGATGCTTGTTTCCGGTCCAGGGAAGACATGGCTTGGCAGTTCGGGCTGGACTGTTCCCATGAGGCACAGGGTCAGACTGATTTGCATATGGCCATGTCTGAACTGGGGTGGTGGAGTGAGCTAAAGAATGATGATGGATTAAACCCAGATCAGTTGACTGGGGGTGAGTGTTTGATTGGCTCAAGCGTTCCGTCCATCATCCCCTTTTGAATCGCTTTGTTCGCCCTAAGTTGGCGGGGGTATGCCCAGACGTGGGTCCCTTGCTCACTTTGCCACTGGATTCAAGCAAGCCTGGCTGATGACGGCTGGAATGCCAGAAACCGGTCCTAGGATGCTTGTTTCCGGTCCAGGGAAGACATGGCTTGGCAGTTCGGGCTGGACTGTTCCCATGAGGCACAGGGTCAGACTGATTTGCATATGGCCATGTCTGAACTGGGGTGGTGGAGTGAGCTAAAGAATGATGATGGATTAAACCCAGATCAGTTGACTGGGGGTGAGTGTTTGATTGGCTCAAACGTTCCGTCCATCATCCCCTTTTGTATCGCTTTGTTCGCCCTAAGTTGGCGGGGGTATGCCCAGACGTGGGTCCCTTGCTCACTTTGCCACTGGATTCAAGCAAGCCTGGCTGATGACGGCTGGAATGCCAGAAACCGGTCCTAGGATGCTTGTTTCCGGTCCAGGGAAGACATGGCTTGGCAGTTCGGGCTGGACTGTTCCCATGAGGCACAGGGTCAGACTGATTTGCATATGGCCATGTCTGAACTGGGGTGGTGGAGTGAGCTAAAGAATGATGATGGATTAAACCCAGATCAGTTGACTGGGGGTGAGTGTTTGATTGGCTCAAACGTTCCGTCCATCATCCCCTTTTGTATCGCTTTGTTCGCCCTAAGTTGGCGGGGGTATGCCCAGACGTGGGTCCCTTGCTCACTTTGCCACTGGATTCAAGCAAGCCTGGCTGATGACGGCTGGAATGCCAGAAACCGGTCCTAGGATGCTTGTTTCCGGTCCAGGGAAGACATGGCTTGGCAGTTCGGGCTGGACTGTTCCCATGAGGCACAGGGTCAGACTGATTTGCATATGGCCATGTCTGAACTGGGGTGGTGGAGTGAGCTAAAGAATGATGATGGATTAAACCCAGATCAGTTGACTGGGGGTGAGTGTTTGATTGGCTCAAACGTTCCGTCCATCATCCCCTTTTGTATCTTATGCTCCAGCAAGGCTGTCTCTCCCCATTCTTAAAAATGCCCGTAAAATCTTTCATCCACTCATATTTGATGGCCTAGATGATCGTACCCGATTTCTACAATCCCCTATTTGGTACAACAAACATATTAAAATAAAAAATAGGACTCTTTTTTGGAAAGATTGGTTGGATTTCGGTCTTAAATGGACTCATCAACTTTTTCAAGGTGATACTTGTATTCCCTTTTCTATAATTCAGACTCATTTTTCTCTTCCTCCCTCTTTTTATTCCAAATATGTGTCATTGATCACAGCCGCTCAAATTTCCTATGATTTTTTCACATACCCCTCTACAAATACCAAATCTTCTTCTATCACAATCTCATTTTTACACACTCCCTCCTCTGCATCTCAAATTTATAAGAAATTAAGAGATACTTCTATTACTCGTGATAAATCGACAGTAGAATGCAATTGGGAATCTGATTTAGGTGAATCTTTCTCTATTTTAACATGGGAAAAAATTTGGACTAAAATAAGGAAGTCTTCTAGAGCAGCGAACACTACGCAAACTTTATTTTTCATATATAATAGACTGTTGATCACTCCAGCTAAATTACATCACATAGATTCTACTGCCCCTTCTACCTGTTGGTCCTGCTCAGACCCTGTAGCAGATCTTAAACATATGCTATTTACTTGCCCAGTTATTCATCATTTTTGGATCAGAGTGTGGCAACAAATCAACAAAATTTTTCATACCCATATACCTTTTTCTTTTGTCCATATTTTTCTAGGTAGCATCTCAGAAGTATGGTCTTCCTCCAACACTAACTTCTCCATTGTTGATTTACTTTTAGCTGTAGCATTTCAACAAATCACTAAGTCATGGAAGAATGCCTCCAACGTTTCCTTTCAAGCCTGGTGGTATGGAGTTTGTTTTAACCATAGATTGGATAGGGCATATGTTCATCCCATTACACTTGCTATTAAACGTGATTTATTGTGGTTACCTATTACGTCTTTCCTAAATACATCTGCTCATTCCCTACCTTTACATAATCCTCGCAATGAAGAAGTACCCAAACCTCCTTGAAGTTAATGATTGTTATCTGTTATTTATTCTATTTATATCTCGATCATAACATAAGTCTCTACTTTAGGATTTAATGTACGTTTATCTATTGTATTTCAGTCATAAAACCAGTTATATCATTTGCTATTCCTTCTCCCTCCCCTTCCTTCCCTCTCCCCCTCTCTTGTTTCTTTCTCCTATATGAAATATTTCCAATTTATTGTATTGATATATTGTATGTTAATACTGATATGCCTTTATTTTCATATCCAATAAACTCTCTTTAAAACTCAAAAAGAAATAGAGCAAGCCAATGAGTTCAATAAAGGTGGGGCTCACTCCGGGGTGTGTCAGTAGGGTGAAGAGAAATGGCCATTCAAGAGAGTCAAACACCTTTGTGGCATCCAAAAATACCGCCACTGTGTGCAGGGCTGGATTACTGGTGTTGTGGAGGGCAAAGAAAGTGCACAGATTTAACTATGTAGACCTGCCCGGCACAAAACCTGCTTGATTGGGCCTCACCATGGTTAGTAGGAGTAGAAGGAGGTGCAAAGCGATGAGTTTAGCAAGAATTTTATTATCCATAGTAATTATGGATAATGTGCGAAAGGAATCGCAGTGGTGAGTGTTCTTGCCAGGTTTAAGGATTGTTACAATGAGTGCTTCACGTAAGGAGGGAGGTAAGACTCCAGAAGAGAGTGATTCATGGAACATGGTGAGAAGGTGTGGGGCTAGCAGGGGGGCATACTCCTTACAAAACACGGCGGTGAGGCCATCAAGGCCAGCTGTCTTATCTGCAAGTTTTGCACTGATAACTCTGGTGACCTCCTCTACTATGAAAGGTTCGTCCATCAAGAACAGTGAGCAGCCAAGTGGCTACACCCAAAACCATCTTTCAGCCATAGCAGCTGGATCGAGTCCAGGTAAGCAGTAGGGTCTAGGAGAACAGACCCCTGACAGGTTTGATATAGAGAGGAAAAAAAGTGAATCATGGCAGTTTGTACATCCGCCATGCTAGTGTGAAGCTGTGAGTGATTCTCATGTATCTCAGTGATCTAATCACTTGCCCTTGGCCTGTAGAAAAGTTGGGCAAGCGACTTGCCTGGTCTGTCGCCCTCCCCTAAGCATCGTGCCTATGACTCCCTCCCAAGGTAGTGTGTCTTCTGCTGTTCAGCCTCCTCGTGTTCCAATAACTTGCGCCAAATGGAGGCCACCATGGAAGCTTCGTGGTCTGTAAAGAACCGAAGCTCAAGCTCCCTAATTTCTTTCTCCAGATGTGCAAGGTTGGTGCAAAATGCGCGGAGAATGCCTGCCTGCTTAGCAATGCATACTTCTCGAATGATGACTTTAAAGGCCTCCCACAGTGAGGAACGTGAAATCTCTGCATTGTTGTTATGTTCAAAATATTCCACTTGTGCTGTCCTGATACCTTCCCAGAACACCTGAACGGGCAGGGCTCCAGCAGGAAGCCTCCATAAAAAAGTGCAAGATAGACTGCTGGGGAGCAGGAGCTCCAGTAAAACTGGAGCGTGATCCAAGAGCGTTCTCGGCAAGTGAGATACCTGAGTCATCCACGTCAGCACATCTCACGACGCCAGCCAATAATCTATGCGCGACCACAAAGCATGGGTCATTGTAATACAAGTGCCCTGCTTAGCACTTGCACGCAGAAAAAGCCAGAATTCAGCCAGATCAAAGTCATCCATAATCAGTTGCAGCTGAGCCGCAGAACAGGGATGAAGGCACCTACAGTCGCTAGATCTATCCATCTTGGGGTTGAGTACCACATTAAAATCACCTCCCCATAAGTTCACTCTGGGACCAAGAGTCTTGGCAAGTCACCATATCTCAGCAAAAAACTGGGGGTCGCCTATGTTAGGCCCATAAATGGAAAGGAGTTTGACAGGATGGTCGTACAGGATGCTGGCAGGGAGGACAAATCGGTCTTGCGTGTCTCAGATGAACCTACACGTGTGCCAAGGTAGCCCCTTCCTGGTGAAGATCGTGGCTCCACGGCCATAATTGGATTAATATGCTGCGTGCTTTTTCCCAACCCATCCGGATTGCAAACGCACCTGTGTCTCCTCTGTGAGGTGTAATTGTTGTAAAAAGCAGATGCCAATGGAGTGTCTTTGTAAGTATGCAAAGATCTGGCATGCCTTGCGATGGTCATTAAGCCCCTGGACATTCCATGTCACAGCTTTAATCGACCACATGATGAAAGAGGACTTTGAAAAGGAAGCAGTAGCCTCCTATCCTAAGATCACATGCAATAACTGGGGAAAGCACAGGCTGAGTGACACAGAACAAAAAAGCTACAAGAACAGTGAGCAGCCTGAATATGAATTGCAGGGACGGCACGATATACTAAATAGGGGCAACATATTAAAATTGCAAGCAGAAATCTCAGCCTTAAAACATTTAAATTCAACAAACCTTCTGGCCGTAGAATTTCTTCCGAAGGGGAAACAAAAAAGCAATGAACAAATGCTCACCACATGGCAGTCAGAAGAAGAAGCCCATCATGAATTTTAAACTACAAACCTGGAGTATAAAACTATCCAAACCCATTATACCACATTACCCCGGTCCCCTTATTGAAAACTCTTCCCACAAAGTAAATCACAGATCAGGACAATCAGAAGGAAAACCACAGGTGCACTCAGTTTTGCAGAACGCAAAAGGAAGAAGTCCATCGATTCCACAGAGGAGTGGAGTCTTTAAAGATCAGAAAGTGGATGCAGAATTAGACAAAGATCAATGGAGCTGGCTTTCAGGTACCTTGAATGAAGCTACGGGTAACTGACCCATGGACGACAAATTGCCAAACCCAACAAAGGAAACATTGATCTCCTCTCTTGGAATATAGCTTGAGCAAAAAAATGGCTGGAAGAAGGCAGCCCTCCTCAAGGCTGGGAAACATGTGATATAATTTCCCCCAGAAGACATGGGCAGTGGAGGACATACCCCTTGTAGGTTTCACACATTACATCTTACCAGCAGAGAAACATAAGAAACACGCCGCCCGAAAGGGGGCCTGGCAGTCTATGTGTCCACAGCCCTAAACATCAAATCAGATCAGATAGTCTCTCCTGGATCCAATGTGCAATTAATTAAATTTACTCTATGTGCCTTTGAGAAATCAAGAACAGTACTGTTGATTAACACTTATGCACATCCAAAGGCAAGAAAGAAAAAAGCTCATAATGCCACAATCTTGGACATAAGATGCACTTACCCCTCTTGGGACATAGTGCTAACAGAAGATTTTAACTCTAATCTAATCTATTCCCCGGATGAAGAGGAGAAATTAGCAGCTGATAACATGTGCTGGAATGTTCAACCTCAATACCAACCTAAGACAGCCCGTCCTGATCACATAGGCCAACACTTGGTAAAAGCATTAGAGTATCTTGGAATGAGAGTTATAAATGGCAGATCAACGGACGACATCCCGCCCAAACATACTTTTCATGGAGGGAAGATGTGATCCAGACTTGATTATATGGTATTCTCATTACCACTGATGCCTTTCCTCCTCTAATTTTCAATTGAATATACCACTAGGAGTGACCACTCTAATCAACACATTCATCTTAACTTAAACTTAACTAAACATCAGGTTAATTCTGCAACAGAGGGAAGTATTTATTCAATTGATCTAAAACGGCACAAATGGACAAATGAAACCATTGAGGAACTCCAAAACAAACTAAAGGGGCTTATAACAGCAAGTGAAAACGAGGCCCAAATAAAATACAAGCCTGGGTAAACTTTACAGCGAAATTAACACTGTACGTATGCTTTTATGGTTGTATTACTGAAGCCGAATAAAGAAATAAAGAAGAACAACACTAATGTCTGGAAAACAAAAACAGGCACTCAGAAATAACAACAACAAGGAATTAACAAGTGAGGTTTACACCCTGAAATGTGAACTAAAGAAAGCCATCAGGAGACTAAAAACAATGGACCTGGATCAAACAGCATGGGACAATGTACGCCAACTGAGGAAAGTGTACAAAAAGAAGTTATGGGAGGATAAAAGAAGCAGTGATTATAAATTCTTGTCAAAATTACTATACAATGCTAAAAAAACTAACTCCAGCAACTTTTGGGAAATAATAAATAACTTGAATAGGCCAGTCAACACTCTAAACTCAAATGAACAAGAACATGAGTGGGCACATTTTCTAACAAAAAGATTTATAGAAACCTCATCCTCTGAACACCCGGCTCGTACGCAGGGAGATTGCTTTTATCAACAAGATCTAGAGGTGGTAAAAGGAAGTGTAGAAAAATCTCAAACAAGGAAAAGATGGTACTTGTAACCTAAATGCCAAATTGGAGTTGTTAGCAGAAGATATAACAAGGAATTACGGTAAAGATGGCACTTGTTATCTAAAGATAAAATCAGATACTTCCTTTTATTCAGCAGAAGAAATAACAAGCATAATACGGAAAGGCAGAGGAGACGGTGCACCAGGGCCCAATGGCATTCCTCAAGTAATTTTCAAAAATGATCCATCTTTCTGGAGCAACCATCGAACCATACTATTTAAAGAAACCGAGCAACTGAATCATATTCCGTCTAGTTGGCAAGGCTCAATAATCACACCCATCTACAAAGGAGGAGATAGAACATGTCCATCGAATTGCAGGTTAACTGCCCTATTAGACATAGAAGCAAAGTATTACGCCTCTCTGATCCTGGAAGATCTGACTGAGTGGTCAGATAAGCTTAACCTGATTCCGGTCGACCAGACAGGTTTTAGAAAAGGGATCGGGACAATCACAAACATTCTAACTCTTTCATTAATAGCAGACAAATGCAAGCGGAGAAAACAACAACTGCACCTTTGTTTTATAGATCTAAAGGCAGCATTTGACAGTGTAGATCGTCACCTGCTATGGAAAAAACTGAGAGCTTGGAATATTCCTGAGAGAATATTAAGAGGAACACTGCTGTTCTACTCCCAAACATGGATAAAAATAAAGTTGGGCGAGGGCTCAAGATTATCTAGAAAGGTGAATACAAACAATGATTAAAAACAAAGATGCGTGTTGGCTCCGCACCCTTTTAATCTATTTATGTCTGACCTGGCAAATCAGCTTGATAAGATCAACTCTCATCCACTGCAACTGGGAAAGCTATCATTATCGCATCTCTCCTATGCGAACGATGTGGTGTTAATGAGCCTAACTAAGATCGGTCTCCGTAGGTCTCTTATGGAAATGACGGAATATATATCAACCTACAAACTAGAAATCACCACATCAAAAAGCTAAACAATGCTCATCAGCAATCACCCAACTACCAAGCAGAACATATGGCTTGATGGTAATCCGTTAGAGGAAGTAACTAGTTAAAAATACTTGGGGTTTTACATTGATAATAGACTAAACCACCAGGAGCAGAAAACTTATGTGTCACAGCGAACTAGGGAATTAACGTTCGCCTTCAGGACCCTGGCAAAAAAACTGCAGGGGCCATCATATGAACCTCTGCTTGCAGTGATATCGGCTAAAATGCTTCCAACAATAACATATGCCAATATTGCTCTACACGGCAACGACTCAGAACTTCTGAACAAACTAGTAGTCTCAGCCTATAAAAAGGTTTTTCAGATACATCAGTCAGCTTCACCAGACCAGGTGCGACTTGAATTCGGACTAATAAACGAAACAATCGGAAGAATGTACACCACAATAAAGCTTTGGTATTGACAGAAACAGAATATAGCTAGCTCCATACTCAAAAAGACCCTCTGGACAGAACTTGAAAATGACAAAAAATCACCATACAATCAATACCTTCAAAAAGCTCTAACAACTTCTTGCACGGGCGAGCTATGGAACAATAATTTTCCTTATTCAACCTTCAAGCAAGTAATAAACAAAAGAGCAAAATTTTACTCCTTGTTATTCGATAAAAAAATCTTCAGCTTGAGATCGCACGCTTGGATGGTGATTAAAAATCATAAGATCGTTGCACCGGCACCTTATTTAAGTATTTCATTTTCAATCTATCGAAAAAGACAACTGATGGCTCTACACTTTGGAAAACTACCATCGATTGCAGACAAGCCAACCTGGATCCATAAAGGGCCTACACTATGCCGACTTTGCGTCAGCAACAAAGAGGATTTTATTCACCATACTTTACACAGCACGAGTCACTTTATTAAGAAAAGCTCTAAACATCAGAGGAATAAGGACATGCAGAGCGGCCAAAATAACAAGGCTAGATCAGTCAGATCCTCAAATGAACTGTAAACTCATAACATTTCTCAATCTTCATGATCAGGCACTGAAAATTGAAACGCTAACTACAAAGCAGAAAGAGAAAATTATGAATTAATAAGAAACTTTATTGTACAGGACACATAAGTGCATAAATGATCTTAACTTTACAATCAGGCCTGAAAAGTGAACTCCCAACTGTGCGGTAGAATGTGGAAATTTTATGATTTTGTAAGATTTCAATTGTATAAGCTATGAACCTCATCAGAGGTATGTGAACACCATTGATTATAACAATTGAGAATGTAAAGCCTATAATGTTTTTAAAAAATTTGAAGAAATTTTATTGCTTACTTTTATTCATGTGAAATATTGTTAAGGTTTTAATTAACTAAACAATAAACATTTATTATCATTATCAGTGAGCAGCCAAGTGGCCGCAACCAAAAACCATAGTGAACAGAACCCCCACCACCCACTTTGGTCCTCCAATCAGACCAAATGCACCAATCCCACCCTACCTTAGAACCCCAACAACAATGAGCTGAGGCACTTCTGGGAATCATCCTGTAGGGGGAAAATAGGAGACAGGCTCCCTACCCAACTACAAGTAGCTGGGTGGCCAGAGCAGAGGTGAGAAGATACCCGGGGACCCCCGGGAGTTATGTAATCAGACATTTTAGGACATGGGCTGAAGTCAGAATCCAGGATGGCAGTCTAAAGCAGTGAATCAGAGGCGGAGACTCCGCATTATCGCCGACCATACATCCACCATCTAGTCCCAGGAGGAGATGTACTGCAGAAATTGTCAGTCCCAGGAAACCGCAGTATGCGTGGATTGGTGAATTTGCATTAATAAGTTTTGCTAAGGCATGCATCATTCTGTTCTCGATCTCCCCTGGGCGACCCCGCCATCTTCAGAGGGATGGTCTGAATGAACTTGGCGGATTTTTTTTGATTGGTGAAAACAAGTGTTTTATCGGTGTGGGAAATTCGCAATTTGGCAGGGTATAGGAGTGAGTATGAAGCTTCAGTGCACTGAAGGCCTCTCTTAACCAGCAGGAAATGACTGCACGTAGCCTGCAGGGTTATAGTGAAATCTGGGAACATGGAGAGCTCAATCCCTTTGTAATTCATCAGTTGCCACTCCCTCGCAAGGCACAGGGCGGTGTCCCGGTCTCTAGGGCAATGATGGGGCGAGGCGCTGTACCGGGCGGTGGCCTAGGACCAAGTGTCCATGGGCCCTCTCATCAGTGAGCATGGGCGAAAGGTCAGTTCTGAAGAGTGTACGCAGCATATCTTCTATTAAGTCTTCCATCCTGCCCATCTCAGTCGACTCCGGCACTCCAATAATTCCTAGATTGTTTCTTCTGGAACGGGCCACCAGGTCTTCCTTCTTATTCTGTATCACTTCAAATACCTTTTCCATTTGCAGGAGTCTTTCCTTGTCCATGGTGAGTTCATCTTCGGCTTCAGATGTGCAGTGTTGTAGTTCATCAAGGCGGTCATAGGGGTCGATTCCGATCTCGGCCGGTAGGGCTCCGAATCGGATTCGGCTTTACCGGATCCGATTCGGAGCCCTGTTTCCCGACCGATCCGTACGCGCGTCCGGACGAGCGAGTACGATGCGAAATCGCCGACCGACTCGTCCGGGCATCCCGACCGCTCTAACCGACTCGTTCCTGGCTCGAACCGCACCGACCGACTCGCTCGGACTCGACTCGCACCGCGCAATGGAGACGTTTCCCGGCCGGGTGAGTACGATGCGCGCCGCGAGCAGTCCGACCGAGCCGCACACTCCGGCTCAGAAGAGCTGTCGGAGCCGTACTCCTGGGGTCCGTGTCGGACCCCTGAACAGCGTAGCCGCGCGAGTCGCACACAGGGGGACCCATGGGTCCCTCTACCTGTGCGTGGCACGGGCGACCGCTTCGCCGCGTACACGCTGTGGGGGGCGCCTTGTCCGCGATCGCACTCCATTGAGTCAATGGGAGCCCGTGTATGCGCGTCGTACAACAGGCTCCCATTGACTTCAATGGAGTCCGACTCGATCGAGTCCGATAGCATACGGACGCATCGTACTCGTTCGGTCGGGCTGCACGGGTCCGATTCGGTCGGAAATCTCTCCGGGTCCGGCTCGGTCGGAGTGATTTCCGGCCCGAATCGGAATCGGCCCCATAGTGTTTATCAATCTTTTCTGTAAACTGATTGAACCTGTCAGCCAGAAGGTCAATTTTGGTGTCAGTTGCCGTTAAACTCTGCTTTAAATCTATAAACATGGAGTGTATGTCGAAATCCGGGGAAGTGCCATTAGCGTTGAGTATCACCCCTTGCGAGGCCTCAGATGACGGCTCCATCGTGCGTCTAATGTCTATTGCCGAGAGTTTGCACTGCACTGGTGAATATATAAGCTATGCAAGTTGAATAATACGGATCTAGAATAGATCCTTGTGAGGCCTCAAATTAAACGACTATAGGAGTGGAATTATGATCACCTGTTTTAAAGGATTGTGTTTCATTAGACAGGTATGCTTTAAACTAGTTCAATGTCCTGCATTCAATTCGCATACTCGTGCATAAAGTATGCAGGCCAATGTTGTGGTGACTTGTATCAAAAGCTGGACTACTGGCATGCAGCATGTTCCTTCATCGAAGACCCTCATGGAGTCATCTACGTCCTGGAGCATGGAGGTTTCTGTTCTGTGACCAGATCTAAAACAAGACTGACATAGTCTTAATGACTGTTTTATGTATATTTCTCCACTGGGTGGCTATACATTTCTCTATGATGTTAGCTAGAAAGGGTAAACCTTTAAAGAGTATGTGGTTTTCAAGATAGTCAGGGTCTGGATTAGGTTTTTTAATAGAGGACAAACATTGCCCACTGTAGCCAAACTGGTGAAAGTGCCCAGATTCAAAAGAACAAAATCTGGAGGTAGGGCCTTCAGCACCGCAGCAGCGCGGCTCTGGAACACCCTCCCATCTGAGATCAGACAGTTGGAAGATCTTCTTCAGTTCAGAAAAAGGCTAAAGACATGGCTCTATCCCAGAGCATGACCCTTACCATTCTCTTAGTCCTCTCCTGTCAACTTCGCTCCACGTCCTCTGTGATTAGTTGAGCACACGTATTATAGCGCCAGGGTACCCGTGGGTTGATAGTGCGCTTTATAAGTGTCGATAACAATAACAATAACAATAACAAGATGTGAAAAAGTGCTTTGCACAATAGTGGAATTCATGATTTCCTACCGTTTAAGCAGGACATGAGTGTTTTCCTTATAAAGGGAAGGTGGCTTTGAGTCACAAGAGTAGTTTGAAAGCTTACTGCTTGCAATGGCTTTTTTTAAACTCAACAAGGATTTCTTTGATGTAACGTTCAAGTTGGGTGCCAGGAAGTTCAATGTCATCTATGATTTGAATTTGATGTGTAAGTGTATAGCTGGTTCATTGAAGTGAGGAACATTAGGTGATGGAGTCACCTTCATCATCTATGCATGTGGTCATGTATGAATTTATAGACCTTTTTTTTTGCTATTTTTAGTATTCTAAACTTTGAGGCTGAAAAATGAGGAATTTGATTGGCGAATATTCTTTTTGAAAGTTTTCTCTTGCTATGTAATGGCGTATTTATAGGGAATGGGGAATTTTCTCCATCTGTGACTGCTAATCTCATTTTCAAACCTGTGAGCTAACGTTTTTAGATTTGTTCTTATTTTTTGGCTGCAGAAAGGATATTAAATATAGTGATATTTAACCATTGTTTTGCTTAATTATTTCAGTCGGTCAGTGGGGTCAATTCTATGAGAGAGAATGCATCAAAGAGTTTAATTTGCTATAGTTGATAGCCTTTGCATCTCTGACTGTCAGCACCTTCACATTCTTGACTCGGTGGGCAGAGATAAATCAAGAAGGTTGAATCAGATGAGTGAATGGTCTGACTAGATGTCATGTAGGGGATGGACATAATGATGTAGCCAGGTTTGGAAATCACTATATTGGGGATAGCACATTTGGTCTGGATAGGAAAGATGCAACATAGTGTTAGGTTATTCTCTTGGAGGAAACCATTTAAATGCTTAGGGAACTGTCTTTCAGTTTGTTCTAAGGGAGCTTACAATCTCTCAGTAAGAAGTGCTTATAAGTTGATAAAAGATGAGCTGTGATAAAGTCCATACATAAACTCTTCTAGAAATACGTTATTTCTGATGGAAGGTCTTAGCAGAGAGGGTATATATAAGTATGCAGAATAACGATTCTTTACAAACTGCTGCTTCCCAGTACCTGCTTTATCAGTGTGGTATACGTAACTTATCTTGCAGCTGGGTAGCAGGAGGTGGTCAAGGATAGATGTGGATGAGGGTATGAACCATGTTTCTGTTGGTGCAAGAAAGTTAAGGTTGTTGGCAAAAGTAAGGGGAGATGACTGCTGAATTGGATATTGCAAATCTAGGCCATATTTGCTAATCAATCATGCAACACAATGCAGCAAGGCAAGATGCTGCACTGCATTGCATGAATGGGTGAGAGGTGAAGTGCACTATATTTACAAAGTATGGCGCTGTTCTGCTCCATCCCTGTGGTGACACACTTGTGTCTCCCTAGCGCCAATGCAGGCAACCTTCTGCCATGGTTCAAGGGTGCCTGACTTGTGGGTGGGATTGTTTTTATGCAGGAAGGGATAGATTCCTGCACAAAACCATTTCTTAGAGGCGTATTCCTCTTTGTTTGTGTGCTGTAGAATGCACAACACTTGCAAAGAGGAAGCAACGCGTAGAAATAAAGATATCTCTCCTCGTTATGCAAAGTTGGGTAGGAGTACCATTTTAGCCCAAACCCAGGTTTACTGGCTTCAGTAAATCTGAGTTGTGTCAAAATACATGGGTGGATGCACAGTAATGGCCTGGCTCCACCCATGTAATGTCTTCCTGATGCAAGGTAATGCAAGGCAGTGCAAGGCGCTGCCTTGCGTTACTTTTCAGGTAAAAAGTGATGCAAGGCCATACAAATATACGGTGAGCAGTCAAAATATCGAATTTTAAATATCGACCTACACTAATATCGAGTTTTTAATTTCGTAGGGACAGAATATCGAAGTCAAGAATATCGTTGACCAGAATATCGACTTTAAGGTAAGTAATATTCGATGTTTTTAATATTGAAGTAAGTAATATCGAAATCATTAATATCGTTAGCAAAAATATAGTTGTAAATAATATCGATTTTTTTTAGTGTTATGTATTTTATATGTATGTTTAAAAATTTTTTTAAAGTTTTTACATTATTTTTAAATATATGTATTAAATGTTTAGAAAATAGTAATTTTTTTTAAAGGAAATTTTGCGTTTTAGTATCAGAGCGGGTTGTGGGTTTATAGCGGTATAGGGTGGGAAGCAATTTATTTATAATTAATTAATTAATATGTTTTTATTTATTGTTATTCATTGTTAATTTATTGTTAATTAATTATTAATTGGTAATTACTTTATATTAATTGGTTAATTTATAGTTATATTAATTATAATTAATTTATAATTAATTTTTATTTATTGTTATTAATTAATTTATTGTAAATTAATTATTAATTGGTCATTGATTTTAATTCATTGATTAATTGGTAATTAAATTAATTATGTTATTTTTAATGTGTAGCGGGTTGTGGGTTTATAGGGGAATAGGGTGGGAAGTAATTTAATTATAATTAATTAATTAATATGATTTTATTTATTATTCATTGTTAATTAATTATTAATTGGTAATTAATTTATATTAATTGGTTAATCTATAATTATATTAATTATAATTAATGTATTATTAATTTTTATTTATTGTTATTGTTCATTAATTTATTGTAAATTAATTATTAATTGGTAATTCATTTTAATTCATTGATTAATTGGCAATTAAATTAATTATGTTATTTTTAATGTGTAGCGGGTTGTGGGTTTATAGGGGAATAGGGTGGGAAGTAATTTAAATATAATTAATTAGTTAATATGTGTATATTTATTGTTATTATTAATTTATTGTTAATTAATTATAAATTAGTAATTAATTTTTATTAATTGGCTAATTAAAAATGATATTAATGATAATTAATTTATTATTATTTTTTATTTATTGTTATTGTTAATTAATTTATTGTTAATTAATTATTAATTGGTAATTAATTTTTATTAATTGATTAATTGATAATTAAATTAATTGTGTTATTTTTTTATGTGTAGCGCATTGTGTGTTTATAGGGGATTAGGGTGGGAAGTAATTTAATGTTATTTAAGTAAATATTAATTTAATTTAATAGGTATTTATTAATAATTATTTTGTTAAATACTTATTAATATGTTATTTATTTTTAAAAAAAGAAATTTATAAGTATGTTAATTTAACCCCTACACAATCCTACATTTTCCCTACTGTTGCACTCACTGGAGTGGAAATAGTAATTTTTACCCCTACGCTATCCAACACTTTCCCTACTGTTGCACTCACTGGAGTGGGAATAGTAATTGTTACCCCTACGCTATCCAACACTTTCCCTACTGTTGCACTCACTGGAGTGGGAATAGTAATTTTTACCCCTCCGCTATCCAACACTTTCCCTACTGTTGCACTCACTGGAGTGGGAATAGTAATTATTACCCCTCCGCTATCCAACACTTTCCCTACTGTTGCACTCACTTTAGTGGGAATAGTCATTTTTACACCTCCCGGTATTCAACACTTTCCCTACTTTTGCACTCACTGGAGTGGGAATAGTAATTTTTAACCCCCCGCTATCCAACACTTTCCCTACTGTTGCACTCACTGGAGTGGGAATTGTAATTTTTACCCCTACGCTATCCAACACTTTCCCTACTGTTGCACTCTCTGGAGTGGGAATAGTAATTTTTACCCCTACGCTATCCAACACTTTCCCTACTGTTGCACTCACTGGAGTGGGAATAGTAATTTTAACCCCTACGCTATCCAACACTTTCCCTACTGTTGCACTCAGTGGAGTGGGAATAGTAATTTTCACACCTACGCTATCCAACACTTTCCCTACTGTTGCACTCACTGGAGTGGGAATAGTAATTTTAACCCCTACGCTATCCAACACTTTCCCTACTGTTGCACTCACTGGAGTGGGAATAGTAATTTTAACCCCTACGCTATCCAACACTTTCCCTACTGTTGCACTCACTGGAGTGGGAATAGTAATTTTTTTTTCTCTGCTATCTAATATTTTGTATTTTTAGCTAATGTACTGTATAATTATTTTTAAAAGATTTACAATAATTTTAATTTTTTTAAATGTGTTACATATATTTATTTAATTTTTATTTATATTATTGTTTTATGTGTATAGATGTATTTATAATTTATAAAAAATAAATTAAACAATTTATAAGTTATTAAAATAAATATTAAAACATATTAATAAGTAAGTATATATATATTATATATTATATGTATATGTTTAATGTATTTTTAAATTATATAAATTAGTTATAATTTGTAAGCATTTTAAAATATTTTTAACTATGTTTCTTTTAATTATATGTATTATTTACTTTATTTTACAATATTTTTGTAACTTAAATTAAAAACGATATTTTTAACAACGATATTTTTGACATCGATATTTTTTTCCGATATTTTTGTACTTACCTTAATGTAGGAAATACTAGTTGGGATGATTGTGCCCTGGGTGGTAATGGCGCTCTCTTTGAACGGTATATATTTGGTTAAATACGTATATGGTTAGGTGCCCAGGGAGGAGGTAATCATCCAACCCACCACAGTACAGATCACAGGTCTGTACAACATTATACCTTAATGTAGATAGGATGTCGATATTCTTGTCTTAGATATTTTTGCTGCGATATTTTTGTAGGTCGATATTGCGACCTTCGATATTTAGTCAGTGATTCAAATTTACATATGTGTGGCTTTGTAAATGCCACATAAGTGCTTGCATTGCCATGCATTGAATTGTGCGATGCAAGAACACCACAAGTGGTTAGTAAATATGGGCCCTAGAATTTATGGTGACACTTCTGACAGGTATTGAGTCATGTGTCATGTTAGGTATCAGGGAATAGATACTAATCCCTGTATTTATCTCATATGAGGCTGCACAGTAGGGACTTTCATTAGTATTTATTTAGTTAGTGGTTTGATGTCTTGCGATGAATGAAGGGAGATAAGGGAATGCTGGTATGTAGGTGCATGAGCCTTTGTTAGATGTAATGAGAGAAATTAGGGTGAAGCTCATCATGAGGTTTGGTGAAAACATTTGAGAATGGCAGGTGAACAGTTTCAGAGAATTAAATTGAGGCATGGAGAGACGTACTTCAAGACAGAGGTTCTATTATGGATATAGCATCATGGATTGTGTTGAGAATGTGATGAGAGTATGACACAGTACCACCAAGGTATCTGCGGGTGAAGAAAGATGGGGAAGGCCCTAGTGGTGCTGGTGAAGTGACAGGTGTGGAAGACAATGGTGAGTGGTGAGGAAATGGAATGATTGGTTCATCAACAAGGACAGTGTTGTGCCTTGTTGGAGTGGACCCATGGACACTGAGATACAAAGGGTCAGGAGGAATGAGATTAGGAGAATGAACGTTTTGTGGTGCATCTGTGAGTGATGGATACTCTGATTTGTCAGGGAGGAAAAATATCACACTATAGATCAGAGGACTGATTTAGAGATATAGATTCACACTCTGATGCTTCCTCAGATGGTTAGCAGCGCCTGATAAAAATTCAAGAATAAAATAAATAATAAATGAAAGTATAGGAGGTTTCAGAAGAACAATGAAGAAAGAAGATGGTAATAATTCATACATTAACGGTTTCGATGCAGTTCAGCTAGGAGACAAAGAACATATTGATCCAAATAATGGTTACAGCCTTAAGCCATTTGAAGCTTTAACTTGTCAGAACCGTTATGTTACGCCCAGACGTATGTTTTGCTGGCCATCTCACTACCTTTAAAATCTTTGCACTATCTGGCAATGCATTCAATGTAGATGCCATAAGTCAGTGTGAGTTCAAATTACTTATATAAAATGTATTTAATATAGTTAATGAATGCATCTAATAACCAGGGTCTGGGTGTCTGAACGTTAGACTGCAAACTGTCACCAAGGACCAAAAAGAAAGAGAAAACTATTTAGATAGCCAGATCTTCAACTTTCTGTTGAACAGCAAGAAAGAGGACTCTTGTCTAATAAAAGAATGAAGAATATTCCACCCTTTTGGACGAGAAAGTAGAGGCCGCGACCACCAGCCCACCTTTAATGTATTTGAGGCACAACTGACAAGTGGGCATTAACTGATCGCACATTCCTATTTGGAAGATAGAGTGCAATAGTCCAACTGAAATATCCCGGGCCTTTCCTATCTTGGGTGCCAGGCAAAGAAACTTAAAAGTGTTTTCTTATGAATGGGGAGCCAATAAAGTGCCTCAAATGAGGTGCCATACATATGGTTCTGGGAGGACCTACGATTATCCTAGTCATAGTATTTTGACCCACCTGAAGGCGAGCCAGAAGACTCTCTGTGATAGGTACATGGCATTCCTGTAATCCAGCATGGGCATAATCAAGACTTGAACCACAGTTTTGTGGGCATCAATAGGGAGGATCTTGCACAGCCTATAGAGCAATATTAAAATGGAAATACAGGTCCCTGATAATTTACTAACTTGCATGACCATTGAAAGATCACAATTAATGATAATTCCCAGCTTCAACGACCCAGGTTCTCTGGCACGCTGCCAGTTCTCATGCATTATTGTCGACATAATAGAAGATTTTGATTTGTTCATAGCCAGAATGCTTCTTGTCTCTATCTCAACTGAAGAGGTAAAAATTGTCAGAGATGCACCATTAGGAGCTTGAGAGTCTGTCTCCCAGTATTTCAAGCACTCAACATTTCATCCTTTTAAGTTATATGGGCACTGCACCTACACTCAGGGCCGGCTTTAGGGCAGTGCGACTGATGCGGCCGCACTGGGCACTGACCAGTGGAGGGGGCGCCGACCTCATGGGAGGGGGGTGTTTGTTTAGCAATAACTTATGATTGGAGAGATGAGGGGCCCTTATGCCTGGTGGTAGTGAGAGAATCGAGGAGGCGGTCATGGGGTGTGGGGCGCCAAAAATGATTCTCGCACTGGGCACCTCCAGCGCTAAAGCCGGCCCTGCCTACACTAAGCAAATAAAATTGATACTGCCAAACTCAGAAGTAAAAATTTTAAACCTTGAAATAGAACCTGGAAGGACACATTTAACGCTTACATTGCTTGGACTGCCCAACTGTACTATATAATTGCCAAATCCGGTGTTCACTCCAGCCCCATCGACACCTCTGCTCCATACTGATCGAACACGCGGTAGCCTCATTGCCTCTGAATGGTGGGCTATCTCCAGGACAGTACTTTCAAACAAACGAGGAGTCTCCTTGCGCTTTGATTTCCTGGTGAGAGAAATAAAAGTTTTTCAGCTCAGAATCCCAAAAATTCCACTTTCCAAATCATCTTTGTGTATAGCCAGAACTTCATTTTACAAAGCAATTAGAAAATCAAAGTAGGCATTTCAAATGAGTTTACCTTACATCCAGACATGTGCAATCAATTTTAGTTATTGCACTATTACAGTACGTGCCTGTTTTCAAATGCAACACAATCCTGACATGGGGCCCAAATCGGTATTCCATAACTTTGGAAAGTTGTACCTAAGACTACCAAAATTTGCTGCAATGCCATACTAACAGCAGATGGTTCACTATAGAAGTGGTAATAAACAATAATAATACTTTCACCCACAATATATCTGTGTCAATGCATTTCCGCATATAGATCGATTTTCAGTCCAGTTCTTGAAGCTGTAGTGTCGAATTGCACATGATGCGTGCTAGTTAGCTTGGTACTGAGACACTTAAAAACCACGTGCTGCATGCACCTGATACCTAGCAGCCGCCCTGCCAAGAGTCATGCATCAGGGATTAGGTTTACACAAATGTATTGAATAACATTGACATCAGTTCTTCAGTCTTTCACGATGTGTGCCAACACAAGTATTTGTCCTGCTGTGAATGTCGCGTTAGGCATTGCCAAGCCTTGCCAGGGATCGCAGAGAGGTGGCTGTCAAGGTTATCTTGTGGTGCGCTCACTGGCATGAACCTGGCATGCCCTTTGCCGTGGTTATCATGCATTCCAAATTCTGGGCTGCCTGACTTGGAGCCCACTGCCTACAGTTGATGGTCCGTTTTGTGGTGGTGTCAGTGGGCTCACGCTCACTGTGTGCACATGAGGTCTGACCAGGCACCTGCCTCCACCAGCATTGAGTCGGACACAGTGCAGCCATTCACTAGGCTGGTCAGCGCTGCATGGTGGTGGGGTGTTAGTAACATTACTGCAACCAGGACTTACTTGCCCGTCCATGCTCCCGCTTCCTCCTGCCCCCTTTCCCCCCTCCAAAATAAGATCTTTCCGTCCTTCTGATTTGTCCACAAAGCACCTGTTGTCCGCCATCCTCTCACTTTGGGATTTACAGAGGTGGAGATGCAGGTCCTGCTGGTCCCACAGCCCTGGCAGTGCACTGTACCCTTGTTACTCATCTAGCACTGTCATCAGAGTCGCAACTAGACCCGAACTTCAAGGGGGGGGGGGGCTAACACTCCCAGCCAGGGTTAGCCCTAGCACTGGTCGCACATGGTGCAACAGTATTTTTTGGCGCCCCCTCCCTCATTTCCTCCTTCTTCATGAATTCCCTCACTACCACTCACCAACAATGCACCTCATCTCTCTATATAGCACCTTTCTGACAAACATTTCATTTTTTTATAGCGCTACTCATAGTTTACTCACACTCAGTTCTGTGATCTGCATGGTACACATTCTTTGTAGCAGGCACATTAACCCTCTGCGCTGTGTGGATGGCAGGAGTGCCCATGTGAGTGCACGGTGAGCAATGCGACAATGTGAGAGTAGGGTAAGAGGAGTGACTGCAGGGTGAGTGAGGTGACCATATGAATTTGGGTGCGGATGTAAGTGCAGAGTGGGACGAATGAATGCATGGTTAGTGTTGGGTTTGTTTGAGTGAGATTGCAGATTGAGCAGTGAGGGGGACAGGTGAGTGAAGTGTCACATGAGTGCAGGGTGAGTAGTGTGCTCGTGTGACTGCAGGGTGAGGTACAGGGTGAACAGCACAAGTGCATTGTGAGTGCAGAGTGATCACCGTGAGTGCAGGGTGAGCGGGTGAATGGTGTGAGACCATGGTGATCAGTGTGAGTGCATTGTGCTCTCTGTGAGTGCAGGGTGAGCGTGAAAGTGAGGGGCGAGAATGAGGAGTGAGTTGTCTGACTGCAGGGTGCATTCCCAGACACTTGAAGTAACTCAGCGTATTATTGACGGTGGCATAGGGTTTCAGAAATAAGTTAAACCATTGCTATTATGGCATTAATCAGGGATCAAGGGTGGAGGAAATAAATAAAGTGCTGATCCTGCAACAAACTTCCAGTCTTATGATTAGGGTCACCTAAAGCGTATTTTCTGCACTTATCTGAGCATACTTCAAACAAAAAATATAAATAGAAAGCACTTTTAATTGTGTTCTAGGGCTGCCTGAATGATCCATGACTGATAATTAAAGGGAACAAAGATAGAAAAGTCACATTACAAATGAATTCATACTTTTTTATTTATAACCATATTTAGGGGCCGATTCCGATCTCGGCCGGTAGGGCTCCGAATCGGATTCGGCATTACCGGATCCGATTCGGAGCCCTGTTTCCCGACCGAATCGTACGCGGGTCCGGCCGAGCGAGTACGATGCAAGCGCCCGCGTAATTGCCGACCGACTCGAACGCGGCTTCAACACGCTCCGACCGACTCGCACGGACACAACTCGCACCGCGCAATGGAGACGCTTCCCGGCCGGGTAAGTACGATGCGCACCGCGAGCAGTCCGACCGACTCGCGCCGTCCGGCTCGAAAGAGCTGTCGGAGCCGGACTTTAGGGGTCCGCGTCGGACCTCCCTGTACGCGTAGCCACGCGAGTCGCACACAGGGGGACCCATGGGTCCCCCTACCTGTGCTTGTACGGCACGATGCACTTCGACGCGTACCCGCTGTAGGGGGCGCCCTTGTTCGCCTCGCACCCATTGAGTCAATGGGAGCCCGCGTACGCGTTGTACGACCGGCTCCCATTGACTTGAATGGGAGTCCGACCGAATCGAGTCCGATAGCATGCAAATGCATCGTACTCGTCCGGTCGGACTGCTAGGGTCCGATTCGGTCGGAATTCTCTCCGGGTCCGGCTCGGTCGGAGAGATTTCCGGCCGGAATCGGAATCGGCCCCTTACTGTCAAGAGGAGGTCTTTGCAGGCTCTTTAAACAACACATGGCTGACATTTTTCTTTTGGCAACCCTACTTTATATTCCATTTCATGAAATGCATTCTCACACTACAGCAGTAAATGTGAAATACAAATGTAAGGAATAGGCAGAGTGGGGGGCCCAGGAGGTACTGGAACCAGAAAAAAAACCTAAGCCTCACTAACCAGTTTACAGAGGTATGTAAATATACAAATTGTCTTTAAAGACCTGTGAAAAACTGGGGGGAGGGCGGGGTGGGGCTGAAGCCCTTTTAGCCCTATGGGCGTTGCGGCGCCTGACTGTCATCCTTCGCCAGACTGAGCGCCCCTAGGAGGAAGGAAGGCCCAGGGTGGGCGGAGCTCACTGCTGAGATCCTGTGCTGGAGTGAATCGAATACCTGTCCCCTTCCAAGGGCAGCGGAGTGTCTTTTCAGTTCAGAGCGTCCTGAAACGACGAATGAAGCACGATTTATGGGTCACCATGATTTCAAGAATTCAATTACTGACAGCTTGCCATGGAGACACATTAGATTAAATGCGGGTATCTAACACCGAACGGCACTGTAAGATGCTACAGGAGGGTGAGGGCGGGGCCCTGTAATTCAGTTGGAGAAAATAGGGAAACAGTGGCGTGATCCTCTGGCTCTGGGAAAGGACGATGAGGTGTCCAGAACGTGTCCCAACCTGGATGGGACAGCTAACCTTCAGATTTCAGGAGGCCTCGTATTATGTGAGACACCTTCTTCTCTGACTTTAACTAACTATGCGATATAGCATTTTTGCCACTCTTTTATGTCCAAGCAAAAGTAGAAGGCGCAAAATGCAACATTCTGTTAGGTAAAAATACAGGGCTGGCTATGACAAGCATCACCTGGGGCCATCTCACAGTTCTAAGCTCACAGACATGGATTATAAAATTACAAAGCAATGAGATTTATTATTTAGTAAGAAGAGTAATATGCATTTAACAGAAATTTATACAACATATAATTTAATGAACACTCACGAATCACTTCCTAAGCAATACACAATAGATTCAGGAAATGTTTCCTGTGTCATGACATATGTTTTCTGTATGGCACAATGAGGATTGCTGTCGATATCACACTTTTTAATGAACCAAAATGGAACATAATAATTTGCAGTATCTAAAATTCCTTCTGACTACCTGAGGAACATCACTTGTTGCTGATTACTTATGTTAATGTATTGAATGGAGTCTTTGTTGTTGTTGTATAAGCTTTATTTTGACAGCTCGCGTCATAAAAGCTATAAAAACACCATTTTAAATAAGTAAAAAAAGGATATAAAAAAGTTCATTTGATGCAAGAGCATATTGCAGGCAAATATATACAACCAATCCATCTTGATACCCTGCTAGGGTCGATGTGCAATAAGCTGTTCGATAAAATAGAGCTATCAGTATCATAAATATACAATGTGAGAAGGTAAAAGTGTACATAAAATACATTTTAAAATGGAGTGGTATAAACGCTAAAGTGCTACTATTACAGTACATCCACGGGTGGACCCAATTTACAGTCTCCCTACATGCAGACATTCGAGGGGAAACTAGCAGCAGTAAAGTGCACGTACAAAACTGTATAAAATTTTAAAAAAAGAGATTCGCATCCTGAGAGCCCTCCAGCAACTATGTACAACTCACATCCTACGAAGGACTACCGTTTTCCTGTCTGGATATTTCGTTTTATAGACCAAGCATAACTTAAAAACTTAGCCACACTACAAGCAAAGAGCGGTCTAGGATCCGATCTAAGGATACGCAGGGCAACACGATGATCCTGTGTGCCCAATTGTCGACAAACTGTTTTTAACCACTTCGCCCTGGGTGTGGAATATGCCTGGCAAGCGAACATAACGTGGACAACACTTTCTACCGGCGCCCTGCAACATGGGCAGTTCTTTGATGTTGGAATACGTGTATGCCAGTTAGCTGTGGTGTCACAAACGGGAAGTGTCCCGAGCCGGAAGTGGATATACAACGTCCTATCCCAGGGGACCTGGATTATATCTAAAAAGGGCTCTAGATATCTATCCTGTTTGTGTAAGTGGAATTCTGCAGTTAGCCTCCCCAAGTTTGGATTGCTGAATTCTCGGTGATCCACCCATTCCCAATAAAGACGCTTAAGCTCATCTTTCCTCGGCAGGTCCTGCTCATCCCAGTGTGCTTGGAGCCCTAAAGCTGACTAAGTTTTCCTGATATTAGAAATCCAGCCCACTTTTCTGCTTGTATCAAGCCTGATGACCTCAGACAGGGCTTCTGCATAAAGTGAAAGCTCTGGGGATTCGCCTAATGCGAGCCCAGAAGAGCAGCGGGCGAAGCCTTGCTACATCGCCAATAGACCGTCTGCCCATGTTGAGCATGAGGGGGGTGAGGGGAACGTATTTGGGCAGCATAACTAGATTCCTAAGGAATTTATGCTCAGATCTGCAGAGATCGTGGGCCTTATCAAATCCCCACAACTCTACTCCATACAATGCTGAGCTAACTGCCTTTGCATCGTAGACCTGGAGAGCCGGAGCTACCGGTCTGCTATGAGTTAAGCGGTGTTCCTTTCCAAGTGATCCCGCTACCCTTTTGTGGTTCATCAGCATTTTAGCTAGGAGGTGCTTCCATGGCATATTATCTGAGAGTCGGACATCAAGATAATCAAAGGTGCCGACTCTATCTAGGGGAGTTCCGCCAAGCGAAGGGCTGCCTCTATAAGACTTGTGGGGGTTAAAGGCCATAAATTTTGTTTTAGCTGTGTTAATTACCAGCCCCCTGGTATCGCAGAAGAGTTGGAACCTGTTCAGCAACCGCTGCAAACCCATTGGGGTCTTAGACACCAAGAGGGTATCATCTGCGAACAAAAGGGTCGGTACCTTAACGCCCCCCAGGGTTGGTGCATCTGCTGGGTCTTCTTGCAGAAAGCTAACCACTCCATTCATATAAAGAGAGAATAGAGTGGGAGCCAAGACACAACCCTGGTGAACTCCCTTGCTGACGGGAATGCGATCAGTCAACTGTCCCTGTGACCCCCACCTTATCTGTGCGTAAGTCCCTTCATGCAGCCTGACTACAAGATTAAGGATAAACAGGGGAATACCCAAATATTTGAGTGTCAGCCATAATTTGCTCCTGGGAACTAAATGAAAGGCACTTTTTAAATCAATAAATGCTAGGTATAAGCTGCCCTTTCCGATCACCACCTCTTTCCAATAAATTAATTGGAGCCGGAATACCTGATCAATGGTGCCCGTTCTGGCTCTAAAACCAGCCTGAAACTGCGATAAAATGGAGTTGTCGTCTGCCCACAGCTGGATCCTCTGCAGCAGAACTCTGCTGAAGACCTTCTGCAGGGCATCAATCAGGCTTATGGGCCTATAATTTGAGGGGTCATCTTTAGCTCCCTTTTTGTAAATTGGAACCACCTCTGCTCCTTTCCAAGACCCGGGGACAGGGGCGCCATTAGCTATTGCGTTTGTCAGGAGCAGAATATAACTAGCCCAATTAGGGATATCAGATAAAAATAAATTGCCCGGTATGCCATCAGGGCCGGCAGCCTTAGGCGGCACTATTCTACCTATTGCGGCCTCAATTTCACCCAAGGAAAAAAGCTCGTCGTCCGAGGGATGCATGGCAAGCTCGTCGAGCTCCATCACGGGCGAGTCCTCAGAGGATGAATAGAGCTTCCGGAAATGGTCATGCCATTCTAGTCCGGTAATATAATTGGGGCGCGGGGGCGCCCCTGACTTGCTGACCCAAGTGACTAAAGACCAGAATGAATTAGCATCCTTTGCTACACTTGCTTCCTTAAGTTGTTGCCAGCGGGATTCATCCCATGCTGACTTTGCCACGCGCAGGGTGGCCTTGTAGCACTTCCTGGCATTTCTAATCAGTAAGTGGTTCTTGTCCTTAATTGCTAAAGCCAAGAGTCCTCGCCCTCGTCTACAATCCTTAGTGTAGCATGAGTGGGCATCTCTTTGCAACCTTGTGGGCTTACGGTCTGAGCTAGGAGCTAAGAAATGCGCATTAATTAACCCTGGGCGTAAAAATCCGCTCCGCTCGCGGAGTTTGCAGATTTTCGGCAACTCCTCGTTCCGCGTAGAACGCGGAATTGTTGAAAACTCTGCGGTATGCGGCGTAGCGGAGGTTTTTTCTTGGTCGCGCTTTAAAAATGCGTTTTTGTGCGCTCGGTAGCGATTTACCGAGATCCCTGCGTTCGCCGACGAGTTTTCCTATCTGTTCGCGTGCGCCACGAGATTTTGGTAGCCGGCCGCGCGATCCCGCTAGAGTGTGCGATCGCGAACACGTCATTCGGACGCGCCATCGGACTTCCGGCGAAGTTTGGTGAAGCTCGCGATGCCGAACACGCAAAATTTGCAATCTGGAGAACAATATCTCTCGAGCAGCATAAAACCTTCTCTAAAATGATGATTTGGATGAAAAAAACTTCTCAGATTGACATTTAGCTGTACTTTTTGTGCAAGGAGTCCTTTTTCTTTTTTTTGGAGAGGAAGGAAGTGCCCCAGAGTCTCCAACTTCCTGTTCCTGTCCAGCAGGTTCCTCTCAGTGCTTTGTCCATGTCCTGTTCACTTTTCATTTGGATTTGGAGCTGGAAGGATTACTCTTTGTGTCTGCTGTATCATCATATATCATTGGATTTGAGGACTTTTGGATTTGAGGATTTTTGGATTTGAGATTTTACAAGTAAGTTGGTGTTGTTTCTTTGATTGGGGCATTGCAGTTGCTGCAACTACATTTTTATACTTTTCATCTTTAAAAAAAAAAGTTATTGTGGGTAGCCAGTAGGCCCAGAGCTACTCATGGTGGGTGCATGTAACTAACAACTGTTTCTGTGGTGTCTGTTGAATTTAAACATCATTTAGGGCATGGATGGCATTGGATTGAATTGCAAAATGTGTTTTTTTGGGGGTGTTTCACTTTTTTGGTGTGTTTAAATAAATGCCTTTGTTGGATGTGTGTGTGTGTGGTGTGGTTGTTGTGTAACTTGCAAACCTTGTTTAGCCCTGTGGATTTTCGTTATGCATTTTTGCATTAAAGGTGTGTTTTAGCATGCCTCCTTTGCCTGGCTACTATAGGCCTGCTTGAGTTCATTGATTTCCAGGCCTTCTGCTTGTTGTGAACTTGTGACTGTGAGTGACCATGTGGCTGGTGGCCATTTTGTGGTGGTAGTTTAGAAGTGTGCTGCTTTTGCCATATAGGCCTGCATGTGTTTCCTTTGTTCCTTTTGGCCTGGGCTTCTTGTTGTTGTGGGCCTGGCCATGTGGCTGGCGGCCATTTTGAAGCCAGGCAGTGTGCTTTTGCCATAGGCCTGCATTGTCTGTCTTCCCTTTCTTGTTGCTGTGGGTGGGCTGGCCATGTGGCTGGTGGCCATTTTGTGGAGCCAGCCAGTGTGCTTTTGCCATAGGCCTGCAAGCTTGTGGCCTAGTCTGCCAATAGGCCTTTCAGCCAGTAGGCCCAGAGATACTCATTTCTGTGGTGTCTGTTGAATTTAAACATCATTTAGGGCATGGATGGCATTGGATTGAATTGCAAAATGTGTTTTATTGGGGGATATTTCAGTTTTTTGGTGTGTGTTAAATAAATGCCTTTGTTGGATGTGTGTGTGTGTGTGGCGTGGTTGTTGTGTAACTTGCAAACCTTGTTTAGCCCTGTGGATTTTCGTTTTTGCACTTTTGCATTAAAGCTGTGTTTAGCATGCCTCCTTTGCTGGCCACTATAGGCCTGCTTGAGTTTATTGTTTTCCAGGCCTCATGCTTGTTGTGACTGTGAGTGATCATGTGGCTGGTGGCCACCCATTTTGTGGTGGTATTTAGTAGTGTGCTGCTTTTGCCATAGATATAGGCCTGCATGTCTTTCCTTTTTGTTCCTCTTGGCTTACTGCTTACATCCCCTTTGCCAGCTGCAGCTCCCTGAATGACGTGATGCGCAAATTAATGCCAAACAGGTTCCACTTCCATTACATTTGTATTTTTGTTTTAGTTCTTCTTCTTTCCTATCCTTCCTGAGTATACACAGTATACCATGAAAGTCCTTGTTGTCAAAGTCTCACAAATGGCTACAATGTTATGTTTTTTGTTTATAACTTAAACTGAGTTAATAAAATGTAATAATATAACACTAACAAGTGTGATCACCAAACACTAAGTTATATATTATATTTGTTTGTACTAGTAGTAACTGAACCACAACAACAAATGCAACATTTCACTGATGTTCTTCTGGCTTCTTTGCTTTTAGGTGCACAAAAAGACTGAGGAGGAGGTGTCATCATCACCCGTTGTACTGCCAGACAGAATTCCTGCTGCACACGACGTCACGTGACGTGTGACCACAGACATTTCTGCAACTTGTGCACCTGCGTCCTGCTGACATCGGAAGAAGAAGAAGGCCCCAAAGAAATGTACCAGGTCCTCCAGTACCAAGAAAGTTGCCAGTGAGAAGAAGGAACAGAAGAAGGAAGTGGCACTGCCACTTACCAAGACTGGTGTGTCGCCCACGATGTTTTTTGGGAAACAAAAAATTACGCCTGCATCAGCGGTGTCCAGGGACCAAGCTGGGAGCAGCACCTCCGCATCAGCGGGCCCACCCCACCAACCTAGGCCCAAGCCCATGAGTGTCGCAGAGGTAGCCAGTCTACTTGTGCAAACGCCAACGAGCAGTGATGTTGAAATATCATTATCGCAAAGTAGTACACAATCAACACAGGCGGAAACTCAGCAGATAAGTGGGCAACAACAGCCGGAACAGCAGCCGGAACAGCAGCCAGAAGTGGAACAGCAGCCGAAACAGCAGCCGCAACAGCAGCCGGAAGTGGAACAGCAGCCGGAACAGCAGCCGCAACAACAGCCCACAATAGTAGTTGTTCCTCCCGAAGTAGGGGCAGTTCAGGAAATCGAGCTTCCTGCAGAGGAAGAAGAGCAAGCCACTCTTTCAGAAGATCCATTGTCTTCCAGATCCCCAGCAAGGAAAAGGAGAGTTAGTCCTTCAACTTCTTCTTCAAGCCCTCCTTCTGATGACCTAGATACCACTTGGAACCCACCAGCTGAGTCTGAGAGTGAGGCACGCCACGTGACAAGGCTAAGGAAAAGGAAGGTTCCAGAAAGCCTTAGAGTTATGGAGGAAGATGTAGAAGAGGAGGATGATGACGAGCCAGTCATCATGAAGATCACTCCCGCCCCAGTGGAGATGGAGACCGAAATTATTATTACCCCATCCCAAATTGCTGTGAGGGATGTGGCACGGATACCACCAACACAGGTAACACCAACTCCAGCTTCCATATTTGCATTTGCAAAGGCCCGGCAGGGACCTACATCCAGCACAACCACCACCTCAGTAGGTAGTGGTAGTACTGCACAGAGTCAAATTGCAGGCATACCCTCCAGTTCATCCGGCATTGCAAGTGGCACCTCCAGCAGCGCAAGAAAGTGCACCTCCCCAGTTTGGGACTTCTTTTCGGTTAGCAGTAAGGAGGAGAACGTTGCTATATGCTCAATTTGTCGACAAAGTGTTAGTCGGGGTAAGCTTGGTACAAACTATGGTACCGGAGGCCAAACAACCCATCTGAAAAAACACCACATGATCCAGTGGGAGGCGCACCTACTTAGCACACAAAAAGGTAAAACTGCACCCATTGCTGTTGGTGGGGATGAAGAAGTAGAAGAAGATATGATCGCGGTGGAAGGTGAACAAGAGGGAGACATTTTCTCTGGTACACAAAGTAGCCCTGCCCCCAACAGTGTAGTGGTACCTCCCACATCCTCAGCAACATCTCAGTGGCACCGTAGTAAGAGTCAGGCTGAGTGTCAGACACCAAGGCAACAGAGTACCGCAATGAAAAAAAGTGCGTCGTTGAGCCTAACTGCGTTCAAGAAGTCGCATGCATCAGCTGCACCAGAAAGGAAAGCAATCCAGCCTACCATTTTCAGCATGCTTAGGTCGGAGGGGCAGTACGAACGCAACCACCCAATGGCACGTTTGTACAATGCGAAGCTGGCTAAAATGTTAGCGCTGGACCTTCTCCCTTTTTCTTTTGTGGAAGGGGTGGGTTTCCTTGAATTTGTGACAGCCATCTGCCCAAAATGGAAGGTTTCCAGCCGGTCCTATTTCGCCAGAGTTGCTGTTCCAGCACTACATCACGATGTGCTGGAATTGCTTGGACAAGCTATGCAGCAGAGTGCTGTTCACAATATCCACCTGACAACAGACATGTGGACCAGTTGCCAAGCCACTGATTACATGTGCATCACTGCACACTGGATCTCTTTTGTGGGGGTTAGAGAAAATATATCTGAAGCAGGTGTTGTTGACACTGCTGAGATTTTTAATGCTACTCATAAACATGCAACTGTAGCCATGTTCGCCAAGGAGAAATCTCATATTGCTGAAAACATTTTGGAAGAGTTTAACAGCAAGGTCTTTGAATGGCTGCGCCCAAGAGGGCTTAACATTGGTTTTGTTGCCACGGATAATGGCAGTAATATAGTTAAGGCCAAGAAGGTTGGTGGCTATTTCAGGGTCCTGTGTTTGGCGCACTGCATTAACATTATTGTTCAAGACTTTCTGAAAAAAGAAGCCCGAGTCAGCAACTTACTGACCACCTGCAGAAGAATATGCACACATTTCAGCCATTCTTTTAAAGCCCAGAAGCAGCTGAGGATCATTCAACGTGAGCATAGAATGCCAGTCAGAGCACTCATCCAGGAGGTGCCAACACGTTGGAACTCAACTTATTACATGCTTGATTGTCTGTTTGATCAGTACAGACCAATCAATGAGTATGTCATGCAAAGAATAAGGGATGCGACAGTGAAAGGCATGACCCTACAGATGGACCAATGGGGCCTAGTTAAATGCCTGACAGAGGTGCTACTTCCATTCGAGCTCTTCACACGTGAAGTCAGCAAGGAGGACTGTACTATGGGCCAAGCTATCCCATTGTTGCACATGCTAAAGCAACAGCTGAAGGAGGTGTCTGACACGTACACAGGTGTGGAGGAAACAAATGAAGCATATGAGTTGGTGGAGAGCTTATCCCGTCGCTTAGCTGAAAATACAAGGGTGCAAGCTCGCATTGTTTCAGAAAAACATTACATTTGTGCCGCAATTCTGGATCCATGGTACAAATCGGCACTGAACACTAAGACATTAATTCCTTTTTCAGAAGTGGATGTTGCCGAGTACAAAACTTGGATAGCTGAGGCAGCCAGTGCTTTGGAAAAGGAACGGCTGATAATTAAAGGCCCGCTACTCAAACCCACAACAAGTACTGCAGCAGGGCATCCGGCTTCAACTTCAGAACCTGAGGGCAGTGCGTTTGGCTCACAGCGCTCACCAACACTATCGACAACAGCAAGAACCGGATCATCACCAGCCCCAGTAAAATCGGCACAGGATTGGTATTTACAGCAAGGGCTTGCTAGGTCCAGTGCTGATGCAAAGACAAAAGAGGCCAAGCAAAGTGGAGCAGCCCTGAACATTGAGCGGATGGTCCAGGCCTAACTGGATGACCCAACCGAGGTCTACATTGATCAAAGCCCATTGCTGTATTGGTATGGGAAAAGGGGCCAATGGCCAGTGCTCAGCAGGCTGGCGATAAACTGACTTGCCCTATCGCAAGTGTCTCTTCTGAGAGTGTTTTCAGTGCTGCTGGTGCCATTGTAACAGTGAAAAGGACCAGTCTCTCGCCCAAAAACGTGGAGAGGTTAACCATGATCAAAATGAATCAGCACTTTATACCACCGAATTACAAAGTACGTGAATCAACGCAGGGAGATGAGGACAGCGACTTAGGTGACGGAAGTAGTGTGTTAGATGATTCCCTACTTCTGGTTGAACCATCAGAGTTTGAGGACGAGCTATACTTCCCTGACAACTAGGCTTTGAACTTCTTACTTTCTTTCTTCCTTATTTACTTTTATTTGTCTGTGTCTCTGTCTTTCTGGGTCGAAAGTTAAACTTTGAATAACAACAAATCCATCACCACCGTCTTCTACTCTTTCTTTTTATTATTACCATATTGGAGGTAATTAAAGCTGTGTGCATTTAACTTAAGTCCACTCCTCCGACTCCTGCTCCTCCATCCTCCTGACTCGCCCTAAATCCATTACCCTCAAGCCAGATGATGATCATTGGATGGAGAATACTAGTACAAGAAAATGTTGCCTCTGCGAGTCCCTCCAAAATAAGTGGCACATGATGACTACTATAGCTATCCTCGTTTCTGAGCCAAGAGAGACTGCCCCTTAACTTAAGATGAGAAGGAACAGGTAATGATTGGACGCTGACTCTGAGTGATTGGTGTTTGTGTTGTTGTTGTTTGTTGTGCATGAAGTGAATTCATTATGTACTATTATTTAATCTACACACTAAAAGTGACTCAAGTCAATGTTTCCCTTCTTGTTTAATAACAAAATTGTACTTCTACTGCAGGCCGATCCATTGCATTTTTGAATATGGAATCTGGACTCACTCGGTACACTGCAGACTGAGTTGGACAACACCATGATGATGACCACAGTGACAAATATCTTCGCAGTCAGTCAGTAGGATCGGAGATGATTGATGGAATAACTCAGGGCGTTTCATGAGTGGCATAAAAGGTAATCAAGTCAACAACAACCACAGCAGACCTACATGTCTGTGTAGTGGTGGAGTCAGTCAAGTCATGAGGGTAGTAGTGGTGGTATGACTGACAGCTGTGCATGCCATTGATTTAGTTACTTACTTTGGAAAATGCTATGTTGCAGTATATGTGACATGTCTGCTCTGTCTGCCTCAGTCAAAATCTAAGCTAAGTGGAGGTTGGGTGGGTGCCGTGGGCCTGCTCTGTCCTGTTGCTGTTGTAGGTTAATGCTGGAAACAGACAACAGAGTAGACATGATTTAGCCATGCCGCTCTGAAAGTGTTTGCACTCCTCCGTAATTTATGCTTTTTTTTCTCCTTGATTTTTAAATATCCCTTTTGTTTTTCCATCTACACTTACAGGCCAGCCTTTACCCTGTGCTAAACAGAGAAAAACAACTCACACTCACCTACCAATTTGCATCCGCCAGGCAGGCAGTGGCACCCAAGATTGACGGACGCAGCATCCATGGAAGGGAGGACCAAGAGGAATGCCGAGATGCAACTCCCCATTTTGACCAGGATAACATACAGTAACACTTTAGTATCAACATTCATCATCTTTTAAATAATTTGATTCATTTTTTCTCTTCAATCATTACAACTGTGTGTTGTTGTTGTTTGCTCTCTGCTTATAATTGATCCCTACAGCTATTTTTTAATTTTCTTTGCTAGCTTTAAAAAGTAAGCCTGGTACAACAGAAGTAAAAATGTATGTAATTTGGGTCTCTCTGAGGGCAGACAGGCATGGCACATTGCATAATAATTAATACTGCTGCCCTGTACTGTCTACTAGTCTAGTTAGTAAGTACTACTTATCATTAACCATCAAGTCATCATCATCATCATGCATGCATTTCCTTTTTCTCCCTTAACAGATTTATGGATATGATGGGCGTCTGCCAAGATTGTGTTTTGTGTTGTTTTGTCCATGCGTAGTGTTTTTCTTTGTCAAACCTTTCCCCAAACCCCCTTCCCAACCATTCATCAAACCCTAACCCTCTTCCCCCGGGTTGTGTGATTTATATTGAGGTGTGACTAGATTTAATGTACACCAATAATTGATCACACGCTTGCTGGGGCGGATGTGGTGAAAGTAGCTGCTGCCGCCTCCTCCTCCTCCTCCGCCAGAACCACCAGCCGCCGGTATTCTTTTTGTATGGCCTCCAGCTTCTGGCGCTGGGCCATGGCTGCCGACTCCTTCCTGTCCGGTTTCGATGATTTTGGTTGGGAAGGAGTAGCTATAGCAAGAAGAAAAAAAAACTAGTGTAACAATATACTCTTAGCAAAACAGTAAGACAAATTAATTCTACGCACAGTGGCACATAGCACTAGCAAGCACAGTACATAACATTTGTGGTATGTATCTATCCTCACACTTCCTCGGCCTCTAACATTTGTGGGAGTTTCAGGCATTATACTAGCACTATGGACTCGAGTACACAGTACACCAGTCTTCTTCTTCTCTCTTGTTTAGTGAAATTACGTAACCTTGTTGTAGCCGGAACGCCAGCTCAGTCAGCTTGCGCCCAAGACAAACATACTCATGAGGCAGACTCACATTAGTTTTATTTACTACTGTCTGCAGGTGGGGAAGCTGAGTGACTACACAATAATCGCATTTTTCGATTACGGGTGGCACTGGCGATACTCTGTTACATCAAAGGCAACTGCTCAATTTGACTTTCACCCTGCCCTGACTACTCCAAAAAGGCAGATGATATATGATCCAAATGATTATTGCTTATATTTGGGACGACATGAGGTACTTTGTTTTGATTGATTGTGTAAACAATAAACATGCAGCCGATAGGCCACCCATGGCAGGCTGACACAGTCGAAAATAAATTAACATAGGTAGGGAGTGGGCCTCGGAGTCGGAGGGAGGCGCTTGATAACAACATACATACACAATATATATGCTGTGCTTGCAAACTACTGTGAGTCAGGGTATATTCTGAAAATACAACTTCTATTCTCCTTGGCTTTGCTACTCTGGTGCGGTTTCTTTTACATTCTCTTCAAACTAAGACTCTTCATCCAGTGACAGTCTCCACCTATGCTATCTATGATGAATACCATCCAGGCATCCATCCATTCAAAGTAAACATGCCTATCATTCTTCTTAATCTCTCAACAAACCTTAGTTTGTTTCACCAACAACAAACATTTATTCTTTTTTTTTAACCCACCATCCATGCGTCCTTCCTTCCTTGCTTGCCTTGGCTTTGAGTTTGACCCATGAAACACCCCGGAGGATTCTTGCTATCCACCCATACAGTTTCACCCACCCAGGCAGGCATCTTTTCTTTCACCTTCCACCCATCCTTCAACCACCCATGCATCTGATTCCTATCAACCACCTATGCATGCATCCCGCGTATCCTTCTCTGCCAGTCATAAATATTACATCTCGCCCGTCCTTCCTCCTTGGCTTCCACCCTTCTTTCCCTTTTCGTTCAACCCATCCATCAAGGTCATCTGATCTGACTCTTAGTCTTCTCCATAAAACTTTCACAGCTGAGTTGAAGTCAGATAGAAGAGGCCATTTGTTACTCAACTCCCGCCGCTAATGCTATTGCTAATGCTAAGTAAAGGGTGTCTTCTTCAACTGTTGTTCACAACAACTTAGTCTCTCTCAACAGTACAGTGTACACCCTTGCAGCGAGTGTAATGTCAATAAGTAAGGAATATAACTTACCACCGGCTGCCACTGCTGCTGGCTCACCCCCTGCAACTGCCGCATCTTCTGCTCCCTCCTTACTGGCCGCGTCGCCTTGGCCGCTGGCCCCGGCACTGGTGGTCGGTATGCCTAGAAAAAACATTACACATTTTTTAGATGCCATATACACCTCCCCCTATTTATTCTTTTTCACTAGCAAGATTGAAAAAAAAAGGTAATACATACATATACAACATACATCACTAGTACAAATTGGGTACTAGAGTAGACTAGTAGTAGTATGTCCTATCCTATCAAAAATAGTAAAATATCTGGTTGGGCATTTTGTTGGTGGGAATTGTTGAAAAGCCTCAAGATTAAGAAGACTAGAAGAGGACAACCCAAAGGACTGGACTCAGTGGCTACAGCTATTGGTGAATCTGAGTTTTAAAACCTTTTAAATAAACAGTGGCCAACTGGGCAAGCTTAGCTACAGACAGACTAATAGTAGTAGTATAGAGAGTCATAGCAGAGGCAGTTAGAGGCAGGGATAAAAAGAATTTAGAAACAGATAGTCTAGATCGAAGAAGAATTGGTAAAAATTAGAATTAGGAAACGGAAATAATAGTTCAGAAAAAATAAGGTGCAGTAAAAGTTAAGGAAGTATAATTATTAATATTAACAACAGGAGGACTTACTGGGGCCAGCAGCAGAGCCCTCGGTAGAGGAGTGGTCCTGGCCGACTTCTGATGCTGCTCCCGCCGACTCCGACCCCGTCTTCTTGCCCCTGGGTGCTGCTGATCATGAAGATATAAGAAAGAAAGAGACAAACATTGATGATTGGTGTGAAACAATTAAAAAAAAAAAAAAACGCTCCAAAAAACATTTATGGAAACAACAATTGCAATAAAATGGACCTATCTAATCTGGTCGACTAGTAGTATCGCGGGATTCGTGGACCGTCAAGTTATTATTAATGAACACTAATCCAGTGTTCCATTCTGATTCCAGAATACTAACTAAGCCTAAGTACCACCTGACCTAGCCCACCTATTCCAGATGGGCCAATTGTTCACTAAGTCTGCATTTCCATTTATTTTAGTCCTCAAAAAAATGCATAGATGGAGGACACATGCATAAATGTTTGCATACACCAAATTGTTGGTTGGTTGCTGCTGATGTTCTGCTAGTGCTAAGCCTATTACCACTCACTAAACAAACTACAAAAGGTTGTACTAAGGACTGGGGTAAGCAGCACTCAGCAGCACGTGACGTAACAGAGGATGCGTCACTCAGACCGCTAAAAAATTAACAACTAATACTAATAAGTAACTAAACCTATCAATCCACCACTATCTCTTAGTGACAGGAGGACAAAGGAAGGACTAGAGTCTCTCTAGCATTACCTAACTTAAGTTCTCTAAAGTAAACTCTTACATAATCAGCCCAAGCGAGCGCAAAGTTGCAAACAAGTAAGATTAGTAGCGCCGAGCACCTGTGGCATAACAATCACAGAAGATTTTTAAACGTAATTTACCTGCAATGTAAGCAGCAGCATTCTTGCTATTCGGAAAAAATATATATTTGCAATATATAACACAGAGCAGAAGAACACAAAGTAGTAATATTAAATAGCTACTCACCAAGCCCCGGGACCTCAACTCCTAGCAGGTCCAGCAGGTCCTGCTCCCGGTCCAGGATATCGGACCACCGGTGCGTAAGCTGGTTATGGGTGTGCCGGACCCCAGAGCAGCGAAACACTGCCCGGCGCACCCTTCCCCACCGCTGGTGACGCTCCCGGAGCCCGTACCCGGACCCAGGCCTGCCGCCAGGGTTAAGGGGAGGTGGCGCTGGACAAAAAGAACAAGTGCGGCCACCTCCGCCTTGCCAAATAAGGACCGTGCCTGCACCCCTTGTGGGCGCCGCCTTCCGCAAGGAAGGAGGTCGCGGCTCTGGCTATGACTCCTGCGAGCCTTGCCCTTGGCCATGGTTCTGGTACTCGGGGTGGGGGGGGGCGGAAAAGAAAAGGTAGGAATTAAAAAAGTAAGTAAAAGAAATGAAAAACGAAAATAATAGAAAAAGAGTGAAAAGGTAGTGGAAAAACACACAAAAAGTTGAAAAAAACTCAAAATATAGAATCGGGAAAATAGAGAGATAGATAATAAATAAAAAAGATCCCAAAAAAGTTTGCAGAAACAAAGGATTGAAAAGATAGAGGGAGGATTGAAAAGCAGGACCAGAACCATAGCAAACAAGTGAAAAACAAGATGGCCACGCCCATTGCGACTGCATGGGCAAGTTTGCGCGATATTTCCCCCCCGAGCACGCAAAAAGTGTCGCGAACACGCAATACGCGGTCCCGAACTGGAAATACGCATCGCGAACAGGCGGGAAGCACACAATACGCGTTCCGGAACAGGAAATACGCATCGCGAACGGGCGGGACAAGTGAAAAACAAGATGGCCGCGCCCATTGGCGACCGCATGGGCAAGTTCGCGAGATATTTCCCCCCGAGCACGCAAACAGCATCCCAAACACGCAATACGTGTTCCCGAACAGGAAAAACGCATCGCGAATGGGCGGAACAAGCATCTCCGCGTGCTAGCGGAATTTTGCGTAGCTCGTGGAGTTTTTTTACAACTTCACGGAACTCTGCGTAGCGCTACTACGTGAACTCCGCCTACCCTTAGCATTAATTCGGTCAAAAGTTCGAGAGTGGACCGTAGTTGCATCAGCCAAACCACTTTTGCTGGCAATCATGGACTGAAGCTCAAGTGTGCCCTTGGCCAGGTCTTTCTGTATGCCACCTTGCGCCATTTTAATGATCTATTGTTATTCATGGGGAGAATTTCCCTAGTGAGTATCAGAGGTGGGTTGCTCTTAGGGTAATATGGGGCCACCCACAGAGGCTTCATACTTAGGCAAAGAGGATTATGATCACTCTCCGTGGTTTTACCCACACACATATCAACTAGGTCTCTCCAAAGCCTCACATCGAGTAAAATGTAATCGATGCGAGACGGGCAGCTTGCTCTATTATATGTGTTGGCACCCTGTCTATCCGAGGGGGACCTGCCATTAACTGCCCTTAGGCCAAACTCAACATTAAGGGCTTTGAGGTGGAGTGCTGTCTGTGTCCATTTCTTAACAGGGGGTACATTTAAGGCAGGAACAGCCCATTTAATATCGTCATCCTCGGTGTCTAACAGGTCTTCTTTGGTGAGTGGTTCAAAGGAACTGTTGAAGTCACCCGCTACTATCATCCTTGAGTGGGCTGAGCATCTAACTAAGCTTTCTTCCAGCAGCGTGATAGTGGGTGAGAGTGTACCCCCTTTGGTCCCTCTCACATAGACATTAAACAAATCAATGTAGGCACCCCCTTAGGACCCCTAATGCATAGCCCCAAAATATCTGGACTTGGACTTGGGTGAGGGGTGATTCGACATCCCAGAGCAATGCTTACCCAAATAATCAGGCCCCCTGCCGGGCACCCTCTCCCAATTGTCGTTGCTGGTGAACAAAAGCATACGTAACCTGATTTAAATAGGGGAACCAAACTCCAGGTCTCTTGAAAAACACACATATAATGGCTCTCAATTAGCTCATTCCAGTGGGGAAGTGACAGTTTGCTATTTAACCCAGCCACGTTCCATGATAACACCCTGAGCTGCGGGCAGGGATCTGCACTAGAGGGCAATGCAACATTTGAGGTGAGGGGCCAAAGGCTAGTTGCAACCTGGGATGGGACCTGGGGACTATAACTTAAACAACAATCCGCACCCACCGGCCCACTAGTGTTGGAGATGGGGGCGTTATGCGTACCTAAATTTACTGGGGGTCTGGCATCTCTCGAATATGACGCCTTCTGGCAATCTCCAACTATTAGGCAGCTGTCTATATGGGTAGGTGGAAAAACGCATGGCCCAGAAGACTGATGGCCTTGTTCCGGAAGTCAATCGTTGGCATCTAGACTAGAACCGTTGGCCATTTGACTAAATGATTGGGGTGCAGATGGCTTGCAATAATCGGGGGATGTAAAACGCTTAAACTGGATTGAAGAAGTGTCAGGGGAGCAGGTCCGGAATTCCAGGGCAAGGAGGTTCTCAGCCAGGTCTGCTCCTTTAAGGATGAGTTCAATACAATCGAATGGCTGAGTAAAGGACTTGCACCTCCGCGCCCTTATAATATCATCACGGATCACGGAACGACAACCCCTAACATGACGAATCCAGTGTATTACTTTGTTGGTCAGGGAGTCTTCCCCCTCATGCCCATACCTTTTGTCGAGTTTCGGGACATTAGCCATATAGATTTTTTGGGTGGCAAGGGTGGGGTTGTTGGTTGAGTCTGTGCGTTATGTAGCGTTGGAGGCAGGGGCAGAGATGTAATTCTGGGCCTGGGACGACTCAAGGGCCCTTGCATGGCCGCTAGATTAGAGAAATTGGTGGTTAGATTAGCAGTAAATTCTAAGGGGGCATGAATATAGGGAGCGGAAATTAGATTAGATTAGGCTGGATGCGCCCTTGGGAGATAGAATCCTTTGAGCTAATGGCTGCCGGTTGAGATGTGTATTTATTACCCAAGAGTGGTATATGAGCCTCTGACATAGGCGTCGCAGATGTAACATGCGGTTGGGGGGGGTAAACTGTTCTGCAACAATGACTTAACTAATGTAGTGAGCCCCTCAATCATACATCTCATAGACACTATTTCTGCCCTAAGAGTGTTAATGAGTTCATGCGTGTTCTGAGGTTCTGGATGAGGTGCCGGGGTGGTTACAACAGGTACGTCTGTAAACTGTTGAGGGCTGATATCCTCAGAATCAGCAACCAGATCCATAAGGGGAGTAAACCTGTTTGCACAGGGAATAATGATCTCTGACTGTAACACAATGTCACTAGTGATACCTTGGGGATTCGTGGGGGGAGGGTGAACCCTCGCGGTGTGAAGTGAATCCCCTGAGATATGTTGTAAAGTCCTGTTAGGGATTGAGTTTTTAAACATCGCTGGGATGGCAGGAGGGCGACTAGAGGTATTAATGCTTGCAGGAGGTTGGTCGGGGAGGGTACTTGGGGAAATAGCTCCATCAGCGACTAAATTTCCTTCACACTCACTAATCAAACTATTAATACGATCGATATGCTCTAGAACACAATTGCTGCCAGAGTTTTTCATCAATTTTCTTACATTTTTCCCTTTCCCCGTATTACCACCACCCGATCCCTCGATAGAGTTTCTCTTGCCCATCTTCTCAGCAGACTTGATCACACAAGCTGCGACGACCAGAAACCAGCAATGACCTAAAACCTAACCTCCTCCCAGCAATATTTATCAAATGTAACGGCAGAATGGTTAACAAGGAAAATTCAGTCTCCAAAGCAAACAATGTCTAAGATAACCACCCCCTGCTGCAAAAACCGTTTGAGATCAAAGAAACAATGTAAGCGCTGAATCAAGGGAGATTTTTGATTTTACAAGGAGGGTGACAGACTCCCACAGCTTACAAGAGAGATAAAAAATAAAAAAAAACATGCAGCATCAACAGCGACAGTCTATGACAGTTTCCTTGGGTAGGTTAGCGGACAATCCCCTGCTTGCTCATAGTCAGAGGGATGCAAGACCAGGCCTTGGCCACCACCAACTGTTCAATCAAAAGAGGGGGCTGAAGAACACAGTACCTTGAATATTAGGAGTCGCGCTTCTGTAGACTATGTGATTGCCAGGTATAAGGGGGGTGGCCCTGCCCTGCCTCTTCCTGGCAATGACGGGCAATGATGGGCCCGCCCTTGGCCCGGGCTTTGCCCGGGTGCTTCCTGCGCCGCGGGTGTCATTGGGTGCCTAAATGCGCACTGGCGGCCCCTCCCTCCAGGGAGCGATCGTGTCTGGGACAGGTAGTTCCTTGGGCGATGTGGCAGCTGGCAAATGCGTTGAAAATAGATGCCTATGAGTTTTTGAGGGGCGGGGGTAGCTTTGCCTACAATCCCACTATGGGTAAATCTGACATGTCCCACGGATGCACTCTCATGCATCTTCTACTAACCAATAAATGACCACTGTTTGCCAAGATGCTGCTATGCCACACTGTGGAACACACGAGGCCCTCCACCTCTGCTGGGTGTTGGGCTCTCTTATAGTCTGGGTGTCAGCACTTCTCTGTTGTGTCTGACGCCAAGGTTACCAAATAACGTCTGGTCATCAATCACATATTGCTCCAGTTTTGGGGTTTTCTTTTACAAATCATTAATTTCAGGAGATAGTTGAACTGAAGTGTTCCAGAACGACAACTCCTAGGATTCAGAAGATTTTAACTTCATTCTTGGAGACAGGGTACTCCAGGAACCTTTCTGACACCTGTAGTTGGTTTCCACTTACCTCTCGTTTCTCCTGAATTGTAATCTCACCGTTCTATAGCAGTATACAGGCAGTACTCCTGCCTGTGCAGAGCTGTCAAAAGTGGTTGATATTAACCAATGAGTGTGGAATAAACGAGTGAACTGGACTGGACTCTTGTTTCATCAGGACAAGGATTTTTGTCCCACCAACTCTGCAGCACATAGGTTATTGCTTAACTGAAATCTTGTGGTATTAGACTGTTCCTGAGGACACACAGGGCTTCTTGGTGTTAGGATACCTTCGTAAACAGACAGAGTGCCTAGCTAGGAAAGAGCTGTTATCCTGCAGATAAGAGGTTAGTGCTTACGGCTGCTAACAGCTGTCATAGGTAGTTGGGACCCTATCCGCATCCGCCCCTGCAAGAATACTTCCAGGTTGGACATATTAGAAAAAGGAAGTTGGTTTGTAGCATTGGAATAAGATCTTCTGAAGCACTGCAGCTGTTTAATGGCCTACTCTAGACCACAGCATTGCATAAAAGGGTACACTTCTCAAGTTTATCTCATTGTATGGGTGTAAATGCCTTATTATACAGGCAACGAAGTGTCATACAAAGGCCTTCATTATGAATGGCCTTTTAATTCCAAAGGAGCTGATAGCAGCAGTTATGAGATCTGCAGGAACACTGTGGATTTCTTTACTTTCACCTGGAGATTTCGACTGCTGAAGCCAGCCGAATTTATGGGGAAAATGGGGGATTAGCGCATGAATCAAGCACGGAATTAACAACTTCTCATCCCTTGGAGGACCCTCAGGATCGAATTTGTGATAAGCTGCATTTTCCCCACCCCTGGATTTACCAATATCCTCAATATCGGTAACGCCATCGGAAAAATAGAGCCCATTTACCAGACCACTGCTAATGTGGGCTGAAGAGATGGAAACGCCATACATAAATACACTGAACACGTGGAAATATCACACATAGGCAGACTGAAAAGCAGGCAGTACGTATTCATTTTTCATCTACTGCCAAGGGCTGGGGAGCTGCGGCCTAGTTTGGGTGGGTGGCTGGTATAAGCCATCTCAGAAGAAAGTCGATCAGAACAGTTTGAGATTTCCACACATCATGGCTAAGCAGGTTCCTGTTAGCTACTCAGGTTTTGGTAGTACTCAGACCATTCTGCTTCACGGCCGTGAGAAAGTTTTGATCTAAAATAAAATAGAATCCAATCCAGTCCAGTTACGAAAGAAAATGGTGGGAGATCATAAAACCAAATTATTTAGTGCATTATGTACAAAAAAATAACAATCTTATCATAAACTATAGGGATATTATAATTACAATATTATTGAAGGAAAACAAGGACAAATAGCAAAATGCATGGGAAATGGCCTAAGGCCTTCATTATGAGTGGGCCGTTAATTCCATTAGGCCAAGTTAGGAGTTACTAGACCCATTGGAATCATATATTGTATGTATTTCACATAAAGATTTTGATTGCACAAAAGAAAACTTCGTGTGAAACACAAAGAAAAAAAGATACGAAAATCGGTTAGGATTGTTAGGAGTTCAGAAAGATGTTGGCAGTAAAGGGTATAAGGGTCTCACAGAGAAGCTTTAGTGAAAAGTGTTGTGAGGGGGAGAACAGGCGTGGTTGTTACACTTTAAAGACCACTTCACCACAGACTTCAGTGACATTTTATTCACAGTCTCATATTTTCAGAAGTGAAACCGTTTTCAACTCTAATTTTTCACAACAATATAATTCCTACTGATTTATCTTATAGTGTTTACAGGCACTCATGCCAAAAGGTCAGCCCTGCTTTAGGCATATGCCGGCTACTACGTAAGAGGTCTGGATGCAATAACAGAAAGAGAGGCACTCCAATGCTAGTCAGGTGGCATGCTGTGTGAAGTGCCTACAGTATTTCAGTTTACATGTCTTAGGACATGCCTTTAGTTACTTAGGAAAAGATTTGTAGTTACGCTTCTTTGGCTGCCCCGTTTAACAGACCCCCCCCAACCTTTTTCATCCCACTTAAAACCCTGCTGAGGGCCTAGATATTGAGGTGCATCTTTGGAAGGCACTAATATATCTGACGTGTAGTTTGGATGGTTTAAATCTCTGGCAGTTCTGATTCATGAGAACAAGCAGGGCACACTTTCAATGGAGGTGATACTATGTTGAACCCTGGCTTATTGCTGGATGGTGCCTCTCCTGCTGACCATGTCCCCAGAGCACTAATACCCTCAGGTAGTGTGGTGCTAAGGGCAACAACAGCCTGTATCATGAAAATGCAATTCTGCCCTACTCAGTGATGGCAAGGTGTGGCATGCTAAAATAATTGCGTTATACAAAGGGAGTGATCAAATGGTTCCGGAAGGAGTCATGTCGGGCAGAGACACGAGTCTGGACTCTGAGATGAGTACACAACAGAAAAATTATGATTGGGATGAAGATGTAGTTACTTCTAGAGAAGTGAGTGGTGATAACCCACCTTTACTAGCTCAGTCGCCACCAGACCCCATGGAGGGTGCGGATGGAACGGATGGTGGATGTTCTGAGAGCGGAGGACACAAGAGAGTAAAAAACACAAAGAGTGGGGAGGTCACTAGGGCAAGACGGACTTGTTCCAAACCCAAACGCTTGGAAGATTATATCACTCATATATATAATTAATCTTTGCTTATCAACTGTTGGGCTACTCACCCCTTAGGACTGTTTCTAGACCTTCCCGGGCTACAATTTGCACGTTATTATATTTGTTCCGTAATAGAGAGGTTTTCTCCTCACTGTGGGTAAGAAGGGGGGGAAACTCCAGGGAGAAATTGAGGCCATTGAGAAAGAGATAAATGCGATGGAGCCAAAGGATCTTATTGAAAAAAACTATGCCATCTTAAAAAAGTGATGGAAAATCACCAATTGTATCTGAAAGAGAAAAAATTAAGAAAAATCAAAAGGGACGATAGGGACTACCGCGATGGTCGCGTATACACCTTCGCAAAGAAGTTTGATAACATCCAGGGGGTAGAGGAGAAAAAGAGAAATAGAGAGGAGAGAGATGAGAGTGACGATACACGCTCAGTCAGTAGCGTCTCAGTCTCATCACAGAGTAGTATAACATCTAACACTACACCACAGGAGATCCCTTTAGGGGAAGGTGCCTCTTCCTTCCAGAAGGAACTAGCAAAGTTGTGTATAAGCAACAGGCTGCAACAAAAAAAGGAGCAGCCAAAACCAGGAGGGGAGGGAGGAGGTCAAAGGGGAGGTTCAAAAGGAGGGACAGCAGACAAAGTGAATGTGGTAACACGGTCCAAGAAGGTTTAATCGATGTGGCAAGTGATTTCATGTGTTCAAATGGTATGAAAAATGACAACAGTGACTTGAAAATCGTGAACCTATCTAATAAAATCTTGGACATAGATGAAATCAAGTTGTTGAGTATGGGTTTAAACTTTTGCCCCACCCAGAGTGGAGATATCACCAATGTTCATATCGATCTGTACAAGTTTGTGAGAGCGCTTAAGCTTAGGGACTATTTCTCAGATCGGATTTCCAAGCCCAATGGGCCTGCTATAGTACTGTGACCTATACGATTACAGACATGCAAAATGTACAGTGTCTGCCTTCCTTTGGTGAGGATGGGGTGCATGACATGCCGTCCTTGTTGGAAGAATTTAATATTCCCCAAATCTCAACATGGACAGTGGATTGAGGCTGATGGAGCAGGGTAAATAAAATAATTTGTACCCCCCTTGGAAAATTAATGAGCTTTAATAAATTAACGATACTAATTGTTTGATGGAGCATGAGATAATCAACAAATGCACCTTTAGTAAACACTACATAAGGGTAACCGCAATTTGTGCAAAATCTAATTTATTTATAATTGTGAAGTTGATTGACACTAATATTGTGATTTGCGTACTAATTAGAGTAAAATCGCATGATTTATGCTATGTAGTAGAATTGTATTGTGGCAAAAAATGCGGATGGTAAGTAAAATGGCTTTAAATGTTGCTTCTGCTAGGTAACACCTAACACGGGTCTTTAGAATGGCGGGTGGTAAACAGAAAGGCTTATTTTCTTTGTTTTAATTTTGGTTGTGTTTGTTCTTATGATAGTTCGTTCGGGCCTGTTAGGCCATGCTGCGAAAATGGCTGCCGAGACAGATGAGGTCACGTGAAAAGTCAAAGATGGCCTCTAAGCGGAAGAAATAAAGGAGCTGAACCACGTGGGTACGGCCCGTGCACGGAGTGAGAGATGTCAAGGTCGCGTTGACCTGCCATAAGGAGGGTGCCAAGAAAGACTCAGCGTGTATTTGTGGGAATAAATGAGAAAAGTATTGAGCGACAATGGACTAACTAAATTGTGACCGTCGGGATTGCAACAAAATGAATGGACAAATTGGACTGCTTTTACCCAAAGGTCATGAGAATCATTGTACTCTTAACTATCCCCGAAACCAGTTTGAACAAGGAAGGCGATGAGGTGATTATCACCACCCCTCAAATGGACCTATTAGAGTGATTCCTGCCCCTAAGGATTGCAACTTTTTGTGTAGTAAGCTAGAAGTAGGGTATAAGAGGGACTACTCTTATGTGGGAGGGGTTGCTTCTATAGGCTGCTTCTTTGGGTTGCCTTTTGCTGCTGCTGTGGCCGCTGCTATTGATGCTACTGCTGCCGTTGGTATTTCTTGCCATACCATTCTTCCTATTTTCCATTTTTCCACCACAATATTACTAAAGGACTTTGTCATTTTTGGACTTCGAACTTGACTGGGGAAGGAACGAGACCGTTGTGGGAAATCTGTACGGGAGGTCCGGTCGAGGAGGCCATTAGCGGGACAGTCAGTCAGTTTGGGAGTCTATTCTGTGATCTACGGTTTATCTTCTTTTTGGTGAACCATTCCTATCTGCATCTAAATGGGTAATGCATAAGTTTCAATTCTTTATTAGAACTTTTCATATAAATGTTATTAATGTATTAAAAGTGATTAATAAACTCAGAATCTCACCCGTGCAAGTGAAAATTTAGATAAAATTTCATTCTAATTAACAATGAGTCTGTGGTTCTTTAGTTCATTAATAAGTTTAAAGTTTAACAGGTTTTAAAGTGATTGGGCTGGTCTTAATCACCATCAACTTATTCTACTAGTTGGTCATCGACCAAAGAGTGGAATACCTTGATGTTTGGAACCGACAGGATCGAAAGCTAATGTATATGATGTCTGAGGCTTTATTCTGTCAGATTTAACAAGGTATCCCGTTCCTCCAGCAACACATTTCTCCTTGGTGTGTAATCCAGTGAATGAATGAATGTATGATATGCGGTTTTATGGGCCCCACCGTCATATGGTTTAATAGATGTGAATGATTTACCTGGATTCGTGTCCTGAGGAGAAATTTATATTAGCCGCGCTGGATCAAGGCCTAAATCCAAATTTGTGCCTACTACAGCTTACCACAATATTGATATTTTTTTATGATAGAGTAACTGAAGATCTACATAGATTGGAAATGCCAAGCAAATTTGCACCACCCGTTCGTTACAACTTCTCTCCTAAGGAAAGTCAGGCACTCAATAGACTTAGTCTGGACAGTGACATCGTCATTAGAGAGGCCGATAAGGGCGGAAATGTTGTGGTCATGAATCATTCTGACTATATGAATGAAATCAATCGTCAATTGAATAATGAGTCATGTTACAAGGTGATCGAGGAAAATCCTATCCAGAAATTAGCCACTCTGATCAATGTTAAGTTGAATGAATGGAAAGATATTTGTCTGCTCACTGAAGATGAGTTTCGGTACCTAAGGGTTGACTGTCCAAAATTCCCTTGCATTTACATCCTGCCAAAGATTCACAAGGGGGGCAGTTTCCTCCAGGCCGACCAATAATTTCGGGGGTGGGCTCACCCACCGAAAGGTTATTGGAGTTCGTTGACCGCCGGCATCAAAAACATGTCCTTAACTTACCATCTTACATCAGGGATAGTAAGGACATCCTTGTCAAATTTAAGGATTTTCATTGGTCTGATGAACTTATGTTTGTTACTTTCGATGTGGAAAGTCTGTATACTTGTATTCACAACAAATTTGGACTCATGGCGGTACAGTCCTTTCTAGACAAGGATGGGGCTGATCATCAATAAGAGTACAATGAAATGATTGTTCAGATGATGGATATTATTCTAACAAACAACTTTTTCCTTCATGACAACCGCTGGTTCCACCAAATACAGGGGACCGCGATGGGTTCTAGGTTTGCTCCCTCTTATGCATGCCTCTTTATGGGGTGGTAAGAGAGGGAGCATGCCTGGAACAGATGTGCCTCCCCCTGGACTGAATTCATTGTGTTTTGGGGGAGGTACTTTGACGACATCATCTGTCTATGGTCGGGATCTGAAGAACAATTACATCAAAACTTCTCCTTTCTAAATGATAATCGGTATAATATAAAGCTCACCATGTCATTCCACAAGGAGAGAATAAACTTCCTCGACATACAATTTTATGTAAAAAATGGAACAATACAAAGTACACTATACAGAAAGGAGACAGCCTGTAATGGGGTATTGCACACCTCATGTGCACATTCACACTTTGTGATTAATAACATCCCTTTTGGAGAAATGACACGCATCAGGAGAAATTGAAAGTGAGGAAGAGACTTATCAAACTAATATCCTTGAGTCTAAAAAAAGATTCCAAAAAAGGGGATATGACAAGAAAATTTTGCACTGAGCTGAGTCCAGAATACAGCAGACAGGCAGGGATGACACTTTAATGGACAAACCGAAGCGGAGCAAAGGGGCCTCCTCCAACAGCAGAGTAAGATTTGTGACCCAATATACCACCCACAGTAACAGGATATTCAATATCTTGAGAAAAAATTGGCACCTCCTCACGGAAGTCCCTGGTCTAAAGAACTCTCTAACGAGCACACCAGCAATAACCTACAGGAGGGGGGAATGCCTGAAGAACACCCTTTGTCCGAGTTATGTCACTACTGTGGAAAAGAAGGAGACATGGTTACCGTCGAAACCAGAGGGTTACTTCACCTGTGGTATGAGCAACATCTGTCCATTTGGTAAAAATAAGATCAAGACTTTCACATACAACACATCTAGGTCACATAATATCAGGCATTTCATTAACTGTAACACTACCTATGTCATATATGTGCTAGGATGCAAATGTGGAATGATATATGTGGGCAGCACGATACACTGCCTAAAATACCGAATACAGGAGCACCGCAGGGCGATACTAAACAAGGACAGCAGATACCCCATTACGGATCACTATAAAGGTATACACCCAGACGATGCTGCTTTCTGGTTCCATGGCATTGACCGCGTCTCTGTAGGAAAAAGGGGTGATAATAGAGAACTACTGCTTAGGCAAACAGAGGCAAAATGGATCTGTCATTTGAGGGCGACACTGAAGGGTCACAATACCGATGGGGAGCTGCATTACATCTTGGGGTGAACTACCTTTAGAGTTGATATATCTCTGTGCAGTGGAGCATGAATTAATGTATGATATTATATGGTATCACGCAGGTCACCTCTTTTTTAATGATCTTATGGAGTAGTGTCTGAAGATATTTCACATTTTATTTATTTTTTATTTTGTATCCCCTGTCCTTTCCCTTTTTTTTGGACTTTTTGACGTTATCTCTGAATGGCACTACCGGGCTTACCCTCCATATATGATGTAGCCATGCACATATGGGTGGTTCTTTCCTGGTGTGGATATTGCCCGATTGACTATACTCCTAGTAAGAGGTCTAGGGCCAACACTGTCATCTGGCATGTCCCTATAACAGGCTTTAGCTAGTGTGATCTTCGTTTAGCCACAGTACAGTTGCTAGTGGCACGTGGGGGCCATATGTCAGTTGTTTGGACTAAGGGCCCTAGTGGACTTCCATCCACTAATGAGCTTTATGTGAATTGGTCATTACATTTAAAAATGTTTTTCTTCCTTTTCTTTTGGGAGGCTTCTGTTTTCTTATACTGCTGCCATTACAATTCAATATACGGTTCTTTTGGTTTAAATATTTAGATTATATTGTATTTGGACATTTTAGGATGGCGTCACTTAGCCACGGTATAGCTGTTAATGGTATACGGGGGTCGTGCGTCTACTTTTCAGACAATGGGCCACTTTGGATTCCCATCCACGAAATAGCCTTTCTGATTTGGTCTTTTCACGTCAATAGGTTTAGCTTTCTATCACATTGGAAGGCCTTTGACTTCTAACACTGCTGCTAGTAAATTTTTTAATATGAGACGTTGGTTTTATATAATTAGAATCTTTTTTTTTTGGGACATTGCAATATGGCGTTACTACACGCCGTCTTCACGTCACTACCGTCACGCGACATGCGTCGTGACGCTGATTACGTCTAGCCCTTCCAGTGTATTTGCTTGATTATGGCGCGCGGACACGGACGTCTTTGCTGGCGACTGTGCTGTAACTGGGGAACACGGAGGACCTGGGTGAGTGTTTCCCCGCCTTTACTCTTCCGTTTGAGATTTTAAAAGTGGTCGGATCTACAATTTGCCACTATCCATGTTATTGCGGTAATGGGCTTAGGCTGGCTTTTGGCCAGATACGGGAACTCGGGTATTTACAAATTCCATTCTGGTTTGAAATTGGACCTGTGGTCATTTTTGCAAATGGCCTATATCTTGCGCTTCATTTTTATCGCATCAAAGGGCCAATGCCGTTTTACTTTTTTGTACCATCACGGCAACTTGTATACTTATAAGCTCCATTTATTACTAATGGTCACACCTCAGACTCTGCCTATTACGCAGTGCGTACTATTACCACATTATGGTCAATATGTAATAGCCACAAATCACACAATAACATGGTCCTGCCATATTTGTCCCTTTGATGTTTATCTTCCGGTGCATGTGTGTGTTCTTCATCACCGTACTAATTGCTCCTACATGGTGGCACCACTATGACATTCAATATTTTGGGACATGACTCCGAACGGGTGTCATTATGCTTATTAGGAGCACTGGATTTACATTTGTTTGCTCTGGTCTCGGGTGGGACTCTAGTCTGGCGGCTGAATGGCAAGAACGTAGGCATGGATTGTTCCCTTTGATGCAATCTTCAAACATTTGAACATCATGATTCTACTACATGGCTGCTTGACTTTTGTGATGGAATTCACTATGATATTTTCATTTACTATGGCCATGGCAAATAGAATTGTTATCCATATAGATTTCCAGCTGGGATTTGACTTGACTGACCCTTACTCTGGGGTGAATACCCGGGCTACACTACCACTACCACGACCACTAAGGATCTTTGTGAATACTCTACTAGACAGACCAAGGTGAGAATCTATGGATATGGGGATAGACTATGAATATTTTTCCCTGTGCACATAGGTATATTTCCTCCCCCTTAGGCTTCCAGGTAAATCCAAATCACTTCTCCCTCTTCCTATCTTTCCCCTAGCACCAACCTATGAGGTATAAGGATACTAACAGCGTTTATAGACGCTGCACTTTTCACCTAGTGTTAATTACTGTATATAGCTGTATATACATGATTTATGGGCTGTCTAGCGACTTGACTACGTTCAGTGTGACCTTTTGAAATAGAATCCTAGTGTGCGTCATCTCAATGTCCTAACAGAGTTAACTGTGTGTAATATATGGAGTGTATATGTATATATGTAAAGTTGTCATGTCTTTTTTATATGTGTCTTTGTGTGACGACTTATATTGTGTTTTATGTGATTGTTTCAGCCCTGATGAAGTTCCTTATGCAATAGGAACGAAATGCGATGGCTGATTTTGATTCAATTATAAATAAAGAAGGATGATGGACTAAACTTGCTATCCCGACTTCATTTCTGGTGCACCTTCCATTCCAAAGTATCTTTCTCACTGTGGGTACTTGGAAATTTTTAGATGTTATAAGTTTTTGTTTTTGTTATTTGTAAGGAAGGGGAAGTGTTATGTTGTGTGAGCATGGATGCAAGTGAGCTCATGGGGTTCTATGGCTCATGTCCTTTCCGAGCTTGGAATGCTATGAGGTCACTTGATCACAGAAGACGGGAGCCGGGAGGAGGTGGATGCACATCTCTTCCCTTGCGCTGTGTGCCAGGTTCAAGTTGAGAATAAAGCCAGCTATCAACTCTACCATGTGCGGTATCGTTCTTTGCAACAACCATGTCCCCAGAGCACTAATACCCTCAGGTAGTGTGGTGCTAAGGGCAACAACAGCCTGTATCATAAAATACACGAGCTGGAAGGGAATCAAAATATTCAAGATAATGCCAAAATTTGCTTATAATCCAGCCAATCAACCAATCAGAAAACAAGGTAACCTATTGACACAAAACACACCAAATTCCCAGCCAGTACTAGATGGAATCTTATGGACACTCTCTGTCGATAGGCTGCATTCTGCCGTGTGGAACTTGGCAGCGAAGCAGTTTCTGACATGGGGCATGGAGCCACATAAAAAACACATATAAGGTGACGTAGAGCGCAAAAGCGTTCAATGACTCTTTCCTCTTCAAAAGAACAAAGAACCTTATATGAACTGTATATCAGTTGTGAAAGAGAAATCCACATTGCCCTTTAACCACGGCCTGTCATTGTTAATATCATATCCAATAGCAATAAAAATACCCGCATTGTAGAAAGTATTTTCTCCTTAGCATGAGCCACGTGTGTTAGCATGTTTCCAAAACTAAAGTTATAAATTACTGCTGATTGTGAAAACCAATCAGTCCTACTAAATGAGGACAGTATTGACAATAAGACACAGTGAAAACAAGGCACAAAAAAGGTTCAGATCTAATTAACAAGACCATGAGACGCAAAGCTACCTGTAACGTTCAAATATTTTCTTCAGGGACAGAGAAAGTGGTGTAACATAGAACCATACAGTCATATGAAACCCAGCACTTGCATACATAGAAGTAACATGCACACTTTGTTGCAGCATATGACATATATTTGATTATGTGGCATTGACACAAACCTTAGGGTCATCTGCCACTTTGGGGTTGCTAGGCTGGGTTTGATTTACAAATATATGTTTTTTAATTTACATAACATTTAGAGTGTTGCATAGTGTTTAGTAAGCAGATGTGCCCACCTTCAGCACTGCTTTTGCAGGTCCCATGTTGTTTTCTCTTCTGTTCTGACTGCCAATGTCAAAATAGACCCAAAATGTGTGTCCCACATAGCTAACTGTGCATGTTGCATGCACCCTACCCTTTCTCTTAAGGTGACCTTCAAACCACTTTGCTCTAAACGTGATATTCCATATAGTGTTTTCATATTGTTGTCTTTGAGTCCCACTTCCTGGCAGAGTATCCACAGGTCTAGAAGTGTACTGAAGAGTTGGTGTCAGAGGTCTGCTTTTTATACCCTGGTGCCCTGGTTCTGGAAAGTGGGAGAATATTTTTAGACAGTGCCTTAGAAGTGCAAGGAACTCCCTACATCCCCTGCCCTGGCTCTAAGCTGGCCGAAGTGCAAATGCAGGGTTGTAAGCCCCTGTGTATGGAGACAGGACCCATCCTATTCAGGTGTAAGTGAGGCTGGGCCCAGCTCCTCCCTCCAATCCTGCCAGTGATGCCCATCCAGTCACACCTAAGCTCCCATTGTGAGTGGCTGTCGAAAAGGAATACGCAAATCCCAAATGTCAACTACACACAGGCATGTGAGGCAGCAAATGGCTAATGGAAGAAAATGACAACTTTCTAAAAGTGCTGCAGCAACAATTGATGGACGGAATGCTGAATAAATCAAACATTCACCACCAGTCAAGAGATCTTGGTTAAATCCATTGTTCTTTTGCTCACTATGCCTCCCCAAATTGGACCTAGCCATATGCAAATCAGTCTTGACTCTCATGGGAACAGTCCAGCTCAAACTGCCAAGTCGGGGCCTCCCTGGACCAGAAAGAAGCATTTAAACCAGATCTCTTGACTGTGGGTGAATGTTTGATTTATTCAGCATTCTGTCCATCAATTGTTGCTGCAGCATTTTTCGTCCTAAGTAGGATGGGTATGCCCAGACGTGGGTCCCTTGCTCACCGTGCCACTAGATTCAAGCACTTTGGCTGATATCCCAAATTTGGTCCCAGGATGCTTGTTTCTGGTCCAGGGAGGACCCAGCTTGGCAGTTCGGACTGGACTTTTCCCATGAGGATCAGGGTCAAGACTGATTTGAATATCGCTGGGCCAAACTGGGGTGGTGTAGTGAGCAAAAGAACAATAGATTTCACCCAGATCTCGTGACTGGCAATGAATGTTTGATTTAATCAGCATTCTGTTCATCATTTGTTGCTGCAGCAACTTTCTAAAAGTCACATTTTCAGAATGGCAATTTAAAATTTGACTTCACCATAAGTTAGGGTTCCAGAGACATCAAACATTAACTGGTCATCCTTTCCCTTTTGGAAATTACTTATAAAATGTAATAGGGCAACTCCAGTGTTATTCTATGGGACAGATAGGCCTTGCAGTAATGAAAAACACATTTTAGAGTTTTTCACTACCAGGACATGTAAGACTTAAAAGTACATGTCCTACTTTTAAGGCCTGCCATTGCAGAGCCTATATGTACTGTTTTAAGCTGCCATTTCGACTTGACAAACAAACCTTTTGCCAGGTCCAAACCTTACTTTTTAATACAGATAAGTTACCCATAGGCTAGGGTCCCGATAGCCCAGCAGGCAGGGTGCAGTGTATTTAGCAAAGTTTAGCAGTGATAAAGTGTTCTAAGGCCAGCAAAAACGAATTCAGTAAAAATAGAGGGATTGAAGGCAAAACGTTTGAGGGTACCCTGCAGAGAGGGCCAGGTTCAGCACATAGGAAAATCATTACTTGTTTTCCTGATAACTTTAGTACCGTTTGGTGAATCTTCACAAAACTTTCCAAACAAAATGTGCTTCCATCCCAGCTCCTTTCTGGAAAGGTTCAGGGTGCGGAGAAAAAGGGGCGGGGTTCCAGACACATTTTCCTCATTCATTTTTCCATATGAATTTTAGACATAGCTACAGCCCATAGGCATGAACAGATTTTCACCAAATTCGGCAGGAAGCTAGATCTTAATACAGAAATATAGCTTTTTTTTATTTGGTGTAAATCCGTTCAGTAGTTATTGAGTAATTTAGGCTTATAAACTTTGTAACTCTCTTGGCAAGGAGGATCCACAGGGCCAACATATCTGGAGGTGAGATCTGATTGGTTGCCACCACATCAACAACAATGTGGCGACAGCCGTCTTAGAACTCGGAACTGGCTTTATGTATGGTAATAAAATATTACTTTACTTTAAAAACACCCTAGAAATTTGTGAGAGCACCATAGGTTACAGTAACTTTATAGTTAGGTGAAAGTTTCAGTGACAACATAACAATTTAATCAGGAACAGGGGTGGGAGCACACCGCTTCACCTCCCAGCAAGGTTCGCCCCTGGCGTTCTGGTAAATGCAGCCTCATGTTGCTTGCTTTGCAAAGTTTTCGAGTGTTTCGCCAGAATTGGCGCAGATAGTGCTGATCTCTAGACACGTGTTTCTGGTTCTTTAACCGTCATCAGTAGAGATTACAGGCTTCAAATTTGGGGTTTGCTGAGTAGGCTGCCAAACATTGCATCAGGTCAAGTACCTCTCACTGGCGCGCGGGTGCTTCTTCCACGAGCTCGTCAGCTCAATGACTCACGGGAGTACTTTTAAACAGGAACAGGGGTAATCTCTACTGATGACGGTTAAAGAACCAGAAACACGTGTCTAGATATCAGCGCTATCTGCGCCAACTCTGGCGAAACACTCTGAATACTAGAGCAAAGCAAGCAACAAGAGACTGCATTTACCAGAATGCCAGGGGCGAACCTTGCTGGGAGGTGAAGCGATGTGCTCCCACCTCTGTTCCTGTTTAAAAGTACTCCCGTGAGTCATTGAGCTGACGAGCTCGTGGAAAAAGCACCCGCGTGCCAGTGAGAGGTACTTGACCTGATGCAATGTTTGGCAGCCTACTCAGCAAACCCCAAATTTGAAGCCTGTAATCTCTACTGATGACGGTTAAAGAACCAGAAACACGTGTCTAGAGATCAGCACTATCTGCGCCAACTCTGGCGAAACACTCTGAATACTAGAGCAAAGCAAGCAACAAGAGACTGCATTTACCAGAATGCCAGGGGCGAACCTTGCTGGGAGGTGAAACGGTGTGTCCCAACCCTGTTCCTGTTTAAAAGTACTCCCGGGAGTCATTAAGCTGAAGAGCTCGTGGAAGAAGCACCCGTGCGCCAGTGAGAGGTACTTGACCCGATGCAATGTTTGGCAGCCTACTCAGCAAACCCCAAATTTGAAGCCTGTAATCTCTACTGATGACGGTTAAAGAACCAGAAACACGTGTCTAGAGATAAGCACTATCTGCGCCAACTCTGGCGAAACACTCTGAATACCAGAGCAAAACAAGCAACAAGAGACTGCATTTACCAGAATGCCAGGGGCGAACCTTGCTGGGAGGTGAAGCGGTGTGCTCCCAAACCTGTTCCTGTTTAAAAGCACTCCCGTGAGTCATTGAGCTGACGAGCTCGTGGAAGAAGCACCCGCGCGCCAGTGAGAGGTACTTGACCTGATGCAATGTTTGGCAGCCTACTCAGCAAACCCCAAATTTGAAGCCTGTAATCTCTACTGATGACGGTTAAAGAACCAGAAACACGTGTCTAGAGATCAGCACTATCTGCGCCAACTCTGGCGAAACACTCTGAATACTGGAGCAAAGCAAGCAACAAGAGACTGCATTTACCAGAATGCCAGGGGCGAACCTTGCTCGGAGGTGAAGCGGTGTGCTCCCACCCCTGTTCCTGTTTATAAGTACCCCCGTGAGTCATTGAGCTGACGAGCTCGTGGAAGAAGCACCCGCGCGCCAGTGAGAGGTACTTGACCTGATGCAATGTTTGGCAGCCTACTCAGCAAACCCCAGATTTGAAGCCTGTAATCTCTACTGATGACGGTTAAAGAACCAGAAACACGTGTTTAGAGATCAGCACTATCTGCGCAAACTCTGGCGAAACACTCTGAATACTAGAGCAAAGCAAGCAACAAGAGACTGCATTTACCAGAATGCCAGGGACGAACCTTGCTGGGAGGTGAAGCGGTGTGCTCCAACCCCTGTTCATGTTTAAAAGTACTCCCGGGAGTCATTAAGCTGACGAGCTCGTGGAAGAAGCACCCGCGCGCCAGTGAGAGGTACTTGACATGATGCAATGTTTGGCAGCCTACTCAGCAAACCCCAAATTTGAAGCCTGTAATCTCTACTGATGACAGTTAAAGAACCAGAAACACATGTCTAGAGATCAGCACTATCTGCGCCAACTCTGGCGAAACACTCTGAATACTAGAGCAAAGCAAGCAACAAGAGACTGCATTTACCAGAATGCCAGGGGCGAACCTTGCTGGGAAGTGAAGCGGTGTGCTCCCACCCCTGTTCCTGTTTAAAAGTACTCCCGTGAGTCATTGAGCTGACGAGCTTGTGGAAGAAGCACCCGCGCGCCAGTGAGAGGTACTTGACCTGATGCAATGTTTGGCAGCCTACTCAGTAAACCCTAAATTTGAAGCCTGTAATCTCTACTGATGACGGTTAAAGAACCAGAAACACGTGTCTAGAGATCAGCACTGTCTGCGCCTACTCTGGCGAAACACTCTGAATACTAGAGCAAAGCAAGAAACAAGAGACTGCATTTACCAGAATGCCAGGAGCGAACCTTGCTGGGAGGTGAAGCGGTGTGCTCCCACCCCTGTTCCTGTTTAAAAGTACTCCCGTGAGTCATTGAGCTGACGAGCTCGTGGAAGAAGCAGCCGCGCGCCAGTGAGAGGTACTTGACCTGATGCAATGTTTGGCAGCCTACTCAGCAAACCCCAAATTTGAAGTCTGTAATCTCTACTGATGACGGTTAAAGAACCAGAAACACATGTCTAGAGATCAGCACTATCTGCGCCAACTCTGGCGAAACACTCTGAATACTAGAGCAAAGCAAGCAACAAGAGACTGCATTTACCAGAATGCCAGGGGCGAACCTTGCTGGGAGGTGAAGCGGTGTGCTCCCACCCCTGTTCCTGTTTAAATGTACTCCCGTGAGTCATTGAGCTGACGAGCTCGTGGAAGAAGCACCCGCGCGCCAGTGAGAGGTACTTGACCTGATGCAATGTTTGGCAGCCTACTCAGCAAACTCCAAATTTGAAGCCTGTAATCTCTACTGATGACGGTTAAAGAACCAGAAACACGTGTCTAGAGATCAGCACTATCTGCGCCAACTCTGGCGAAACACTCTGAATACTAGAGCAAAGCAAGCAACAAGAGACTGCATTTACCAGAATGCCAGGGGCGAACCTTGCTGGGAGGTGAAGCGGTGTGCTCCCACCCCTGTTACTGTTTAAAAGTACTCCCGTGAGTCATTGAGCTGACGAGCTCGTGGAAGAAGCACCCGCGCGCCAGTGAGAGATACTTGACCTGATGCAATGTTTGGCAGCCTACTCAGCAAACCCCAAATTTGAAGCCTGTAATCTCTACTGATGACGGTTAAAGAACCAGAAACACGTGTCTAGAGATCAGCACTATCTGCGCCAACTCTGGCAAAACACTCTGAATACTAGAGCAAAGCAAGCAACAAGAGACTGCATTTACCAGAATGCCAGGGGCGAACCTTGCTGGGAGGTGAAGCGGTGTGCTCCCACCCCTGTTCCTGTTTAAAAGTACTCCCGTGAGTCATTGAGCTGACGAGCTCGTGGAAGAAGCACCCGCGTGCCAGTGAGAGGTACTTGACCTGATGCAATGTTTGGCAGCCTACTCAGCAAACCCCAAATTTGAAGACTGTAATCTTTACTGATGACGGTTAAAGACCCAGAAACACGTGTCTAGAGATCAGCACTATCTACGTCAACTCTGGCGAAACACTCTGAATGCTAGAGCAAAGCAAGCAACAAGAGACTGCATTTACCAGAATGCCAGGGGCGAACCTTGCTGGGAGTTGAAGCGGTGTGCTCCCACCCCTGTTCCTGTTTAAAAGTACTCCCGTGAGTCATTGAGCTGACGAGCTCGTGGAAGAAGCACCCGCGCGCCAGTGAAAGGTACTTGACCTGATGCAATGTTTGGCAGCCTACTCAGCAAACCCCAAATTTGAAGCCTGTAATCTCTACTGATGACGGTTAAAGAACCAGAAACACGTGACTAGAGATCAGCACTATCTACGCCAACTCTGGCGAAACACTCTGAATACTAGAGCAAAGCAAGCAACAAGAGACTTCATTTACCAGAATGCCAGGGGCGAACCTTGCTGGGAGGTGAAGCGGTGTGCTCCCACCCCTGTTCCTGTTTAAAAGTACTCCCGTGAGTCATTGAGCTGACGAGCTCGTGCAAGAAGCACCCGCGCGCCAGTGAGAGGTACTTGACCTGATGCAATGTTTGGCAGACTACTCAGCAAACCCCAAATTTGAAGCGTGAACTCTCTACTGATGACGGTTAAAGAACCAGAAACACGTGTCTAGAGATCAGCACTATCTGCGCCAAGTCTGGCGAAACACTCTGAATACTAGAGCAAAGCAAGCAACAAGAGACTGCATTTACCAGAATGCCAGGGGCGAACCTTGCTGGGAGGTGAAGCGGTGTGCTCCCAAACCAGTTCCTGTTTAAAAGCACTCCCGTGAGTCATTGAGCTGACTAGCTCGTGGAAGAAGCACCCGCGCGCCAGTGAGAGGTACTTGACCTGATGCAATGTTTGGCAGCCTACTCAGCAAACCCCAAATTTGAAGCCTGTAATCTCTACTGATGACGACTAAAGAACCAGAAACACTTGTCTAGAGATCAGCACTATCTGCGCCAACTCTGGCGAAACACTCTGAATACTGGAGCAAAGCAAGCAACAAGAGACTGCATTTACCAGAATGACAGGGGCGAACCTTGCTCGGAGGTGAAGCGGTGTGCTCCCACCCCTGTTCCTGTTTAAAAGTACTCCCGTGAGTCATTGAGCTGACGAGCTCGTGGAAGAAGCACCCGCGCGCCAGTGAGAGGTACTTGACCTGATGCAATGTTTGGCAGCCTACTCAGCAAACCCCAAATTTGAAGCCTGTAATCTCTACTGATGACGGTTAAAGAACCAGAAACACGTGTTTAGAGATCAGCACTATCTGCGCAAACTCTGGCGAAACACTCTGAATACTAGAGCAAAGCAAGCAACAAGAGACTGCATTTACCAGAATGCCAGGGACGAACCTTGCTGGGAGGTGAAGCGGTGTGCTCCCACCCCTGTTCCTGTTTAAAAGTACTCCCGGGAGTCATTAAGCTGACGAGCTCGTGGAAGAAGCACCCGCGCGCCAGTGAGAGGTACTTGACCTGATGCAATGTTTGGCAGCCTACTCAGCAAACCCCAAATTTGAAGCCTCTAATCTCTACTGATGACAGTTAAAGAACCAGAAACACATGTCTAGAGATCAGCACTATCTGCGCCAACTCTGGCGAAACACTCTGAATACTAGAGCAAAGCAAGCAACAAGAGACTGCATTTACCAGAATGCCAGGGGCGAACCTTGCTGGGAGGTGAAGCGGTGTGCTCCCACCCCTGTTCCTGTTTAAAAGTACTCCCGTGAGTCATTGAGCTGACGAGCTTGTGGAAGAAGCACCCGCGCGCCAGTGAGAGGTACTTGACCTGATGCAATGTTTGGCAGCCTACTCAGTAAACCCTAAATTTGAAGCCTGTAATCTCTACTGATGACGGTTAAAGAACCAGAAACACGTGTCTAGAGATCAGCACTGTCTGCGCCTACTCTGGCGAAACACTCTGAATACTAGAGCAAAGCAAGCAACAAGAGACTGCATTTACCAGAATGCCAGGGGCGAACCTTGCTGGGAGGTGAAGCGGTGTGCTCCCACCCCTGTTCCTGTTTAAAAGTACTCCCGTGAGTCATTGAGCTGACGAGCTCGTGGAAGAAGCACCCGCGCGCCAGTGAGAGGTACTTGACCTGATGCAATGTTTGGCAGCCTACTCAGCAAACCCCAAATTTGAAGCCTGTAATCTCTACTGATGACGGTTAAAGAACCAGAAACACGTGTCTAGAGATCAGCACTATCTGCGCCAACTCTGGCAAAACACTCTGAATACTAGAGCAAAGCAAGCAACAAGAGACTGCATTTACCAGAATGCCAGGGGCGAACCTTGCTGGGAGGTGAAGCGGTGTGCTCCCACCCCTGTTCCTGTTTAAAAGTACTCCCGTGAGTCATTGAGCTGACGAGCTCGTGGAAGAAGCACCCGCGCGCCAGTGAGAGGTACTTGACCTGATGCAATGTTTGGCAGCCTACTCAGCAAACCCCAAATTTGAAGCCTGTAATCTCTACTGATGACGGTTAAAGAACCAGAAACACGTGTCTAGAGATCAGCACTATCTACGCCAACTCTGGCGAAACACTCTGAATACTAGAGCAAAGCAAGCAACAAGAGACTTCATTTACCAGAATGCCAGGGGCGAACCTTGCTGGGAGGTGAAGCGGTGTGCTCCCACCCCTGTTCCTGTTTAAAAGTACTCCCGTGAGTCATTGAGCTGACGAGCTCGTGGAAGAAGCACCCGCGCGCCAGTGAGAGGTACTTGACCTGATGCAATGTTTGGCAGCCTACTCAGCAAACCCCAAATTTGAAGCCTGTAATCTCTACTGATGACGGTTAAAGAACCAGAAACACGTGTTTAGAGATCAGCACTATCTGCGCCAACTCTGGCGAAACACTCTGAATACTAGAGCAAAGCAAGCAACAAGAGACTGCATTTACCAGAATGCCAGGGGCGAACCTTGCTGGGAGGTGAAGCGGTGTGCTCCCACCCCTGTTCCTGTTTAAAAGTACTCCCGTGAGTCATTGAGCTGACGAGCTCGTGGAAGAAGCACCCGCGCGCCAGTGAGAGGTACTTGACCTGATGCAATGTTTGGCAGCCTACTCAGCAAACCCCAAATTTGAAGCCTGTAATCTCTACTGATGACGGTTAAAGAACCAGAAACACGTGTCTAGAGATCAGCACTATCTGCGCCAACTCTGGCGAAACACTCTGAATACTAGAGCAAAGCAAGCAACAAGAGACTGCATTTACCAGAATGCCAGGGGCGAACCTTGCTGGGAGGTGAAGCGGTGTGCTCCCACCCCTGTTCCTGTTTAAAAGTACTCCCGTGAGTCATTGAGCTGACGAGCTCGTGGAAGAAGCACCCGCGCGCCAGTGAGAGGTACTTGACCTGATGCAATGTTTGGCAGCCTACTCAGCAAACCCCAAATTTGAAGCCTGTAATCTCTACTGATGACGGTTAAAGAACCAGAAACACGTGTCTAGAGATCAGCACTATCTGCGCCAACTCTGGCGAAACACTCTGAATACTAGAGCAAAGCAAGCAACAAGAGACTGCATTTACCAGAATGCCAGGGGCGAACCTTGCTGGGAGGTGAAGCGGTGTGCTCCCACCCCTGTTCCTGTTTAAAAGTACTCCCGTGAGTCATTGAGCTGACGAGCTCGTGGAAGAAGCACCCGCGCGCCAGTGAGAGGTACTTGACCTGATGCAATGTTTGGCAGCCTACTCAGCAAACCCCAAATTTGAAGCCTGTAATCTCTACTGATGACGGTTAAAGAACCAGAAACACGTGTCTAGAGATCAGCACTATCTGCGCCAACTCTGGCGAAACACTCTGAATACTAGAGCAAAGCAAGCAACAAGAGACTGCATTTACCAGAATGCCAGGGGCGAACCTTGCTGGGAGGTGAAGCGGTGTGCTCCCACCCCTGTTCCTGTTTAAAAGTACTCCCGTGAGTCATTGAGCTGACGAGCTCGTGGAAGAAGCACCCGCGCGCCAGTGAGAGGTACTTGACCTGATGCAATGTTTGGCAGCCTACTCAGCAAACCCCAAATTTGAAGCCTGTAATCTCTACTGATGACGGTTAAAGAACCAGAAACACGTGTCTAGAGATCAGCACTATCTGCGCCAACTCTGGCGAAACACTCTGAATACTAGAGCAAAGCAAGCAACAAGAGACTGCATTTACCAGAATGCCAGGGGCGAACCTTGCTGGGAGGTGAAGCGGTGTGCTCCCACCCCTGTTCCTGTTTAAAAGTACTCCCGTGAGTCATTGAGCTGACGAGCTCGTGGAAGAAGCACCCGCGCGCCAGTGAGAGGTACTTGACCTGATGCAATGTTTGGCAGCCTACTCAGCAAACCCCAAATTTGAAGCCTGTAATCTCTACTGATGACGGTTAAAGAACCAGAAACACGTGTCTAGAGATCAGCACTATCTGCGCCAACTCTGGCGAAACACTCTGAATACTAGAGCAAAGCAAGCAACAAGAGACTGCATTTACCAGAATGCCAGGGGCGAACCTTGCTGGGAGGTGAAGCGGTGTGCTCCCACCCCTGTTCCTGTTTAAAAGTACTCCCGTGAGTCATTGAGCTGACGAGCTCGTGGAAGAAGCACCCGCGCGCCAGTGAGAGGTACTTGACCTGATGCAATGTTTGGCAGCCTACTCAGCAAACCCCAAATTTGAAGCCTGTAATCTCTACTGATGACGGTTAAAGAACCAGAAACACGTGTCTAGAGATCAGCACTATCTGCGCCAACTCTGGCGAAACACTCTGAATACTAGAGCAAAGCAAGCAACAAGAGACTGCATTTACCAGAATGCCAGGGGCGAACCTTGCTGGGAGGTGAAGCGGTGTGCTCCCACCCCTGTTCCTGTTTAAAAGTACTCCCGTGAGTCATTGAGCTGACGAGCTCGTGGAAGAAGCACCCGCGCGCCAGTGAGAGGTACTTGACCTGATGCAATGTTTGGCAGCCTACTCAGCAAACCCCAAATTTGAAGCCTGTAATCTCTACTGATGACGGTTAAAGAACCAGAAACACGTGTCTAGAGATCAGCACTATCTGCGCCAACTCTGGCGAAACACTCTGAATACTAGAGCAAAGCAAGCAACAAGAGACTGCATTTACCAGAATGCCAGGGGCGAACCTTGCTGGGAGGTGAAGCGGTGTGCTCCCACCCCTGTTCCTGTTTAAAAGTACTCCCGTGAGTCATTGAGCTGACGAGCTCGTGGAAGAAGCACCCGCGCGCCAGTGAGAGGTACTTGACCTGATGCAATGTTTGGCAGCCTACTCAGCAAACCCCAAATTTGAAGCCTGTAATCTCTACTGATGACGGTTAAAGAACCAGAAACACGTGTCTAGAGATCAGCACTATCTGCGCCAACTCTGGCGAAACACTCTGAATACTAGAGCAAAGCAAGCAACAAGAGACTGCATTTACCAGAATGCCAGGGGCGAACCTTGCTGGGAGGTGAAGCGGTGTGCTCCCACCCCTGTTCCTGTTTAAAAGTACTCCCGTGAGTCATTGAGCTGACGAGCTCGTGGAAGAAGCACCCGCGCGCCAGTGAGAGGTACTTGACCTGATGCAATGTTTGGCAGCCTACTCAGCAAACCCCAAATTTGAAGCCTGTAATCTCTACTGATGACGGTTAAAGAACCAGAAACACGTGTCTAGAGATCAGCACTATCTGCGCCAACTCTGGCGAAACACTCTGAATACTAGAGCAAAGCAAGCAACAAGAGACTGCATTTACCAGAATGCCAGGGGCGAACCTTGCTGGGAGGTGAAGCGGTGTGCTCCCACCCCTGTTCCTGTTTAAAAGTACTCCCGTGAGTCATTGAGCTGACGAGCTCGTGGAAGAAGCACCCGCGCGCCAGTGAGAGGTACTTGACCTGATGCAATGTTTGGCAGCCTACTCAGCAAACCCCAAATTTGAAGCCTGTAATCTCTACTGATGACGGTTAAAGAACCAGAAACACGTGTCTAGAGATCAGCACTATCTGCGCCAACTCTGGCGAAACACTCTGAATACTAGAGCAAAGCAAGCAACAAGAGACTGCATTTACCAGAATGCCAGGGGCGAACCTTGCTGGGAGGTGAAGCGGTGTGCTCCCACCCCTGTTCCTGTTTAAAAGTACTCCCGTGAGTCATTGAGCTGACGAGCTCGTGGAAGAAGCACCCGCGCGCCAGTGAGAGGTACTTGACCTGATGCAATGTTTGGCAGCCTACTCAGCAAACCCCAAATTTGAAGCCTGTAATCTCTACTGATGACGGTTAAAGAACCAGAAACACGTGTCTAGAGATCAGCACTATCTGCGCCAACTCTGGCGAAACACTCTGAATACTAGAGCAAAGCAAGCAACAAGAGACTGCATTTACCAGAATGCCAGGGGCGAACCTTGCTGGGAGGTGAAGCGGTGTGCTCCCACCCCTGTTCCTGTTTAAAAGTACTCCCGTGAGTCATTGAGCTGACGAGCTCGTGGAAGAAGCACCCGCGCGCCAGTGAGAGGTACTTGACCTGATGCAATGTTTGGCAGCCTACTCAGCAAACCCCAAATTTGAAGCCTGTAATCTCTACTGATGACGGTTAAAGAACCAGAAACACGTGTCTAGAGATCAGCACTATCTGCGCCAACTCTGGCGAAACACTCTGAATACTAGAGCAAAGCAAGCAACAAGAGACTGCATTTACCAGAATGCCAGGGGCGAACCTTGCTGGGAGGTGAAGCGGTGTGCTCCCACCCCTGTTCCTGTTTAAAAGTACTCCCGTGAGTCATTGAGCTGACGAGCTCGTGGAAGAAGCACCCGCGCGCCAGTGAGAGGTACTTGACCTGATGCAATGTTTGGCAGCCTACTCAGCAAACCCCAAATTTGAAGCCTGTAATCTCTACTGATGACGGTTAAAGAACCAGAAACACGTGTCTAGAGATCAGCACTATCTGCGCCAACTCTGGCGAAACACTCTGAATACTAGAGCAAAGCAAGCAACAAGAGACTGCATTTACCAGAATGCCAGGGGCGAACCTTGCTGGGAGGTGAAGCGGTGTGCTCCCACCCCTGTTCCTGTTTAAAAGTACTCCCGTGAGTCATTGAGCTGACGAGCTCGTGGAAGAAGCACCCGCGCGCCAGTGAGAGGTACTTGACCTGATGCAATGTTTGGCAGCCTACTCAGCAAACCCCAAATTTGAAGCCTGTAATCTCTACTGATGACGGTTAAAGAACCAGAAACACGTGTCTAGAGATCAGCACTATCTGCGCCAACTCTGGCGAAACACTCTGAATACTAGAGCAAAGCAAGCAACAAGAGACTGCATTTACCAGAATGCCAGGGGCGAACCTTGCTGGGAGGTGAAGCGGTGTGCTCCCACCCCTGTTACTGTTTAAAAGTACTCCCGTGAGTCATTGAGCTGACGAGCTCGTGGAAGAAGCACCCGCGCGCCAGTGAGAGATACTTGACCTGATGCAATGTTTGGCAGCCTACTCAGCAAACCCCAAATTTGAAGCCTGTAATCTCTACTGATGACGGTTAAAGAACCAGAAACACGTGTCTAGAGATCAGCACTATCTGCGCCAACTCTGGCGAAACACTCTGAATACTAGAGCAAAGCAAGCAACAAGAGACTGCATTTACCAGAATGCCAGGGGCGAACCTTGCTGGGAGGTGAAGCGGTGTGCTCCCACCCCTGTTCCTGTTTAAAAGTACTCCCGTGAGTCATTGAGCTGACGAGCTCGTGGAAGAAGCACCCGCGCGCCAGTGAGAGGTACTTGACCTGATGCAATGTTTGGCAGCCT